>OY720393.1:19779282-20987668 GCA_963082905.1 Oligia fasciuncula | reverse complement strand
ACAAAAAAATAACTTGCATTAACACTCATAAAGGTTTGTTTATGTACACTCGATTGGTGTTCGGCCTCGCTTGCGCACCAGCTATATTTCAACGAATTATGGAAGGCGTGTTGTCGGGCATGGATGGAGTGTTGTGCATGTTGGATGATGTGTTAGTTACGGGGGAGAGCAGAGAGATACATTTAAATAGATTACACGAAGTATTGCGACGGTTGCAGGACGCAGGGCTTACGCTTCAGAAATCCAAGTGTGATTTTTTTAAGGATGAAGTAGAATATTTAGGATATATTATAAATAAACATGGATTGAAAAAGTCACCCCAAAAAGTTTCAGCTATTTTAAAGGCCCCAGTTCCGAAAAATGTTGGCAACTTGCAATCATTTTTGGGTCTTGTCAATTATTACCGAAATTTTGTACCTAACGCGTCATCGATTCTTAGCCCTTTATATAGTTTGCTTCAAAAGAATTGTAAATGGCATTGGGATTCGAAACATGATAACGCATTTAATACAATAAAAAAGATTCTTGTATCGGATCAGGTTCTGGCGCATTTTGATACAACCAAAGAAGTAATCTTGACAGTGGACGCGTCTCCGAGCGGACTCGGCGCTGTGTTGTCGCAGGTGGATGTTAACGGGATAGAGCGCCCGGTGTCATATGCCTCACGTACATTGAACGCGGCTGAACGCAGGTATTCCCAGATACAGAAGGAGGCAACGGCTATCATATTTGGTGTACGCCGATTTCACCAATATCTATACGGTAGATCTGTTCCATTTATTCTCCGAACTGATCACAAACCGCTCATCACAATTTTTGGGCCCCATCGCGGTATACCTGAGGTGTCCGCTAATAGGCTGCAGCGGTATGCAATGTTTTTAAGTGGTTATAACTATAGGATAGAATACATTCGAAGTGTAGATAATTGTGCCGATTACTTATCCCGCGCGAGCTTAAGCGACGACATGGAGGGCCGCACGGTGAGCGGATTATCAGAAATCGAAGACAGGGCTACTTATGTCAATTTTGTAGTCGACGCAAGTTTGCCAATTACACGAAATTCATTACTAGAAGAAACACAAAAGGATGTAAAGTTGGCTAAAGTGGCAAAGTATATTTTAAATGGTTGGCCTAGGAAAATTACCGATGATAGTATTTCCCCTTATTTTTTATGTAAAAGCCAACTTTCCGTAGAGAATGGTATAGTCATGCGTGGCCACAAAGTGGTCATACCAGAAGTTCTGCAGAGTAGAATATTGTCCGAACTTCATCAGTCACATTTAGGCATAGTAAAATGTAAAGCTGACGCGCGAAGTAAGGTATGGTTTCCGGGAATTGATAAAGCAATCGAAACAATGATCGCGAGCTGTAATATTTGCGTACAGCTGAGGCCATCTCCGGCGCGAGCACCGCTTGCTGCGTGGCCGCACCCTCATCAGCCTTTCTGGCGTGTGCACATTGACTTCCTCGGCCCAATCAAAGGTCAGACATATTTAGTGATAGTGGATGCGCATTCCAAATGGCCCGAAGTTCACAAAGTAAACAACACATCTTCGGCTGTAGTCATAGCAAAACTATATGATTTTATGTCAAGGTTTGGTCTATTTCACACGTTGGTCAGTGACAATGCTACATCTTTTGTATCGGAAGAATTTAAAAAATTTTGCAAGTCAAATGGAATATCGCATGTGACATCTCCCGTTTATCACCCAGCTAGTAATGGCCAGGCGGAGAGCTACGTAAAAGTAGTGAAAAAGGGCATAAAATCATGTTTAATGATGAGTAATAACTCGAACGATAGTCACAAAAATTTATTAAAATATTTATTTGACTACAGAAATTCGGTACACGCTACAACGGGCTCTTCGCCTGCGCAATTAGTGTTTGGCCGAAAACTTCGTTCGCGCTTGGATTTGTTAAATACAAACACGCCACCGCCGTCATCATCAGACACACTCACTAATGTTGTGAAACACAATCAGTGCTTGCAGAGTAAAGCTTACGGAGGCACAAATAAACAATGTTTTAAGCCAGGTGATGACATTATGTTTAAAAAGTATTGCATAAATAAAAAGTTCACTTGGAATAGGGGTGTAATTATAAGACGCATAGGGAAAACAGTTTATTTAGTCAAAGACAATGAGACATTAGGTCAGTTGAAAAAACATACAGATCAGCTTATACCCTACAAAGGAACGGACCACGGTGCTGATAATCAGTTTCAAGCTAGCTCGGTGGACAGCCTCGATCCAACACCGGATTATGACTTGACGACGTGTGACGACGAGTCAGCCACTGAGATACAGGTCAGTGAAGTGCAAAATCAGGAGGGGGAGGGTGAGTGTGATCAAGTTTCGTCACCTTCAGAAACACCACGCCCAGAACCCGAGCCAGCAGAAGGAGATGAGGAAGAATTCTACGATGCGGAGCACGAGCACGCTCGTTACAGATCGGATTCGTCAGGCAGAGCGTTACGTCCGATTCCTAGGGTTAATTATAAGCCTTTCTTTAGTATAGATTAATTATAAGGGAAACATATATTGTTATCTAAAGGGGGGGAATTGTTGTATATGTGTAGCTACTGATATGCAGTGGCTGCGCGACCCGTCATTCCTTAATAAACGTCAGTGCGTATTCAACCGCTAAGTGTTTTACTTGTCCCCTGTCTCGCGTACTTAACAGAAATCTATACCGTTTTTGAAGCGTATTTAAAATGTATTTCTTTCTGCGAATACGGACTCTCCTCCTACTACTAAGCATAGTAAATCGGTAGAAAAAAAACCTTTAAACACCAAAAGGTTAGTTTTATACCAAAACACTTATTTGTTTGAAAGTAAACTGTGTTAGAGTGTACTAAAGTGCAGCCAACAAGACAAAGTAACATACGTAAACAACCTGACTTTTACTGAGTTACATTACGACAGAGAGCCATTATTATCTCTGTCCTTATCTCTCACACGCAATAATGTCGTCAGTTGGTCGACGACGGCTGTCGTTGTGTGATTCGTGGTACAGGAACGCGGTCGGTAGTCGGTATAGCAGTTATCAACATTTGGTCCGCACTTTTTGTACTTTCCTGTTTGGATTGCGTTCAAAGTGATAAGTTTTTTTTCGTTTCTGCATTAGTTTAGTTTTTAGTTTAAAATTTGTATAAAATTTCTTTAAATAAAAATATTATGAAGCCCTGAAAGTTTGTTTACATTCTTTATCTCGTTTCGCTCGCCTGGTTTGTTTATACTATAAGACAGTTAACAAGAAGCCTAGTAAACTAAAGGTACTCACCCAAAAGCGACTCTATCTCTATAGTGGAATGCAGTGATGAGGTATCTGAGGCGCATGGTCTGGCGCTCCTCGAAGATCAGCGCCTTCACCTTGTTGTCCTCGAAGTCCGACACGAAGCCGTCCACGTTGGCGTCGGCGATCGCGCTTACTAGCTTGTATGGAAACTTCCAGCGCATGAACTCTGTGTACGACGACATACAGTTGAAAATCCTTTAGCTTTTTCAAGTTGTTACCAAATCATAAATTTAGTTGCATTTTATATCTGAACTGACTAGATAATGGTGAAGCATATTAATATTTTCTTAAATGAATGAACATCCTAGTACCGTATTTCTGGTTAATAAATTACTTTGATTTTGACTGATCACCGTTTGGTACATTTTGCTACTTTTGAAGACAAGTTTTCAGGATTGCTACACATCATCTTTCAGAACGCAGTGGGTGTGATACATAAGTAAGGAGTGATAAACAGACACCACAGGTTTCTTAAACAGAAGTGTCATGGCAAACTATATTATGGTCATCTTAAATTCACACAAGCTGACATACCATACATTTTATACACAAGAACTCACCCAAAATCTTAGGCAGCGACGCCAACCCCTCCTTATACAAATACACATGTTTGTCCAACACGAAGGTCAGACAAGGAACTCCATGTACCCCCACTCGTCTCGCCAGACTGGCCTCATGTCCCGCGTGCACGGTTGCCATGGTAACGCCAAGGGGCTGTAAAGCTTCCACTAGCCGCCGCCAGGAGGCCGCCGAGCGCACGCAGTCGAAACACCAGTCAGTGTAGAACAGGACTAACGCTGGAGTGTGGATACTTTTCTCTACTATGTTGTTTTCGAAATGGCTGGAATGAAGAGTTAATTTTCGAGTGGGATTCACAGATATACAGGGTGTTAATGAATTAACCCAAAACCTCTTAAGAGGTCATTATGAACAACTTTTACTATGGGGACAAACGTGAAATCGCGAAAAAAAAAAAAAAAACAGCTGTTCCCTATATTTTGACGAGTTATGCGAACATAAATGTAGGGAACAGCTGATTTTTTTTCGCGATTTCAGGTTTGGTCCCATAGTAAAAGTTGTTTTTACTTTTATTCTACTTGAAATGGCAAGAATTATTGTGGGTTTGTTTGTTTGGGAATGTTCACTTACCGTGCGGTCACAGAGAGTTTGTGAAACAACGTTATATCTTGGTCTTGTGTTCGGAAATGTGTCCCAAAGAACTCTTCGAAGGGATCGTTACTGCAACAAAAAAACGTGACATGTAAACTTTTATTGCACGAATTATTAGCTGTTTCAGGTCGCCCGTCGCAATATTCTAAGGAATTATTTAATAGGTTTTTTTACGTGCATATAGCATGGCATAATTAGCCTATACTGTTCCCACTGCTGGGACACAGGCCTCCTCTCTTCGAGAGGGAGTGGGCTGTAATCTACCACGCGAGCCCAGTGCGGGTTGGTAGATATCACATGTCTTCAGATTTTTATGGTAAGATGCTATAATAACTCTTGCACTTCTCCCTGCCGCATGTAGATAGCTTCTTGTTTATGTAAGTAGTCGCTGCTTACGCAAAATAAATACTTTGTACTTATAGATCAGTAACATGCAACGACGATGCATATTAAAACTGTATTTATTTATATCTTTTGCTCATGATTTCCGATAACTCCGGAAGCATTGCGATTCCAACTGCATGGCTCACAAAACCCCCAAATTGCAGATGTATGACAACCCCTTAATATCTCATGATAACAATGACACACTATATAACATTTGTTGAGATGGACAGAAATAGACCAAGAATGCACAATGCCCGATTCAAATTTTATGGTGGCTCGGAGTATGAGACGAGTCGGTGCACTTTAACGAATTCACGTGTCAGTGAGGGGTGAGGGCGCTGACACGAGAATTTGTTAATACTTTGGTTACTTTAGCCCATAGTTCAATACTCAATATATTTATTGCTTCCACATGTGAACTTAGGTAGTAGGTAGTTCTTCCGGTTAAGTATACTCGACTTTATTTCAACACATTAACTTTTTTGGTATTGCACGCCGCGTGCGCTACGCTTTGTCAGGTGTGAGCTAAACTATTTTAGATTCCGCAATCCTTCGATAGTTAAGTACACAAATTTTACGCACCATTCAGCACCTACTACGAACTACTAGCATAAACATTAAATCAGTGACTCATGAGCAAGGGTCGTAAATCTCGTCAGGATTGCACTTTGAATAACTTTGTTGTGATTCACAGGTTTATGTGTTAATGTGTATTAATAATTTGATGTGAAAACATTATATTGGAATTGTTTTCAAAGTATAGTGCAGGGTGATAGCAGTTTAGTACAAATTCAGCAAAACATATTATTTGTTCATTTATTATATTCTTTTTTTTTTGGTGAATCCTAACACAAAAAAAAAAACAATTTTTTCTATACTGTACCTTAGCAAATCCATTTTATTTAAACCTTAATGACCGAAGCAATGTAGTAAGTTTATTTTTTAATACAGTTGCTCAAAAAGTGGTGTATTGCAGGGACGTATAGCGTTCGGGATGTGGGCTATTACATACTAGTGCTTTTTTTTTCCCTTTCCCGAACTCGTGCGTGTCTCTTTCCCAACTGTCAAAATAATGTCTATTAAAAAGAAAAACCAACCATGAAGTTTTTACTAAAGAGTTTTTGTGATTCATACAAATACGTATATTTCTAAAAAGAAGCTACTAATTTATTTCAATATCGGATTTAATGATTTAATTGAATGAGTTAGGTTAGGTTTCATTTCATTTCATCTCATTAAATTTCATTTTCATTTCATATCAATAAAAAAAATATACTGAAGACTAAGCTGTATGGATAGTTCCCTTTGCCTACCAAAATGGGTGAAGAAAAAAAAACTCTGCTTATATTCTACGGTTGGCGCCATTTTCCAGAAATTTTCTTTGCGAGTTTACTTAGTTGTTTGTTGCACAAAATGAGTAATTTCGACCCTATTTTTTTTGAATTAACACCACCGGAACTCAGTATAATTGCACAAAATGCTTCGGAGAACATTTTACCGGAAAAGTCAAAAAGTCGTTACATATCCACATACGACTAATTTTTTTCGTGGAGAGAAGAGAAAAAAGCAATATTGTGTTTTTATTATTTTATTAAATTGCTTCATTTTTCGCAACTGTATTAAAAATAGTCGTTCAGTACACCTGCGGAACCGTCATTGCAACTTGTTCCGACTGTCAACCCTCGCCTTCGGCTGCGCCTCAGCTCGGGTAGACATTTGTCGGAACTCTTTGCAATGACAGCCTTTCCGCACTTGTAATGAAATATACTATTGCAGCACTCATGATAAACAAATGTGTAATAAATAGCTAGAGTTATTATTTCAGCTGCTACTGATCTCGCTCATGACTGATAAAAGCTTTGGATTGTAAACAGCTGGCTTGCCACTTGAGTTATTGTCTAGAAGTCTGCTTATTTTTATATTAGCTTTAAAGATGTTTTAAATCTTCACACTATTTATTTGTAATTGTTACTCATGGCTGTAGCTAGAATATAATATTGAGGAAATGAAATACTTTCTCAACAATGGGGGATTTTGATCTAAAAACCCCATGGACTGCATGCTAAAGAATTTGTGCTTTTGGCAATACTTGGGAAAGGCTACTAATTCATATTTATTTGTACATATCTTCTTAGCGTATGGCGAAAAGCTTAAATATTTTTGGCCCAAAATTCAGCTGCACGAACTCTGCTGACGGACGCAGTCATAAGATCATCCAGTGCACAGGTGACAGGGCATGCGGCACAGGATGGAAGGTGGTGGGATTTGTACACATAACATAACATCACCTGTGATCCCCGAAGCTAACACCTTTGGGAACCTATAATAGTACACCCATATTTGTATACTTAGTTTGCAAAAATGTTATGACTTCTGACTTGTTCATCTTACATACTTTTCAGGACAGTAACCTATCATGCTGTGCAAACAACACAAAACCGAAGTGTTTATTCATAAATATTTATTATCATAATTTTTTGGTAAATGTTGTAAAATGTATTTTTATGAAACTTACCTAAATCTTGCATATTGGCTGTAGTCGTGTCTAGGTTTGTATAGGTGGTCGTCTTCGTTCGTAATTCCATACAAGTCATATGCCTGCCTCCGTTCTGTGTCTGACAACAGTTCATACGCTTGTTTGATCTCAACAAAGCGAGTTTCCGCATTTGGGTCTACATTTTTGTCAGGGTGCCTGGAAATTGACATTATTTTGTATATTGTGAAGATACCTTAATTTTTATATGTAAGTACACTTTATTGGTCATTTTAAAATTGGAGAGATTTTTTTATAGAAAAGGAACAAGTCTCTGAAGAAATTAAATATTCTTTCATCAACATATTTATTTAGCCACTAATTAATAAGCTTGTAAACATGGTATTCTTTAACTATGTTTAAAGGATATTTCCTTAACTTAATATTACCTTCAGCACAATGTTATTTTATGTTATTTTGTGACCTCTTTACCCTGGTTACAAACCAGGTTCCTCGGAATTATTAAGGTAAGGCTTAGATACATGATACAGTATTTATCTCCATAACAACACCACAATAAAAGTAAATATAATACAGAACTTCAGAGTGATAATACACATATGCATAGTATTTACTACTAGATAAATAGCAAGTTTGTACTTTGTAGAGCATCAGTAAATACATACCATTCTTTAGCCAGTTGCCTGTAGGCTTTGCGTATTTCTGGCAGACTAGCCTTGCGGTGTATCCCCAATATTTTATAAGGGTCACCGATCTTCTGAGCTAGCACCAGTGGACACAACGCGATCACCACTACCGCCCACAGCCATCGCCCTTTCCAACCCTTGTATTTCCATTGCATATTACCAAACAGTTTCTCTAACAACCCTTCCGAATAAAACCTTCGTGCTCTTCAAGATAACTCTCATAGCAAAATCCCGCACTCGGCCATGGAACGCATGACTGTTGTATGTGAATTTAACACGGAAAACTCAAAAACTGTTATCAGTCATTTGTCTTAAAATAGAACGGCTGAAAATTCGTGAAATTCTAAAATCTTCTCACAAAAATTACAAAATGTCAATTGGGCCAAACCATAGTGAATTTTGTTGTTTTTCTGCGCAAATATCAAAGACAAAAGCTAGAAAAGCATGGAATTAAATCAATAAATCTTAATTTTTCATTAAGTGGTTTCGAATATAGTTTGTTTGAATTTTGACTACAGACATAATTTTAATTTAGGAATGGGATATTAAAAGTTTATCATAAATTAAAATTAATTAATTTCAATAAGAATGTAGGTTGCAGTTGCAATCTATAATCTATCACTTTTCTATACAACTCTATGTTTGAAACGATAGGGGTGGGCAATTATTTCAAATATTATCGATACCAATCAATTTCTATCAGTCGTGTTGATTACTTTGGTGGCCTCGACCATATTCTATTCAGCTAGCTATACAAAAGGTTCAGTTTTCAGTATAACATGATATCGAATACTCTTACAAATTATTTCTAAAATGCGTTCTAATAATCGGAAAATTGGAACAGATATGTATGTACACACAAAAATGTAAAGTAGATTATTATTGTATTACTAGTTAGCGAAAGCGCCAGGTTAGCCCGCGAAATTCAAATTTTAAGAAAATTTGAATTTCGCGGGCCACCTTAGAGCTTCCCCCTTAAAGTAATAGAATTTAGAGACTTAGATGTTGTAATTTAAGTTTAATTATATTTAAATGACATTTTAGATGGAAAAATATTTATCAAGAAGTGACACTGTTATTTTTTATTGTTTTGAATACTGTCCCATTTTATAAGTCTTGATTTGTTTACATCGATACGTTAAAATAACTTCGACGCATCGATGGTTATTTTTTTTGTTATTTTGGAATCACTATGTTTTTCGACCAAGACCACGACACGTTTGCCGTTATCGCCGGCTGTCAATGTCAAATGTTACGTCTGTCAGCTTTCAGCGATAAAATTCAATTTCAGTTCTGTTTTTTTACCCTTGTGTATAGTTGTGTTGTGAATTAGTTCTAATTCTAAATTAGCTATCGTGTGGCTATCGTGCTAGACAAGCAGCTGAGTTATACTTTTATATATTTGTCACTTTTACAGGCAAGTATTTTTTACTTATTAAAATTATAGGTTATCATGATCATCTGATGTTGAAAGTTCTAAAATAAATAAATGGTAATGTGGTGTTTGCATTGTGTAATACGAACTTTTGTTTTGCGCATAACTTAATATTTTAAACAAAACTAGCTAATTATCGATTTTTAAACGTTATATTTACGTTAATTTAGATACATAGAATTTAAAACACAGCCTTTTATCTAAACATTCCCACTTTGTGAGAAGTCTTTTCAAGCTTAATTTAGAACTATAATAAAAAAGCCCAAATACTTTAACGTGGCTAAAGTGACGGCCTCTCCGATAATTTATCCTAGAACATAATAGTATGAATATTCAGTCAGTGGATCATCTTAGGGGTATAATAAACTTTACATAAAATGAATACTTCAAAAGGCAGTCAGTTATCAGTTTTTTTTTATACTGCATTTTTTTTTTTTTAAATTGCAAAGCATTGTCTAGTTAGGCTAAATATATATAGTATAATAATAAAGCTGAAGAGTTTATTCGAACGCACTAATCTTTGCAACAGATTGGAACTACCAGTTAAGATTAGAATAATTATTTTTGGATTACATAGCCCAATTCTTGAGGAAAGCATAGGCTATTTGACATCACGCCAAGCATAATAATACTAATACTGACTGGACTGAAAGCTAAGGAAAAGCTATTACTTAATATATTTTTTTCCATATTTTATTTGCATAATTATGCAATATTATCTTTGGTTAAAAACAGGACAATATTGTATTTTTACCTGTTAGTAGCACATATTAAATCATTGGTTTTTACAGAGGACATAATATTGTAATTTATGTATTCCAGGTTGGTCCGACTTTTAATTAGCTGCAGTAAAATGACACTTCTTAATAACTCATTTCGGACTGAGTTTAGAAATATGCGTGTCAAATAAGTTTCGTTTGCTACACTATTCTGTACTAGAAAAACAAGATTTGGTTGATGGCCAAGAAAAAACAAAAAGACTCCAATTTCAGTCATTTAAGTAACACATAAGCTGTCATTTAAGTAACATATAAGCTGTCATTTAAGTAACACATAAGCTGTCATTTAAGTAACACATAAGCTGTCATTTAAGTAACATATAAGCTGTCATTTAAGTAACACATAAGCTGTTATTTAAGTAACACATAAGCTGTCATTTTACTGCAGCTAATTAAAAGTCCGACTTATAGAATATGTATAGAAAAGCAGTAAACTCAATGTTGAGTTGAGTTGAGTTGCAATCAGCGGCTGACAATACGTTTAGTGTGAACGCGGGCTTAGGCTGTACCCATGTTATAATTTATAAGAAACACTCTGTCCAATGCCTATATTCCCTGAATGACTGACTTGAGAATTTAGTGTTGTACACCCACATTCCGTAGGTGATGAAATGTAAGCCCATTGAATAGTCAGATTTGAAAAAATCTTTTTGCATTTGATAGCCCAATTCTTGAGGAAGGCTATAGGCTATTTAATATCACGCTATGACCGTTAGGAGCCGAGCAAAAAGAAAAAAAGTCAGAATGAACGCTAAGCGAATACGAAGTGTTGTGATGGGGTAGGGTTACAAGAAATTTCACGCGGACGAAGTCGCGGGCAGAAGCTAGTCTATACTAAAAGCTGAAGATTTTGTTTGTTTAAATGCGCTAATCTTTGGAACTACAAGTCGGATTTGGATAATTCTTTTTGCATTTGATAGCCCAATTCTTGAGAAAGGCTATAGGCAACTTAACATCCCGCTAAGACACTGAGGAGACTAGCAAAAACAAAAAAAAAAACAGAAATAACACAGTAATAGCGCGGGTAGGCGATGCGATGCGTCGTGGTGGGTCGTAGAAACAAGAAATTTCACGCGGGCAGAGACTAGTGTTTTATATTGTACGTATTCATCCAGAATCATTAATTAAATCAAAAAATTTGGCATTAATTAACGAAAAGAGTTACTTAATGTTCTTTTGTTTATTTATCACAACTAATGGAAGTTATCGAGAGCTATAAAAATTGATTTGCTACATTAAACTACTTTGTATTGTATGTGCACTGTGCAGTTATTGCCAAGAACCAGACACAATGCAATAAATACCTAAGTACCTACAAGAAGTAGGTAGTTCTTGGAAACAATAATGCATACCTACAACATAGCATAATGTTTATCTCGTCCCTATAGAACAATAAAGCCAGAGAAGTCCTAAGATAAATCTAGTTTAGATTCAGACGTGTGATAGGTACCCAAAGTAGGATGTCTTTTACGCGACTCCATTTCTCCATTTGCGCAAATGGCCTTTCGCGTAAGTGAATAATAACATGCGCCCCAACTATGCATAGTGACCCTTATGCGCCCCAACTATGCATAGTGACCCTTATGCGCCCCAACTATGCATAGTGACCCTTATGCGCCCCAACTATACATAGTGACCCTTATGCGCCCCAACTATGCATAGTGACCCTTATGCGCCCCAACTATGCATAGTGACCCTTATGCGCCCCAACTATGCATAGTGACCCTTATGCGCCCCAACTATGCATAGTGACGCTTATGCGCCCCAACTATGCATAGTGACCCTTATATCATCATTTTCCTGCTCTTATCCCAATTTATTTTGGGGTCGGCGCAACATGTCTTTTTCTTCCATACTTCTCTTAGTCGTCATATCATTTCTAACCATATTATTATTCGCACAGTCCACCGATCGTTTATTTGGTCATAATACCATACTATATGTTTGTACCCGTTCTTCTCCATAGGAACCTATGACGCTTTGGAACTAGCTTCATCTTTGTAAGTGACCGACCTCTTCACAATTCAAAAGTGCCTGTAATTGGTTAAATTGAAATAAATGCTTTGAGTTTTGAGTTTCATAGGTAACCACCAACCCGCACTGGGCCCGCGTGGTGGATTACGGCCCATTCCCTCTCACCGAGAGGAGGCCTGTATCCCAGCAGTGGGAACATTATAGGCTGATTATGTTGATATGTATGTTGTAATAGAAAACAAACAGCTCATTTATCAAATTAAATTTCAGTCGAGAACTTCCATCGGTTTCTTACTAGACTCCAACTATATCCGACGATCCTGCATACTTATCTCTTTTGTTGACTGTACAGTCACAAGCACTAATAATGTCAACACTTGGCAACTTTAAATTGCGATTTTTTCACGAAATAACGAATGCAACGTTGAAATACTACACTTGACATTATACTTATGGGTTCGAAAATACTATGTTCCTAGGTACTAATATAAAATTTCATTCAAAAATAAAGGAGAAAATCGCCTTTGAATAAAGCCAAGTATATACATACTTTTGCTCGTGACTGTACATCGGTCCACCGTCTTTGATAGCTACGGTTCATCCATGCTAACTTTGTATAATCAGTTTTAACGGCAATTAATTATGCAAATTATTTGTTCTGAACATGATGCTTGCAGGCAACCTTGAAACACGTTCGCTACTCCGTGCGCGACCTTTGTCCACTAAATTACCTGATTCTTTAAGAACACTATTAATACTTTGTGGTCAGAATCTTGTTAGCAGAATGTAAGAAAACTAAACAACAACAAAAAATAAAACTACAATCAGCCAGATAGGGTCAGTGATGATGGGTCCTGTAGGAACTCGTTGGTAAACTTCACAATCTCGAATTAGACCACGATGCGAGATTGTGGAAATTGTTAGAAACCACATGGTTACTTTTGCTACCGTCCGTAGCAGGAAGAATCATGTGGCTTTAGTCGATAGGAGTCCGATATACATAACCCTCCATTCCCAAGACGGAGGGTATTCGTGAGGACTTTTCTTTCTTTATTTATTTCTATACAAGTAATAAAATAATATTCCTTACTTATACAGTTTCCTTTCTACTCCAAAATCACAGCTGCTTTATTCAAATGAGGTCCTCATAATATTGTCTCAACTCTTGTTTTGGTCGCCTTTGAATTGACTTCACTCGGACTCCGTAATGAAATTGACTATGATTAATGATAGGTAGTGGCTAACGTCACAGCTACCGGTGGGTGTGCGCATGACGCGATGACGCTCGGCCAATTGAGAAGCAATTTGTTACAATATAGTAACTAGTGAGCTGTGATTGCTCGTTATTGAGCGTACTGGCGGGCTAGAAGACAGCGGGGTCATGGACGTGGTTGGGGCCTGTAGAGACCATTTTCCGTTGGTGCAGTCACTGACTTAAATCGATTTGAATAGAGATTAATGAAACGTTACGTTTGACTGCCCTGTTGGTCTCGTGGTTGCAAGCGCGACTGCTGAGTGTGGGGTCCTGGGTTCGATTCCCGGGTCGGACAAAGTGTTATTGGGTTTTCCATTAGGAATTTCTTAGTAACAGTCCTAAGTTTGGAAGTTGGCTTTTTAATACCCCCGTACCTCGGAAAGCACGTAAAGTTGTTGGCCCTGCGCCTGAACTCTCCCCGGTCGTGTCGGATTGCCGTCCCATCGGACTATGAGAGTAAAGGAACAGAGAGTGCAGCTGTGTTTGCGCACACACTGGTGCACTATAATATCTCCTGCGTACCTGGCTAATCTCCGTTGAGATTGTCCACCGTGACCGAACACGGTCGGGGAGGTTATTAATGAAACGTAATAAATCTCACGTTGAAATCCTCATCGCGTCACTCGTCTCGTCTGTGATTGGACGATTCCTGCACGTCTCCGCTCCGCTCCGCCCAGCTCCGCTTCAGTGGAGTCCGGGCCTTACGCGGGTGAAACCGCGGGGCGCAGCTAGTAGGTACATTATAATATACAGGGTCGGAAAAAATCAATCCTGAACCGAAACCACTTTAAATCCTTAAGATAGATTAACATTCCTTTATTTTTTTAAATAAACCCTCTATCCTTTATTTTTTTACGTTTATTCTCTCTGAAACCGAAGGGTTTTTTGTAGCCTCCATTAATACCAGTGAAGCGATTCGAAATCAGTGGGGTAATAATTGCGTAAAACACACATACAATGGCAATGCTTTTCATTTTGACAACATACATTGCGTTATGAGCGTAGACGGGCTGCATTTTTTCCATACAAACGTATTCCCCTATTCTCTTCCTGGATAATTCCTCAAGAGTAATCATTTTTATTTATAAAAATCTAGGTCTATTGAAGGCAATGCCACTGTTATTTTTTTTTTCAAAAAATTTTTTACAAAAATAAATATGATTTTCTGAAAACCTAAAAAAATGCCCCGTTTTTACCTACGTAATCAGACGACTACCAAAGAAAATTGAAATGTTTTCAAGATAAAAACAAATAATAGGGGCATAGATCTATTCTTCCTTTAAATTTTGATGCCAAAAATATTTTAATCGGCTTAGGTTTTGAGGAGAAAACAGGGGAATACGAAACGTCGATCGGTCATGGTTTTTTCTAGGTAAAATCGTTCTGAGCTGCAGTTTTCCCTATCGCACTCTACGGGGGGAGACTAGAGGGAGAGAGACAGCAATAGTTTCTTCAAATACCTATTTCTCAATTCTCGCGCAGCCCGTCTACGCTCTTAATCCACGTTTTTGAGCAGACTTTTTCAAACATACAAAGCAATGGATTAGCTAATTCTTTGAAATCTTTGGAACTGTGATTGAAATTATGTTACGCAATTAGGGTGCCCCGTGCCGGTCTAGTGCTGATAGTCTATTCGGCTATCTAATACGATAAGATAACATATAAAATACATATACGAAAAAATATGATGCAATGCCACAAATAAATGTGTAATATCATAGTAAAGGTATAAAAAAGTAATCTTAGTTAAATACTTGCTGACGAAGCATGACGATGCAGTGACGTCAGCTTTTATTGTAATGAGCGCAATGACTTTGCATACGGTCCACCAAAATTAACACGTAATGTTTATTGAAACGGATAATAAATATGTGGCTCTTTATGAAGAGGTACCTCTTCTTAGGGAGCCACATATTTATAAACACACATATTTATATTTATTATCTTATAATTATTCATTCATTCACTGACAGATTTCTCCCAGCCTAAACTGCTGGGTCCTCAATTGGTGGCTGAAATTGAAATTATACGAAAGTGAGCACTAAGGAAGGATTTTTGAAAGGATGAAGTGGAAGCTCGTCATTTTGCCGATCGGATATCCCATCGGCCAGTAGATTTCAGTCAAAAATCTGAAATGTAATAAATGGTCCTAATAGCACCTAATAGTTCCAATCCAAGCAATGTTGATCTTAGGGCGGGTTTTTTCACGTCCACTTGTTTAGTCAGAAATGTCGCTAACTATCGTCAAACAAAAAAAGCGTTGTTTCTCAAAATAATTATTGCCTTGGCGTACGTAATTTGACGTACAAAGGTTACGTTAACCAACCGGCCTTTAGGCTGTTTGTTTTAGTAGAGAGTTATAAGCTTTAATCATAGTTAACTCAGGCCATTCACCTACGGATGCAATCATTAGGCCTCGGAGACGGATAAAGCTACTTTCGGACAAGCGAAATGTAGGCCATAAGAATCAATAAAATAATCTAGGCCATAAGAAGTGGATCCTGCAAGTGATCTATTATCTACCTTATTTCTTATTTTGGCATGTTAGGAACACAGACAGACCCTGTACCGAATTACTTTCTGTCAGGGAAAGTACAACATCTATAAGTTCCCCTGCTATGCGAGAAGAGCCGCAAGCAACAGCAAGGTAACTCGGTCTGTATGTCTGTTACATCGCCTAAACCACTGAACCGTTTCTTATGAAGTAATTGACAGATAGATACCTAGTCTAATAGCCTGGGATCTGGGATCTCGACAGACATAGGTAGGTAGGCTACTTTTCATTCTGGATATTTGTAGATAACTATAAAAAAAACAAAATACACGCAGACGAAACCGTGATCAACAGTCATTAAGTCATAAAACAAATTACAATGTTTCCAGCAGTGAGGCCTGCAATAAGGCCCGGCGCCCACTATCGGCATCGGCACGGCTGAGGATTTTTATGCGACGAATAAATATGTAACTTAATTGTATGACGATAAATTGAAATTTCAATGATAATAATCATCGTAGTGCAAAAATAAAGATAGGGTATCCGACATACCGTGTCATTGAAATTGAAATTTTATTGTCATACTATTAAGTTACATTTCTATTTGTCGCATAAAAATCCTCAGCCGTGCCGATGCCGATAGTGGGCGCCGGGCCTTAGTCAAGTAATTGAAGGGGACAGACAGCGCAGCGCGTCGTTTGTTTGTCAATAAAGTAGCATACATTTGCCCTTGTCCGAATGATCTAGGGAATATAGTAGATGCACTTATTGTAATGTCGGTAGTGTCATGTTTCAATTAATGAACGAGGTGCAACTAAAATTACGCGGATATTACGGTAGGTACACTTCACCGTCGACAGTCGTGTCGTCGCTAGGATTCACCTGTCGTTGGGGCCAATAAAATACTATTACACTTTTAAAATATGAACGCAGTTTAGCCAGAAATAGGTAGATTTGGAGATTTCATCAGGTAATAGGTATTGTATTACCAATTTGTACTACTCATTAGAATAAACGATTTATAGAAATAAAGCTGATGATGCGACGCGACGACTGTTTTCGGATTCACGAGACAAGCTTTGAAAATCTTAGCCCTCTTACGCACTAGCGGTTAACCGCGGGGGCGGCTAACCGCTTTTCCAATTTAATATGCAACCGCATATGATTGTACGGCGATTTAGTGCGTACCTACGATCATAAGCGGTTGCATATTAAATTGGAAAAGCCGCTAGCCGCGCGGTTAACCGCTAGTGCGTAAGAGGGCTTAGTGATATGCAATTTTCGCTTGACACTGTGATACGATAATGCTCATTTACGTCATGGCATCATGTGTCCTAATGCTATAACTAGTAACCATCGTAAATAAAGATTCAGCAAAACATCACGCACACTAAACTAACCCTATTTCGGCTGCTTACACAATTGAGAAAATATACAATTCCATTCTCTCAACTCAAACTCAAAGCATTTATTTAAATTAAACCATTTACAGCTACTTTTGAATTGTCAAGGAATCGGTCTGTTAATCAGAAAGTTGAAGCTAGTAGGCCCATTCCAATACGTGGACCTCTTTGGAGAATAACGGGCAAGAAACTCCAAGGACACTCTTTTAAATCAAGATATTTACATTAGTTGCAAATATTGTTCTATGGGTTATAAAATAAACTCTTCTCTTTTTCCTCCAGAACTCATCATGTTGGATCTACTAGCGGACGTTCTGCAGCCCTATAAGGAAATCGTGGGGACCACGGCCGCGGTTGTGACCGTGGGTCAGATGTTCTCTGGTAGCTTCATCTGCTGGGATATCGTGAAGCAGGGAGGCACCAGGGGCATTGGCATCATGCCCTTCCTTGGTGGTATTGTCATGTGAGTATATTGCTTTATCTGGACAATTTGGCAAACGATGCTGGAGTTATAGAAGTAGGTAAAGAAAAAAAGAAAGAAAATAAATACATTTATTTGCACTAGACGTGACGCAAATAGGACGCCGTAAACGCCGCTAAACGCCGTGCATAAAGATAAAGATATATTTATTGCATAACTGTGTAGGTACATACCTAAAGTTCTTATACATAACATTTTTAATAATAATAGCAAAAAACTAAAACTAAAATACAGATCCCAAGACACAGACTTCCGAAATTAAAGTTATTTCATAATTGTGAGTGCATTTCTTTTTGAATTCGGTTTATTATTATTTTTTTTTTTTTTAACTCAAAAGTCTACAAATCCCCTTAAGGTGATTGCGTAGTGGTAGCCCGCGAAATTCAAATTTCTTGCGTTTTTTGTTCCATTTTGATCTAATTTTTGAAAAAGATCAATATGGAACAAATCTAACTTAAATAGATGTATTGATGATTACAATAATAAAATTAATGTTGCATTAATTAAAATGTCACAGTAATGTAAAGCCACACGTATCGTATACTATTTCATAGCTCTTTTTTCCCCATCTCAAAAAAATGTCCAACGCGGCTAGAGAATTTTTCACTTCAAAAAATCCGAGGTTACATTTCCCTTTTTGAACCTTTCAATTTTCCTTACAGGAGCATCCTCAACTTGAAATTCGGCTACATCCTCCGCGACGACAAGATGATCCAGGTCAACCTGATCGGCTTGGCCATCAACATCGTCTACAGCATGATCTACTTCCACTATACTCATGAGAAGATGAAGGTCTGGGCACAGATAGGTCTTTCTGGAGCCTTCTCCGCTGCACTGATTGGTTATGCCCAGATGGAAGACCCGAAGTTAGTGGAGAATAGATTTGGAAGTATCATCACTGCTTTCATGTTTTACTTGATCGCCTCGCCTTTGTTTGGATTGGTAAGTCTACGATTTCTTATTCTTTGTTCTGTTAGCTATATAATAGTTCTCATGTTTCATCCTGTATTTGCCCTAAAAGGCAGTTCTTTTCATGGGACGTTTGTTACCGTAGGCACAGTCTATTACGAGAAACTAAAATAAGATGAAGTTACGGCTATTTGTTTTCCTTGATATTTCGAAATAATATAAGCATGATGCTTGCAATAAGACCTTACGTATGTAGGTAGTAGATTTATGCACCGTGCGTAGATGGGTATACTGCGTTCGCGATTTAGTTTCCGAACATTTAAACAAATATGTGTTTTTCGGAAAACAACTTTGATACCCGTACTTAGAGTTCAGTTTGCTCTACAACTTAACATTTTCAATAGTATAATATGTCACTCTAAAATGAACATAATTTACACTAGTATAAAGTTGATATTCCTTATTAGGAACAGAAACTATAGAGCGCCTAGTGCCTTACATTACATACCGTTCGTTGTAAACCTTGAATGCAGATTAGGTATTATTATCATTCCGAGATACACTATGAATTGTAACAATATGCATACCCTTTGCCCTGATATTATTATAATCAGCCTCTGATTGTGAACAATGAGTAACCGTCATAGATTACTTTCGTCGTATTGATTTTTAGTGTTTTGCTTAGTACAGTAAACGTCTCATACGAACATGAACTTTATCTGATTAATGTTCATATTCGTATAAAACCCTTCCGCACAGCTACTTAAACGAATATGAACATTATTGTAATAAGAATAAGGTTCATAATTTATATGAATCGATTGCTTGACTTAGCAAAGTTATAGGGGGGGGTTCTCTGAATCTTGCCCCTTATGTAGGTTGTATTAAAGTTTTTGCAATTAGTATCTATGCTTATAATATTCTAATTGAATCTAGCTTCCCACGTTTTACTCAACAGTCATTAAATACATCACGTAGGTACAAATTCTTGTAGATATAATAATACTACTTATGTTTTTTTTTAATAATATAAATGATTTTTAATGTTTATTTATTAATGTTATGTTCTACTTATGTTATCTATTAATGTAATTACAAACACTTATGAACTTGAGTTTATATAACAATTCAGATTATATCAAACACATCGTATGATATACTTCTGTGTCGCAAAAGTCATCACTCTCTATCGGAAGATGGTACAAATTTAAAAATGGCGGCAAATGTCAATTCTACTTTGTCATTTGTGAAGTAAACAGATACAAAATACACGCCATTTAAACATGAATCGCTATAGTCTTAAAGAACGTGGAATAATGTTTTCGGATCGTCTAATCTCACGTTTTGGCGATTTGCAAGGCAAAATCGCGTGTTTTATCCGTTCCAGACTTCTTTTTGTGAGGGTTTTACAGGGCTTCAAGAGCCTCATGAAGCCCTCAAAGAGAATATGCATCAAGAATGCAAAGACCTATCGCCGCAAGTTCTGGCAACAGTGATGGAAAATGCCTTAAATCGGGCCCGAATGATCATCAATTCGCGGCGGCCACTTAGCCGTATCATTTTCTCGACTTAATGGAAAAAAAATAAGACATCAAATAAACATAATACAAAAGTAGAACCAGTTTTTGATTCTTTAAAAAACATACCGCTAAAGAACATCGGGTGGCTACTTTTGCGCCACCTTGTAGTAGTGGTGTATAATTTATTTCCTTGTCGTCATAGATTCATTGCTATTTGCAGCTAGGATAGGGCTGCCATAAATGGTGAAACACCGGGACATGTGGATTTTTGGAATAGAGATAGGGTACCAGCGATAATTAAAAAACTCGTTATCGAGGCCCTCAGGGTCTGTGAAAAAAAAAAATAATAACCCTAAAAATGCGAATGAATATCGCCGCATATCGGTTTGCAACACGGGTTACAGGATTTACGCCTCCTACGTACTTAAAAAACTAGACGAGACAATATCGGAACTGGGAAGCTATCAAGCGGCCTTTTTAAACAATAGATCAACAGACGACCATATGTTTACACTTAAAAGGGTCTTAGACGAAGAATGGCGGGCAGGTAAAAGATCTTATGTGCTTGCCCTCGACATAGAAAAGGCCTTTGACAATGTCGACCTTAATGCACTGAGGGATATCCTATTACAACGAACCAACAAGTCGCTAACCAACAGGATAATCAAGGTATGCTTGAATGAACGAACATGCATCAAATGGTGTGGACAGCAAAGCAGTTGGATTATCAAAGGCAAGGGAGTCAAACAAGGTTGCCCTCTGTCCCCTCGCCTGTTTACACTGGTCATCGACGAAGTCCTTAGAACCCTCGAAGAGGAAACCCAATTAATAAAACTCGACCAGGATCGCGAAATCTCACTCCCCCTAGTACTATCATTTGCGGACGACCTTATCTTCATTTCAGATGACCTAGAAAGGTTAGAAGGTATCCTATACCATATTAAACCCCTACTAGACAGTGTAGGCCTCCAAATAAATGAAACAAAAACAAAAATACTAATTAGGGACCCCATAACTACACAGATAACGACACACGTGACCCTTAATGGAATAAGTATACCGACATGTGACGAAATTAAATATCTAGGTACATGACATAACATCTACATTAAGCAGAAAAAGCACTATAAAAAAACGTTGCGAACAGGCCATGAAAAACGCCAAATCATTACTACCATTCATAAATAACTCAAATATGGACTGGAAATTAGCCAGACTCATGTACCGAATGGTGATCGTACCGTGTATGATACATGGTCTGAAAGTATCGGCACTTACCAAAGCTAACAGGTCAAGACTCAGAAGATATGAGCGAGTTATCATGAGAGACTTGATTAACCACTCTAGGAATAAACCAAGACAAAAGAAAATACATGAAATCTTAGACGGAAAAACAGTAACCAAACGCATCAAGAACCACCGGATGTGCTACCTCGCACATGTCTACAGGCGCCGCAAACCACATCTACTGCACGCAGCAATGCAGTACAAGGCCAAATCCAAGAAGGTCGGCCGACCTATTTACACATGGAACGACAATTTAAAACAGGACATGAAGTACTTCGACAAGGGAACCAATTTTTGGATGGATACAGCGGAAGATAGAAGTAAAATCAAGATCACTGCTAGCGAGATTTACAAAAAACTGGAAACGGATAGTAGCGAAACTTCCGACGAAGACATTGAAAACAGCAACATTTAACACAACACAGCTGAGCAATGACATACAAAAGAACCGAGAAAGCAGAAGAAGCTCGCCAAAAGACGCACCGAGGAAGCTCGACCTGAACCAACCAAGCGGCAAGGTCGATAAAAGATGCCCATCCATAGATAATAATTACCCATCTCTCCACTAGTCCAATGCTTACTCTAGGATGCATATCCGGTAGGCTCTTAAATCCTTACCTATCCTACGGGCACGTCTTCCCTACCATTAACGCGCCCCCCGGTCTATTCCTTGATATGCAATGGTCGCTGTAGCACCATGAACATGAGGCTACAGGAGCTAGTGCGAATCTTGGGGTTCATTCGATTAATCGAGTCTGGTTTAACCACGCTGGGATCGGTGCAATTCATTCATTCATTCATTCATATCGAGGCCCTCAGAGTCTGTGTAGAATTTTTTTCGGAGAGGGCGGGTTTTGATTATGTGGGATTTACACTATGTCGATTTTCGCCGTGCGGCTGGTCGCTTTACAAGCCAAAGCCAAAGTCAAAGTCAAATCATTTATTTCAAATAGGCACATTAAAGGCACTTTTGAACGTCAAAAAAAAAACTAAATAGAAATGATTCTAGTCGCCCATTCGAAAAGGTAGTTTTCGTATGGAGAAGAATGGGCAAGAAACTCCACCGTTACTCTTTTAAAAATGTTTTACAAGGTCTTGTATACATAATAAAAATTATATGTGAACACGATGCACCCATAATAAAATTAGTCTACCACAAAAGGTAAAAAGAATTAAAAATTAAGCAATGACAGGTAAATCAAATAAGTGATAGATACATGGTGCTCACATATTTACAAGTTATTTAAAAAAAAAAAATGCAAAAGTAGTTGAACTTTAACAAGTGTGTGAGCCACTGTAGTCGCAGATTGTAAAAATGTATTAGAATAAGATGTCATAATTAAAAAAATATGTATAAATTAAATTAGGAACAAGTTTGATTTTGTCTAGACTTTTAGATTGTCCTATGGAGCAGGACCAGCATGTTTCCAAACATTCTTATCTTGGATATAATCCTCTAATTTGTAATATCCTTGTTTACAAAGTGTACTTTTAATATGAGTTTTAAATTTTCTTTCATTTAATTGCAATATGTCACAAGGTATTTTGTTGTAGCATTTAACACAGTACCCCATAAAAGATGTATGTACTTTAGATAATCTAAAAAAAGGTTGATCTAATTTATCTTTATTTCTAGTATTAAAATTATGCCTATCACTTATTTTATTAAAAAGATGTTGATTTTTTCTTACATACATAATATTTTCATAAATGAATTGGCAAGGTACCGTCATGATATTAACCTTTTTAAATAGTTCCCGAGATTCGCGACGACGTAGATTGTAAATGGCTCTGACAGCTCTCTTTTGTAAAATAAAAATGGATTCAATGTCAGCAGCCCGACCCCAATCGTCACTCCATTTCTACAGGTCGATAAAAATCGCAGTTAACTAGTACATTTTGCATCAAAATGTCGACCATCATGCGGCCGGAGATCGATTTTAGTCACCCACCGCATGCGACCTATTCCCGCACGATAAAAGTCGAAACCTACTCTACTTTGGAAGTCACCTGCGGCCTAGCCGAATTGCCATTTAGGCATTCGATTTTCGCTGTGCGGTGTGCGGACATGTCTCGGTATACCAGGACGTATGGCAACCCTAAGCTAGGGTTACCCTTTCGAAATTTCAAAAGTCCTGACAAAGCTGGACATTTGCAAAGAAGTGCTCACTATATTTCGTTTTCAGAATCATTTATTTCATTGATTTCAAAGAATGGCTGTTGTGATTTTAATATATTATGGACAATTTAGGATGCTACTTAATTTGATAAACAATGAATTTCCCCGGACTAGGCTGTCTGTCCATTGACGCGAAGAAAGGCTACGGAGCGGAGAAATGGAGAAATATTAACCAATAGAAAATGACATTGAGATTTTTATGCAATCCCATTGGTTAATATTTTTCCGTTTCTCCGCTCCGCAGCCTCGCTCCGCGTCAATGGACAGGCAGCCTTAATAACGTGTTTCGTGAGGGGTTTGCGTAACAAGCGTCAGTGTGCAGTTTGGAAACAGCTTTAATTTTATAGGTTTAAACAGACCCGCGGGTAATGTGGCCATGAAATTGCGATGAAATCAACCTTGCCATTGTTATCTAAACCTATTGTAGTGGAATTCATACTGGTCATTCGATTAGAGGGTGTTTAATGACCATAAAATTGATGCAGACTCAAATGCTTTACAGACACGACAGTTATTGTCTGCTAACGACCCCGATATCGGCATAATGTGACCTCATAAATTAAATGTTTTAAATTTAATATATAATAAAACCAGTATCGATTCTTGCAAATAAATCATCATTTCATTTCATTTCGATTATTGTATTATGTAGAAGTGATTTCGATAAAATTGAGAGCTATGGCAACCTGGGGCCTATTTAATAATACCGACAAGTGACAGGCGACAATCTGAAAATCCGACAATTTTATAAGTTTCTTTCATAGTTTTCTGCTTTTTAAACATCACCTGTTGTGAAAATGAGACAATTATGTACATTTTTGACAAATATGTCACACTATCTATACTAATAATAAAGCTGAAGATTTTGTTTGTTTTTTTGTTTGATCGCACTAATCTGTGGAACTACCGGTCGGATTTGATTTTTTTTTATCATTTGGGTGCCCAATTCTTGAGGAAGGCTTTTATACGCTATTTAGCATCACCCCTTAGGAGCCGAGGCAAAAAAATAAAATTCAGAAAGAAACTAAGCGAAAATGAAATGAAAGCGCAGGCACTAAACTCTGCTTGGGCGATAACACAAAACTTAAAAAAAAAAACCACCTTACACTGTACTGCACATGACATCTGCTTACCTCCTTGGAAAAAATCATGACTTCAAATGCGTATTTTCACGTCCTGTGTCAAGGTCGATCCCACTTTTTATATGCCAATAACACTTGTGTTACAGAAAGAAATAATCAAGAACAAGAGCACGGAGGGCATGCCGTTCCCCATCATCCTGTCAGGGGCCGTGGTGACCTTCGCGTGGCTGCTGTACGGCATTATACTCAGGAATAAGTTCCTTGTTGTAAGTATTGTCCATCATCACATTAGAACATGTGTGCCCGATGAGATGTCCCATCGGCAAACAACATGAACATCTTTCTATTTAATATAAACATCTATTATTATATTTATTTTATATGAACATCTTTCTATTTAACCCCTTTAGGGGGTGAATACACTTGGGTCCACTTGGAAGTCTCTGAACCGGCTCCGGACACAAGTGGGAAGATGTAAGTCCAACCTGGTAAAGTGGGGCTACCCTGACGGAACGGTAGTAACCCGTAATTATGTCACAACTCACAAACCATGCTCCACCTCCTATCCTGTCCTCTGTGTCCCAAAACATGTAGTTAAAGTGACCTCTGCGCTGTCACCGACAACGCCGTGGAAGTGGAAAAGTTTTGGGAAAACAAGATTTAAAATAGTCGTGCCAGCGAGCGACACAAAGAAGAAGGGGTGAATTCTAAAAATCCTTTCTTAGTGCTCACTTTTGCTATATAAGGAACTTTTGTGCAATATTTCGTGCTTACCCAGCAGTTTAGGCTGTGCGTTGACTGTCAGTGCATGAATGAAAGACTTTTATTAAGTAGACTAGCTACGCCCCGCGGTTTTACCCGCGTAAATGTCAATCCCGTGGGAATATTGGGATAAAAAGATAGCCTATATGTTAATCCAGGGTGTCACCTATTTCCATACCAAATTTTAGCAAAATTGGTCCAGCCGTTAGAGCGTGAAGAAGTAACAAACATATAAACACACACACACACTCACAAACTTTCGCCTTTATAATATTAGTGTGATGATCGTCAGCGCGTCGGGCTTTAGGTTCTGAATAGAATCTCGTGTTGCACGACTGTTTATTAAGTATACTGCGTTTGCTATTTAGCATGCAAACATGTGAGCAAATATGTGTTTTGGAAAAATAACTTTAATAACCACAAATAAAGCTCATTATCCGCTACAACTACAAATTGTTTGATGAATTATGCAATAGCTCTAGTCATTCTGAAATCGATTTAATTTAAACTGGTATAAAGTTGATAGTTATTGTTAACATATTATACGAGTAGGGGAAGACCAAAGAAACGATGGATGGTCTGTGTGATAGATAATAAGGCTAGAAAGGGAGTGACTACCGAGATAATGACTAATAGAGAAGTATGCAAGAAATAGACATGTTGCGCCGACGCCTGATAAATTAGAATTATAGAGTTGTAGATATTTAATTAATAAGATTAAAACGAAAAAAAAAAAAAATAATGACGTGTTTTAATAACATTTCCAATAATTGGGTAACATCGTATCGTAAATCTTATTGAGATTGAATACATAACTGCGTAACATATCAGATTGATTCGATAACGCCATCGGCGTATCTTACGCCAAAACGCGATAAATTAGCCTATTAGCTTATCTAAACTATCATAGTCGTTTACAATGATGATAATAATGTCGGAAGTGTGACCACTATCTTATCTGTTGATCTATTCTGTAAAAACCTCACCGCATTGACATATATATTACTAGCGTAAGGACCGGGCTAACCGCGCGACTAAATGGCACCAACGCGCTGGCCCTAAAATGACGGTTTTAGGGCCAATGCGACTCAGTTGACAGTGGTGCGCGCGAAGGAGAGAACGTGTATTTGCCTGTCGTAAAAATGCCTAGTTGCGTGGTAAAAGGCTGCAAAAATTACGATACAAAAATTAAAAAGAAACATGGGATATCGTATCATCGGAATGTAACCTTACATTATTTTTGTTGCAATTAAATGATTAAATAAACACATTTTTATCTACAGCGACAAATATTTTACAATGGCGGCCATTGTGTGGCCAATGGCTGACAATGGCTCCTCGAAGTGAACAAAGTAACCTTGTACGGACGTAATTTTTTTATTTCTGTTTTATTTTTGTCTTATGAACGTAGGTAGTGTAGGTAAGTAATTTTGAATTTTGGTACCAAATTAGGAGAAGACAGGTATAAACGATTTTTATACAATATGCGATAGCAAATACGATACAAATAATATTTAAATTACAGATTTCCAAACTAAGGAGAAGGATTTTTAACTTCATGACAACAATGTCAATGAATCAAAATAGGTAATAATATAAGAAAACCAAACAGTATTTTATTGCAAAATGTGCAATATGCAGTCTATTTGCTGCAAAAATTAGCTAGGTTTTTTTTTGTAATATTACTAAATTTTGATTTCGACTGTCTGAAATCTAATATATTGAGAATCTTATATTTTGAGAATCTGGTATTCTGAGTTTAAAGGATATCAGCATGCAACTGACTTATACTGACTGACGACATAATGTGATAAAAAAAACATTTAAGTAAGTACGCACGTACAAGGTTACGTCGTCGACCTATGCAACGCTGCACTCACGTAGTTCGTATGATTTATGACAGATGGCGTTACTTTTGCTTGTATGAAGAACGTTTATGTAAAATGGGTGTGTAATGTTTGGTATAACAACAGATGGTCTAATTTCGTTTGACATAACTCTCATATGATATAATTTTCATATGCTATAAAAACATTTAACCTAATGTCATATGATCGAATGTTATATTTGATATAATTTTCTTTTTCTCTAATTTCATTTAGTATAACGTTCATTTCATATAATTTTCATATTGTATAATGCTCCTTTTATATAACGTTCATTTGACCTAACATTAATATTAACAAATTTTCTTTTTCTCTAATTTCATTTAGTATAACGTTCATTTCATATAATTTTCATATTGTATAATGCTCCTTATATATAACGTTAATTTGACCTAACATTCATATTAACTAATTTTCTGCCCTTCGCTCGCTCCAGCATTATATGTAAAGAATCGCTCTTGTGTTCTATGTGTGTGTGTTCTATTTCTGAGTGAAGGGTTTAAAATAACCGAACCTCGGGGTGCCCTTCGCTCGCTCTTGCATCCTATGTCGACGGAGCCCCGCTTCGCGGGGCCCCTATTTCTGTGTAAAGGGTTTAAAGTAACCTAACACAACCGAACCTCGGGGTGCCATTCGCTCGCTCTTGCATCCTATGTCGACGGAGCCCCGCTTCGCGGGGTATTTCTGTGTAAAGGGTTTAAAGTACCCTAACACAACCGAACCTCGGGGTGCCCTTCGCTCGCTCTTGCATCCTTTGTCGACGGAGCCCCGCTTCGCGGGGCCCCTATTTCTGTGTAAAGGGTTTAAAGTAACCTAACACAACCGAACCTCGGGGTGCCCTTGGCTCGCTCTTGCATCCTATGTCGACGGAGCCCCGCTTCGCGGGGCCCCTATTTCTGTGTAAAGGGTTTAAAGTAACCTAACACAACCGAACCTCGGGGTGCCCTTCGCTCGCTCTTGCATCCTATGTCGTGTGTGTGTGTGTCTTGTATCCTATGTGTGTGTGTTGTGTGTGTAATATAATTAATTCAATATAGCCACAACATAACAAGTAAAAGAAGAAAACAAACATTTTTGCAAAAATAAAAGTAGATATTTCTAAATTATATTAAACGTTACTTATAGATTTTGAATATTATAGCAACTGAATATTATATTATGTGAATATTATTTCAAATGTGCATTATATAAACTGTTCATTATACCATATGAAATTAGGTAAAATGTTCATTATACCATATGAAATTAGGTAAAAAGAAGTTATATCAATAATTCATTATGACCGTTGACCTTCGATCAATAATAGTACTAGATGAATGATTAGGAACAAAAATAAGTCGCTAAAGTGGCCACGTTTGCACACAGATAAACATTTATATTTCTTACTACGAACTATAGAAAAAAGTTTAATAATATTAACAACTTCAGATTATTATAACCTTAACACTCTAACATAAAGTTTAATTACGATTGCAAATGATTAATATTTATGTCCTTCTGTCATCGAAGCAATAAATTTAAAATGTCACTTGAAAATAAAAAGTCATTTTTATAATAAGTACAAAAATATTTATTCTAAAATGAAACTTAACGTCTAAGCAATAAGGTTATAAACATTTTGTTGACAATTTCGTACTTACTCGAATTTGGAACTAGACGTAGTTCTTGGAATTACATTTCAATGCTTCAATGTTTGTTAGAATAGTTGGCGCGTTGTCGCAAACATTGGCCAAACAATAATAATATTTGCTTATTGATTTATATTTACTATTTAATTGTGTTACTATTTTATGAAAAACATTTAATGATAAAAACTTACCGAAAAAAAGATATTCCTTCCAAAATCTTGGTGTTACGGTGGTTATTTACACAACTTTTGAACGCGCACTGAGGCATTTTGACGTCTTAACATTGGCTATGATTGGACCATACTAATTTGAAATAAGAGCACAAAAGTATTCGTGCTCGTATTTTTCGGGCCGTTTTTGAAGCGCTTATCGGGCATCTAGTACTATTATTGATCGAAGCCGTTGACCGTTATATTAAATAAAAATTATATCAAACGAAATTAGGTCTTATGATCGTTAGAACTTTCGTTTCTATATCAAACGTGACACACCCATGTAAAATGTTCAGATGGGCGTATCCTTACTTTTGAAATCATTGCCTCACCGTGAAAACTTAGGTGAAATGAGCTTCAAGTGAGCTGTCAATAGTGTCAATCCCTAGCATCAAATGGAATGACAGCCCGCTTCACAAACTGTGGGTTTTTCAGACAGGCTGATGTTAACCTACATGTGACTTGAGGTATCGCATGTTAATGGTATATTTGAATTTAGAATGTCAGAAAATTATCAAGCTTTAGGAATACGAACTCAATGTCATACATGACAAAGTTCAAGTTCCATTGCAATTGAAATTAATGTAGGACCTTTTTATTACAAATCAACAATCAATTTAGACTACATAACGCTAAAGTTGATTTAAGTGGTGATGTGACACATTGGGAATAGGGATGTACAGTCACGAGCAAAAGTATGTATACACTTGCCTTTATTCAAAGGCGATTTTCTCCTTTATTTTTGAATGAAATTTTATCTAAGTAGGAACATAGTATTTTCGAACCCATAGGTATATGTAAAGTGTCTTATTTATGTCTTATTTCAACGTTGCATTCGTTATTTCTTGAAAAAATCGCAATTTAAAGTTGCCAAGTGTTGACATATTGGTGCTCGTGACTGTACTTACCTTTTTTTTTCTTCTTTTTTTTTTAATGGCCTGTACTTACCTGTTGGCTTATTAATTCCCGGGCGAGTGAAACGTCGCTCGCCTTTCGACTCTTTAACATTATTTTTGTCTCACGATGCGATGCGCGCTTTAATTACTCGTGGTAACCAAATGTACAAACACGCTTTGAATGTATGCGTGAAGACGAATACCGTCAGCACACACCCACTATTCCGACTTCCGAAATCTCCTGCTCCGACAGCGTGTTTTTACACTTAGTAACCACAAGTAAAGAGCGCGTCGCTTGGTGAGATATACTTACTATAAACATTGTATTTTATTTAAAAAAATGGAAGGAAAAATACATATATTTTTAGTACGATTTTTTTTGTAATACCTAGTTTCTTTAACATCTTTTACAGGTACAAAATCTGGTTGCTGTAGTACTTTGCGGATCGCAACTGGCGCTGTTCGTGATCTACCCTTCGAAGCCGAAGGGCAAAGAAAGGAAGCCGAAAGCCAAGAAAGCCGACTAAATCAAATAATTAGGACGAAACACACTGTTGCCTCGCTAGTGAGTAGGACTCGTCTGGTTTTTCTTAGTTGTGTTATGTAAACATTTTTATAAGAAAGAGTAATGCTCAAAAAAGTGTATTCGACAGCATTTAGTACATTGTACATAACACCTATAAAACGGACACGCAAAGCATATTTTTGTAGTATAAAAAAGTCAACTAAGAAAAATCTGACTTTAATTTTAAAACTAGTTTTAAGATTAGACATTGAATGGGGTATAAATTTATTATACAAGGGCTTCCTAACGCTTTCAAGCATTGTCTAACATTGGTAATGTCCTGAAAAGCCACAATGTAACCATCCCTTTATTTTTGGCTTACCGAAAAATCGTTATTTTGTGATTTCTTGTGCCCTTAGTATATTTATTGTTTTTAAATGTTTATGGTAGATTTTTATATTGTTACTTATAAGTATAAAATAAATAATACAATGTATAGTTAAATAAAAAAAAATATTATTTACATTGAATTTGTACTTTCGGTCGTGAGCTTCCATTTTGCATAAGAATCAGTTTTTTTTTAATAAATTTATTACAATTGGTTTAAGATTGATTGATTATTTTATTCATTTTAATAATGTTGTGTGTTTCACCTTTTATCATGAATGGTAACATTCCAAAGAGATGAACACTACCGAATTTAGAAAAATAACAGGGCCCCTTTGTCTTTTTTATATACTTTTAAACTTAATAATCATATATCTAATTTAATAACTGTGAAAATAACTCTTTTAATTATGCCGGTCTAACCGGAACCCGAGTCCAACATAGTTGGGTGAAGTCAATGCTGATAATATCAAGTCAAACTAAGGTATAATAAACACTGTTTTTTTATTATCCTTATTTCTAAATGCTCAACAACAAGTATTACTTTTCTGATTCACATACGATCTCCTAACAAAACGAGTTAACTTCTGTCGCAGCCCAAACCATCGAGCCAGTTATTGTATTTGGAACTTTATTACGACTAGGGTAAAGTTCTTAATCCCAAAACTGATTTTAGAACGTGTCTAAGTAGACAATATTCTATTTACTGCAACGGGAATAAAGTTCAAAATACATTATAATAAATAACTAGCTCGATGGTTTACATTTGAACCATGTCAAAAGAAAAAGCTTGTCTTGTAACGAGACCGATAGTTTTAACGGCTCAATTAATTTACATAGAATAGACGAACTTACTCCGGGTTTCTGAAAGACTCGAATTTCATCAGTTACAGGACATTCACAGTTATTTTACCTCTGATTTTGCATCACCGTCAAAATCACAGTGATCTTTATATGCCTTGTCATAAGATTGCGGTTGGATTGCTGCTACTGACAAGTCTGTCAAAATCACAGTGATCTTTATATTCCTTGTCATAAGGTTGCGGTTGGATTGCTGCTACTGACAAGTCTGTCAAAATCACAGTGATCTTTATATTCCTTGTCATAAGGTTGCGGTTGGATTGCTGCTACTGACAAGTCTGTCAAAATCACAGTGATCTTTATATTCCTTGTCATAAGATTGCGGTTGGATTGCTGCTACTGACAAGTCTGTCAAAATCACAGTGATCTTTATATTCCTTGTCATAAGGTTGCGGTTGGATTGCTGCTACTGACAAGTCTGTCAAAATCACAGTGATCTTTATATTCCTTGTCATAAGGTTGCGGTTGGATTGCTGCTACTGACAAGTCTGTCAAAATCACAGTGATCTTTATATTCCTTGTCATAAGATTGCGGTTGGATTGCTGCTACTGACAAGTCTGTCAAAATCACAGTGATCTTTATATTCCTTGTCATAAGGTTGCGGTTGGATTGCTGCTACTGACAAGTCTGACAAAATCACAGTGATCTTTATTCTCGTTCTAATAAGGTTGTTGTTGGGTTGCTGCTATCAGAGGTAAAATAACTGTGAAAGGACTACTGGTTACTGTTTTCAAATCTCGTGTCAAGTAATTCGATTAGCTTATTGGCTGTGGTTATTTCCAACCAATCATGAGATTTGGCAGCATGACTTGGACGTTTAACGATATTTCGGTGCTTGGAAAGGAGGAGGACAGGAAGGTGCTAAAAAATTGTGCAATTGTCACAGAAATTGTATTGACTAAACAAGATGGCGGCGTTAGTTTCGACTTTGGCCACGGACCAAAAGAGCCTTTTGGCTCTGTAGTAAATTTTTGGGTCGATCAGAAACCGAGGATCTTTGACCATTTGCCTCTTTTGCTGTATTTGTGCATTATACTTAATTTGCTTTGTAGTTAATGAACAGTGAACAGTTGTCGTGTTTTAAACTCATCCTAATGTGATATCAAACCTGTGAGATTGTGAATCAAAATGAAATAAACTTTTTCATAAGAAAATCAAATATTTTAATTAATATCATTTATTCCATAATAATATAAATACATAAATTGCTTCAAAATGCCTCCACCATACAGGGTCACGTATTCTTTCCAAGTTGTGATACGGTGACCGATATGCAGCACAAATGTTTAATAACCTAATGGTGTTTTACTCTTACAAGCACAGATTAGCATCATCCAAACGCATTCGTATTGAAAACTAGTTGACGTTCGGATCGACTTCGATGACAGATATCATATAAATGATGACAGCGGCAAAGATTTAAATCGTTAGATACGCTGCGTCAATAGTCGCGTTTGTTTCGTTTTGACACCTCTGACACACAATGACGCAGTGAATTGACTGGATTGTTATGGAAACGCTATGTATGATACTTTCACGCGTGACTAAGTACGGTGAGAGCAAATCCAGCGATTTAAATATTTGGGCAGCGGGTTTGACTTTACGGTGTCAAAAACGTTCTCTAGCAAAACAAACCAACTCACTTTCATAGATAACGTTCCAGTGATGTCATTCACCGGTAAATTGCGGACGCTATATTGCGGTCACCGTTCTAGGAAACGACGAGCTTCACCAATGAAACAACGCGATCAGCACGTCTAGAGAGCTGCCAGTGTCATCATTGTTGTGGAATTTTGTCACTGACAGCTCTTGAACGCGGTCAGTATTATATTAACTGTGACGCGGTTATGATGTGCTGTGCTAATTGCGTTCAGTTTCATTGATAAAATTGGCCTATGTGACAGAAAGAAATAGAGATAGAATAAAATGCCGATCCGTGCAATTCAAAGTGTGATATCGTCTCAAGTAAATAGGACTTTCAGTTTTACTGTCATCATACCATTACTTGAACGTCACTGTATAGCCGAGCTCGTAATTGCTTTACTCTTTTCTCACTTTTGACAAAACGTCCCACTAAATCAGGGTTTTCTGAAAGACGTTCACAAGGTGGCAGCAGTGAGACGTCAGGTCCGGGCACCTGTCAAAAGCCTTTAAAGCGCCTGTTTTCTTTAGTCGTGACTGAAACGAATCCTTTATTCCCATCTGCTGTCATCATAATATTTTATATTCATTGTCGAAGTCGAAATGAAAGACCTTTGTCAAAGTGGCGCCAACTGGTGGCGTGAATTTTCATGAAAACCCTCATTGAAACTTCACTATAGACAAAGAGATTTAAGATAGGTACAATATTTAATGTCTTTGACTATAGAGTTGAAATTATGTAACTGTCACATTGGTCTTAAAGCAAAAATAGACATGACGTACGTGCAAGTATCATTCAAACTTAGGGTGGTAAAGAAATTACGAAGTTGAGTATACAAGTGACTCCATATACCAGCTTATTTCCTCTAAGGCTTCTGCTTGAAAGAAGCCACAATCTCGAGCCGCGTCACTGATTCCTTCGTGTCAGTGATACTCAGCTCGATCTCAATACGACCCTTCTCAAAAGGGAACACATTGGGAAAGTGCTCTGTCGGTGCTGTGATGTTTGTTAGACTGTGATAACCCTGGGGATAGAGAGGGGTAGGCCCTATGAATATTGTAAAAAACACTCTTGAGACCCCGTTCACGACGTGACACCGTGACCACGCTATGCTTTTTCGACGCTACCCCGCAATACCTATTTGCTGAGTTGCAGACCGTACCGTATTATTTGTTACTTATGATAACCGGAATTCTGAAGTTCGCATCCCAACCCTACAAGCAGGGTTGTACAGACGCCAGCAGGTCAACCTACCCGAAACTGTCAGATTTTCCCAATCAACCTTGAACCTTATGTTTCAGCAATAAAGTCGAAAATCTATTAAAGAAATCTGACAGATTGTAGTAACTTGATGTGCTGGCGTCTGTACATCAGTGACCGAGCGAGCTGTCACTTAAAAGTGACAGCAGCGTCTGAGCGAGCTGTCACTTGAAAGTGACAGCAGCGTCTCTTATAACGGGTATTGGTTTTACGAGGGGCTTGTGGCTAAGAACTAACAACCGCACGGTTCGATCGATCAGGTCATGCTACTCTTGCCGCGGTTGGTCCGTGGATGGGTGACTATCTTTACAAACCAAGACTCCTCCGTGCCTTGGAAACCACGTTAAGCCGTTGGTCCCGGCTGTCATTTCGTTAGTAACGACTGTCAAAGACATTTGACGACCCGTAACGACTCGTTACGGGTCGTCAAATGTCTGACAACCAGTCTTACCAAGGGGGGTATTACCCAATAACTGGGTTGTGGAGGTCAGATAGGCAGTCGCTCCATGTAAAATACAGGTATTCAGCTGCATCCGGTTAGACTGGAAGCCGACCCCGACGTAATATTGGGAAAAAGACAGATGATGAAGTAATTGTTTTATACTCACAGGAGGGAAAGGGCACACCACTCCGGCGTTCCTGATTGCGCCTCCGACGTAGGGCTCCTTATTGACCAGGTCACAAAACTTGTGCGTCAGCTTTACGAAAGAGGGTCGATACTCGTTGTGTAAGAGCTGACTGATGCTTACCGTGATCTGCAATAATTAAGTGCTGTTTCGGTAGGCTGCACGTGCTGTGGTAACAATACCACTGTAAGCTGGCCTTTTCTTTAAAAACTCCTTAGGTACTACACTAGGACAGCGGTGTAATTGTAGTTCACCCACGTGCATTGCGTTATTTACGTTATTGAGCAGACGAATTTTGCAAACCTATGAAACCCATCGCTTCAATTATCAATTCTTCAAACCACTTGGATTGTGATTGAAACTGCACCGTTCAAAGTCAAATTGCTACCACTGCTGGTGTGTGGTGGTATCTAAGAGGAAATGCGGTCGGTGCAATTTAAAAGATATTTCATAAACTAATTATGAAGGATATTAGGTAGGATATAGGTATACTGTGTCCCTATATTTTTTTTTTCATTAATGGTTGTCAAATTTGTACACTAGGCTTCTGTTGACAGCGGTATAAATCTGCATTTTTTGGGATTTCTAGTGCTTATAAAAATAATGTATCATCAAAAAGGAAAACTAGGGACACACAAGTAGTTAATATTTATTATTCTGTAAAAAATCATTGCTATAATTATGGCCATTAACCAGAAAAAAAACAGGCGAGAGCGTTTCTATGGAGAAAAGACCCGCATTTCCTTGTAATAATGCCTAAAGAGACAATCAAAGGCAAAAAAAAAGCATACACTTTGCAAAATATTACTCTGGCCTTGGTAATTGTATGGAACCTTAAAAATATTAAGTACACCATATCAATTCCTAAGGGGGAAAAAAATCCCGCAGACTTTTGTTCAATCTTTGCGTGATCTCTTCTCCTAACGGTGAAAAAATATTGCGCCATACCTATAGTGCAATAACGTATTGTTTAATTAATAAGTATAATGCAATATAGGTAAGTAATTGATTGGTTACTGGTAGGTGATCATTAAGTACTAGGCTATTATTATTGTCCAATATCTCCCCTAAAGCTACCCTCAAAATTAAAGCTAAAAAAACAAAATTACCTCCGCTTTTAGTGGCTATGAAATGACCAACTCGGATTGTATTAGGGTAGGTATTAGGTATTACATAATAACGTTATAACAGACTCCATCGTTGGTATAGCCGTATAGTGGTCGCAACCGATACTGCTGAGCAGGAGGCACAGTCTGAATCGTTTTGAAGGACATTGTTTGCTAATCCATAGCTTTTTTTTTTTTTTTTTGGATGGGAAATCATCGAATGACCCCTCCCGCTCTGGGTGGAGCGGAAGGGAATGTCAGACTATTACTGACTAAAACCCACCCATGTTCCTTCCTTAGCCCTTTCTGTTCCGGGCCAGCTTAAACCCTTTCGGACAATCCCGCTGACCTAATCCATTGCCTCATATCATGTTCGATTTGTCTGCTCAACAACGTAAATAACGCGATAAATGTTGTTCAACTGTCAAAATGGAAGCCATTACTCCTGTGTGTTACGCAATTACCCTGCTGATCTCTCTTAGGAGCAGCCCGGAGTCTGGATTTATGCCCAGTTGATGGCAATAGGCTCGACACATATAGGTAACCCGTATTACAGTTTACGATACGGCATTTAATACAAACTTTCAAGCCCTTGTTTTTCGAAATGAATGAACCGATTTTAATGAAACTATACACGCATAAGCAGGATACAAAGTTCTAAAAAGTTACAGTACATATAGACCGATTTTTTTCTATAGAAACAGAGATTTCCAGTTATGTTTTTTTAATTATGACATTTCGAAAACGTTCTTAAGTAACTTTTTGACCTTTGTATCCTGCTTAATAAGCGTATGACGTTAAAATCGGTTCATTCATTTCGAAAAACAAGGGCTTGAAAGGTTGTATGAAATGCCGTACTTGTACATTGTAAACGCTCTTTACGCACTAGCGGTTGGCCGCCTAGGCGGTTCGTTTGAGCGGTCCAACCGCGGTTGCATCGCGGTTGTACCGCTTTTGGCAGCCATGCGGTCAGCCGCGAAGAAACCGCGATGCAACCGCGTTAAGCGGTTGGACCGCTTGAAGGCGTGTTGTGCCGCAAAGTGAACCGCCAAGTGCCAACCGCCAGTGCGTATACACAAGAAGGCGGCAGGCCGCGAAGCGGGCCGCGGCTCTCCATTCAACCGCCGCGGTTAAAATTTTGTTGCGGTTTAGTGCGTACAATCATAAGCGGTTGCATATTAAACTCGAAAAGCGGCTAACCGCGCGGCTAGCCGCCCCCGCGGTTAACCGCATAGTGCGTAAGAGCGCTAACCGCTAGTGCGTAAGAGTGCTTAAACATAACCGGCGAAACGTGGATGTACTTACATACTAAGGTACACCCGATATATTACTTTACTCTATGGGTACACTACTGCCCACCCTTCGGGCAATTACAGCCTGCAGGCGTGATGTTATGTAACAAATGTTTTGAAATCTAACCGTAATATTGTTCGTCCAGGTGTGTTTAGTGTTACCAATCACGTTGATGAAGTACCGGGACCTCCTGCTGTAGCGCCGTACGTTCACCGTCCCGTTCAGGTACACATATTTTGGGTTAAAATAAGTCATCTCTGCCCTCTCCGGAACCACATCCATGCACTGAAATTGAGTAAAAGGGTTTTCTCCATTAGTTCCGAACTCGAACGAATGTCTGTGTCACGCTTTGCCTCGACTTGCGACCTCGCTGTTAGATACGCTCATCATGCTGTAAGAAGTCCATTCGAGTTAGGAACCAAATGGAATAATCCGATCTGGAGGCGCATTTTTCGCAATAAATTCGTGACAGTTGTTTTAGTTCAATCTCAGATTTGATTCCACTAAATACATCAGACTGCGTGAAAAGTGAGCTTGTTTTGCTTGTTTTTAGGGTTCCGTACCTCAAAAGGAAAAAAACCGAACCCTATAGGATCACTTTGTTGTCCGTCCGTCCGTTCGTCTGTCTGTCAAGACCCTTTATCTCGGGAACGCGTGGAGGTATCGAGTTGAAATTAAAACCTTATACTCAGGTCTACAGTCCCTTGAAGTTGTGAAAAAATCAAACACCTAAGCTAACGTAAAAAACCGGCGAAGTGCGTGTCGGGCCACGCACAGTGGAGGGTTCCGTAGTAGCCCGTTATCACCATTTATAAAACGATTCTGTTGTTCTTTATTCTGAATTTAAGTAGGTAATGGTAAAGATATTAGGAGTTAATGGTTATAATAACAAAAATCGACTTTAAATTTGAATTATCATTTCTAAGACGTGCGGGGATGTCGATCACTCGAATATACTCGAATGAAAACGTAGCCCGTTGGTACAGCGCCATCTAGCGGCAGTATTGTGAAACTTATGATACTTTATTATGGTTTTTAACCGACTTCCAAAAAGGAGGAGGTTATATGTTCGACTTTATATATGTTTTTTTTTTAATGTAACATATATTACACCGATTACTCGAAGACGGCTGGACCGATTCCAAAAATTCTTTTTTTGTTTGAAAGGGTATACTGTCGAGGTGGTCCCATTAACAGCAAGTTAGAATCTGATGAGAGGATCCCATGGAAATCGAGGGAAACCCTCAAAATTTATAGGCAAACCTATAGCGATTTGTGTATTTTTAAAGTAACTTGAGCATTTGCTCTCGGAAATCATCACTTGGTAAAGTGGAGCTGATGATGAAGACCACAGATTGCCATCGGAACTACTCAATGACAAATATTTCACGGGTTGCAATTCGATTTCGAAGAACTCCTCAACAATTAACGTCCCAACATCGGGAAAAGCAATATTTTGTAACATGTGATGAGCAGCTGACATTAGGCTATTGTAACTTAGGTAGATAAATTACAAACAGACCCACTAAAAAGTGAAAAATAAAAACTTTTTACAAAAAAAACCAACCGACTTCCAAAAAAAACACTACAAATTGAAAAATAACTTTAATTTCGGAAGTCGGTGTCTTTGGTTCCGCATTTTCGTTTATTGACACCGAGTTCCGAAATTAAAGTTATTTTTCAATTTGTAGTGTTTTTTTTGGAAGTCGGTTGGTTTTTTTTGTAAAAAGTTTTTATTTAATTTCATATTTTGATTTTTAATGCAAGTCTTTACCCGTCATAAACAAGTAACTACTTCGTCTTAGTCACTATATAGGATTAATGCTAAGGATTTTGTATTTGGTACAAAATTATCCAACACCCAAGTTCAACGACTATTAGGTACTGCTAAACTAATAAAGTTATCTTCATTCCTATAGTTTTCCTTTAACCCTTAGTACGTAGATCGAACGTAGATCCACGCGAGACACAATGGTTTTTAATTGTTTCTATAATTACGGCATTCAAGAGGTTAAAGTTCATGAAATGCACTATCATCGAGAATTTTTCAAGCCAGCAGTTTAGCTTTTAGAGCGGGGGGGACGCCCTGCTGGAACAAAAATGTGCACTTTAAAGTTTAATATTTCGTAAACGGAGCATTACATCTAAAAATAATTTTAGCAACCCCCAAGTCATTTTAGAAGACCTATTCAACGATACCCCACACGATGCCGATGTGATAGACGACGAAAAAAATATTCATTCCCACTTCACATGTAGGGGAGCTTCCCTAAAAAAAAATATTTTCCAAAATTTTATTTTACCACTTTGTTGGCATAAATTGATATACACACTCCTACAAAATTACAGCTTTCTAGTACTACATTGTGCGTGGCCCGACACGCACTTGGCCGGTTTTTTATTTAATTGATGTTCCTTCATGGTTTTCACAGAAGTAGGTAATCCAATTCAAAAAGCTCAAATATAGATGCTTGGGCAACGTCGTGACGACTGGTTGATAAACTGTAGGTAGGTACCTACTACCTAACAGCAAAAACTAACAAAAGAAAGTTCAGAGTTACCAAGTCCAGAAATAAAGAAGGAAACTAAATACGCAGAGAATAAAAAATCCTACTTACTTCAATGGCATTCATCCAAGCCAAAATAGAAAATAACAGTAAAATTATATGAAACATGATCATTTCCACTACGTAGGTACTGACTGAATACGAAAAGAAAAAACACTGTTTATGAAAGTATTGTAAAACATATAAATATTTATAAAATAGTCGATGTTTAGTAATGATAAGATTCTAAGCACTGATTAACGATACATTAAATAGTAAATAAGCATGACATTATTGGGTTCCTACTATTTATGAAAATTCATGTTTTGTTACAAAAGTAGGTAGTTTAAATTAATTGTCCACTTTGCCAAAGTACCTAGAAAATTGATTTAAAACGAGTATTATCTTGCTTCCCGGTGATACTAATCTCTTTGAAATATACATAAAACATACAATTAAGTAAACTTACGCCTTCTTTCCATGGGGGTAGACAGAAACCACAGAACTCCACATGGTACGATCCTGGCTGGATTTAGTACTGACGCACCTGACCTTTCTGAAGCACACACTGACTTCTATTAAATGTATAATACACACTGTGTCCCAGCAGTGGGAACATTATAGACTAGTTTTGCTTTTGCTACACACTAGGCTGACCTCTATTATAGGGCTTATAAAACTAAAAAACAAGCGTCTAGGGCGTCGCTGGAGAAGGGCAGCGAGGGACATGCTGGATCGGAGTATGGGCTCAGTGGCGCGAGCTGCCTCGAGCTAGGGTCGGGACGGACATGGACTGCGGCATCGTAGCGAGGCTCGGCGGCGAGGACGGAAGGACGACGGTCGGGACTTGTACTTTCTGAGAGTACTGGTGGCCTTACTACTCTCCTAGAGGAGGGTAGTGGCGTCATCAGCGACAGGAGTTTGGCTCGGTCGGCGAATCCCCCTTATACAGAAGGGAGTGTATCGGGCGGTCGCTGCCGGATTGAGGTGCTCTAGGTATAGCAGAATCGAAGAGACGCTTGGAGAGGCGTTTCATGAACTGCTGGACGGTGGGCATATCTCCAATAAGGTCACTTATATGTCTTCCATAGCATGTAACAAGAAGGTAGCTGTTGACGCCTTGCATGTGTGCGTGACCAAGGACTACACACACACGCATACGGCACGGCGCGGGAGGCGACGCGCAGAGGCAGCAGCGGCGCGCGGGGTGCGCGGGGCGCGGTGCGCCGAGCGGCGAGCGCCCGCCATTCGTTCAGTTCGACAGAGACACCGTTCGACATGTGTCACATTCATTAGTATTTTTTTTTGTCATTATTCTTTACTTTATTGTGAAAGCAAGTAAATCTACATTATTTGTACTTGGAGCATCATTTTATTGAAAAGGCCCGAGTCCACCCCTTCGCTGCCAGCATTCTACAGTGTCTTCATTTTGGTCCTAACGAGCCGGATTACGGGCGACGCGACGCGACAAGAACAGAGAATCTGCGCACGAGGCGGCCATTACGTGGACTACCATAATTTGGAAAATACATCATGCATGGATGGATGGATTGATCATCATAGTGCCAACCTTTTTAGTGGAAACAGAGTGCAAAGTCTATCCTTATTATCCTTAACCCATTCCATTAAAAATTCTCTATTTAACGTTGGGCTAACCTACGTAATTATCTATGTACTAATTATTATTAGTACGACGCCCCTAAGACGACCCACTGACCATTTATTGTGTTCATTAACTCATATTTTATTAATTCGTGTTCACAGCTCAGTACATAAACTGTGAGAACGTGGTCGCTGTTGCCTTCCGCTACTACGCCGGGCAGCTGGGCTGGCCACGTGGCATGTTGGCGTGCCGTGGGGCTCTTACGAGCGCGTTGCACTCGCTTGCTTGGTGTTTGTTTGCCTGTGTTTCATGCGCACCCTCGCTGCTCCCTTGCACATAACAATTAAGTATAAGCTTGCACTTTTTACTTTAAAGATTTTCGTAGCTTGTTGTCGTGTTATAACTTTAATTTCACTAAGTGGATCGCTAACATGGATTTCAAATCATTAATTAATAAACGTGGAACCTATAAAGCTAAATTAACTCAATTCAAGTCATATTTAGAAATAGTAACAAGTTGTGATACTTTGAGTTCCTTACAAACTAGTGAATTAAAAATAAGGTTGACAAAAATAGAGGAGTTATATCCTGAATATGATAGCATACAAAGTGACATAGAGAATTTATCTGATATTCCAGAGGACCAGTATAAGGAACGCGAAACCTTCGAGATCCGGTATTATGCTGCGATTGCTGTTGCCCAGGAGCTGTTGAGTAAGCAGGAGCCCTCTGCGGGCAATGGATCGGTTACAGGTGCTAATACTGTTTCTGGAAATAAAGGTGGGATAAAACTTAAACTTCCTACAATACATTTACCTACCTTTTCGGGTCAATATCACAACTGGCTTGAGTTCCATGACACGTATGTTTCATTAATACACGTAAATGACACTATTCCAAGAATTAGTAAATTCCATTATTTGCGGGCTGCATTAAAGGATAGTGCTGCTTTAATAATAAGTTCCCTTGACTTCTCCGATGAGAATTATGATGTTGCATGGCAGCTACTATGTGACCGTTATAACAACAGACGGCTTCTAGTTTATAATCATGTTCAAGCTATCATTAATATTGAACATGGAACACAAGAATCCTTTCATGTTCTGCGCAACATCATTGATACAGTCAATCGTAACATAAGAGCTTTGAAAACACTTAAGTTACCCACAGATGGTTGGGATGTGCTCATTATACACTTAGTCTCAAGTAAATTGGATTCAGTGACAAGTAGGGAATGGGAAACTTACCGTAATGCATTAGATGACTTAGCTACACTTGATGATTTTAACAAATTTCTTAAGAATCGAGCGGATTTATTAGAAACTATTGCGGAAGTTCATAACAATGGGTCGAAAGGAACACATAGTGGCAGTACACACAAACAAGGTGACAGTACACATAAGCAAAAGACATTTACTGTCAACTCAGAGTCTTCAGTCAATAACAGACCGTATAGTTGTCCATTATGTAAGGGTAACCATGCCATTTATAAGTGCTCAAGCTTTAAGTCGCTTTCCATTGAAGCTCGTGTTGAGAAGGCAAGATCCCTTAACCTGTGCCTTAACTGCTTACGTAATGGTCATAAATCATTTAAGTGCAGGATGGGTGGCTGCGGTCACTGTCATAAACGACATAATACCATGTTGCATTTGAATGGGCCATCCAGTACACAGGATACAGACAATGGTAGTACTGATTCTCCATCTACTTCTACACAACCTACACCTGATACTAGTAGTGTAGTACTCTGCACAGCCCAGTCAAACACACAGTTGTCAACAAGCTCACACGATAATGTGGTTCTGTCAGCCACTCATAATCCTCAATGCGTTATATTGCTGTCAACGGCTACCATTAATGTTACTGATCACAGTGGTCAAAAACATAGAGTCCGTGCATTATTAGACAATGGTAGCACATCAAGCTTCATTACTAAAAGCCTATGTGACAAACTCAAATTACCAACTCATTCAACCTCGACATTAGTTGAAGGGTTAAATCGTCAATCTAGTTGCATATTTAAAAGATGTGATGCCGTTATATCATCACTCATTAATTCTTATTCTGAGAGTATACATTGTTTAGTGGTTCCACACATTACTCAAGCATTACCTTGTAAACAAGTCAACCATAAAGGGCTACACATACCCCAAAATATTACATTAGCGGATCCTTTGTTCCACACACCGTCACAAGTAGACATGCTGCTTGGAGCGGACTTATTTTGGAGTGTATTGTTAAATAATAATATTTCATTAGGCAAAAATAAGCCCACATTAAGTGAAACAAAGTTTGGATGGTTGATATCTGGGCCCACACATTCATTACAACATAGCATTAATACAGTCCACTGCAATCATGCAAGTACACATTACGATGATCAACTTCAGGATCAATTAACCAAATTCTTTGAGCTTGAAACGGTCACAGTGCACAAACCTGTATCCAAAGAGGAACAGGAATGTGAAAGTAATTTCATACAAACTACTACTCGTGGAAATGATGGTCGATTCATTGTAACAATTCCATTAAAAGAATCGCCTCAACAGCTGGGTAGTTCATATGAACAAGCACTGTCTAGGTTCATATCGTTAGAACGTAGATTCAAGCGTGACCCTTTATTCAAAAGGCAATATGCTGAATTCATTAAGGAATACATATCTTTAGGTCACATGACTGAAAACACAACTCCAGATAAGGATGAATACACATACATTATGCCACATCATGGAGTGTTACGTGAAACAAGTTTAACAACTAAATTAAGAGTTGTTTTTGACGCATCTGCAGTAACCTCATCCGGGTTATCGTTTAACAACATTCAAATGGTCGGCCCTACAGTACAAAGTGACCTCATTAGCATATTAATTAGATTCCGACAGTTTAAACATGTTGTTACTGCAGATGTCGAAAAAATGTATAGAATGGTAAAGGTAATCAAACTCAAACTCAAACTCAAATCATTTATTTCAATTAAACCTTGTACAGGCACTTTTGAATTGTCAAAATTAAATAGTCTGTCAGTTAGTCAGAAAGTTGAAGCTAGTTACCCATTCCAAAGCGTAGATCTCTATGGAGAAGAACGGGCAAGAAACTCCATGGACACTCTTTTAAATCAAGATATTACAAAATCCTGGGTACATTATTCTTGTTGCTTCTATATGTGAGAACAATGTAAAAAAGACAGAAATGAAGAAACAATTCAAGACATAAGATTAAAAATAAGCCTTGGCAGTTAAGAGATGACCAGTCTCAACCGACGGCGCCCGTTCACGAACATGACGCGTGGATCAGCACCATCCAGCTCAACCATTTTGTAGGGAACCGAATGATCCAACACACGCGCCACCATCGGTGAGACATTTAAGTGAGCATGACACGTTCTCAACTGCCATGCTATTTCAAGTCAACATCAAAAATCATAATAAACGGAAACATGGTTCTTACATTTACAAAATTAAAAAAAAAAAAAGATTCTAAATTATACAAAACTAAAATTAAAAAAAGTTATGTTCGTAATGTCAGAAACACAAAAAAAGAAAAAGGGAAGCACCTCTTCCAAATATTGAAATTAACTACAAAGATAGTCTTACAATCTTCAGCAGCTCCAACAATACTTTCAAGTGTCAATCAATTAGTTGTGGTTGTGGAGCAGGACCAGCATTGAGCCAGGCATTTTTATCAGCGATGTAATCCCCTAACTTATAATATGCCTGACTGCATAGTGTGCGTTTTATACAAGACTTGAATTTTGTCTCATTCAGTTGAAGAATGTGGGGAGGTATTTTATTATAACATTTTAAACAGTACCCCATAAAAGATGAATCTACTTTAGCCAGTCTGAAACCTGGTTGAACTAATAGGTCCCTATTTCTAGTACTATAATTATGTCTTTCACCTCTTTTACTAAAAAGATGTAAGTTTTTCCTTACATACATGATGTTTTCGTAGATATATTGACAAGGCACCGTCATGATGTTAATTTCCTTAAACAGTTCCCTTAGAGAATCGCGCCTGCGGAGATTATATATAGCTCTGATGGCTCTTTTCTGCAGAATAAAAATAGAATCGATGTCTGCAGCCCGTCCCCAAAGTAAAATACCGTAAGACATGATACTATGAAAGTAACTAAAATAGACTAGTCTCGCGGTATCTACATCAGTAAATTGACGGATTTTTCTGACAGCATAAGCTGCTGAACTTAGCCGTCCTGCAAGAGATGTTAAATGAGGACCCCATTGTAGCCTTGAGTCGAGCGTGATCCCCAGGAAAACAGTTTTATCGACGAATTCCAGTTTCTCTTGATTCAATATTATCTCACAATCACTACTCTTGACATTTGGTAAAGAAAATCTTATGCACTTAGTTTTATTTCCATTTAATACTAAATTATTAGCAGTGAACCAATTTTGAACCTGCAGTAGGGCATTATTTACGTCGTCAAAATTTGTAGCACGTCTATTTACCTTAAAAATTAAGGAAGTGTCATCAGCAAATAACACCATTTGGGGTTGATTTTTTAATAAATGGAGAAGATCATTAATATACACTAAAAAGAGGAAAGGACCCAATATTGAGCCTTGTGGCACACCAATTTTTACTATTAAACCAAGTGAATTGACACCATTTATTTGAACTTGTTGTTGCCTATCATTTAAATAAGAACTAACTAAACTGAGCGCAAGTTTTCCAAGTCCGTAATGCTCAAGTTTCAAAAGCAAGGTTTCGTGATCGACGCAATCAAATGCCTTGGAGAGGTCACAAAAGATTCCTATTGCGTCTTGGGCCTCTTCCCACGCGTTAAAAATGTGTTTTAATAAAGTTACACCGGCGTCGGTCGTACAACGCCCTTTGGTGAAACCATACTGTTGATCGTGTAAGATTTTATTCGTGTTAAAATGATTGAGCATTTGATTAAGCATTATCTTTTCAAACACCTTGCTGAAAACCGGCAAAACGGATACGGGTCTATAATTATTGGTGTCTTTACTATCCCCGGATTTGTAAAGTGGTATTACCTTACTGTATTTCATTAAATCGGGGAAGACTCCTTGATCCACGCACGAATTAAATACTAAGGCTAAGTAAGGCGCAATAGTCTCAATTATGGAGGTACAGACCTTAATGGACATTCCCCAAAGATCTTCTGTCAATTTGATCTTAATTTGCTTAAAAGCTTTAATTACTGTTAAGGGGTTAATATGCCTAAAGTTAAATTCAACCGAGCAGGCTGAAACGTTCGCCCTTACTAAATCAAAAGCGAGGGAGGGCGAGGAATTTAAAGTTTCAGTTGTTTTGAGTGGGATACTAGTAAAGAAATTTACAAATTCTTGAGCCACTTCTTTGTTATCGGAAATGAGACCGCTTGACGTCTGTAGTGTGTAATCAGAATTATGCTTTTTATTCCTGTTCGTTTCATTATTTATAATTTTCCAAACCGTCTTTATTTTATTGTCTGCTGATTTAACCTTGTTGCTAATGAATAAGGCTTTAGCTGCTTTACAAGCGTTCTTAAAAGTTCTAGAGTAAGTAGCAACATACTTATTAAAAGTCTCCGTGTTAATATAAGGCTTAAGGCCATACAGCTCGAAAAGTCTTTCCCTACTTTTCCTAAGTCCTTTAGTTGCCCAGTCACAAAATAAAAACTTAGGGCTGATACTTTTAGTGATCTTCTTAAAAGAATTATTGAACTCGGTTTGGACTACCGAAAAGAATTCATTATACAAAATATTAACATTGTTCACTGTAAGGTTCTGATTACTTAATTTACAAGATAAAGTGCTATTAAATTTATTTAAATTACCTGATGATATTGGTCTGGATTGGATCTGCACTTTTTGTATTGGCATGTTGGACTCAAAACTTACAGTTTGACCACTGTGATCGGACGGGAGATAATTAACAACGGCTTTATCTAAATAGTCGCAGCAACAAAACACATTATCAATACATGTAGCAGTAGTTGTAGTTGTTCGGGTTGGTTCTACAAACACATTTGACAGATTGAACGATTTAAACAAATTTAATAATCTACTGGTATTTAAATTATTTTCTAAAATATTAATATTAAAGTCACCACAGATAATTACTGACCTATTACCAGTTGCAAGTTTTGCCAAAACATCTTCCATTACTGACTCAAATATAGAATAGTTTTGATAATTTGGGGGTCTGTAAACGCACACTATAACATGCTTATCTAGCTCAACACAAGACAGTTCAATGCTATGTTCAACTGATAGTTCAACTATGTCTTTACGAGGTTTGAATTTAATACAACTTTTAATTAGGATTAGTGAACCACCACGCAGCATTGACTTTCGATTAAAACAACTGGCCACACTATAATTGTCATAGTTAATTAACATTTCAGAATCTTTTAACCAATGCTCAGTTATACAAATAATGTCAAACTTTGTTTTTTCTAAAAACAACTCAATTTCCAATTGTTTGGAAGAAAAACCTTGAATATTTTGATGAAATAATTTCAAGGATTTCTGCTTAGCCCCTTTTCTACAGTTCACTATTTTATTGCTAGAAAATACCTTTTTGTTATTAAGTGTAACTATACTGTTATTGGTACCTTCTGTTGTCTTACAAACTAGTTTAAAATATCTGAGCTAACCACCTTAGCATTAGTACTATTACTAATTGTGGTGCTAATTATGGATGACTTCGACATACTAATTATGTCTGGGTTAATATTAAGTGCTATTAGCCTAGCTATTTTACGTCTAAAACTAATGGGCAGATACACAGTATCTCTAGTCGACCTTAACTTATCAACAAAAATGTTGGTATCAAAAAATATAAACTTGTCACTATGGTGACTAACTAAGAAATGCATGTAATTATTTAACATGTGAATGTATTTGTTTTGTCTGTTTGACAAGTGCTCAAAATATGGAAAAGCACACAAAATTATTTTCTTACAATTTAACTTCAATAGGTCGGTGACACTATCAGAGATATCATCTTTGATAACATTTAAACTATTACCTATAAGTACAGTAATAATGTCATTAGGATCATATTCATTCCTGGTTATTGAAGACATTATTTGTTTGTAGGAAGTCTGAGGCATGCAAAAGTTTTGTGAAGAATGACACAGGTTGTTGCTAAGTAATTTACCTAATCCTTTTCCAAAACTATCAGAAAACATAATAGAGCAGTAACAAACTTTACTACTACAAGGGAGAGAACTAGCATCTGTCTGAAGTACTTGCAATGGACCTTGTTCAATATCTGGCGTATCTTGATGTGGAATAAAGACCTGAGCACTTCCTGACTGGGACGGGTCCTCCGTTCCCTCAGTTTGGAGAGTGCCAAGATTGGATGTGCTTTCCAATGAGCAATGAGGGCTGCTGAGAGTCAGCGGGTCCACTCTGTCTGCATTGGAGTTGCACATGTCCACTAACTCATTTGCCGCAAGGATATGCTCCTGAATTTGTTTTTCAGACCGCACATACTTAGTATAAAGTGAATGTATCGACTCTTCAAGTACCTGAATTTCAGACTGTAAGCGTTGTGTGTCAATCTCATAAATGTTCTTACTGTCTTCTAATTTAATTTGATAATTATTTAATTTATTTATAAGAAAAACACGTTCTTTTCTTAGTATAATATTATTAGAACTGTGTTTTTGTTGTTTTCTAAATTTATTGCATTTATTTATGATTCTATTTAGTTTTGCATATTTTTTAATTTTATTTTGACTTACTTTATAGCAGCTATTGTTATGTTTCATAATGGAATCTTCAGTAAGATCTATTGTTATTAAGGGGTTGCAAGTAGTGTTTAATAATTCATTATACAAGTTATTGGATTCCTTAGCCTGAGTACATTCTTTTTGTTTCTGTAATTTATTGATTCGAACATTTGCATGAATTAATTCTTCTTCTAGGTCCCTAACCCTACATAAAGCCTCCTCATATATATTACTGCAGTTGTTGAAACCATCCGTGACCACCCGCAGTTTGTCCCGTTCATCAACAACATCCAGGTATTGTTGATGTAGGTCTACCAGCTCTTGTTTTAAGCTAGTGTTTTTGAAAACGACCTTCTCGATTTCCTTCTCACTATCATCTATTTCCTGTAACAGCTGTTGACATTTGTTGTTTGAAACCTTAAGAGCTTCAGTGGTTGTTCTCAATTTAAGCTCCAACTCCTGAGCAGCAGCCTTACGGGTCATCACAGGCATGGTTTCAGGAATTAGTACTGAAAGTAGAATTAAAGGAACGGTGAGAACTAATAAGACAGACAAACAAAAAAGGAAAGCTAGAAATGAAAGGAGAAAAAAAAAAAAAAAAAAAATGGGAGAACTTAGTGTTGCTTTATAGAGAAATGAGGTAGGCTCCTGAATCTAATCGAAATGCAACTAGATCAAATCAAGTACAAAGTTACATTTATTCTATTGACTTATAATTTTACTTTTCCTTAAGTGGGTAGGATGCCTAGATTAAAAAGTTTTTTTTTCTAATTTTAGTTTTACAAACAGTTAACAATGCAATAAACGATAATCAACGTTCTTGTTGTTAAGTATTCAAATATATTATACCTACTATGGATCAATAATATACGATATTTCACTACTTTATTTTCGTTAAATAATTATGTACTTATATGTATTTTAAGGTGCCAAATCCACCAAGAAAAGTGATTCAAGGACTCAATGAAAGCGTGTTACAGAGTCTAAGATACGACTATGTGGTAATTAAATAATAAAAGTAACAATACTCCCCGTTTAGATCCGTGGGTCGAACATCAGCTGTTCGTAATAGGTTACCGGTAACGGTGGGCAACCAAACACTGCGTTTTATGAATATTTGCAGGAAAACAATAATCCTGAGTAATTATGCACTTATTTTACATTTAGTTATATTAAATCACCTTAATTACACTTAAAAATAATTAAAATTAATTTTTAAAATACGGAACAAAATTTTGACATTTTAGTCAGGCAGTGTTGCCACTACATTGTGTTGAAAGCCAACATAATTTACAACAGATACTATGGCGTTTCGAACCTAATGAACAACTTAAACAGTACAAACTCAACACTGTCACGTATGGTACCGCATCTGCACCATATCTTGCAACACGATGTCTAGTTCAGCTGGGAAAAGAATGCACTGATAAGTCCATTTCAGATGCTATCATTAAAGGATTTTATGTTGACGATTTTATTTATGGGGACAATGATATGTCTAAGCTGGTAGACATCTGCAGAGGCGTCATTAACCAACTTGAAAGCGGACAGCTACACTTAAGAAAATGGAATTCAAATAATCCATGCATTATACAGCAACTCATAGGTGAAACTAGCAAAGATGAATTGCTTAATTTAAGTGACCATGAGTATTCAAAAACATTAGGATTACTTTGGGGTTGCAAAGAAGATGTGTTGTTATTCTCAGCAAACATTAAACAACATGAACACATCACAAAACGCACAATCTTGTCTACCATGGCTCAAATATTTGATCCACTTGGACTCATTAACCCTTGCATATTGCAAGCTAAAATTATCCTACAAAAATTATGGTCATTAAAAATAACATGGGATGAAATTGTTTCAAGTGAGATTCAAGCAGCTTGGTGTAACTTTATTAAATCATTAGGTGATATTAGGAAAATAAGAATACCAAGACATGTCACCTGTGACTATCCTGTCATTTGTGAACTGCATGCCTTTAGCGACGCATCAACACAAGCTTACAGTGCTTGTATTTATCTACGGTCTGTGTCCCAAAATAATCAAGTGACAGTGAAGTTGGTGACTGCAAAGAGCCGTGTAGCTCCACTGAAACCAATGACAGTGCCACGGTTGGAATTGAGTGGAGCTCTATCAGCAGCTCGTTTAGCTGATAAAGTGAAGTCTTCGTTAATGGGACTTCACAGTTGTACTTACTGGTGTGACTCGACCATTGTGTTAGCTTGGATTAATACTTCCAAGAGCAATCTATTAAAACCATTTGTTTATAACAGAATTCATGAACTGAAGTCTCTTACAGAACCAGGTACTTGGCGTTATGTACCTACAAAGTTGAACCCTGCTGATATAGGTTCGCGCGGCGCAGATGCTCGCCATCTGGAATCCAATAGCTTGTGGTGGTCGGGACCAGCATTTTTAAAAGAACCAGAGTCTAACTGGCCTGGCCCACCAACAAACATTAAGGAGGATGACTTGCCGGAACTTAAGGTTCAAAGTCATTTAAATGTCTCAGAGCAACAATCAGTCGAATTCGTGAGACGATTTTCCGACTTTAGTAAGCTACAGCGCATTACAGCTTATATATTGAGATTTATATATAATTGTCGTTATCCAAAGAGCAAATGTATGGGGTTGTTAACTTTACATGAACTTAATCGGTCTTTAATTACATTATGTAGAATTTCACAACATGAATCATTCCATCAGGAGTATAAGTCATTAAAAAATAAACAACAACTGCCATTAAAAAATAAATTAACTAATTTGAATCCATTCTTACATTCTGATGGTCTGATTAGAGTTGGAGGTAGGCTCTCTAATTCTCATTATAGGTATGATACCAAACATCCCATATTGCTACATGCATCTAACTACATTACAGTACTTATTTTTAAACATTATCACAAATTACTCATGCATGCTGGTCCACAATTACTGCTGGCAAACATTCGTCATAAATTTTGGGCATTAAATGGTAGAAATCTTTCTAGAAAAACAGTACATAGCTGTGTTACATGTTGTCGTTTTTCAGGCAGAATCACACAGCCAATAATGGGCAACCTTCCTGAGCAACGCCTACATGCTGATTATCCATTTATAAACACAGCAGTAGATTATGCAGGACCAGTGATGATTTTGAACCGAAAGGGTAGAGGTAGTAATTTAATTAAGGCATATATTTGCATTTTTGTGTGCTTGGCTGTTAGAGCAGTACACATAGAGCTTGTGACAGATCTCAGCTCCGAAACCTTTATTTCTGCTCTAAACAGACTTATTGCCCGTAGAGGAAAACCTGTCAACATCTTCTCGGACAATGGTACATGCTTCGTAGGAGCATGTAGTGAACTGGCTAGGTTTTTAAAATTAAATGCCAACTATTTAAGTGCACACGCTTCAACTTTATCAATAAACTTTAAATTCTCACCAGCCTATAGCCCACACTTTAATGGCTTAGCTGAGGGTGCCGTGAAATCGGTTAAACATCACTTGAAACGTATACTTGCTCTTGCAAACCTCACTTACGAGGAAATGAACACAGTACTTACTCAGATAGAGGCTATCTTGAACTCAAGGCCTCTAATTCCTTTATCTTCTGATCCTTCAGACCTAGTAGCCCTCACACCGTCACATTTCCTTCTGGGACGAACATTAACTGTTTTACCCTCTCCTCAGGCACAAGATACCACAAGGTTGAGCACTTTCTCACGATATATGAGAACTCAACAATTGAAGACCCATTTCTGGGATAGATTTTACAAAGAATACATTACAGAGCTGCAAAAGCGACAGAAATGGTGCAAGGAGGGAAGAGACCTACGACTTGGAGAGATGGTGCTGGTCAAGGATGATCGACTGCCGCCAAACAGATGGCTGCTCGGGCGAATAACCAGCGTGTATCCAGGCTCCGACGGTGTGACCAGGGTAGCAGACGTGAAGACAACATCGGGTACTCTTCGGCGCGCCTTCAATCGGCTGTGCCCGCTACCAGTTGAAGATCGGCCTGATGTGTCCTCAGACCACAGTCCCTTGCCGAGGGGGGCAACTTGTTGACGCCTTGCATGTGTGCGTGACCAAGGACTACACACACACGCATACGGCACGGCGCGGGAGGCGACGCGCAGAGGCAGCAGCGGCGCGCGGGGTGCGCGGGGCGCGGTGCGCCGAGCGGCGAGCGCCCGCCATTCGTTCAGTTCGACAGAGACACCGTTCGACATGTGTCACATTCATTAGTATTTTTTTTTGTCATTATTCTTTACTTTATTGTGAAAGCAAGTAAATCTACATTATTTGTACTTGGAGCATCATTTTATTGAAAAGGCCCGAGTCCACCCCTTCGCTGCCAGCATTCTACAGTGTCTTCAGTAGCAATTAATACTAAAGCACAAGTTGACTCTAGACAGGTCTCTGATTCCGCTTGTGATAATCTTTTTCGTGTATGAACATATTTTTATACTGCACCAAAATATTAATGGACTTGTAAATAAGTCCGACTTACTAGGTGTGCACCTTAATAATTTTAAAGAAGAGGGTAAATCGGTGGATATAATATGCATCACAGAAACTAACATGAAAAAGGACGATCATATACATCTGCACGTACCTAATTATACACTCCAACCATATTATTCACGAGAAAATAGGAACGGGGGCTCATGTGTACTAATGCGGGATACTTTATTGGGACAAAAATTCGATGTAGAAAAATGGTGTAAACCAAACCTTATTGAAGTTTGCGCGGTTGAGTTGCAGAATCACCCCGTAATAGTTGTGTGTGTTTACAGACCTCCTAATATGGACAAGGCCTCAGTGAATACATTCCTCTACAGTTTCGATATGATTCTAAATGAAATCTGTTTTAAACGTAAGAAAAAGATAATTGTATGTGGTGATTTTAATATAGATATTTTGAAGGATAACTACGCCTCTCGCAGCTTTAAAAACCTATTGCAAAGTTTTAATTTGAAAGTAGGTGTGCTCACTCCAACACGGCTTTGTAGCGGAACATGTATTGACAACATTATCGACAATATAAGGGGAAGTAAATGCGTAATGGTCGAATTGGCGTTGTCAGATCATACAGCGCAAATACTACAATGTCCTGTAACAAAAACATGCGTACTTCCATATTGGTACATATTTAGACGTAGTTTCTGTAAAGAAAATATGCAAAAGTTTAAAAGTTGCTTAAAAAATTTGACATTTAACGATATCTATTCCTCCACAGAACCTAATGACGCATTTAATAAGTTCCACGACACATTTAAATTATTTTATGATATGTGCTTTCCGCTTAAGAAATTAAAACGTTATGCAGTAAAATCACCTAAGTGGATTAGTAAAGGTATTAAATTGTGCTGTAAACGCAAGCGCGAGATGCTATGGCAGTTTCGAAAAGACCCCAACCCCAATAATAAAATAATTTTCAAAACATATACGAAACGCTTAAAAACAATAATTCGTCTGACTAAGAAATCCCAAAATAACAACCACATTAATAATGCATCTAATAAGTGCAAAGCTACATGGCAAATAATAAACAAGTGCAAAAAGAATAAGCCGGTCGAAGGAATACCAAAACTTAGAATAAATAACATAGATATAACTGACCCGAAAAGTATCTCCCAAACCTTTAATGACTATTTTATTGACGAAATTGAATTAGCAACTGACATTAATATTAATAATCAAAATTTAAAATTTGACATACATCGTGACTCATTATTTTTAATACCCACAGTTCCCCCTGACATTATAAAATTAATTAATTCATTAAATAATACTAATAGCTCTGGTTATGATGACATTACAACAAAGGTTATTAAATCTGTTTCAACAATTATAGCACCGGTACTTAGTTATATAATAAATATGTGCTTAGAATCGGGTGTGTTTCCAGATAGTTTAAAATTAGCTGTTATAAAACCACTATATAAGAAAGGTAGCAAACACGATCCAGCCAACTACCGGCCTATTGCCTTACTACCCATATTCTCTAAAATTGTAGAAAAGGTAATCTATAATATATTATACACATTTTTTGAACGTAACAATCTTTTTGCTGATGAACAATATGGTTTTAGAAGAAAAAAGAATATAAATATGGCAATCTTCAATCTCTTTGAAAAAATTATAACTGGCATTGATAACAGAAGTCCGGTAGCTGCTTTATTCATGGACATGAGTAAGGCATTTGATTTTGTGGATAGAACAGTACTGTTGAAGAAGCTGGAAAGGTATGGAGTTAGGGGCAATGCTCTGAACCTTTTGAAATCGTACTTGTCTGACAGAAAACAAGTTACTAAAGTGGATAAGGTGTGCATTACGTCAAAAACCGAGCGGACGTATGTATCGAGCCAGAGAGCTAATAACTACGGTGTACCCCAAGGAAGTATTGTAGGATCTTTATTATTTATTATCTACATTAATGACATGCCAAGAGAAACACAACATCCGATGGTTTTGTTTGCTGATGATAGCACGGTCGTTTTTAGTGGTAAGAATGATGCGACTACACTTGAGGGAGAGATAAACCACTGTCTCCAAGTATTAGTAGAATGGATGGGCGCGAATAATTTAAAAATGAATATTGACAAAACTAAAATAATGACTTTTGAACAAAGGACAAATCATAAAAAACCTGACATAAAATATGGAGACAAGACAATTTCAGAAACGACAACTACAAAATTTTTAGGGCTTGATCTGGATAGAGACATGTCGTGGAAAACTCATACTGACAGTGTATGTAAACGCCTTAGTCAACATTCATATGCTTTACGTAAGCTCGCAAAGGAGGTAAATCAAAAGGTTTTGCTTATGGCGTATAATGCATATGTGACGTCTGCATTACGATACGGAATCCTATCTCCAACTCCACCAACATGGAGACGGTATTTAGAGCGCAAAAGAGGTGTGTTAGGGCGATATGCTGGATTCAAAGCATGGAAAGCTGCAAACCGTTCTTTGTGAATTTCCGTATTTTAACAGTACCTTGCCTATACATATGTGAAGTGGCTGTATTTGTCAAAACAAACTTCCACCTATTTGAAAAATTACATAGTTCGCGACATAAAAATAAAATAAGCACCAGGCAACACAAAAAAGCAGTATTCCAAAAAAACTTATTAGGAATGGCACCACATATTTATAATAAATTACCTAATGCTTTGTTATGTACTACAGATATCAACGTATTTAAGAAGCAACTCATTAATCTACTGATAAGTAAGACGTACTACACAATTAATGAATACCTGTCAGATAGAAATGTGGGTGTATATTAGTAATACATAATATAATTATGGTGAATACTTGGGTCCGATTTATTTTTATTGAAATTATTTTACTTACTTGTATTGTTAATATTATGTGTTGACTGTATTAGACATGACTTAATTATTATGACATTATATACTCTGACATTTCTTACTTATTAATTTGAATTTATGCAATTATTTAGTTATTTATTTGTATTTATGACATTGTATAACTTATTAATTTGAATTTATGACATTATATAGAGTATTATTTTGAATGAAATTGTATAACATATAGATCTAAATTTATGACACTGTATAGGGTACCTACTAATTGTAATTTAAATGATTATTTTTTTATGGTATTAATTGGAATTTATGAGTTTTATGACATAGCATAATTTTAAAGATAATTTTGCATGCCTGAATTGGTGCAACACAGTGGACTGCGCATTCACTTGACATCTAGAAATGTATTTATTATGTACTGTGTTGAGCAATAAACATTTGAATTTGAATTTGAATTCCTAGGGCGTCTGCCGGCGTTTCCAGTCACATCTGCCATCTGAAATAATCTATTTTTAAATATTATAAATTGTTACTACTCGATCCGTTCTTGAGTGCGCGCGTGCGCTTTTTTTGCCGACAGATCGATGTAACCAATACTTATAAACATTGAGACTGCCTCGCAAGGCGACTGCTGAGATTTAGGTCTTGGGTTCGATTCCCCATTCCGACAAAGTGTTTTTGGTTTTTCCATCTGGAATTTCTCAGTAGCAGCCCGGAGTCTGGATTTGTGCCCGGTTGATGGTAGAGGCTCGCCCCCTCTCACATGGGACTTAAACATTACTGGCGGGTCGTGGGTGTAGGTACTTTATGTAGATACACCTTCTGACCTGTGCCCATTAACAGTTCGGGGAATATGTACCTATATGATAGCGATGTTTTTTTTTAATAATATTTGCCGCCTTATCGTATTTTCTTTCTTTCTTTCTGTATGATGCTGTATAATAATAACTTAAAGCTGAAGAGTTTGTTTGTTTTTAGGGTTCCGTACCTAGAAAGGAAAAAACGGAACCCTTATAGGATCACTTTGTTGTCCGTCCGTCCGTCTGTCTGTCAAGACCCTTTTTCTCAGGAACGCGTAGAGGTATCAAGCTGGAATTTATATCAAATAGTCAGGTCTACTGTCCCTTAGAGCTGTGAAAAAAGTAAACTTCTAAGCCAACGCAATCAAAAGATATCAGCCGTTTATGCCGCAAATTTTCGACACTCTCAAGGGAATCAAAACCTATAGAGTACTTAATTCCCGTGAACTCAGAATCTTGTAATTTGGTATTTTGTATGAACGCGCTAATCTCAGGAAATTTCCAGTCGGATTCGTAAAATCTTTTTGCATTTCATAGCCCAATTCTTGAGGAAGGCTTTAGGCATTTAACGCTAAGGACCCTTAGGAGCCGAGCAAAAAGAAAAAAGTCAGAAAGAACGCTAAACGAAAGCGAATTAGTAACGCGGGCAGGCAATGCGATGCGACGCGACGACGGGGTGGATCGGGCGAACAAGAAGTTTTACGCAGACGGTTTCGCGGGCAGAAGCTACTTTTAAGTTACGTTTATAAGGTTCTTTCACCGTGTGCAGTATCGTGGGATGGAAAAGTTGGGCTTTGATTTGTTGATATTGATCTTTTTCATTCTTGATCTTAAATCTTCGATCAAGAATGTGGTTGAAGATTGATGATTCAAGTTGAGGCATCAAAAAGTTTTTACTTCTAAAGATAAATAAGTATTGGCTGTTAGTAAATCTGTAATTTGTGATGTCATTTCGTTACCAAAATAATGTCATTTTTTATATAAGAAACCAGAACCGAAAGGCGTTCTGTATTATTTATTTATTGCACATTTATTTTAATTTGAATAAATCTTTTGGAAAAATTGATGTCGTAGAAAATACACAAGAATACTTTTTAGAATAAGGTAAGTTTATATTTTTAGAGTACCAACAATAAGACCTAAGGAACCTTGGCCTTTTAGACCGTTTTAGATGTAACTCATAGGTACTAAAATACACTTAAGTTGGCCTCAACTGGTCAGACGGATAGTCGTGATCGTGAATGTTCGCATCATCGTCGGAGCTGCTGCGGTCAAAATTGGGGCCACGACCACAATCAGCCTTGGTCATGGCCGCGTTGTGTGCGAGGTCCCTTAGGGAGGGCGCCCACGAACTGTCGATGTCTTCTCGCCGAAACGACATGCTTACGGGAGCGACAGCATCGCTTTTTTGTAAAATTTTCGGTTGAGTGGCAACTGGCTATGCCGTTACAAGTTTCTTGTCGCCGTGCGCGCACTTGCATCGCAAGTTTGCAACTTATAGACGGGCGGCAGGTCCAAACCCACGGACAAAAATGTCTCCCAGCTGTCGCGTCGCTACATGCACGCACTTTTATACAAACCCGAAGACTTGATGTGAGAGACAAATTAGTTGCGGAGACAGAAGTTGCTCGTGGGCGCCAAAGTCATTAGGACGTGGACATGGCCTGACTAGGCTTCCTGTACCTACTGTAGGCGCTACCTCGAAAATAAATCGTAGCGACTGACTATTAAGCGAGCGAAAGTGATGCAATTACTTTTGAAACGCAAAAGAAGAAAGATCCAGCTATTTAAAGTGCGTGCGGTCGGAATAAAACGACGTACCTACATGTGCCAAAACGAATTTTCTCCTTTTTTAACAAAATAAATGAATTAAATTTAAAACTACTTTGAGTAGGTAAACTTTGGTAAATGATAATTCTCTATGTTTAAAGTAAATTCCATTGAATAACTCTTAAGCGTTAGATACGCCGTGATGTGAGAAAAAAGTAAAAAAAATAATATACTTAACTGATTTTTTTTTGTATCGAGAAAAATTAATTGAATCGTGTATTCCTTTTACATGATACTAGACCAAAGAGTCAAAAAACATATACCAAAATGTTAAATCCCTATTCCACATACTTGTTACACGAAATAGAAAAAGTTAGAATGAAAGCTGAGCGAAAACAAAGTAAGCGCGGGCAGGCGATGCGATGCAATGCAATGCGATGCGATGCAATGCGATGCTATGCGATGGGGTGGGGTGGGTCGGGGCAACAAGAACCACGTGAACGCAAGCGGCAGGAGCTATCGGTAAAATAAAAATAAGAAGGTATTATTATAATTACCTAACTGGTGACAATTCGACAAAATATGGGACTGATGTTTTTTTCGCAATTTCCCTTTTCACATGAGGCTTGTGGCGAAATATGAATGTAGATAGACACTATTCACTATCAGCTCTGTCTACCCCGGCGAATAATACTGGCGTGATGTGTAATGTTACTGGTTTTATATACCTAACGCAGATGGATTGTAGAATCCGCTGTGTTACAAAACCGCTAGTTGTTTTACAAAACAGCTCCCTTATGTAAAACAGCGGATTCGACAATCCATGTGCAACATACATAAAAATGACTAGCTTCCGCCCGCGACTTAGTCCGCGTGAAATTTCACCCTCCCCCCATTCACCCTCTTAGGGGTGGCATTTCGAATAATCCTTTCTTAGCGGATGCCTACGTCATAACATCTACCTGCATGCCAAATTTCAACCCGATCCCTCCAGTGGTTTGGGCTGTGCGTTGATAGATCACTATGTCAGTCAGTCAGTCAGTCACCTTTGAGTTTTATTTATTTAGATAACGCTTAATTTCAGATTACAATGTCTTTGGCACGGTCTGTAATGAGAACTACCCAAAAATATAAGTTTATTTGCAATCCGGTGGTGAGTTGAAACATATTCTTCATTGACTTATATCCTGTTTCTTTTTGGTTTCAAATAGATCGCAGGATATTATATTATTTATTTATTAAGAGACTAAGATCGGGAAGTGGCTAAAAAAAGAGTAGATAAGATAGGCACTGTATTGTTTGGGTCTTCCTTGTTTCATCGAAAAGAAATTGCCAAATTATCACTTCCCAAACAATTTTCCGCATAATTTCATTTGCCAAATGTTTGGCAAGTGACCGTTTAAACAATAACTTGCTTACCAAATAATCTAGTACTTTTATACCAATTTTAATTTAGTCAAATTAAAATTCATGGATTTTTTTTAATAATGTAGGTAGGTATTTATTTTACGGTGTTCGGATTTTTTCCATTACCTACTTGTGCTACATGACATTGCTTCTTGCCAAAAGGTCAAAGGTTTTGATTCCGGAACATAAATATGCCCGTATCTTTTGATTGCGTTATTGACTTAGAAGTTTGATTTTTTTCACTCCTTCAAAGGATTGCAGCCCTGAATATTTGATATTAATTTTAATTAGATAACTCCACACGCGCTCCTGAGAAAAAGGGTCTTGACCAACGGACAGACAGACGGACAACAAAGTGATTTTATAGGGGTCCCTTTTTTTTGAGGCCCTAAAAAACAACATTGGCCTTGAAACTGTAGAGCAGGAGCTAATGGAAGAGCCATTCTATGGGCCAACTCAATGTAGATCAAGACGCTAAGGAGAAGAGCATTCAAAGTAGGTATGAACGCTCATGGAAAAACGACACATATTAACAATACTAATACGTGTCATCTTTCCATGAGCGAAAGACGTAGACGCCCTTAGGTACTGATGATCTCTGTCCAACTGTAAAAAGTCATTGATAGCTTCATCCACCTCGAGAGCCGGACATTAACATTACTCGGAGTAGGTAGTAATTTTGCTCATCATGTTTCAGTACCAGCTAATACAACAGAAGGACCTATCATCAACAGCAGAATCGTTCCTTTGCGGCGCAAACGCCAATTTTCTCGAGGCTCAGTTTCTGGAGTGGTCTAAATCTAAAGGATCGGTAGATTCAGTAAGTTAATATGAGATAGCTATAATGATGCACAGTTTTAAGAAGACCAGCTAGGTAATTGCGTAACTCACTAACAGTAGTAATGGTTTTCAATTTGACAGTTCTAAAACTAATTTTTCGAACCTAAGAAGCAATGGATTAGCAATATCCTTCAAAATCATTCAGGTTGTTATTGAAAGTGTGTTAAGCAACCCGTGCTTGGTGGACGTACTATAATGCACACGGACTGCTTATAGCAAATCGCAACTGTACATAATGTACAAACGCCAGCACATGAAGCTACCCGAAACTGTCAAATTTTCCCAATCAACTTTGAACCTTATGCTTTAGCGATAAAGTTGGAAATCTATTAAATAAATTTGACAGATTGGCGTCTGTACTTAGTGTTAGTGCGGTTGGTAAGGGTCGAAGACTCCCTTGACTCGTCAACTGCATTAAAACGTGCGGTTGCTGCGATACAGGCCTCCTCTCAGTGAGAGGGAGTGGGCCGTAATCCACCACGCGGGCCCAGTGCGGGTTGGTAATTTAAATATATGTCACATGTCTTCGAATTTTCGGTTCTAGGACAAGCCGGTTTCCTCACGATGTTTTCCTTCACCGTTTTGAGAGCAGTGGTGATGGCATAATTTACACAAAGTAAAGCACCTGTCTGGGTTCGAATCGAACCTACGACCTGCAACTCTTAAGTTGCGGCCGTTATCACTGGGTCACCACTGCTATATGCAAGCTCTAAGTACGAGCACTTAGTAGTTAAAAAAAACAATTTAAAGCAGCGTCTACGTTTTTGTGGCACTTCAATAGTGAATTCTCCGCACAATGTGACGTTACTACAATAGTCACGCTTTGAAGCCGAGTTTCTTGGCAATGTAGGTGTGCATACACACGAGCGGTACGCGTGGACGGCAGCAGTCGCCTCTGCCGTTGACATGTGCTGGAGCTGGAGCCGCTCGTGTGTATATGCGCTTAAAGGCACACGTATCAAATCGGAAAGGGATCGTCTCCGTATCGCCTTTCGCTTCGGTGTCAAACAGGCGTCAACCTAAAGCACGTAACCAAAGCGGATCAGAAGCTCTGATACGTCGACTCGGCTACGTCTAGGCGACGCCGCGCTTACGGCTCGCCGACCGCTGGTTGACGGTGCAGCAGGCAGGCTGGAGGGCAAGGGTGGACGAAGAGACTAATTAAGATCGGGTTCGGAGAGACGTAAGCACGGGGACGACGTGCCGTAACGCACCGCACCGCGGTTCGTGAGCATGTCCCGAGACGAGGCGTTTACTTTACAATTCCGATTAGTGTGCGTTGCAGTAGGGAGTTTCATACAAAGAATACTTAACGGCTCGAGTTGATACGGTGCCGATCCCATTCCGGTTAGATACGTGTGCTATGACCTTTAATCGCCTCGGAACGGTTCGCTGTGTGATATCCGTTTTTGCCATGACGTGGTTAGCTGTTCACCACTGCCCACGTTGTCTTGCTTAAGAATATTTTATTCTGTGCAGTCATGGGATGGATTCTACGATAGCCTCTGCGGTCCAGCGTTAAAAATTGAGGAAGTGCAAGATGATTTTAGTCCACAAACAGTCAGTAAGTGGAAAATACTTTGATTTAATTATAACTTTATGCATGGGCGGATCCAGCCTTAGAGTCAGGGGGACATTGGCGTAGCTAGGAATTTTGTCTAGGGGAGGCAGCCTTCCAGCTGAACTAAACAGTCATTTAATGAGAGATCTTATTAAATATGACGCCTAGTATTAAATAGTCCCATGATAAACATGTTTTTTTTGGAATTCCTGACGTACAGTCACGAGCAATTATATGTCAACACTTGGCAAATTTCAATTGCGATTTTTTCACGAAATAACGAATGCAACGTTGAAATACGACACTTTACATAAACCTATGGGTTCGAAAATACTATGTTTGTAATAATATAAAATTTCATTCAAAAATAAAGGAGAAAATCGCCTTTGAATAAAGCCAAGTGTATACATACTTATGCTTGTGACTGTACCTATTTGATATACATTTCAATTTTATACCTCCACGCGTTGTCGAGAAAAAGGGTCTTGACTAATAGACAGGCTGACGGGGTACAACTAGTCTGACAACCAGTCTTACCAAGGGTTTACCCAGTAACTGGGTTGTGGAGGTCAGATAACCAGTCGCTCCATGTAAAATATTGGTAGGTATTCAGCTGCATCCGGTTAGAATGTAAGCCGACCCGAAAATAGTTGGAAAAGGCTAGGCAGATGATGATAAGGTGCTCAGCTACTTCTTTTACGTCTTCAAAAAGTCGGAAAACTATGTTCGACTGTTCCCTTTTTTTATTATTACCTTTAAGGGGGTGAAAAGGGGGGATTTCGTTTGTATGAAAAATGTTATTCCTTGAGTTAATAAACTTGAAACTTGGCACGAATACTTATCTAAGTAAATGATTAAGTTTGGCATTTTTTGTTTTTCTTAACTACCCCCTAAAGGGGGATTGGGGGGTGTCAAAGTTTGTATGGAAGAATTTTAACGGGCTGTCCGATTAACTTGATACTCAGTATTTATACTTAAGACTAAAAATAGATAATAACGTGTATCAGGGTTTTTCGAAAATGTACCCTTAACAGGGTAAAAAGGGGTAGTTAATTTTACAGGGGAGGATTTTACTGCGTAGCTTGATTAACTCAAAAATTGGTACAAATAATCTTTGAGTCAAGTCATGAGCACATACCAAAGGATTTTTCGAAATTCCACCCCTGTGGGGGTGAAAAGCGGGGATACAGTTTATATGAAAAATCTTATTCAATTGGTTAATAAACTTGAAACTTGGCAGGAATATTTATCTAAGTAAATTATGAAGTTTGGCAATTTTTGTTTTTCTAAACTACCCCCTAAAGAGGGATTGGGGGGTGTCAAAATTTGTATGGAACAATTTTAACGGGCTTTCCGATTAACTCGAAACTCAGTATTTATACTTAAGACTAAAAATAGAGAATAACGTGTATCAGGGTTTTTCGAAAATGTACCCCTAACGGGGTGAAAAGGGGTAGGTAATTTTACAGGGGAGGATTTTATTGCGTGGCTTGATTTACTCGAAAATTGGTAAAATAATCTTTGAGTCAAGTAATGAACACGTCACAAACTATTTTTCGAAATTCCACCCCTGTGGGGGTGAAAAGCGGGGATACAGTTTGTATGAAAAATCTTATTCATTTGGTTAATAAACTTGAAACTTGGCACGAATACTTATCTAAGTAAATTATGAAGATTGGCACTTTTTGTTTTTTTTAACTACCCCCTAAAAGGGGGGGATTGGGGGTGTCAAAATTTGTATGGAAGAATTTTAACGCGCGGTCCGACTAATTCGAAACTCGGTATTTATACTTAAGACCAAAAATAAAGAATAACATGTACTTATCAGGGTTTTTCGAAAATCTACCCCTAACGGGCTACAAAGGTGTAGTTAATATTACGGGGAGGATTTTACTGCGTGGCTTGATTAAGTCGAAAACTGGTATCAATAAATCTTCGAGTCAAGGAATAAACACATCCTTAACGATTTTTCGAAATTCCACCCCTGTGTGGGGGTGGGGGGGTAAGCAAGGATACAGTTTATATGTAAACCTTATTCATTTGGTTAATGAATTTAAAACTAAAGGGAGATTGGGGGTGTAAAATTTTGCAAGTAGCCGAGTCCATTTAGGATTGCTATCGACACGCTAAGAAGAAGAATGGGTTGATTTTACTGCTTGCTTTCATTAACTCGAAAATGAGTAGGTATCGGTCTTTGAGTCAAGTTATGGACACGTCATACCAAACGATTTTTCAAAAATCCACCCTTGTGGGAGTGAAAAGCGGGGATCCTGTTTATTTGAAAAATCTGATTCCGTTGATCTACAAACTTAAAAATTGGCCCGAATACTTATTAATCTAAATAAATGATAAAGATCATAAACATACATACCTATTCAAAATTTTGAGAGGAAAGTACGAAATACACGCGGACGAAGTCGCGGGCAAAGTGCTAGTAAATTATATAATTATACAATATTTATTTTTTATTTTTATGCGTAAATGTAATAATAATGTAATACCTACTTATGTAATCTCAATTAAATATTTAAAATTTATTTGCAATTCCAGTCATAGTTTATGATTCATGTAAGTATTAATTTATAATAAAGTAGCTTTTGTTTATTAGAAATAGCTTTAATTTATTACTAAACATATTATATTTATTTATATTCTTAACATGTTCCGTTAGTTTATTGTATTTTTTATTGACATTACATAATTATGTAGGTACTTGGTGAATGCATTTTAAGTCGTGATGTTGGAATGTTTAATAGTCTGTTTTTATAGCGTCTATTAAGCTGGGTACTCACTTAGCAGTGTTGCATATAACGTATCAGATACTGTATCAACCTTCAAGTGGGTACGGCCACGGAATAGAAAAAACAAGTGGAAGTGCCCTTAGGCTTGCTTAGTACGGGAACCAGTGTCGCCAAACTCACACAATTGCAAATTAAAATAAACATTTCAATACACAGAAAACGTTTTTTCTATTCCGTGGGTACGGCTCGTCCACGGTCCACCGCGTATCTAGCTACGAGCTGCCGGATCCGCAGTGCTCGCGACGACGTCACGCCGACAACATGACAATATTAATAAACATTTCATACCTTTACCAGTTCCATGACTTATTTTATTTTCATTTTCTCTCTCCTGTAGCAAAACAAAAAGTGATCATCTTACTTTTACAGTTTTCGCCCGACGTACCCATAGCTTTTTTTTTTTTTTTTTTGCGGGTGGGAAATCATCAAATGACCCCTCCCGCTCTGGGTGGAGCGGAAGGGAGTGTCAGACTCTTACTGACTAAAACCCACCCGTGTTCCTTCCTTAGCCCTTTATGTTCCGGGCCAGCGGTAACCCTTTCGGACAATCCCGCTGACCCGGCAGGCTTCGGCCCTATGGGGCCCCTCCTCGATGCTGACATCTCTTTAAGGCGCGCGTGGAACACATACGCGCCGTCCGGCACGGGCATGGTCCTGATCGGACGGTGAGCTACCCATTACTCTCCGCCCGCAGGCCCGCGCCTACGGTGGCCGGGAGTCGTCGCGCGGCTCCCGACGCCCGGAGCGTCTCCCGCGGCGGCTGGGACGGGAGGCTCTCTCCCTGAGCCGTCCCGCCACCTCCTTCGCTAGCATGACTGCTTCGCAGAAGGAGGTGACTGCCTCCCACTCCCTCTCGCCCCGGACCATGGCTTGCACCAGGGCCGGGCGCGAGAGGTCGCCGCCGCTGCCGATCGCCTCTACGAGGACACGGCGGTGCTCCGCCCAAGCGGGGCAGACCTCCACCGTGTCCTCTGGGCGATCCTGGCAATGGTGACACCCGGGCGTTTCCTCTCGCCTGATGATGTGCAGGAACCTCCCGAAGCTTCCGTGTCCGGTGAGGACCTGCGTCAGGCGGTAGGTGAGGGCGCCGTGGCACCTCTCTAGCCACTCCTCAAAGAGGGGTCTTATCGCCGCTATCGCGGCGTGCCCTGCGCTGGGTTGCGACAGTCGTTCCTTCCATGTCGCCATGAGATCGCGCCGGAGCTCAGTCCGCTCCGCAGCGATTTGCCGCGGAAGCGGAACTTCCCCCCGGCTTAGTGCCTCCGCGCGCCACTCATACACGCGCGCGAGGACTATCGCCTCCAGATCCCATGGCGGCAGTCCGGCAATGAGGCTTGCCGCCTCGCCAGAGATCGTGCGGTAGCCCCGGATAAGCCTTATGGCTACCACCTTCTGGGGCGCGTTCAGGTAGTGGGCGGCTCGCCGCCGCAGTGAACGCGCCCACACCGGGGCCCCGTATAGGGCCATGGACCGCACGATCCCCGCGTAAAGCCTCCGGCAGGAGGCGTTTGGCCCCCTCAGGTTGGGCAAGAGCCGCTTGAAGGCGGCCCCGGCCCGTTCCAGTTTGGGGGCCAAACGTCGGAAATGCTCGACGAAGTTCCACCGGCTGTCGAGGACGAGACCCAGGTACCTCATCGTTGTCTCGACCCCGATGTGAACCCCTCCTACCGTTAGTTGGGATCCCGATGGTGGCGCGTTCCGGGGCCCATGAAACGACATGGCCTCGGACTTGTGCAATGCCACCTCGAGACCCAACTGCCGGATCCTCTCCACGACTATCGCAACCCCGCGTGTCATCGCGTCGGCCGCCGCCTGATGCGACCTCCCCTGCGCCAGGACCAGCGTGTCGTCAGCGTAGCAAACCACGCTGACGCCATCAGGGAGGTCGGCCCGCAGCACCCAGTCGTAGCCGATGTCCCACAGGAACGGCCCCACGACCGATCCCTGCGGGACACCGCACGACATCTCTCGCCGGTTCCACTCCCCATCGCGACCGGGGTAGCTGACGGCTCTGTCCGTCAGATACGCCTCGACTATTCGACGGAGGTAGGGCGGCACCCGGTGATACCGGAGTGCCTCCACAATGCAGCTCCAGGGCAGGGTGTTGAACGCGTTGGCGATGTCGAGTGACACCGCCACGACGACCCCACCCTGGGACACCGCGTCCCCCGTCGTGAGGGCTCTCACGCGACGTACCCATAGCTTGTCCAATAAATTCCAAAGCATCCACTTTTAGATGATTTTTATAATAATTTTTATCTTTAGGGTCCCACAATACTGGAGTATTTTGGTAAACCTCAATTAGATTTAATATTTTTTCTTCGGTCCACTCCATAATGAATACGTAAGTTCTTTTGAAGCTCGCGCCTACGTACTCACTACATAATAAGCTTCGTGTCGCCGTCCACGAGCACACTGCGAGCCGCCTTTGTGTTCGCAGTGATACCGCAACTCGGCGGGTCACTGCGAGCTTACAGCGGCGCTACACGCGCCAGCGGCTCGCAGCGGGCTCGTGCCTACGTACTCACTTGATACCGTATCTGATACATTACATGCTACACTGCTAAGTGAGTACCCAGCTTTAGTACATCATACAAATTGCATGGGTGTCAGTGTGTCACACATCAATGGCTGCGCTTCCGATCACTCGATGTCGACACATCAGGCGATCGGAAGCGCGGCCGCGAACGAGTGGAGCGACGATAGCGGCGACATATGGATCCGCCCGGGTCTTAATGTTGGTGTAAGATTGATCGATTTCAGTGAGCAATGTTTCACAGATTAAATATTTACAGAACCGAAGTCGGGTTCCGACTCAACCTCAAGTGAAGCTGAGTTTAAACACAGAGTTAAACTGAATCTGGCTGTCGCGGCCTTAATTCGGAGTTACCAGGTGAGTTGGGTATCCGGCGGACATTATAATAATTACAAGAAATAATTTATATGGCAAAACAACGTTTGCCGGGTCAGCTAGTAATAATTATGTGTATACTCGGGGCAAGTTCTACATCCCTATATAGGAAATTATTTATTGATGCTTTTGTCTAGAAGTACCAAAGGTCGTCACATAATAAGCTCTGTACCTGAGCCGATTAGATTACGTGCCTTTATTGCGGTTTGGAGCCTTGGGTGGACGACGAGCCAACGAGGCCAGGTGATAGTGATCCAGTCCTCCGGCTGTAATTTTGTAAGGTCATCATTTTGTAATTGTAATTTGGAACAACCTGGTTTGACGATAGTTAGCGCCATTTTTGACGTATACGCGTGCGTCAAGTGGACGTGAAAGAACCCTCCCTTAGTCTCTGAGTCTAGAGGCTAAGAGACAGTGAGCCACGTACTTAACTGCTAAGGTTCGAATTGCTTCAGCGCTCAACTGCGAAATGAAGCGAAATTATATTCGCAAGCGACGCTGTATTTGTTATTGATAGGGATGGGCCGAAATTCTTTTACATTGGGTTTAACGTAATATGCATTGAAACAATTATCGAATTACGGGGCAAAAGCACCAATAATTCTGCGTTATCTGACAGAAGTCTGTTTCGTTTTTATTCATAGATATTTAAAATTTCCTGCCTCTCGAGAACAATCGCTCAGAATATACGGAGCTTCCTGGGGGTGATAAGAATATTCGTGCCAAAAAGCTCATACAAGGGAATTTGTGATTATTCTTGGCCCACCAGCCATATGGACAGAGGACACATTGTCCTGTAGGCAGTAAAACAACTTTCAGACATCTATCTAGTTCTGATTCGACTTCTGCGGGGTAATTGCGTTATTTACGTTGTTGAGCAGACAAGGTTTTCGAACATATTTTGAAGCAATGGATTAGCAATATCCTTCAAAATAATTCAGATTGTGATTGATAGGATGTTACGCAATTCGGGTGATTTTTACTATATTGGGAAGCTTTGCTGCAGCCAGTTCCTTGTAGCGGCTCCAAAACGTTTTGTGTATAAACCTTCGTTTTTGGACGCGCGTTGTTGCGCGGACGACGGACGGGGTGTACCTACACCAATAATTTAAGTGAGCGCGTAAACAAGATTCGACGTGTGGCTCTCGTGAAAGTGCGGTGAAAATAACCGAAATTCGGTCGAACTTTTAATTTTCCTCGAATGGTCGGTCGAATTTCGTATTCGGTTCAAGCCGCGATCGGCTCATCCCTAGTTATCGATGAGAGTAAAGATTGTTATCATTAAACATTGTTGCTACAGGCTCGAGGTCACCTGCTCGCGAAGACAGACCCCCTTAACCTGACGTTGCCAGCCAGGCTCCTCGCAGATTACAAGAATCTGGCTCTCGACACCAAGGGAATAGAGTCCCATATAGTAGCCCGGGAGTTGTGCTCAGAGTTGTGTAAGATTCAATGATTTCATATGACACACATCAACATCACACAGTATGTATGTCATTATGGTAAAATGCGCCCAGAGGGTTTTTGAGCAAGCATAATGCAGGGTGAAAGTTAATAGCTGAGTAGGTGCGGCATGATGAAAGAACCTATTAATATTTTACCTATTAAAATTTTAGCTATAAGCCACTTGGTCAGGAGTCTACTTTCAGATTTCGAAAATGGGCAAAAAATACGTTCGTTGGGCATAATGGGCAAAAAAAAAGTGTTATTGTGCGGCCTAACTCATAATGACTTAAATAGGCAAATCTGATGAAGAAATTGTAGGCTTTCCCTAAATCTGACGACTTTGAAAACTCGGATTTGGACAATTTTTTAGGATATTCAGGGTGAATGAAAGTTATTCTGCAGTACAATAGTGCTACATAATGTTCCTGATAGTGAGTACAATATAAATCTGACGGATTGATGGAGCCTTTTGGAAAATATGACTAAATGTCATTAATTAATTCAGACAAGTACCCTAATTCGGGAAAAATTAAGTGTATTTTCTATGGCAGTTTTGTATGAATTATTGAAAGGAGAAATATTTATATGAAGGTTTGCCCAACCACTGTTAGCAATAAAGGCTATGTGGTTATAATATGTTGTACTAGTTGCTCTCATCACATAAATGTATTTTTTTTTTACTGTCAGCGACGTCAAAGTAATAAAAATCATTTTTTTAATTATTTAAAAAATTGCATCTTTAGCAAATAACCTAATTTTTTAATGGGTTAATGTCTGATATTTTAGTTTTTACGGATATTTTATATTCATTATCATAATATTATATGTACTATGGAGTACCTATGTATGTAGCCTACTGTTGCATGCTATTTTATTTAAAAAAGTGGTAAGGTGAGTGAAGTCCAAATAGGGATAAAAAAAAATCATGTGCATTGATCGTTATTTTTATATATATTAGCAGACCATAATAACCTTTACCATAATTATACAATAGAACTATAACACTTAAATATTTTGCGTTATTATTAAACATTATCATCATTTAAAATAATATGATCTAGAAAACTTGCCGGGCTTTGAAAATCATTTTGATGTCTTGCCAATCCCAAGAACCAAACTATACTTACCTACTCATAATGTGAGAATAAGTTCTGATAGTACGACTTCCAGTTAAGCACGAACAATAAAGGTGCGGTAAAGCCTCTTTACCTGTCATATTAGTCAAAATATACGAGTATCTAATAGGTTTTTCTCGACGTATATCGTGAATGCTGGCCTCGTGATAACACAGTTATTTGCGTCTATTTCATAATCCGTTAGGTTTGGACTTATTTCGTTCGTTCTTATTTCGTGTTATTTCCTTAAATGTTCACCGACATACGATTTGGCCAGTTTCAGTTGGTATGTTCCAAGAGCAATCAATATCAAATCTTCTTCGCTTAAAATAGAAAAAGGAATATCTTTTAATGTGTCACTATTTATTTGGATAAATTGTGCCCTTCGCCTGTTTATATTATTTTCTATTACGAAATTACCAAGAAGATTTGGTACATTTATTCTTTCATTAATAATATTAATAATCTCGCTAGCGTGGGCATTATTTTCTAAAGGCGCTCTAAATGCGATAAGAAGAGCAGCCGCAATTCTTATGTCAGTAAACATATTATGGGTCATGGCTCTATTAAAATAGTCCTGACGAAATAACTTAAACTCTCGTTTGATGCGACCATTAATAACTTCTACTACCCAACGTACTATTGTTACAAACCGGGATTCATTTGCTTGGTGAGTGGTAAGTTGCTTAGCGTTACGGTCTTTTGACGGTGGCATATGCGATTCATAGCCGAAGCTTTCAGACACAGCCGAGTCGTCAGTAAAGAAATCAAACTATAAAAATGTCCAAACACAGCTAAGTCGTTATAGTGACGCCATTTTGATTTGTATATTAATACACGTGGTAGTTTTACGTATCTTGGTAGGTATGATATGTCAAGTTCTTTTAGAATTGCTGACAAATACCTACGTTAAATAGACCTAACTCTTTAATGTGATGTAAAGGAACTTTAAGCTCCTGTAACTTTTTATTACTGATGTAGATTTCAGCATCGCTGTCATAATGATATATTAGGTACTCAAAGTGCTACAATACTTGGGCAAATCTGCCCATTCTCCAGGACAGTACAACATCTGTCGGGTCAGCTAGTAGACCAGAGAGGCAATTCTTGTAATTTTAAAAACGTTCACAGTCTGATCTGTCTCAATCTGTCAAAAATACCTCTAATTTCCTTACATTTTTGACAAGTTTTTGACATTGATTGTCGCTGAGATGAGATTGCGACTAGATTTTGAACGTTTTTAATTACGGGAATTGGCCTTCTGACATGTTAAAAAAACTTTCTCGATTTTTTCTCTACCATTAAATTTCATTTCCAGTGTTAGCTGGCCTCGTATTGTACAGGTTTTTCGTACAATCAGAAGTCAACTTATACTGGTTTTGTGTAGCTTGATGTGTAGTCGTGCGTACTATAAAACAATATTTGAAACTTGAATTATGCATTATTTCTTAGCTGAAAAACATATGGACATGTCGTTCACTCTGCCTGCAAGAACTGATATTGGCGGTAAAGAATCCTCATTAACACTCAGGTAAGACGAGATAATCCATTTCATGGTTTCCATTGATTACCAGACAGCCTGTATACTTATTGATTTATTTATCCATCTGATTAGGGAGATAATCCGTCGTCTTGAGGACGTTTACTGTCGATCCATTGGCATTGAGTACATGCACGTGTATGACATAGACCAAGTGCAGTACCTCAGGCAACAAATGGAGAAGCCAGGAGCGTTCGATATGTCCCACGACGAGAAGAAACTAATCATGCGGCGGCTCATCAAAGCTGTGTTGTGAGTGTTTGTAACGACTAAGTTATAGTTTGCTTAGGATAAGGCTGCCTTTCCACCAGAGATGAGCGAGGAAGCGGTGCGAGGGATGTGTGTGAAACCCACCAATAATATCGCTGCGCTTCCTTTTTAGGGTTCCGTACCCAAAGAGTAAAAACGGGACCCTATTACTAAGACTTCGCTGTCTGTCTGTCACCAGGCTGTCTGTCTGTTTCTGAAGAACCGCGATAGCTAGACAGTTGAAATTTTCACAAATTATCTATTTCTGTTGCCGCTATAGCAACAAATACTAAAAACTAAATAAAATAAAATATTTAAGGGGGGCTCCCATACAACAAACGTGTTTTTTTCGGCGTTTTTGCCCTGTGGTACGGAACCCTTCGTGCCGCTTGGCCAGTTGTTATAGCTTGAACTAAGTTAGCGTTGGTATTGGTTAGTTTTACACACACATCCCTCGCTACGCATCCTCGCATTCTCTGGTGGAAAGGCAGCCTTAGGCACCTGACCCAGCGCTGACGAGGAAGCAACTAGCTATCAACGATTTTCTTGCTTAAGAAACTTACAAAAGATTGTTGGCGCAGTATCTTAACTGTGTTGTAGGTCTCGTGTAAGTTAAAGATATTATGTCCATAATAATTGTTGATCGCTGACTGCAGTGGCGGCGTCAGGCGTCGGCGACCGCCGCCGGCCTTGCACCTAAGGGAGAGCCTCGCAAAAATGTTTTACCAAGTTATTAAAAGTTTAGATAATCGTTAATAAATTTTTCATTTCATCATAATTCTGATGTAGTTTGGAAAAGTACTTCGCGACAAAATGGCCTGCTGAGAAGAGGTTTGGGCTGGAAGGCGGCGAGAGCATGATCGCGATGCTCGAAGAGGTCGTTGACACCGGCACGCGTCTCGGCGTCAAGTCCATCGTCATGGCCATGCAGCATCGAGGTTACTTTACCAATATTAAACATCACGTCACGCCTGTATTCCCCGAACGGATAGGCAGGTGTGCACTGATAGTACACCCACATTTCGTCAGTTATACAGGAAGATTTTTTTATCCACATCAACATTTTTATAGGGTGTTCTACCCATGAATATGAACAACTTTTAATAGGGGACCAAATCTGAAATCAAGAAAAAAAAAATAGCTGTTTCTGATACATTTTAGTCAATTAGGTACTTATTGAACTTTTGTATTATTATTTTTTTTTATTACTAAATGGGCCCGCTCTTGACCCCGATCGCGCCTGATGGTAAGCGATAGATGAGGTCTATGATGGAACGAGGGTGCCCAGAAGATGCCTGTTCACTCTTGCTTTGAAGGCAGACGGGTTAAATGTGGGCGGGAACACAGATGCCGGCAGAGAGTTCCACACTTTGGCTGTGCGCATAATAAAAGTGGAGGAGAAGCGCTGAGTACGACTCGTGGGGATATCAACCAAGTGCGGATGGTACGCTGCAGTACGTCTTGTTGTCCGGTGGTAGAAGGGCGATGGTGGGATCAGGTCATGGAGCTCCTGCGCACACTCTCCGAAGTACAATCTGTAGAAGACCGACAGGCAAGCAACATTACGCCGATGAGCTAGGCTGTGGAGCGTAGCTACCAACGTCTCGTCGCCTATCTATAAGCCTTTTAGCTCTGCGTTTCACCGAGTCAAGTGCAGCAAGCTGGTATTTTGCTGAGCCATCCCACAAGTGGCTGCAATACTCCATACAGGAACGGACCTGTGCTTTGTACAGACTTAAAAGCTGTCCTGATGTGAAGTATCGCTTCACCTTATTTAGGATGCCCAGCTTCTTGGCTGCAGTCTGAGCTTTTGACTCGATGGTTGAGCCGAAGTTGAGATCAGATGTCAACTCCATGCCCAAAAGCTGTAGGCGGTCGGTAACCGGTACAGATGCACCTCGGAAAGTAGGACATAACTGGAACTGGCTCCTTTTTGCAGTGAAAAGACATGCCTGTGTTTTCTGAGCATTGAATTTGACCAGATTATCGTCGCCCCACTGGGAAACGAGATTTAATGTCGAATTCATTCGCTCTACCATGGCCTCTCTAAGAGTAGCTGTTTCCTCTCTGCTGGCTCTTGCACTGGACAGGTATCTTTCTGCGACTGTGCTGTCATCTGCGTACCCAATTGCACCAAGCTGTAATAGGTCGTTGATGTGCAGTAGAAATAAAGTCGCGGAAAGAACAGACCCCTGAGGAACACCGGCATCAATGGCCATATGTTCCGATGAGCAGCCATCTATGACCACTCTGATCGATCGATCACTCAGGAAGTCAGAAATCCAGTTGCAAAAGTCAGCAGAGATGCCGAATGCAGGAAGCTTACCCAACAGACTGGCGTGCCAGACCCTGTCAAAGGCCTTTGAGATATCAAGCGACACAGCAAGGGCTTCGCCGTGTCTCTCAATGGCCTCGCCCCAGCAATGCGTAACATACACAAGAAGATCCACAGTTGAACGACCACGACGGAAGCCATACTGGTGGTCACTGAGGAGCTCATTGTCTTCGAGGTATGCCAGCAGCTTATTGTTAAGTACCCTTTCCATCACCTTGCACAGTATGGAGGTTATGGCGATTGGTCTATAGTTGACAGGATCGGCACGGTTACCCTTTTTGGGCACCGGCTGCACATTAGCAAGCTTCCAGGACCGCGGTACCACTCCGGTTTTTAGAGAGAGGCGAAACAAGCGCGTCAAGACAGGAGACAACTCTGGAGCACAGCTCTTCAGGACTCTTGCGGGTATTCCGTCAGGTCCGCTGGCTTTATTCACGTCTAGACTGCTAAGGGCCTTATGGACCTCTTTGAGATGCATTGAGATCTCCGGCATTGCGGAGCCACAGTGAGGTATGTTAGGTGGTATGTTAGAGGCCGTATCAAGGCGTGAATTTTCGGCAAAGATGGAGGCAAATAAATTTGCCTTCTCTTGCGCGGTATGAGCCAGCGTAACATCAGGCTTCAGCATAGGAGGCAGCGTAGGACGACAGAAGTTCGTCTCGACTGATTTTGACAGGGACCAGAACTCCTTGCTACCCGAAGGGTAAGACGCCAGTTTGGCCCCAATTCGTCCAACATGGTCGAAACGCGCCTTCCGTAAGACCCGTTTGCAATCCTTGGCGGCAGAATTGTAAGCTCTTTTCATTGCGCGAGCACCTTGACTGTTGCACTTGTCACTGCGGGCCGAAGCCCACGCGTGGTATGCCTGCTCTTTGAGCAAATCGGCTTGCGCACAAGACGCGCTGTACCAGGGCTGAGCCTCGCAGCCAACTGACACGTCTGAGAATGGGATAAAATATTCCATTCCCTGACGTATCACGTCAACAATTGCGTCAGCGCAGTCGGAAGAGTTGCGCGAAGAGAAGCAAGTCTGCCGCCATGGGTAAGATGCAAAGAAATGCCGCATCTCATCCCAGTCTGCTGACCCGTACTTCCATACCCGCCTCGTGCCTCTAGGGTTTAAATCAGGCGGAGAACAGGAAGACACGGATTTCACCATACAATGGTCAGACGATCCGAGCGGAGCCCAGACCGATACAGAGTGCCTGTCTGGATCTGTAGTCAGCAGAAGGTCTAAGCAATTAGGTGTGTGGCTGTCAACATCCGGAACGCGGGTAGCTTGGCCAACTAGCTGGTGGAGATCTAGCGATATCGCAAACTTACGCGCCTCTCTTCCAGCATGGTCAGTTTTCTGATACGGGAACAACCATTCCTTATGATGGGCATTAAAATCCCCCAGAAAGACAAGCCCCGCTGTAGGATATTTCTGTTGAGCCAATTCGGCTGCCTCCGATAGATGTTCGAAAAGTCTTGTCGTCTCCTGATCACCGCTGTGCGACCTGTAAACACCGACATAGATGGTTTTCAGGGAGCCTGTGTCCACCAGTAGCCACAGAGTGGAGAAACCCGCTACCTCATAGCAGCGGAGACGTTGACAGCATATGTCATCGCGGACGTACACACAGACCCCAGCGTGCCTCTTAAACTTATGTTCAAGTGAGTATCCTGGGTAGTTGAGGTACGCCACGTCTAACGGGGTCGCTATCTTCGACTCCGTCAAAAGAAACAAATGCGGCTTCTCGGTCTCAAGGTGGTGATGGACCGGTGATTGATATTTGAGTGCAATCCACGGATGTTAGTGAAATGCACTTTTAGTGGGAGGAAGTGCCGCCGTTGTTTAAATTTATTCCTTTTATTTTTACGCTTCATGAGGTTTTAAAGAGTTTCTAGGGAATTCAAGGAAAAGCGAGGCGAGTCCACTTTACTAAAACAGCTCCCAGGAGCAAAGTTCGACAAAAAAAGGAAACTCACCTGGAGACTGCGGGGACGCCCGAACCCCCCCAAAGATGCCCGCCGGGTCCTCCCTTCCAGTCGCCGACTGACACGGCGGAACATTTCGGGATTTTTCGCGAGGTGGCGGGGCAGCCTTTCACACGTGGCTGGCGTGCTAGTTGGGCCCCCAACTTCCTGCGGTCGGCCAACGGCAAGACCGTGCTTCGGATCCCGCTACCCTCCAAAGTGAGTTGCCATGACGACGTTCACTCCTGGGCTGCGACTAGCCTTGGACAACGCAACTGCCAACTCTCAAATTCCCTAAGGCACTGGAACTCCCACGCAACGACGAAACACAGCAGGCTGCTTGACGCCGGACTTCGGTGGGAGGGTGGTTGCAAACCAGGCGGGCGTTAGCCCTACCACCGCAAGGGAAGAATTTGCCAGTCAAATAAGGTGTTGGGTGTGACTGTCCAGGATGCGCCGAGCGCTCGGTTCAGTTGAGTAACTGGCGGAACAAACTGCGCTACACGAGGAGGCTTCTTCATACATCCCCATTAAATTAAACAGCTTTAAACAGCTGTTTTTTTTTGTGATTTCAGAGTTGGTCCCATAGTGAAAGTTGTTCATATTTATGGGTAGAAGACCCTGTAAAAATTTGGATGGTGATAAAAAAATCTTCGTGTATTTAAGTTCCATGTAATGTAATAGGGGTAGAGGGGACCCTATATAGCTATCAACCGGGCACAAATCCAGACTCCGAGCTGCTATCGAGAAATTCCAGATGGAGAAACCTATATAACAATTAGGTAACACTGCTCGACCTCGGAATCGAACCCGGGACCACAGATTAGCGGTTGCGTTTGCCCACCACTAGGACAACGAGGCAGTAACTTAAAATACAGTACACCTTTGTCAGAAACAGCGAGGCTTTTATATGAACTTGTGTGGATATGATCTAGGTAAATTATTTAGTTTGGCATTTTTTGTTTTTCTAAACTACCCCCTAAATGGAAATTGGGGGGTTGTCAAAATTTGTATGGAAGAATTTTATCACGCGGTCCGATTAACTCGAAACTCGGTATTTATACTTAGACCTGTAATTACCTCATTTTTAATTCTTTTTACCTTTTGTGGTAGACTAATTTTATTTTAGGTGCATCGTCTTCACATATAATTATATTATGTATACAAGAAGACTTTGTAAAACAGTAACGGTGGGTTTCTTGCCCATTCTTCTCTATACGAAAACTACCTTTTGGAATGGGCGACTAGAATCAATTCTATTTAGTTGTAATTTTTGACGTTCAAAAGTGCCTTTATTGTGCCTATTTGAAATAAATGATTTGACTTTGACCAAAAATCTATATAAAATTCAAAGTCCTGACTCCTGACTGACTGATCGATCAACGCACAGCCTAAACCGCTGTTCCTAGACACATGAAATTTGGAGGGTGCATTCTTTTTGAATAGTACCCAGGTATCCACTAAGAAAGGGTTTTTCGAAATCCCACCCCTAAGAGGGTGAATAGTGGGAGGGAGAAATTTCACGCGGACGAAGTCGCGGGCAGAAGCTAGTATAATAATAAAAGCGGCGTGGATCACCTACCATGCAGTAAACCGATAATTTTGATCCTGTTTTAATTAGGAACTCGTTTTTGCGTTTAGGACGTAATTATATAATGTCGTCTGAAAACTTCAGAAATTAATCTAAAGTCGTCTGTCACTTTCGAATCTACTTATTCAGTATCATATGGGTGATTTTCATTCAGGTCGTCTAAACATGCTGGTGAATGTGTGTCGTAAGCAGCTGTGTGACGTTTTTGCTCAGTTCAAGCCGATGGAGCCCAAGGAAAATGTGAGTACTGATTCATCATTGGTTGGCGACTTTCTCAGAAGCCGAGAACATTCCGGCGTATGTGTACCAGGTTCGGTTAAAGAAGATTGTGTGTTATATTATCTTAAACATCAAGATTCAAACCCGTATTCTCATCTGGGGTAGACAAGTTTGTACATACATAGAACAAAGTTTGCTCGAGCTACCAAAGAATCCTGAATTTTGATTGTCTTCGAACGATTTGATGCGGTTGTGACGACATCTACATCGGCACATGCGAACTACGCATTATACTGACGTCACGCAAAATCCAGCATCTCGTAAGCAGAGTTTACCGCGCAAATAGCATTATGTCGCAGACGGATGGTCGACTGTCGGATTGCCGTTGTTTTACCTAACCACTATATATAGCCGCTAGTAAAACAACTAGCGGTTTTGTAAAACAACGGATTCGACAATCCATCTGCGACAAATACAACGTCCCGGCCATAAATCGTCGGGAAGTTGTCCACCAGACAACACCCGTCTGCTCGGAGGATCCTCCCTTTTTAGGGTTCCGTACCCAATGGGTAAAAACGGAACCCTATTACTAAGACTTCGCTGTCCGTCCGTCCGTCCGTCTGTCTGTCTGTCACCAGGCTGTATCTCAAGAACCGCGGTAGCTAGACAGTTGAAATTTTCACAGATGATGTATTTCTGTTGCCGCTATAATAACAAATACTAAAAACAAAATAAAATAAATATTTAAGGGGGGCTCACATACAAAAAAACGTGTTTTTTTCGGCGTTTTTGCCGTCTGTCTGTCGCCAGGCTGTATCTCAAGAGCCGCGGTAGCTAGACAGTTGAAATTTTCACAGATGATGTATTTCTGTTGCCGCTATAATAACAAATACTAAAAACAAAATAAAATAAATATTTAAGGGGGGCGCACATACAAAAAAACGTGTTTTTTTCGGCGTTTTTGCCGTCTGTCTGTCGCCAGGCTGTATCTCAAGAACCACGGTAGCTAGACAAATGAAATTTTCACAGATGATGTATTTCTGTTGCCGCTATGACAACAAATACTAAAAACAAAATAAAATAAATATTTAAGGGGGGCTCCCATACAACAAACGTGTTTTTTTTCGGCGTTTTTGCCTTGTGGTACGGAACCCTTCGTGTGCGAGTCCGACTCGCACTTGGCCAGTTTTTTATGGATTATGAGTAAACTTTATACCCGGTTTCTCATACCTATACTACTCATACTCTATAAGGTCAAAAGATTGGTATATTTATACTATCTTTTACCGACAGGTATCCGGTGACGTAAAGTACCATTTGGGCACATACATCCACCGGTTCATCCGGCGGACCAACAGGTACATAAAGGTGTCGATGAGCGCTAACCCCTCTCATTTGGAGGTCGTGACCCCCGTCGTGTTGGGCAAGGCCAAAGCAGAGCAGTTCTGGAGGGGTGACGACGACGGAGACCAGGTCAGTTTTATTTATTTTATCCTATGACCCGCCACACGGATTCACAAAATATCGCGATTTATGTATAAAAATCCATTGTGAAGTTTTGAAGGTCTAAGCAGTCACACAGACAGACAAGAAATACTTAGTACATACTTACGTCGCTAAAAACGGTTGTTTGTTATAAATGCGAAGTCGTACTAAACTACACTGTAGGTGTAGTTTAGGTTTTCGGTTACGCTACGTAAACATTCTATGCTACGAAGACAACGGTTACGCTACGTCGTAGACGTCAGCTACGTATGTCGTAGACGTCGGCTACGCTACGTCCGTCGCGCGTCGTAGACGTCGGCTACGTTATTTCGTAGACGTCGGCTACGTTACGTCTTAGATCACGCTAGGCTACGCACTAGTAAGCTCATTTTATATTATATAGTTATTTTATTATTAATGTACACATAGTAAAATACATTGAAATACGACATATTTTACTTTTGAGTACAAAGACATAACGACATATTGTCTCCGTACATAACGTCTTAACTTTTTAATCTACACCCAATCATAATATATTAACAGCCAGTGCTACTTTGAGGTTGGCATACATAACAAGACTCTACAGTACTTACTGCTTATTTCGTAAGAAATTTCTTCTAGCAGCTCCGCGAAAGGAGAAATAAAAAATAAATTTAGACGATAGTGTAATAACTAGTTTAGTTACACTAGGGTACGAAGGCTGGAATCGTTCTCACAGAGCCTCTGCTTCTCATGTCCCTTATTAGCACGCTTTGTGGGATGTAATATTTTTTTAAATTGCTAAATGGACCTGCTTTTGACCTCGATCACGCCTGAAACGAGCGTGCCCAGAAGATGCCTGTTCACTCGTGCTTTGAAGGCAGACGGGTTAAATGTGGTAGGGATGAAACATGTACACAGATGCCGCTTTCTTCGCTGTTTATCTTGTTTGAAAAATGCATATTTTGCATATTTGCGTTTTGTTTTAAAAATCGTTTATGGAAATATACATATTATATGAACTTGTATTAACCGCTGTAACCACATGTATATCCAGGATTTTCCCTTACGATTAATGGAAAGCCAAATTCGCCAATCTAAGATCTTGAAAGTTTTTATTAAACGGTCAAATTCAATTCAAAGTCTAGGTTCTATAGGATTACGTGAAAGATAATATGGCTAGAAAGATGGTGACTACCAGGATGCCGACTAATAGAGAAGTATACCCCAAATAAATTGGGATTAGGACAAGAAGTGGTGGTCAAATCCTTGTAATCTGACAGGTGATGGCGATAGTGATGCACGGCGACGCGGCCATGTGCGGGCAGGGCGTGGTGTACGAGTCGCTCATGCTCAGCGATCTGCCTGCCTTCACCACACACGGCGCCGTGCACATCATCTGCAACAACCAGATCGGCTACACCACCGACCCGCGCTTCTCCAGGAGCACCCCTTACTGCTCGGGTATGATAAGGGAATGCATTTTCAAGTCGAGATTGACTCAAACTAGGCTGAGCATCAGCACTTTTCGAACGTCAAAATTACAAAAGACAGTACCCCAAAACGCCCGACCTTCACCACTTCCTAGTGCTTTCGCTGGGGAGAAGTGACGCAACAAACTCCCCAGCAGCACAGCTGTCTGTTAAGTTAGCCATCACCCATACTAAATGTGTAACTGGAGTGCGGTCTATGATCGTAACGGACCGTATTGGGGCGATTTTATACTTCATTTGCGTTCTTTCTGATCTAGATATAGCAAAAGCCATCGACGCGCCAATTTTACACGTGAACGGCGACGACGCAGAGGCGGTGGCTTACGTGGCGCGTGTGGCCATCAAATTCCGATGCAAGTTCAAGAAAGACGTGGTCCTGGACCTGGTCTGTTACCGAAGACATGGACACAGCGAGGAGGACGAGCCCATGTTCACGCAACCCTTCATGTACAAGAAGATCAGGTCTATGAAGACTGGTCAGTTCATCAGTTGCCGTTTTCCCACATATTTTAATTGGGTTTATTTGGTCTCTTTTAAGGTCCAACAATATTTGAGTCTAACAAACCAAACAAATGTATCTTTGAAACTAAAAAGCACTGTCTAATTGCAGTGGATCAGATGTACGCAGACAGGCTGAAAGCGGAAGGCGTCGCCACCGACTCCGACGTCAAAGCATGGGAGAAGGAGTACTTGGACACGCTCAACACTCACTTTGATCTAGCTAAGAAAATAACCAAGCTCAGTATCAGGGAGTGGATCGATACGCCCTGGACTGGCTTCTTTGAATCTGTAGACCCTAACAAGGTGCTTAAGTCCAATATTTTAATCCCTAGAATATGATCCGCTGCAAAACTGAAGAGTTTGTTGTTTTTTTGGTTGAACGCCCTAATTTCTGCCAGTCGAATTTGAAAAATTCCTCTTTTTGGGTAGCCCAATTCTTGAGGAAGGTTAAACGTTGTTTAACATCACGCTACGACCCTTAAGAACCGAGCAAAACAAAAAGATTTGACTTTTTGCTCGGCTAAACGGAAAAATAATGGGCGCTACGCAGCGACACGGTGGATCGACGACCGAAATTTCACGCAGACAAAGAAGTCGCGGGCAGAAGCTAGCATAGAAAATAAATTAAGTCAGAAATCAGTAGAAATTACCTAACAATGAACTATCTTTTAGTATTTTATTCTCACAATCTCTGGCATTTTTTCAGATTCAAGATACGGGAATAACTCAGCTATCAATAAATACAATAGCGAATCATTTCACCACGCCACCGGAGCCGTGGGCTTTCGAGGTCCACAAGGGTATAACTAGGATGCTGAAACTTCGAGAAAAAATGGTTTGTCTATTTTATGGCTGAAGTTAGTACTTGGGTGTTTAATTTGTCTAAATCTCTCATCGGGGATGGGCAAGATAAGGTCGACCAACGATCTGTAAGATTGATTTTGACAGTTCAACAACATTCATTGCATTATTTACGTTGTTGAGCAGACAAATTTTTCGAACATATGAAGCAATGGATTAGCAATATCCTTCAAAATTATACAGAATGTGATTGATAGCGTGCGTGCGTGTTGAGTTGCGTCAGAATGCAATTGAGGGCTTGTGAAGTCCGAAGGAATTCGCTCGGGACGAACGGGACCGGTCGTTCGTGGTGCATAGGAGGGGCAGCGTCCCGTCCCCTTTGACTGGATGATGATACATATGACTCAATAATGATGAGTCTCGTTTAGCAAATGGTTAATTAGACAGGTTGCATAGTATGTGTGTCGTATAGGTGCAAGACGGCATCGCGGACTGGCCGATGGGCGAGGCGCTGGCGTACGGCTCGCTGCTGCGTGACAACGTGCACATTCGCTTTACCGGCGAGGACGTGGAGCGCGGCACTATGGCGCACAGGTACAATCACGAGCATCATAAAATACCTTACACTTTAAAAATAGGTTTTTGTTTTAATTTATTTTTATTTCCATTATTTCAAAATTTTTTTATATAAAACGTTGCCCCACACTAGGAATTTATCCTGTATTGTGGGTGCGTTTACAAACATTTAAACTCACATACACAAACAGCCAGACCCAGAACAACTACTTGTAGGTCATACAAATATTTGTTCCGTGCAGGAATCGAACCCGCGACACGCAGCGCAGCAGTCAATCGCTTAACCACTGCGCCAACCGTGCCGTCAATTATGTACACAGATTAAAAATAAGTACATTACAATAATTATATAAAAAAAACAACATTAGTATCAGCTGAACAGGGTCTAAACTACCGGTGGTTAGGGCTCCCTGAGAGTCGAGTACCTACGTGCCGTCGCCAGAAGTACTGCTTTCTGGATTAGGCCTTTGATCTAACTGCCTAGCGAGAGCCTTTCAGATGTTGGTCGAGGGTCTTTGCTACTATACCATTGGGCGTCACGACTATCGCCGCAATGCCTGCTCTGCTATTCACATCCCACATGTCGAGTAAGCACTGGCAAGTGGTGAAGGGCGGGCGTTTTGGGGGACTATCTTTTGTAATTTTGACGTTCTAAAAGTGCTTTTGATTTTGATTTCGACAACCTCGTGAGCTAGGTCAGTTTGCTTAGCTTTCTCAGCTTTCACGATGTTCTCGTCATGCGGAACCGTTATTATATCCGATCCACAATCATTGCGCGTCGCTCTGTTCGATCTATCACCACTATGTAGGTATCAGGCTTTTTGGCAACAATAGTCCAGTCAGTGGATGATAGATCGACCACAATATAAAGTGAACGTATTATATTAGTGATATGGGGTGACGGCATAATATGTATACAGCGTGAAATTTTAATAGTTGTTTTCCCGCGGCAGAACGATTTGTACTCAGTAGTGCTACCGATTCATGAAGTTATTTTTTTTTATAATTATAAAAACATGATCTCAACTCGAAAGCGTGAGAATCAATAGTAACTCACGTGCGCCCGCCCGCTACCTACCATCTTTGCAGGTAGCAGGACGACCACGCGCCGTCCGTCGTCGTCCGTTTGCGCTGTAGCTATACTATTGGTTCGAGATCGCGTTCGAGTTTTGTTTTTCACAATTGTAAATCTGCCATTTTTTTATACTTTAATTTTATTTTAAAATAAATCGATTGTACTATTAAGACAAAATCATTTCGCTTCGGGAAAACAACCATTAAAAGTTCACGCTGTATATGTTACCGTTAGAATACGGAACACGTTAATATGCGCATTAACTAGGTAATCTGCAAATTACCGGGTAGAATCCGATAAGGTGTGAAATTTGTTACCGGCCAAACCCAATTTTAGGATAAACTAGTTTCGCCTAGGCCAAACCAGTTCTCATTCGCTCGCTCTTGCATCCTATGTCGACGGAGACTCCTATTTTTGTGTAAAGGGTTTAAAGTAGCCTAAGCAAACCTAACCTCTGGGTGCCCTTCGCTCACTCTTGCATCCTACGTCGCCTATCGACCGACCGCAACCATGCAACCCGTGTAGGAATAACTGGTTTGGCCTAGGCGAAACTAGTTCATCCTAAAACCAGGTTTGGCCGGTAACAAACATTTTTTTCCACTTTAACGGACTCAACCAGATAATCTGCAGATTAACAAGTTAACCTGCACTCTCCTCCTCCTCTCCCCCTCTCTCTTTTCCTGGCTAGAAAATTGATTTTTCTAAAATCCAATGATGCAGTAGTTTAGTTTTCATCAAAATCGAACCCGCGACTCCTTTGAGTACTTTTCGCTATTGCTCATAGTTTCGGATTTGGCCATCCACGCCCACTTGTAAAATTCACCCTGTATACATTGTATAAGTAGCATGTGTATTGCAGGCACCACGTGTACCACCACCAGGGCGTGGACGGCGCCACGTACCGAGTGCTGGACACGCTGTACCCCGACCAGGCGCACTACTCGCTACATAACAGCTCGCTCTCCGAATTTGGTAACAATATCGACTTACTTACTATGAATATTGCAATACTCTTTCATATTATGCGGACAGGTAGGTAGGTAAGTACCAAACTAAGCCTAGCCTTTTCCCACTTGTAGTCAGAGAATAGGTGGCATAATATAACAGCAATAATATAATAGCAATATAACATTGCCTATAACATTATTATATTTTGATTGTGTGCGCTATTTCGTCCTCAGGCATATTGGGTTTCGAGTTTGGCTACTCGTACTCAAGTCCGAAGTTGCTCTCCATGTGGGAGGCGCAGTACGGTGACTTTGCGGACACGGCACAGCCTGTGTTTGACACGTACATTGCGAACGGTGAGAGTAAGTGGGTGAGCCAGTCCGGCCTGGTGGTACAGCTGCCCCACGGCATTGACGGCGCTGTGAGTTCTATACTACTTTAAACTATACTATACTATTAATAAAGCTGAAGAGTTTGTTTTTTTTAACGTGCTAATCTCGGAAACTACCAATCTGATTTGAAAAAGTCTTTAAATTTGCATTTGATAGCCCAACTCATGAGAAAGGTTATTTAACGTCACGCTAGGTCCCTGTATGAGTGGGGCAAAAATAGAAAAAACAGAAAGAACTCTAAGCGAAAACGAAGTAAAAGCACGGGCAGGCGATGCGATGCGATAGAGTGGGACGGGGCAACAACAAATTTCAAGCGAACGAAGTCGCGGGCTGAAGCTAGTTCCCGTAACTATTAGGCGATGCGTTGCGACGGGGTGGATCGTGGCAACAAAAAATCTCACGCGGACGAAGTCGCGGGCAGAAGCTAGTTCCCGTAACTATTAGGCGATGCGTTGCGACGGGGTGGGTCGTGGCAACAAAAAATCTCACGCGGACGAAGTCGCGGGCAGAAGCTAGTTCCCGTAACTATTAGGCGATGCGTTGCGACGGGGTGGGTCGTGGCAACAATAAATCTCACGCGGACGAAGTCGCGGGCAGAAGCTAGTTCCCGTAACTATTAGGCGATGCGTTGCGACGGGGTGGGTCGTGGCAACAAAAAATCTCACGCGGACGAAGTCGCGGGCAGAAGCTAGTTCCCGTAACTATTAGGCGATGCGTTGCGACGGGGTGGGTCGTGGCAACAAAAAATCTCACGCGGACGAAGTCGCGGGCAGAAGCTAGTTCCCGTAACTATTAGGCGATGCGTTGCGACGGGGTGGGTCGTGGCAACAAAAAATCTCACGCGGCGAAGTCGCGGGCAGAAGCTAGTTCCCGTAACTATTAGGCGATGCGTTGCGACGGGGTGGGTCGTGGCAACAAAAAATCTCACGCGGACGAAGTCGCGGGCAGAAGCTAGTTCCCGTAACTATTAGGCGATGCGTTGCGACGGGGTGGGTCGTGGCAACAAAAAATCTCACGCGGACGAAGTCGCGGGCAGAAGCTAGTTCCCGTAACTATTAGGCGATGCGTTGCGACGGGGTGGGTCGTGGCAACAAAAAATCTCACGCGGACGAAGTCGCGGGCAGAAGCTAGTTCCCGTAGTGTGCGTTAATATCTCGGAAACGTGACACTTTACTTGGTTTAATATTATTATGTTTTCCGTTTGCATTGATGTCGGGTATCGATTTATATAGGGTCCATGTGTGGCCGCCATTTTGAAGAAAAAAAACAAAATGGCGTGGCAGTAGGTAGGTATGCCACAGGCTCCGTATAAAAATCTTCAATTCTCTTTGGCCTCTGGCGTGGTCGCCCCTATGCCTAGGACATTGAAAACATTACTCCGGCCGTGTGTAACAGATTGTTCACCAGAATCAAAAGCCACCATTCAGTTTGTTCACCGTCAGGGTCCGGAGCACTCGTCGGCGCGCGTTGAGAGATACCTGCAGCAATGTGACGACGACGAGGATCACATTCCGGAATTGGATGACAAGCAGTTCGAGTGTAAGTCTTCTTCATAGGTACAGTCAACAGCAAAAGTAGATGATCAAAATCAGAAATTCAATACTAGTACTTAGTACTACTACTTAGAGTATTTACTACTTACGTAGAATACTTTTGAATCACTTCGACGCCACACAATTCTGACGCAAACTCCGTTAATTAGTATTGAATTTCTGACTTTTATCATCTACTTTTGCTATTGACTGTACTATGCGGTTTATTTATAAACGAGCGGCGCCCCGCGGTTTCATCCGCATAATTGTCTATCCCGTGGGAACACTACTCCTACCCTACCCTACCCTACACGAAAAGAAAAAAAAGTAATTTAAAAAAAATTAAACCGACTTCAAAAATAAATATGGAATAACTTTAACTATTTTAGTTTTAGTTTTTTGCCAGCGACTTCCGAAATTAAAGTTATTTCATAATTTTGAGTCAATTTCTTTCTGAGGTCTGTTTAATTTTTTTTAAATTACTTAGGTACCTACTTTTTTATTTCGTAATTTTTAGTTTTAAATTGTCAAAATAAAAATGTGGGATGTTGGTACATGTGTGATTATTACTTAGGGGTATGAAAAATAGTTTACGTCCTATTCTCAGACCTACTTAATATACACACAAAACATAAAAATCTGTCAAGCCGTTTCGGAGAAGTTTTGTTACAAACACTGTGACACGAGAATTTTATATATTCTACATATATAACTTTATAGTTATATGTATATGACGATGGTTAAAGTTAAGTGACGCTAAAACGTCAAAAATGTATAGATAAACAATCGCTAATCACTACTTTAAACAACGTTTATGAATAAAGGGGTTGTCCGAAATAAAATGATTATTATTATTATTTATTATTATAATTATCCAGCATCTTAACACCCATGGCATAACTAAAACTAGCAAGTCATTTCTTGTAAACGGCGTCCGTTTTTATAACAAGTTGCCAAAGCCGGTTACAGAACTTAGCAATGGAAAATTCAAAACCTTCATCAAACGTGTCCTTATCAAAAAAGCATATTATAAGATTAAAGTCAAAGTCAAAGTCAAATCATTTATTTCAAATAGGCACATTAAAGGCACTTTTGAACGTCAAAAAAAAACTAAATAGAAATGATTCTAGTCGCCCATTCGAAAAGGTAGTTTTCGTATGGAGAAGAATGGGCAAGAAACTCCACCATTACTCTTTTAAAAATGTTTTACAAGGTCTTGTATACATAATAAAATTTATATGTGAACACGATGCACCCATAATAAAATTAGTCTACCACAAAAGGTAAAAAGAATTAAAAATTTAGCAATGACAGGTAAATCAAATAAGTGATAGATACATGGTGCTCACATATTTACAAGTTATTTAAAAAAAAAAGAAAAATGAAAAAATGCAAAAGTAGTTGAACTTTAACAAGTGTGTGAGCCACTGTAGTCGCAGATTGTAAAATTGAATTAGAATAAGATGTCATAATTAAAAATATACATATAAATTAAATTAGGAACAAGTTTGATTTTGTCTAGACTTTTAGATTGTCCTATGGAGCAGGACCAGCATGTTTCCAAACATTCTTATCTTGGATATAATCCTCTAATTTGTAATATCCTTGTTTACAAAGTGTACTTTTAATATGAGTTTTAAATTTTCTTTCATTGAATTGCAATATGTCACAAGGTATTTTGTTGTAGCTACTACTTTGTAAAGACTACGTTGAAGACAAGGTAGTTTGGCAATAATTCCTTCTGCACATGTGGCTTCCCTGGCTCTTCATTAACGGCTTAACTATTTAAATGTCTATTAACTGCTCTCAAATTACGATGTTCATTTTTTATTTACTTTACTTTATTTACTTTTTTACATACTTTTTTGACATAATCTCTCTATTACTTGACATTATATACAGACAATTCAAAATTTTCATCTCTTTATTAGTGGTTGTAATGGGAATCATATCACTAGGTTTTATTAGGTTTTTATTTTTTATTTTATCCTTTTGATAGATTCTTATTTTGTAAATGTGAGGACTTTGTAGGCCTTGTAGACTTTAGATCTGTAGACCATTTTTTATCTTATCAAGTACCTGATACTTGTTGACAGGCCTACGCTATCCTCCCATACCTACTGTAATTTGAAAATATTGTAAAAGCCAATTATTTTTAAAAAGAGTAACCGTGGAGTTTCTTGCCGGTTCTTCTCCATAGGAAACGACCAATTGGAACCGTGCACCTAGCTTCTGACGTTTCATAAGTGCCCATGTAGGCTTATGTGAAATAAAATATTTAAATTTTGATAAAGGCTGTACAGCAAGCCATTATGGCATTCGCACATCGTATAGGTACGATGTGAAACTGAATTAATACACATTATGAAACTATAGTTTCTTCAGAATGGAAGACTGAATCGATTTGTCATTACTAATATTTAAGTATGTAGCTTATTTTTTATTCCAAAAATAATTACTTAAAACTTGCATAAATTACCGCCATTTCGACCATCCAATGTTAATTACCTATGTCCTTTACAGTCCCATCTGCTTCGCCTAGCAGATCAAAACTAAGTAGGAAATTTAGGTGGTTGTTACCTAGTACTTGTAACCTATTGTACCTACCTAAACAACACCCTAATTGCGTACCTAACACACTATTAATCTCAATCTGAATCATTTTGAAAGATATTGCTAATCCATTGCTGCATGTGTTCGAAAAATGTGTCTGCTCAACAACGTAAGTAACGCAATGTATGTTATTGAACTGTCAAAATGAAACCCATTGTTACTGTTAGTGTGTTACGCAATTACCCCGCAGATTACTTACGTACCTTTGCCTTCTTGGTAGTGAATCAGCTGCGGGCGGCCAACTGGATCGTGTGCAACGTGACGACCCCAGCAAACTACTTCCACATGATCAGAAGACAGATCGCCATGCCTTTCCGCAAGCCACTCATCCTCATGACGCCTAAAGTCGGCCTCAAGCATCCCTTTTACAGGTCCAAGTTCAGTGATTTCTTACCTGGAACTCACTTCAGAAGGTGAGCTCATAAGTATTCATTATGAATCATGTATTCAAGTCTTTTATATCCTCATTTTTCAAATTCTTTCCTTTAACATGGCAGGTCTAAATACTTTTTGAAGCTATACTTACGACACAGCAGACTCTTGCATAAATAACTCAGGGTCAAATTAAATTAACTAGAGAAATTAACTAGAGAAATTAACTAGAGAAATTAACTAGAGAAATTTACTAGAGAAATTAACTAGAGAAATTAAATTAACTAGAGAAATTAACTAGAGAAATTCCGCAGAAGTGATGAGTCCTAAAATGACATAAAAAATTGATCTTATCATTTTTTAGGGGTCAATGACCTTAGTGCAGTTAGAATTACTTGAGTCATCAGTTCAAAAAATGCGTTTTTTTTTTAAACGTCACAGATGTGATGGGTTTCGTTATCCCAAAATGATAAAACAAAAAAATTGATTGTCTCAACGCATACTTCAAGTAGGTACCTACCTAACTAAATTACCAGCGGTTATTGACCCCGAAAAAATTATCTTAATTTTTTTGTTTTATCGTGTTTAGATCTCAACAACACGTCTGCGAAGTTTCACTAGCTAATTAAAATTGACCTTGCATATTTATTAACTTGGAAACTAAAATCAAAATAGCATACCAACTTTGACCATTGTCGAGTTGACATCAAACAACAATTTTTTTTTAATGTTCAGTATAGTTTAGGGTGACGAACATTTTTTTTTTTATTTGACGGACACTTATACGCAAACCCACTTGCGCGGAAAAGACAGGTCACAGTAGCGCGAAAAAGTTGCGGAAATGAGATTTCTTCATAACATCACGCCTGTATTCTTTCAAAGCAATGGGCAGGAGTGTAGACTGTGAATAGTAGATACCTACACCCACGATTCGCCAGTTATGTTCAAGTTACAGTCAGACTGGAGGCCAATGGTCAAGGGACACTTCTGACCCTTCGCGCAAAAGTCCATTCGACAAAAATCCATTCTCCGTGCAATAAGGTTCGCGCAAGTGTCCTGCCACCCTTTATGCTATTGTTATCTTGCAAGTGAATTATTGATAGTCCACGATCAAATACTTACAAAATAAATAATATCACAATCAGCAACCTGCATAGGAAAAATAAACGGCAATCAGAGTACCTTCACGTAGCCGTTAGGTAGTGTCCTACCTAACCTACAGTTCTGTCATACATAATATTACGTTTGCTTTTAACAGAGTGATCCCAGACGAGGGCGCAGCCAGTAAAAAACCCAGTGATGTGAAGAAGCTAATTTTCTGTTCTGGCAACGTCGCGGTAAAGATTGAAGACATAAGGAAAGAGGCTAAAGCAGAGGCAAAACTCGCCGTATGTCGTGTCGAACAAATATTCCCATTCCCTTACGACCTAATCCTCAAGGAGTACTGTAAATACGAGAAGGCGAAGAAGTGCTGGTGTCAGGAAGAGCACAAGAACCAGGGTCCTTGGCTCTTCGTCAAAGTTCGCATGGAGAACCTCTTTGAATCGAGAATTACGTAAGTTCCTATAGAACGGTACAGTCATCAACACGTTACCGACGACTGTCGGCGGCTGCAGTGCCTCTAATTTCGTCAGCCCAATGAATGACAGCCCGTTGAAACGGGCCTACCTACTATTCCTACGTACATATATTGCATTAAAAAATCATTTGAATTTACGTTACGTTTACCTATTTACGTCTCACGATGGTGCTATGCAAGGGTCTCTGAAGTACCTATACTTATCTACTTTTTTGTCCTCAGTTGCATAGCAAGACCACCAAGTCCTGCATCGGCGACGGGTATCAAATGGATGCACGCGAAAGAATTAAAAAACCTAAAAGCAGCCATTTTAGATGGCCTTTAGGATGTTGATGTTTTTGATACATTTACCTTATGAAGATTATTGCAAAGTAATGACCTTACATCATGCCACGTACAGATGTGTGAACCAATACATGAAATGTAAGACCTTACATCATGCCACGTACAGATGTGTGAACCAATACATGAAATGTAAGACCTTACATCATGCCACGTACAGATGTGTGAACCAATAGGTACATGAAATGTAACAAACGTTGAAACTAATTAATGACCTTACATCATGCCACGTACAGACGTGTGAACCAATAAATGAAATGTAACGAACGTTGAAACTAATTAATGACCTTACATCATGCCACGTACAGACGTGTGAACCAATACATGAAATGTAAGACCTTACATCATGCCACGTACAGATGTGTGAACCAATACATGAAATGTAAGACCTTACATCATGCCACGTACAGATGTGTGAACCAATAGGTACATGAAATGTAACAAACGTTGAAACTAATTAATGACCTTACATCATGCCACGTACAGACGTGTGAACCAATAAATGAAATGTAACGAACGTTGAAACTAATTAATGACCTTACATCATGCCACGTACAGACGTGTGAACCAATACATGAAATGTAACAAACGTTGAAACTAATTTGCATAGTTCTTTCGCATGATGACACGTCTTTACCTACTGGTGCAATGTAACATACGACGTATTGAAATATTTCATTTTATGTTACGTTTCACTAATGTGTATCCGGCATGAGAATACCTAAATCGTATTTTGTGAAAATTTATTTGTTACGTATACTTACACTGAAAATTTGCGTTTATCTGAAAACTTACTGTACCTTGGAAATGTCCGTTATTAAAAATTTGTTGTAATTTAATTTAATTTTTTTTTCATATGTATGGTTTTAAAATAGTTAGGTAGGTATGTTATGTAGTAGGTAGTCAACGAGCTTATTTAACCTTTCTGTTAGCGGCCTAGCCTTTTTACTGAACGGCGCCGTACGCATGACTAACAGCCTGAACATAGAAATATAAAAAACAATTTCTTATATCTCCCATCGATATAAGAAATTGTTATTTATATTTCTATGTCTGACTGGAATGATATTCAGCCACTGACCTGTATTATACATACAAGTACGCTGGACTATGACCAATAACAAATATAATACAATACAATACAGTCATACAATATATGTTAACAGTGAGCTTTAAACATGAGGATAGGCTTAAAACTTAGCCTAAATATTACTAAGGTTGAGCTAAATCTCCTAGTTTTACATGCTGGGATCACAATTAGTTCGCAATCCATATCCATACTAATATTATAAATGCGAAAGTGTGTGGGGAGGTGTGTGTGTGTGTGTGTCTGTCTGTCTGTTACCTCTTCACGCTTAAAGCGCTGAACCGATTTGGATGAAATTTGTTATAGAGATAGTTGAATCCTGGGAAAGGACTAGGATAGTTTTTATCCCGATATTCCCACACCGGGTGAAACCGCGCAGGGCGCTGCAAGTGTGAACTAAAAACTATTGAGCTATGCCATTTCGCTCTAAACTAAGTAGTAAAATTCCAGTCTGGCGACATTAAATTTCTATTTGAAGGACGTAAAAAAGTTACTGACGTCTGAAGAAAATTATCGACACATTATCGACATGGAACATTCACAACTTTATTTATTTGAATTATAGTTCATGAACCTCGAGCGGGCGGGGCTTTAAATCGGCACAAAAAACAACTATCATTTCGTAATTTCGTAGGTATAGTATAGGTATTAGCGTACTTGTTTAGTAGAGGTACTGAGGTCAGTGTATTAGTGTATTCAGCCGATGCATCTATTACAACATAACATTTGATCAGCTGACGGATAGGCCATTTTTACCGACTTAAAAAAAAAGGAGGTTATCAATTCGATACGTATGTATGTAATATTATTGGAATTGCATTATATTCACATATGACAATCTATTACGTCTATAAAATTTTGTATATTTGTTTGGAAGCCTCCAAACAAATATACAAAATTTTATAGACGTATGTAGGTATGTATGTTTGTCCACGCATATCTCCGTAACTATTAATCGGATCGTGACCATTCTTTTTTTATTGGCTTACATTTACTTCAACTTAGGGAACAGTGCAAGTTTCATCAAAATCGATTCAGTAATTTTCAAGATATGGACTAAGACGTGAAAGTGTGACGGCCTGGCTTATGAAATAACTTTAATTTCTGAAGTCGGTGGCAAAAAACTAAAATACAGATCCCAAGACACCGACTTCCGAAATTAAAGTTATTTCATAATTTTGAGTTCATTTCTTTTTGAAGTCGGTTTAATTTTTTTAAATTACTTTTTTTACGTGTCCGTTTCGACTGCTCGGTCACAGTGTCGTAGAAGAAAAACGACTACACTACACAGCATTATATTGTAGTCTTTGGACTACGTCAACATTACGAAGGAATTTGTAAAACACAAACAAACAATGAAACTCGCAAATTCATAGATCCAATATTCAAAAAGTTGTAAAGGTTTAGGTATGTATGGCCGCGCGGTTGAAACGTGGAGAACCGCGCGACCACGCACATCTCTTACACGGAGCTTAGTAGAGGTCCCAATCTTTTTGCTAATCACTGATACGATTTCGAAGAATATGTAGACAGATGAACTTAAATGCTATGGCCGCGCGGTCGAAACGTGGAGAACCGCGCGGCCACGCAGTTTTCTTAAACGGAGCTTAGTAGAGGTCCCAATCTTTTTGCTAATCACTGATACGATTTCGAAGAATATGTAGACAGATGAACTTAAATGCTATGGCCGCGCGGTCGAAACGTGGAGAACCGCGCGGCCACGCAGTTTTCTTAAACGGAGCTTAGTAGAGGTCCCAATCTTTTTGCTAATCACTGATACGATTTCGAAGAATATGTAGACAGATGAATAATTCACGACCTACAGAACTTAAAACCTACTTACAATGCAAGTCAGAAGAAGGGTGACCAAGATTTATGGTGCGTCAATCAGACATTCCACAAGCGTCATTTTTATATCACGTAGGAGGTGCCTAATTATGATAATAGGTAGGTGGCTATTATCATAATTAGGGAATAAGTATGGTTTTCCTTTATGAATAGGTATAATGTGAGTAAGTGTACCTACCAGAAACCATTACCAACTCAAAATCTGACCTAGTTGGAAAATGTTCTAGCTGGAAAATAACGTAGGTAGGTACATGGAATCTGACGTCCATTACCGCTTTCAATAATAATTGGATGGAGAAGTACTTATAACGAAAATATTGACACCGTATTCGTATAAATACTAATTTTAACATTTTGCTAAAGTAAACACTCGTTTATATTTCTGTGAATTAAGTATGCAACTTAAGTGGCAGTGGGCAGGGCACATTGCTCGCAGAACAGATGGCCGATGGGGCCGAAAGGTTCTGGAGTGGCGACCACGTACCGGAAGACGTAGCGTTGGAAGGCCTCCCACAAGGTGGACCGACGACCTTGTGAAGGCCGCAGGAACCCGTTGGATGCGAGAAGCACAGAACCGGTCGAAGTGGAAGTGCTTGGGGGAGGCCTATGTCCAGCAGTGGACGTCTTTTGGCTGAAATGATGAAGTATGCAACGTCATAAGATTTGCATAGAATAATCAACAATTGCCGGAATTCCTAACGAGTAACAAATATACAAAAAAAAACATACCTGTACCTACAGTCGAATTGAGAACCTCCTCCTTTCTTGAAGTCTGTTAAAAATTAAACAAAAACAACTTAAAAACTAAAAATTAAACAACGACAACAACAACATTTTTTTTAAACATAAAAAGAACCTATTATTGTCATTATGATCCTTTCTTGAAGTCTGTTAAAAATTAAACAAAAACAACTTAAAAACTAAAAATTAAACAACGACAACAACAACATTTTTTTTAAACATAAAAAGAACCTATTATTGTCATTATGACCATAACTTACGATGTGCAGTGCTAAAGGCTGCACTGAGATTAGGATAGGATAAGCCGTAAGCACGTAACCAAAGCGGATCAGAAGCTCCGATACGTCTCGACTTGGCTACGGGTAGGCGAGACGCCGCGCTTACGGCTCGCAGTCTATGCGGCTCGCCGACCGCTGAGAGAGGCAAGGGTTGTCGAAGACACGTATACACCGCATCGCGGTTCGTGAGCTTGTCCCGAGGCGAGGCGATTACGTTACGATTCCGATTAGTGTGCGTTGCAGTAGGGAGTTTCATACAAAGAATACTGAACGGCTCGAGTTGATACGGTGCCGATCCCTTTCCGGTTTGATACGTGTGCTATGACCTTACAACGGTGACGTAGCATGCATGACAACCAAAGGACAAACATCCAGACAGCAAGACAGACAGTATGATGATGTCAGTCACATCATATCATCTTAAGTATCCTTTGATTTGACCTTTGACCGTTAGGGTAATAGTGTTCTGTGTTGTCAACTGAATAGACTGTCGGACCACGTCACGTGGTTTTTTGTTTACCTTTATTTAATTACCTAGCTAGAGTATAGATTCTTGTTGCGGGTTACATGCTCTGTCTGTGGCCCTTGCCATTGAAAAGTTTTCAATGGCAAGGGCCACAGACATTTTTTTTTAATGGCCTGGTTTTCAATGAAAACCAGGCCATTAAAAAAATGCTTTGACAGTTGCCACTGGTTGACACTTGACATGACAGCAACAGCATCCCTGCGTTCCGAGATGGGAAATAATCGATGTGAGCGTGCTTAAACCCGTACCGAATTAGCGTGAGCGCGATAACGACGTTCCGTGAATCGTCATAGATGACGTCATGACCTGCGCCATCTTGCGATAACGCCGACCATGCCCTAGAATAATATCACCGTGAGCGCTGTCAAAAATGACAGTGTGTGTGTGAGGATGTGTCAGTGTGTGTTTTGTTTTGATTTGCATCTTATCATAAAATTAAACTAACGTGGCATTTTCGAAATTGTGCTTCTGGCTGATAGTCGCCACCTAACCAAAGAAGAAGAAATGTGGTGTTTATACAAAGAAATACTGTAATAATATCGTTTTTACATTGAGTAAGCACTTTGAGCGCGCTCACGGGCGTTCCGAATTGTTGACAGCTCACAGCTGTCATAATCGTGATATCTAAATCGGAACGCCATGTGAGATGATGTGAGCGCTGTGAGCGATTATAGCTAATTCGGAAAGCGCCCCAATCGACTTTTCCTATCTCAATGGTTGACACTTGACAGTAATAAAGTTTATTGTTTTGTCAACTGTCAAACTGTGAACAAAACTGAAACTGAAACTCCTGAATCTGCCTGAATCCTGAAATCACGTAAAAACCGGCTGGCTACAAAAGTTTACTATGATTTAAAATACGTTTTAGTAAACTAAAATGATGTCTTCCTACTTCGATTTCTATTGTAAGAACATAGAAAGTGAAGATGCACAGAATGCAGACCGCATTACAGGCACCTGTTTCTCAATGTGCCCTGAAGAAGAAGTTAAATTGTACGTACAAAAACCCTATATTATATTGTAGTCTGTGTACACAAACCTTTAAAACTGCTCGGACAGTACACAATACATGTCATATTCTTCATAAAGTAGTACCTAATTTAAATAACTCATTGGGGGTAAAATTATCATTGTTTACCTTATTCTTCAGTTATTGTTTTTGTAGGTACACATATTTAGTAAAAGAAAAGATTACAAAGTACCTTCTAAGAAGAAGACAAAGTACCTAAAACAATAGTATTGAATAATGAAAAGGCTTAATCTGGTTGATTTAAGTAATTGTTCAAATAGTCAATGGAAGGAAGCAGTGTTCTTTATGGCCTGGTGTTTTTTAAACCTTCATGCATGTGCTTTAAAGTACAGTGGAGCCTTTACATTAGTTCATTTTGTTAAGGCGGGAGGTGGAGCATCTAGTCCATGTGTTAGAAGTGTGGGGCAGTGAGAGGAAGCTGGTGAAGAGTTACAGCCGCTCTGCAGCAGACTCCAACATGGCTGTTCCACATCTGTTGCGGCCAAACTCCGTGCTCACCAACACTGTACAGTATCTGCTAATGGAGTAAGACTGTTTGCATTTCAATTTTATTAAATAAACATAATATTGTGCCTGTATTCTTAGGGTTAGGCTGAGGTATACCTAAAGCATTTTGCCAGTTATTGAATTTCTTTATTTAAACTTTTAACCGCCCAACTTCATATCAGTTGTCGTGCCCCCAGCGCCCGGCACAGTGAATCGAAAAATAAATACCTGATAGAATACACAGATTAAACAAGCTGTGGTATTTGGTTGTAAATAGACGACTTTGGCGAAATGGACACCAAAATATTTATCGGATTATTCCGGCTGGCGTAAGCGGTTAACACATTTTTTTTAACTTGGAAGATACCTATATCTTAGCTAAATATAAGTAACCTACTCTAACCTACAGTAGCGAAGGGTCAATTTTTGTAAGAGGTAAGCCGAAGTAGATATTATTCATATGATTGTCTATACTATTTGTCTGTAGCAGGCACGGAATAGATAAATAAGGTTGGAAAGGCCCTCGCTGCAATTTTGTACTAGGACCAGTGTCGCCGCTTGACTCCCACTATTTTAATTTCTACACATACGCAATACTATGCTTACAAATATTTCGCACACAACCAAATCACACACACATAAATCTCAGGGCAGATATTCGTTCGCCCACTAGCAATAAGCTCCCGTAGGCATAGACACTCAAACACGCATAAATGCAATAAAAATTTTCATACACGCTAGTGCTTGACAAAGCCGATATTCTTTGTCGATAAATTATCTGATGAATTTATGGGGAAAAATGAAACATTAAATAATATTAAGAAATAATTTTATTTTGATTAATTACAAATAATCACTAACCTTTGAAGAAAACATATTTATTAAGTAATTGGCGCTTGGTATTAATTGCGAATGAATTTAGTACTCGTCTTTGTCGGCATTCAGTTTCCTCTACCTGTCACGTTAATCCATTGTTCCCTGGCGTTAGGTTCTTTAGGAAACCTAAAATTTATAATTTATTGCATAATTCAAATTCCTCAATTTAATTTTACTAAATAGTGTAAATAAAAGTTTTAAGAATATAAACGTAAATATTTAAATATAACAAAATAATACACATAATGCATTAACTTAAATAAAAAATCAGAGATTAGTCCCTTTATAACATTCGGTAGGATTCATTCAATGATTAATATAATATTTAATTTACCTACTCAAAATACGTCTAAATAAAAATATACAATCATTAATTAAATATAAAATAATCCAAAAATTATCTTTGTCAAACGTAAATCTAATAGAGAATTCTATCGATGATTTTATTTAACCACATGGTTACCTCACTATCGATAAACATGCGCCGTGCCTCACAGCCAATCAGAGCAAAGGACGAAACGTCAACGGTTGAAGTGTAGAGGACGCAATGCATGCAGTACATTGTACGCGTACTTGGTCATTGTGTTGATTGAGCGAGTACACAGCGGGTAATGTATATTTTTTGTAAATTGTTGCAATAATGTTGTTAATGTTTGGTATTTCATAATGATCAGTATATTTTTATGTTTTTGACACATAATATTGTAATTAAATGTTATTACCGACTTCAAAAAAAGGAGGTTATCAATTCGATACGTATGTATGTAATATTATTGGAATTGCATTATATTCACATATGACAATCTATTAGGGCTTCCAAACAAATATACAAAATTTTATAGACGTATGTATGTATGTATGTATGTATGTATGTATGCATGTATGTATGTATGTATGTTTGTCCACGCATATCTCCGTAACTATTAATCGGATCGTGACCATTCTTTTTTTATTGGCTTACATTTACTTCAACTTAGGGAACAGTGCAAGTTTCATCAAAATCGATTCAGTAATTTTCAAGATATGGACTAAGACGTGAAAGTGTGACGGCCTGGCTTATTGATACGAGCTACGGGTGTAGTGTCAAAGCGAAAACATCTCAAAACCTTGGTCAAATTCTAGTACAACAACTAAAAATTACCAAATAAAAAGTAATTTAAAAAAATTAAACCGACTTCAAAAAGAAATTAACTCAAAATTATGAAATAACTTTAATTTCGGAAGTCGGTGGCAAAAAACTAAAACTAAAATACAGATCCCAAGACACCGACTTCCGAAATTAAAGTTATTTCATAATTTTGAGTTAATTTCTTTTTGAAGTCGGTTTAATTTTTTTAAATTACTTTTTATTTTGGACTTACCGATGGAAAGATATACCTCCTCGCTTTATACCTGAGGTCTGACTTTTTGTCTTACATGTTATAATTGCACAACACGGCATTATTAAGCAGAGTTCTGTTCTCCGAAGTATTCCGACGCGCACTGAACGCGGTGAATGTATGAATCGGTCGAGTTATGATTGTCGAATCATAACTGTGGCGCGCTTGCCCAGCCCACATTACCATTCCAACCTTATTTATCTATTCCGTGGTAGCAGGGGTGGCCAACCGGTCGATCGCGATCGACTGGTTGATATAAAACAACAACAAGTGTCATATGTAATGAATGTTCCAGTATCACAAGAAGAGTGGATGTGCCTGCCTCGGTGGTGTATGACTATGTGAATGACCGCCTGAGAGCCGTGAGACAGGATGCCACCATACAGAGGCTACCTCCTGAACAGTGTGCTTGTCTTCTAGAGCCTATGATCAGGTTTTATGTATATTATGGCTATAAGTAAGTGTGTGTTATAACTATTTTTTAACAACTAAAAATAATACCTGACTTTGTGCCCCAAAAAATGCACCAAATAGACCAAAAGTGACCTCTGCGCTGCCACCGATAACGCCGTGAAAGTGGCGAAGTTTTGGGCCAACAAAATTTAAAGAGCTGTCGTGCCAGCGACACGGAGAAGAACAGCTAAAAACTTTTTGCTTTTTAGGGTTCCGTACCAAAATGGTAAAAACGGAACCCTTATGGTGAGACTAAGTCTCTGTCTGTCTGTCTGTCACAGCTGGATATCTCAAGAACTACTAATGCTATTAACTTGAAATTTGGAATAGTTTTAGATGACGTTTGCCCAACTATTTTGCAAATAAGAAAGAAATAAAAATACACGTATATTTTTGCAAAAAAAAAAGAGCGCAGTCATCACATTCTCAAAAATTATTTCTCTTTTTTTTAGGCCGCATAGTTTTCGACTTGATGAAAAATGTAAAAAAAATACCGTTCCCCCCCCCATATCTCCGAAGTTTGCAAAGAGAAAAATCTGAAATTATCCTATGTGAAAATAAAACGAAGTCTAAAGAGCACTTTTTCAGAAATCATCAACAAAAGTTACATTAGTTCCACTATCGGTCAAGATGGCGCTGACATAAATCTGTAATATTCTACACCGCAGTGCAGTGTTAAAATTCTCTGATGAATATAGGCCTCGCCGATGAAAATTTAAAAACATGATGGTACGGAACCCTCGGTGCGCGAGTCCGACTCGCGCTTGTCCGGTTTTTTATTTATAACGTAACGAAATTATTGATGCCATTCCATTGATGCTATTCTCTTCCTATTTAGAACTTGTAACAAATCTATTTCAGGTTATCAAGTCTTCCCCTAAAGGACTATGACCCAGTGCTCAATAAAAAGTACTTATTGGAATGTATAAAATGGTACCTCTCATGCTGTGACACCATAGCCAAAACATGCGGGAAGATAGACCACCTAGCAGGTTTCCTCTCAAATCTAAATTTGAATGGCAAGGATAAGAAAAATAAGCTTGCCAATGACAAAGTGCTGATGGAGAGTCTGTACATATTGTGCAATCTAGATGATTTACATCCACTCTTCAGATATGTTAATTTGTCTAAAGAATTTAAGAGGTGGGCAAGCATTAATAATAATTTAAATTTTGTATGTTTTTTGTTTGTTATGGTTTGAAAATCAGTCAGGCAGTCGACGTGGACCACCACGTGGACTGCCTGAATGATTTTCTGGTAGTCGCTATCAGCTATGTCTATGGATATCTTCAATACCAAAAGCATTGCAGGCGCATTGTGGTGTTTGACACAAAGCCTAAATGTCTTACGTGCCTGTAACGACACAGGCCCCCATTCCCTTCTAATCAAAACATAGATTATACTGTGCTCGTCCTACAACTAGTTATAATATGTTCAATTATTGGCGAGGACGCTGGCACCCTAAACACAAGTTAAATCTTACTTTGGGTGCCAGAGTTCATCGAAATCACTATTCCCTAAGTTGTAACGCTCTGCATAGTGTTTAGTAGAGAAGTGTTTTTGTACAATTGAAGTAAATAAAGAAACTTTTTTTTTTTTTTTAGGTAAGACCAAGTAATAGGTATGATGGTATAATTTCCTTTGGCTATTTAGTTGTAATTTTTTTTTCAGACACCCGAATCTTCAACTAGCTTATGAAATAGCAATAGCGAATTTACAGGGCAACTACATAAGAGTGTGTCGGCTGTCAGAGAAGTTGTGCCCTCTCTCATACTGTGCCTTATGTACCTACTTACCCACATTACAACGGTAAATATTTCCTTACTTAGGCACCTGTCCCTCCGCCGTCGAAGAAGCGTCTAGCTATCAACGATTTTCTAGCTCAAGAAACGTACAAAAGATTATAGGTCCCGTGTAAGTAAAAGCTATTCATATATTAATAGTTGATCGCTGACTATTCACACTGCTGACGAGAATACTCTCTCTCCACTAGTTTGTCGCAGCTGCAAGAGCTATCAAAGAGAGTACTCACTCCGCGACGCTCGCTTGGCGGGCAGAACACTCATTGAACTCACGCTTCGCACAATACGACCGACGTAACTTGGCGGGCCTGAACTTTGCGCAGCAGGCTGCGCAGTAAAATTTTTTAGGAACCAAATGGTGACATGAGGCGAGTGCGAGTGAGAGAACATGCGCGAAAGTTCTTAGTGCCTATGTTCAGGCAGTGCCGTAACTAGGGCGGTGCCAGCGGTGCCCAGGCACAGGGCGCAGACTCTGGAGGGGCGCAGAAATGACCAGACCAGGGCCACATTCACCAGTTCTTTAATTTTTTGACAGAACAACACATTACCAAGTATCTTGACTATCTGTACTGATCAGTATTTGGTGTCATTTGTGTATTGTCTAATTGTGAATTTTGACAAATATTTTCGATTAGACATTTTTTCACCTAATTTTAAACGCAATTTATTTGAACTTCTCAAAACTTTACCAAGTACTTTAAGAGCGTTTACGCCGTACGGCATTTCATACAAACTTTCAAGCCCTTATTTTTCGAAATTAATGAACTGATTTTAATGAAACTTCATACGCATAAGCAGGATACAAAGGTCTAAAAAGTTAGTAGAGAACATTTTCGAAATGTCTTATTTTAAAAAAGATAACTGGAAATCTCTGTTTCTATGGAAAATTTAAAATCAGTCTAATTTGGCTGTAACACTATTTTTCGATTATGTTCTCTACTAACTTTTTAGACCTTTGTATCCTGCTTATGCGTATGAAGTTTCATTAAAATCGGTTCATTCATTTCGAAAATTATGGACTTGAAAGTTTGTATGAAATGCCGCACGGCGTAAACGCTCTTAAATTAAGTTTACAAAAACTTAGTTTTTGGATGATAGATTTTTTTTTGTAGACAATCCATTTTAATGTCAGAACCGGTTATGATTAGAAAATATTTCAAGGGCGCGGTTATAGCAGCTCGCACCGGGCGCATATAAGGCTAATTACGGCACTGTTCAGGTCCGCCAAGTTATGTCGGTCGTATTGTCCATACACATACCAGCGAGTATTCGCTCGTCGCCGTCGCGCACTTCCCGCTCGTTGGTCGCCAGCTCGTTTTTAGTTGCTAGCTCTATTCGCTTCTGGTGGGTCAGGTGCCTTAGCTTTAATATTCTACATCGCAAGACCACTGGTCCCAGCTCTCGCGATTCAATCCCAGGGAAATGTTAACTTTGTAAACTCTTTCAGACGTGCCCTACAGGTAATGAGCCACGCGTACAACAACAAGCGCCTGACGGTGCCCGGCGCGACTCTTGCGCAGTGGTTGTGCTTCAGAACGGAACGCGACGCGGCTTTAGCGTGCGCGCATTATGGACTCAAAGTAGAGGGAGCCGCCGTGCGGTTCGATAAGACCGAGTTCAAAGCAGACGCTGCTTTGGTAAGATTGTATTTTTCTTATTCCCTTTTTACCTCTCTAGCTTAATTTGCTAGTAGGTAAGTATCAACTTTTATGCTTTTGCTATGGCTCTTTTTCAGGGCCCGACCTAGCTATTTAGCCGCTCCGGGCAAAAATCATTACATAGCCACAGAATAACATGAAAGGGCAAATAAAAATCATTAAAAGAGCTTGTCGAAAAAAGGCTATAAACTTTTAAAGATGTCCTCGAAGTATTTCCCGAAAAATGAAAAAATAATATTCATATCTCTTAAACTATCAAAAATCGCGGAACATACATTGGGTATTTTCGGATATCCCTAGGTATGAGGCATCCAAATTTTTTTTATTGACGTCACTATTGGGACCACCTGTATAGAGATTGAGGTGTAAGCGTGAAAAGTTAACAGACAGACAGAGTTACTTTCGAATTAATAATATTAGTATGGATAGCACTTTGTTGGTCCGTCAAAAAATTTACAGCCGCAAATTTTTTTTTTTTTATGCAACCTCAATTTTGCCGCTCTGGGCATTTGCCAGACTGCCCCCTAGATCGGGCCCTGCTCTTTGTAACAAGAGAGAAAAGAGCTCTTCTGATCTGTTTATTTATTTTGCCCTTTTAGAACACACCAACACCTCAGGACATAAGAGAAAAGTTCGATTTAAGTATAATGGATATCTTTACCTACACTGCGCCAAAATAGCATTTAATTTTTTATAGTACCTTCTTAATATTGATATTACTGATTGTTAAACTGATCACAGAATTAGTATTCCAAATAAAACGATTATTTTATAAAGGAATCCTTTATTTGTTTTATTTACATAAGAAAATTCTCCTAATTATGCAATAACTAATTACAATGGACAGCAAAATCTATCAAATATCAAATGGTTGCATGGCTCCCAATGTCCAATTCATTTTATAAGTATGCTGTGTACCTTCCTATCTGATACTAATGAGTACGTCACCGCAGTGGCGTCAATTCATTTATTTATATTATACATAACAATATAATGTAAAAATAGCCAAAATGTTAGAAAATATTACACTGTCAAAGAAGTGAGGGTAGTTCCGAAATATAGTTTCTATTTATTTTACATGCAATAATTGATACTTAATTTATTTTCTTAGTTCTTTCTCTTAAAGATTGATATAGAAAAATATGGTGACAGTTCTCTGACAATGTAACAATGGTAGTGAGGGTGGAGCAAATTATTAAAACAGCTTTGCCTACAACAGTATATGATAACAACAGTCGAGAACCACACTCCACTTCGCTACATCATAAATAAATTAATCCTTATATTGAAACAATTTCATAGTACTCCGCAATGTTGACCATGCTACACTTTTAATTAGATTTTTTGCTTCTACATGAGTTACCACCCATACACATAATAAATGCTCCATTTTCAATACACTGTGGTTCCTGTGCAGTGTGCCAATGGATAAAAACAATTTTGAAACAAAAATGAGTAATATCACAGATCATAAAATCATGAGGGCGGCCGCATAGTCGATATTGCGGAATTTCGATGCGGAGAATGTCGTGAATGGTAACTAATTAGGTAGACGCTATCGATTCGTAGATTAAATTTATTTTTAATGAGTACCCAGTAACTATCTAAACACGCATTATAAATAACCAACATGTTTCAGAGAACTTGTCAAAGCGCAGAGACATAGCGTTGATAAACACACGAATAGTAAATATTTCATAAGATATTCTCCATTTAGAATTTATCAGTAACAACAATTTTATACAACTCGTGTCTACAAACATTACGTTCGTAAGATTTGTATTTTAATACATCCGTTTGGTAGCACCTAGATGTTCATCTATTTATGGGGAAGGTAAACATTAAAAGTAAATAAAATTATAAATCGTCAGGAACCATGTAAAACTAAAATAAATTCAATACAACAAATGAATGTCATAACAAGTTTTAGACGTTCGTCTACGCGTGATTTCATTGTGATACAACATATAAAAACTGATAAATAACTTTAAAACAACAACAAAAGCTCTAATGTACAATAGAGGTATATCATTCAACTATACATTGACATGAAACGTGTTTACCTTCCTAGAGGTCGTTTGTGGCCAACCTAAGTAGTTGTCATGTCACTGAGGATTAGACTGAGAGCCGTCGAGCAGTGGCGCCGGCGTGACCTTCGAGGACCTTCTATAGAGACGTTAGACAAATCTGTAACATTCATGTTACTACAAGTTTAACTTCGTACTAGACACAATTGAGACGCAAACAATACCTAACTACACACGTTCACGCCGGCGACACTGTTCCGCGCCGCACACACTCACGCGATAAATACACGCACACAACTCACAGCTGATCCTCCTCACACTGACGCAGTAGTGCAGCGCTCGGACTCTGCAGGCGCCGAGCGTCGGGAGACGCTTCTTGTACCTTCCACTGAAAAAAAACAGGCAACGATTTTTTTTGACACAAACTTTTTATAATCTACTATTTTTCGCATCACTAAACCGTATGCTGAGGTGCGGAGATCATTTTAATGACCTCCTTCACCTCTCTGAGCTCAAGAGTCCATTTTCAGCGTGTGGCTGACCCGGAAACCTCATTTTCAGTAGTAGCGCGATGAGACAAATAAATCTTTTTTTTTTCTTTTACCTCGCCGGCCGGCAACCTAGTTGCTCTTGAGGAAGGCGTCGTCGAACAGCTCGAGCTCGTGCGACAGGTAGTTGGCCTTGTTGCGCAGTTTCTTGGCGGACGTGGAGGCGTGCTCCAACATCTTAGTGGCCTCCTTCACTTCGCTGAGCTCGGCGTCCATCTCCGTCGTCGCCTCGTCGATGAGCCGACACAGGCGCGCGAACATTGTGGATAGCTCCCTGCCAACAACATGTTGCATTAACATCTATATCTATACTAATAATAAAGCTGAAAAGTTTGTTTGTTTGAACGCGATAATCTCTGGAACTACCGGTCAGATTTGAAAAAATCTTTTTGCATTTGATAGCCCAATTCTTGAGGAAGGCTATAGGCTATTAATATCACACTATGACCCTTAGGAGCCGAGCAAAAAGAAAAAAAGTCAGAATGAACGCTAAGCGAATACGAAGTGTTGCGACGGGGTGGGGGTACAAGAAATTTCACGCGGACGAAGTCGCGGACAGAAGCTAGTACATGATATAACGTCACGCCTATAATCCCCTAAGGATTAGGCTGAGTCAACACTTATGATTTTAAGTGTTAGGTCCTCTAAACTTTGCCCATCATCGCGATACACAAGGCGTTTAATTAAACTCCACAACAAAAAAAAAAGACTTTCACCACTTTCGACTTACACTCACCATTTCATAGTATTCCTCGTTACTGTACATTTTGATTACAACTTGTTTTTAAAACGAGCGCGTGCGCACGTGTAATGACGATACGCACCCGTAAGGTATCCAATTTTCTATGAGTCATCGGGAACTTATTACGACAAGATTTTTTTTTTAATTGTTTTTTCTTCATCAATCGCTTCGTGTTATCGAGTCCGTGTCAGAAAAAAAAAATTGGGTTTCAAAATTATATTGTACTAGCTGCGCCCCGCGGTTTCGCCCGCCTCGTCGATTCCGTGGGAATATCGGGATAAAAGTAGCCTATATGTTAATCCAAGGTGTCAGCTACCTCCATACAAAATTTTATCAAAATTGGACCAGCCGTTTGAGCGTGAAGAAGTAACAAACATATAAACACACACACACACTCACAAACTTTCGCCTTTATAATATTAGTGTGATATCATTCTTCTTCTTCTAGAGGCTGGCAGTGCAGATGCCACTTTGGCTGCATGTTCAGGGGCACAGAGGGCAGGATAGGTGGTGGAGCATAGTTTGTGACACAGCACCATATCTACACCCTGCGTCCGTCGAGGTAGTCCCACTTCGAGGTTCGACTTACACCTTCCCACTTGGCTTCATAACTTATCATTGATGAGGTACTTACTGCTGCACTTGATGGCTGCAGTTGGCGGAGGTGAGATCGACGATGAGGCGCAGCTTCTTGCTGGCGTGCGCCACGTACTGCTGCTTGAACACGCGTTGTTGCGCGCGCGCAGTCCACGTGAGCCGCTCGTACGCGTACAGGGCTCCGTATAGGGCTCCCGTTACCACGACAAAGCGCCAGCCCACTGTCTTCAGTAGCTGCGAATAGATAAGAATAAATGAATCGAGATATTCTATTTTATTTTGTAACTTCTTTACGGTTTAAAAGCTTAAATTTAAAAATAAATACTAGATAAACCGTGCCTCCTCCGGCGATGACAGGACTGAACTTATACACTCACTAGTCCAGACAGCAGCAGCCCTCCCATGGTGCCCTGCGACGTGAGCGCTCCCACGGCGAAGCGCGACACGAGGCCCCACTCCTCGGCCGACAGCCCCACGTGGCTGCCGAGCGACGGCCCGTTACTCCGCACCACCTCCATTGATGACGGCACTGAACTCACTGACGGCGGGATCTGGAACGTTCATACATTTAGGAAGTTATTGAGAGGTGTAGTGTAGATGTATTGTTAGATTGAAGCACAGATCACAAAAAAAAAACTGCCTACAAAGTGGTATATAGAGGGCTATATACCCCTTTGTAGGCAGTTTTTATTAGAAGGCAGTAGTCCTCGCTACGGCGAGGAGTACTGCCTTCTGATAATTATCACCAAACCACTTTTCGCTGGTCTCTCACCAGCGAAAAGTGGTTTTTCAAACTGGCTGGACACGTTTTCGATCAATTATATAAGATTCTGTAGCGTCACAAATTCTGAAATAATGGTGTTTAGCCGCCACATAAAGTGCCCTATTGACCAATTAAATGCGACCTATTTTGAAGATTTGTCCAGCCAACCCGAGTCACATCATCATTGGCCTGTAATTGACATACCTGTGTGTACTGCGGCGGGTTCTTGAGCGCGATCTTGTTGGTGTTCTTGCCCTGGAAGCGCTGGATGAGCGCGGTGATGCCGTACGAGAAGCGGAAGGAGAGGTCTTCGGTGAAGTCCGCGCAGAGGTTGTCACAGTTGAGGCGGTACAGCACTTCGAAGGGTTGCTGGTGAGGGATGATGTAGCTGGCTGCGGCCGCGCGCTTGTGTATGGGTAGGATGTTATACATGCGGTCTGGAACAAACAAAATAAAAGTCTAATACTGCGCTGATTAAAAGGTTATTCGATATTAAATATTTTTATTTCTGTAAGTAGGTTTATACAAACAGTAACACGCCAATCATAATTATTCGAAAAAAAAAGTAATTTAAAAAAATTAAACCGACTTCAAAAAGAAATGAACTCAAAATTATGAAATAACTTTAATTTCGGAAGTCGGTGTCTTGGGATCTGTATTTTAGTTTTAGTTTTTTGCCACCGACTTCCGAAATTAAAGTTATTTCATAATTTTGAGATCATTTCTTTTTGAAGTCGGTTTAATTTTTTTAAATTACTTTTTATTTGGTAATTTTTAGTTGTTGCACTAGAATTTGACCAAGGTTTTGAGATGTTTTCGCTTAGACACTACACCCGTAGCTCGTATCAATAAGCCAGGCCGTCACACTTTCACGTCTTAGTCCATATCTTGAAAATTACTGAATCGATTTTGATGAAACTTGCACTGTTCCCTAAGTTGAAGTAAATGTAAGCCAATAAAAAAGAATGGTCACGATCCGATTAATAGTTACGGAGATATGCGTGGACAAACATACATACATACATACGTCTATAAAATTTTGTATATTTGTTTGAAATGAAATGAAATGAAATGATGAAATGATGAAATGATTTTATTTTTTGTAAGTAGGTTTGTACAAACACTTTTACACGTCAGTCATGTTTTTTATAACTAGATGAAGTCGGCGTTTCCTATCTGACTACTCTGAGAAGAAAGGCCGAAACAAACTCAGAGGTCACAGTCTCTTTTAAAGTCCAGACATAATCTTGGTCAGGTTATATGAAGACCATGTAGATCGATGTCTGAGGTGGTCTTTTGAGGAAAGAACCACACAGATTGAGAGGACCTGTCCAGTCAGTGCACGCATTTGTCAAAAATCGTGCAGCTCAACTCAAGACTTAAGGAGCTCAACGATTCGACGAACAATACCAAAGAAAGGACATTTGGGTAGGCCACATAAATTACTCAAACTGCCAGACCATGAGAAAAAAAACAGAACAGAGAGAATAAAAAAAAATATATATATAAGTATGTAAAATGACCCACATCGTCTTCACATTCACAATGAAAAATAATATAATACTTTACAAAGTAAGCAAATGTCATTGTTTAAAAAAAAAAATATTCATCAATGTCAATGTGTATATAAAAAAGAAAAAAATCATTCAAAATGCAGAAATTGGAAGCAGCTCAATCCCAAGCCTTTTTGTCCTCAATATAATCTTTAACGGTATAAAAGGCTTTCTGGCACAACTTACGTTTAATGAAAGATTTGAATTTATTAAGGCTTAGATCTTGAACGTGGCTTGGTAGTTTATTGTAAAAGCGTATACATTGGCATCTGAACGAGCCACCTATTTTCTTGAGCCTGGTTGTAGGTACAACATATTTGTGTTTGTTTCTAGTATTTATATTATGGATATCACTGTATTTTTTAAACAATTTTATATTTTTATGGGCATATAAAAGATTTTCATAAATGTACTGAGAAGGCACAGTCATTACATTAATCTCTTTAAATTTGTCTCTGAGAGAGTGTCTCGGACTTAATTTATAAATTGATCGAACAGCTCGCTTCTGCAAAACAAAGATAGTCTGAATATCGGCGGCATTTCCCCACAATAGAATACCGTACGACATTACACTATGAAAATAGCTAAAGTACACTAAACGGGCAGTCTCTATATCAGTTAAATTTCGAATTTTTCTAACAGCGTATGCTGCAGAACTTAGCTTTTTTGACAATTTATCTATATGTGGACCCCACTGAAGCTTAGCATCCAAAGTTATGCCCAAGAATACTGTGTTGTCTTCAGGATTCAATTCCTCGCCCTTTATCAACACATTAGTTTTCACCTGCCTTACGTGGGGTAGCGTAAACTTAATGCATTTGGTTTTCTTCTCGTTTAGAAGCAAATTATTAACATTGAACCAGTGGACTACTTTCGAGATCGCGCTATTTACATCGTCAGTAACCAACTGCTGACATTTAAGTTTAAACAAAAGAGAAGTGTCATCTGCAAACAACACTATATCATGATGATCCTTTATGAGGTACGGCAAGTCATTAATATAAATGAGAAACAAGAAAGGACCAAGAATTGAGCCCTGTGGAACTCCCATTGTTACTATAGATCCGGGTGATCTTTTTCCATTAACGTCAACGCTCTGAATCCTTTTACTCAAGTATGAAATAAGAAGATCCAGAGCAGTGTTTCGGATCCCGTAGTGGCGGAGTTTCCTGATTAACGTTTCGTGAAGAACGCAATCGAATGCCTTGGACAAATCACAAAAGATGCCCAAGGCATCGCATTTATCTTCCCATGCATTATAAATATGTCCTAATAGTTCAACGCCGGCATCAGTAGTTGAACGACCCCTTGTAAAACCAAACTGTTTGCTATGTAATAATTTATGTTTATTAAAAAATCTTTGCATTTGGTCTAAAATTAATTTCTCAAAAATTTTACTAAAGGTAGGTAGTACAGAAATAGGTCTATAATTTGTGGGGTCTGATGTACTACCTGATTTAAACAAAGGTATTATTTTACTATTTTTCATAAGGTCAGGAAACTCCCCATTGTCAATACAACTATTAAAGATAATAGCTAGAGTAGGCGCTACAATGTCAATAATAGACTTGGCTACTTCTACAGAATTACCCCACAGATCTGCAGTCTTTTTTACATTTAAAGTGTGAAAGGTTTTAATTATATCTCTACAGGTAATATATTCAAAATGAAATTCTGAATCGCAACCATTAACATTTTCTTTAAGCAAAGACTCAGCAACAGAAGGTGATGAGTTTAGTGATTTAGTAGTTGAAACGGGAATATCTGAAAAGAAATTTTCAAATGCCTCGGCGACTTGTGTGTCTGATTTTATTATGTTGTCATTAATAGACAGGCTGTAGTCAGTATTTCGGTTACTAGATCTTCCCGTTTCACTATTAATAATATTCCAAGTCGTTTTAATTACATTACTGCTGTTTTTAATCTTTGAACTCAAATAACGTGACTTGGCCATATAACAAACTTTTTTAAATAATTTTGAATAATTTCTAACATACAAATTAAATTCATCAGTGTTAATATAAGTCCTTTCATTGTACAGTTCATAAAGCCGTGTTCTACTTTTATGAATACCAATGGTAGCCCAATCACTGAACGATGCATTACTATTAACGTTTGGAAGCCCTAATAGATTATCATATGTGAATATAATGCAATTCCAATAATATTACATACATACGTATCGAATTGATAACCTCCTTTTTTTTAAGTCGGTAAAAACTAGATGAGGTCGGCGTTACCTATCGACTACCCTGAGAAGAAATACCGAAACAACTCAGGGGTCACAGTCTCTTGTATAGCCCAGACTTAATCTTGGTCAAGTAATGTAATTTGCCGCAAGAGTAATTATGTCGTGAATCTTTGAAATTCTGTTTTGATTTTTTTTTATGCCAATATTGTTTGATTGGTAGGTATTTGTTACTTGTTTTGTTTGTTAATTTTGTGTATTATTTCTTATTATATAGCCGTATCGGATATGTCTGTCTATATTGAAATTTAACTGTGCAATAACTTGGAATTCAAAATCAAAAAATCTATCAATATCAAAATATTTTATTTCACATAAGCCTACATGGGCACTTATGAAACGTCAGAAGCTAGGTGCACGGTTCCAATTGGTCGTTTCCTATGGAGAAGAGCTGGCAAGAAACTCCATGGTTATTCTTTTTCAAAATAATTGACTTTTACAATGTTTGCAAATTATAGTAGGTATGGGAGGACAGCATAGCCCTGTTAACAAGTACCAGGTACTTGATAAAATAAAAAATTATCTACAGATCTAAAGTCTACAAGGCTTACAAGGTCCTCACATTTATAAAATAAGAATCTTACAGAAGGATAAATATAATATAAAAACCTACTAAAACCAAGTGATATGATTGCCATTACAACCACTAATAAAGAGGTGAAAAATTAGAATTGTCCGTATATAATGTCAAATAATAAAAAGATTATGTCTAAGAAGTATATAAAAAATAAACATCGTAATTTGAGAGCAGTTAATAGACATTTACATAGTTATGCCGTTAATGAGGTGCCAGGGAAGCCACATGTGCAGAAGGAATTATTGCCAAACTACCTTGTCTTCAACGTAGTCTTTAATCTTATAATTTATGCCTGTAATGTCTGAAAAAACATGCACAATATTTTTCCAAATGAATAATTAGTTTTCTCGCGAAAAGCATGCTCTTTTTTCACCTACCAGCCATCTCCTTCTGCGCCTGGTCCATCTCATTCCCAATATCAGCCGACAATCTCTTCTTGAGGCGCGACCCAAGTCCGGCCTCCACGTGCCGATGCAAGGCTCGCTTGTACTGGTCCAGGTGAGCGCGTTCCGTGCGGAATGGCGTGTCGTACTCGTCGACGAGTGCCGACAGGCGACGTATCTCCTGGCTTAGGGTTAGCGAGACCTGGGAACAAGGTGCGAGGGAGATAACTTTATATGATACTTTACCCCTTCACTAGGTCGTGAAAGACCTCTTTTTGATGATAAAATGATGAATCTATTCGGAGTAGTAATTCCAAAAGCAGATGTAAGGCAGTTTACGCAAAAAAACGGAAAATCTCAGGATCAGGATTCCAACTTTTACGGTTATTTCATGCCACACCCTGTATAACACAGGTAAGTTTTGCAAATGACATGTGAGTTACATGTATAATGCTCCAAATAATTATTTGGGAACTCTGCCTGCCTTGAACATTTGCTTGTTACAACTGTCATAATAAGAATACTTAAAGGGGTCGTCAGACATTCTAGCTTCTGAATCATTCAGTAATTATTATGAGATCAGCCGGCAGCCGTAAACATACAATACAGATTTAGAACCTGGATATTCTAGAAGCCAACCTACAAGAAACACTACAGTTGCTGAATATAAATGATGATCGTACAAGCCGTATCGGAGGGTCGTACTCGTCTACTATGGCGGATAGGTCGCGGATCTCTTCACATACTATCATGGATACCTGGATGGAAGGTGGTTTATGGTGAGATCAAGGTAATCTAAGAGGCAGGTTTCGTGATTTAAACGGATCTTTTCATACAGTGGACTTGAAGGTAGGGAAGGGAAAATGGTACAGAAGTAAAACCTTCGCTAACACTGTACATAATCATACGCCTCGCCCGAAACTGTAGTGTGCTTGGCCAGACTGGCAGCGTGGGGCGGGAACAAGCGCGATCTGCCGGTCTGCAGTCGAGCGCGGCTGCGTTCTGCGTGTTGTCGTGTCCAGTGTTTGTCAAAATATAATATGGATGAAGAAGACTTATTTTTACTAGAAAAAGCTCGAACTAGTTTGTAACCCCGGTCCCCGCGCGGGCGCCCGCGCACCCACTGCGGCCACTTGTATGAACGAGCTATGACGTGAGTTGCCCGCGCCGCTCACCGCGCCCGCGTGCCCACTGTGGACACTCAAATGGAGTTCTTATGTTTGAGTACGCCGCGCCGCGCCCGCGCTGCCAGTCTGGCCAAGCACTCAGGGCATTGGTAGGTGACATGTGGGTGACGTGCCACGCATGCGTGAGCCACTCCGTATGACACCGAAAATGCCATGACAGGATTTTGAGCGCTTTCGGAGCGGTAGTATGTTGTGTGTCTGTGCTAAAAATAAAGAGAGAAAATACATTGTATTTCTTTCTAGTTTCAGTTCGTGGGTACCTTGTGCTCGACACTCTCCACCATGCGGTTGATCTTGTCCTTCATCTGGCGCGTGATGGTGGTGAGTTGTTCCTCGATGGCAGACAGCTGCTCGTGCAGCACGCGTTGCTTCTCCACCTTCGCTGCCTTCTGGTCCGACGCTGTGTTGTATACCTGCAACGGTACGTGGTCAGTTAGTTGGCGTTAGGAAACCGGGTTTGAGATGGCAAATGTAAAAATGTATAGCTTAATGAATGAGTGTATAACATTCTCATAGCTGGGAGACAAAAATAGCTTTGTATTTCTGTAAATTTGAGCGCATTGCTACTTGGACGACTTTCAGCTATTTTAGCTTCGGTTACTCTAAAAAAACCTTAATATAACAACCTCGTCGGCAATCCCGGCTGTCTTTTGTTGATCTTTGACGAATCCCGTAAGTCTAACTTTCGACTTTTGTTGTCAGACTTTTGGAAGTTTTGGCTGTCAGTCACACCCAGTGTCTGGGTTGTAGAGGTCAGATTGCAGTCACTTCATGTGAAATATTCAGCTACGTACGGTTAGGCTGGAAGCCGACCCGATATAGTTAGGAAAAAACTAGGCAGATAATGATAGAAGTCTCTCACCAGTTCCAGAGCCGCCATGACTTCAGCGGCGATGTTCTTGCCGCGACGCGAGTGCTGCGCGAACTTGGTGCGCACTGCGGACTTGCTGATGCACTCCTCAAACTTGCGCTCGAAGTCAACAAACTCGAAGTAACGGACTTGGTGACCTTCGGCTAGGATCGGCGCTGGAAATAGAAGATCAAATTGAGTATGCTGTCTAAATCTGGGCAAAGGCCGCCCCCCTCCCACGGCATTGATCAGTACAATACGACCGACGTAACTTGGCGGGCCTGAACCTAGGCACTAAGAACTTTCGCGCATGTTCTCTCACTCGCACTCGCCTCATGTCACCATTTGGTTCCAAAAAAATCTTACTGCGCAACCTTCTGCGGAAAGTTCAGACCCGCCAAGTTACGTCTGTCGTATTGTACGATATTTCACCGTGTAATTTCACCGTGCAATAAAGAATTGAGTATTGAGTATTTTGGGAGCACATGGCAGTTTCATACGGATGAAGTCGCGGGCAGAAGCTAGTCACTTAAAAACAAAGGTCCAAATAGGGATAGGGCTCATACTGAAAACTGATACAGCTGTTATACACGTTTAAATTTATGGTCCAGAACGACTTAAATTTAACCTTGTATAGTATGTAAGAATCACGGAATAGAAAAAACAAGTGGAAGTGCCACGCAGCTATCGCGCGTGTGTCACAATTATGCGGAGCTCCGCAACACCGGCTCTGAGGCGGCTCAATCGCGATTAGCTACTTGCTGTGATCGGACGTCTCGAACGTAACGAAAAATATTACAAACATGCCTTATTGTGCAATTTTTACATGCAAAAACGATAGCAGGACAAAAAATGTATCTTGCGGAGGTGTATCATATCACCGGTAAGTATAAAACTATGATAAATTTCAATATAATTGTTTTTATTGACAAAACCATATTTATTACTTTGTTGCGAACTAAAAACTACCTTATGTCCATTGTTCAAAGTCTAAATCAACTTGCTCGCTGTCTTGAATATCATCATAAACATTCTAGAAAATTCGACGCTACTCGATTAGGGATGGGACACATTCAAATAGTTCGGTATCGATAAAATAATAAAATGTGTATTTATATAGTGAAACGTTCCATGACATATTATGTACTCGTTGTCGTTCTTCTCGATTAATTGAATTATATGGTTTGAAATGTCATTAATTAATAGCTGGACGTAGGCCTCAAAAAGAACTAATACTAATAAACAGTGATAGGAATAGGTAGTGCCTATTTGCCTAAACTTCGAAGAACATAGACGAAAGTCTGAGACTTCCTTACGACCGAAATATTTTTTCGGGACTAATGTCGGGGTTTCGGGACATCACCTAAGTACATTTAATATTAATGTTATAATAGAGTACACAAATAAATTCATTTTCCTTTTTAACCGACTTCAAAAACAAGGAGAACATTCTCAATAAACAGTAGATACGTTTTCTATTGTTATTAATTCAGGTAAAGAACTGGGTCCGGTTGAAGTGTAGCCAGGGGCACTGGCGCGATGACTTTTCGATTTTTTTTTCAAAATGTTCCAATTTTATTGCAGTTTCGAATTAACCTTGACCATAGAAACTATTTAGATTGTTAGAAGCATGGTCCTACGAAGCACCGTTTCCGAATTATGGGCCTCCGAATTTTATTTTATATAAAACGCTCTATATTTTCAAAATGTTGGCTCGGATGAAAATCTTTTCTGGAAAGAATTTGTTGCTCTAGTCGAAAACCATGACTACTGATGTAAAAAACCCGCGAAATATTGAAAAAAAAAAGTTTGAGAATTTTTTTCAAATTTTTTGTCGGTCGAAAAATTTTTTTTTTACTTGATTCATGTTGGGATACTGCTTACACGGGGGTAACACAGGGGGGGTTAAATTTTGGTTATTTTTTGCCTAGGACGCACCGTTTTCGAGATATTTGAATTTAATTATAGATAACTTGTCCTCATCCCTAGCTGAGTAGAAAAATAGATAACATATTGTGCATACGAATATGACATCTATTTCAATGATGTTAGCGTGCTAAATAGAATAATTTAGTACAGCGCCCTCTAGCGTTGAGTAGCTGAACTCGTTGTGGATTGCTCGAATTTGATTGATACATGGAAAAATGTACTTCATTGATTTTGACATGTAAAATAAAAACGACATTCAGTAGTTGTAATAAGACTTAATTTTGAACAACAATAAATAAACTTTTCGCCAAAGTTGCATTTATAATTAGTAGCCAATTATATCATCGTTTTCTGTGTATTGAAATGTTTATTTTTATTTGCAATTGTGTGAGTTTGGCGACACTGGTTCCCGTACTAAGCAAGCCTAAGGGCACTTCCACTTGTTTTTTCTATTCCGTGGTAAGAATTTACAAACTTTTTTTTTATTCGCCTTGTATACAGCTAATATCAGTAATCGCCAACCTTGGAACCATGTAAGCAGTTAGTATCAAACAAATGCATAGTCACGAGCAAAGGATACAGCTCTTTTAACCTTAATGAAGCTCCAATTTACTGGAAGTTCTTTTCAAGTGGTAAAGCAATTACAAGGTCGACTGTACTCACACGAGACGGGCTTCTCTCTCTCTCGCATGCGCGTCAGCAGCGCTTCCTTGGCGGAGATGAAGAAAATGCGCTCTTCGGCCTCTTTGGGCGAGCATACGCGAAGCTCGCGAGACAAGAAGTCCACGCAGCGGTTAGCGTGTTGTGTACGGACCTGCAAGACAAGAAACTCGTGAAAGGAAGGACAAGAAATTGAGTTTAAGAGGAAATATCACTTGTTTGGAGTTACGTTACTCGTTAACTTCGTAATTAGTTGTGTCGTAAATTGTGTTTGACGAACTGTTGCCAAATAAATATTATACTTTCTTTCATTCTTTGTTAGCGAAACTTCACAAATTAATGTAATGGGAATTGAATGATCTGAAATTATGATTTTCTTCTCATAATTTCAAGGGACTACAGGTTCATCACGGGGTCAACGCCCAAAAACATTACACTTCAGTTGTTTGTAAATTCAAAAACAAAAAATAAACACCTAAGGCCACCCCGCAGTAGACACGACCTGTGGCCGATGACGCCATGAACTTTGTCCATGTATTACTTAAACATAATATAAAATGTAAAAAAATAGTATTTTAAGAAATAACTAATTCGAACTATAGAAATAATATTTTATTGTTTTTCGTTTTTAACTTTTTAAAATTTTAGTTGTCATGTAAACATTTATATTTAAGTTTCCACGATTCTTTATTTGTTATTATGATTTGTTTTTGTTTTGTATAAAACAGCACCTTTTGCTGTGCCCTAACAGGGTCTACAATGATTCCTTAGCTCTAAGCCTTTTGTTAACAACATCTTTTTAAACATTGTGGTATGCAAATAAATGATATGATATGATATGATCCTATCCTAAAACGCGAACATTTATGAGGATGGATGGACGTATGGTAGTTTTTTAGTGTTTCACGCAAAAACTACTGAACGGATTTGGATGAAATTTGGCACACAGATAGTTTATAACCTGGATTAACACATAGGATTTTGACTTTTTATCCCGGTAGTACGTTCCCGTAGGATAATTTCCGACCTCGACGCGGGCGTAGCCGCTGGCAAAAGCTAGTCATTTATAGTTCTAAATATTTTAAAGTGAACTCACTTGATCCAAATACTCAGGTTCGGAAGCAGAGGCATCCCATCGATTGTTTAGTATGAATATGTTCGGTTGCGATATTTTTGTCGATACTTTGTGAAAGAAGTTCTTTTCCTGTAATTAGAAAACAAACATTAGAGCACAGTTACTTCTGTATGTAAATCTTAATTTAAACACTACACTAATCGAGGTTGTGTCACGTGACATGTTAGGTACACATTACTCACGGTGACCATGAGCGTGGACTCTGCGTTCGCGACCAGCACGAACACATCGGCGTCGAGGCAGTACTTGTCGATCCACTCGTCGAGGTTGGGCGTGACGTCGACGCCGGGACTGTCCACTAGCACCACGTCGTCGCGCAGTAGCGCACACAGCTCGCGCGGCCAGTACACGTGCACTAGCGAGCACTCTTGTAGCCGCGTCGCACATAGTGCGTGACCCAACTGGCTTACAGACTGGAAAACAGAAAAAAAAATGACTACTCAAGTACATTGCCAACGATCATTTGGCGCTCGAAAGACGTTGACTGGGAGGCGCTGTTGGTAAACATTTGCGCAATTGTTTTGTTAAATGTATTGAAAACAAGATGGCGGCGTTAGTTACGATTTTGGTCCTTGTACAGCTATGTTTAGAAATTGGAAAACGGTGGATGTTTATAAGAGGCTGAAAATGAATAAAGGGGAAAAAGGGAGGGAGACAATAGCCTGTAAAGGGCTTGTTCATCCATATTATAGCGGGACCAAATAGAAAACCATGACATGTAATCTGTTTAATAATAAGCTAATTTCCAGAGCTATCGACGCGTAAGAACGACTCTTCAGTATCGTAGTTTTATTACACGCGACATGTAACCATAAATACATACAAATAAAAGCTACAATCACCTGCACGTTGAGCTTTTCCTCGGACCCCTCAGTTCGCAAGAAGGATTCGTCGGTGTCTGAGCCCTCGACTTGAAGGAAACAGTTGGTGGTGTGCCCGATACCGCTCGGTAGGATTTTGTCGTGCAACATGGCGTTGATCACTGTGCTTTTACCATTGCTTGTCCTGGAGAAAAAACAGAGAAGAACCTTTTAAGGGGGATGCGCCAACGTGAAAAATGATTTTATTTTTGTAAGTAGGTTTGCACCAACACTTTTACGCGTCAATCACATTTTTTTTAACTAGATCAGGTCGGCGTTTCTTATCTGACTACTCTGAGAAGAAAGGCCGAAACAAACTCAGAGGTCACAGTCTCTTTTAAATAAAGTCCAGACATAATCTTGGTCAGGTTATATGAAGATCATGTAGATCGATGTCTGAGGTGGTCTTTGGAGGAAAGAACCACACAGATTGAGAGGACCTGTCCAGTCAGTGCACGCATTTGTCAGAAATCGTGCAGCTCAACTCAAAAGTTAAGGAGCTCGACGATTCGACGAACAATACCAAAGAAAGGACATTTGGGTAGGCCACATAAATTACTCAAACTGCCAGACCATGACAAAAAAAAATATGATGGTGATCAGTGAAATTCAAAATCAATAAAAAATATCAATAAATTATGTCTTTTTTTGTATTGTGCGTTTTGTTTGTGCAAAATAAATATTTTGTCTTTCTTTTTTTTTACTTTTGAGGATGACTGACTCAAACTCATATCATTTATTTCAATTAAACCATTAACAGGCACTTTTGAATTGTCAAGAATTCGGTCAGTCAGGAAATATGAAGCTAGTTGCCCATTCCAAAGCGTAGGTACCTATGGAGAAGAACGGGCAAGAAACTCCATGGACACTCTTTTTAAAGTATATTTTACAAAAATATTAGTTAAAAATATTACTGATATAAGTAGGTACCTTTTTTTAATTATTTACTAATAGGAATATGCTTACCGACCAAAGAAGGCGACTTTCATGTGATCTCGCTTGAGCACTTCCCGTATGGCTTGCACCTTGGATAAATAGGCCTCCACGTTAGCCAGGTCTTGGGGTGTTGCGATCCCATTCTCGCCCGTGACCGCTGCAACAGTTATACAAACTTAAAACTCATGATGACTTCTAAACTTGGTTTAAACGAGCGATCTTCTTCTAGAGAGACTGAACAAAGTTGTTTGTACCTTTTTACTATAATTATACAATATTATAATTACAATATTATAATACAAATACTATAATTACGATTTACGAGCTATTAGTCTGACATAGACTGCCAAACAAAACTTACCTAAATAACTAAAATGATTTGAAAGTTACTCTCAACATAAAAAAATTATTAATTAATAATAAATTCGTTTGAATTTTTTTACATAAAATGGATATAAGAAAATGGGAAAAAAATATTACTTATAATATTATTTGAAAATTTTGCATGCCGTAAAGTAATTTATTATCTGTATACCTATATTTTATGCTAATAAATGATTACTATTTTAGTTCAGCAACCAAGTAGGTACGGTAGGAAACTTCACTTCCGAATCGTATATTTCCTTAGTTTACATTTTTCATGCTTGGAGAACTGCTGAATCGAAATGCCAACTCAACTGGGCAATCATTTAGCGGGTAATAAATCGGGGTAGGCATTCTGTCGTAATATAAAACCCTTGGTTCCGCCTAGCGTTTCACGACCGTTTATTCTGATGAGTCAGTACAACACACACCTCTTGCCATCAGCACACATTACATATACGTTGTTATGCAACTGCGTAATGTGTAATATACAAACAAATGATACTTAGTTTAGTTGGAAATACGCCAACACAACAATCAACTCTCAAATATGAAATATCATGTTGCTAGATAAATTTACCGCATTTGAACGTGTAGGTAACACGTGGCGAAAATTATAATGTATTCAGGGCAAGCGAAAAATGTTTTCCACTTTTTTTTCCAAACAAATATAGTGCGTCTCTAAAACGAACAAAACCTTGAGTTAGTGTAGTGTAAATAGTAGTTCCAATGACAGACATATTATAACACACTAGCTTCCGTCCGCGGCTTCGCCCGCGAGGTATGGTAATAAAAACTATCCTATGTCCTTCCCTGGGATGCAATCTATCTCTGCCAAATTTTATCGAAATCCGTTCAGTGGTTTAGGCGTGAAAAGGTTACATACAGACAGACAGTTACTTTCGAATTTATACCTATTATTAGTATGGATGAACAGTGAACTAATTGGTTATATCATAATAACGGACTCTAAGAAAGTATGGACTTGTGTAAAGTACAATCAACACTATTCTAAGTTTAAAATAATTATCACGTAAAAAAATAAGTTAGATTTAAATTGCTTATTAGTATTTTAGGCTAGATTGTAATTAATTATTAAGAAACTGGTTCTTTTTAATAAAGGTAAAAAAAAAAAAACTTTTTTTCTAATTATTAGGACCCTACCTAAATACGGAGTACGTGTGGTACAGTGCGGTTCGGCATCGACAGTGCGCGGTTTTCGTTAACATTTTTGTTTTGGGTGCACTGTAGGTACCCCTAACACCAGTACACCTCTGTCTAATCCAACGGTGGTTACAGGCGCGATGTTATGTTATTTCAAATCAAAGATAAATAAAGGCGTGCATTCTTCCCTTCTGCGAAATAAATTAAAAATGCATACAAAATTCGACAGCTGTTGCTGTCGTCACATTTTTATTTTTATACTTTGCGGATAAAAATGTGTGAAGAATGTCTTATACTAATAATAAACCATTATTATTATAGATTTGATAAGAGAATTAGTAAATAAACAATTAAATGCGTAACTCAATAATTAATAATACATGATGTCATGTAAACAAATATACATAGGTATAACGAAATTCTCAAGATTAATAGGAGAAAAGCCTGCGGAAGATAATTTAGAAAAAGTCGTATTGCACAGTTACAACAGAAAACAGTATGTGCAGATGTATGTTAGAAACGATTAAGCCTAAGGTATTAACACAGGGATTAGGTGCCAAGTTCCAATACTATCCTATTACTAGAACCAAGTTTCTGTATAAGCTACGAAGGTAAGACGGCACTTCGCGACTGGACAAACAAGAAAACCATTGTACTTGAAAATTCAAGGGTCAAACGAGAACTATCAAGGACAAGACTAACTTTATGTAAAACCAAATAAAAATTTTCTGTCAAGGTAATTTAGCTGAATATTCATTTATAGCACGTATTAGTTGCTTCACCCGCGCTAGTTTAAGGCGCATAGTACTCTGGAGTCCAATTAAATATTTAATGATAATGACCTTTATCCAAATAAGCCGTATACCTACGTTGGCACGCGACCTTAACCGGCGTTCATAGATCGATCGTAGATATCAGACACTCTACAGATAACATGAATTTGATCCATCAATAGATACTACAGTATCACTTATCATCAGTGAATATTTTATTTTCATGAGTAAATATCATTCACATTTTTTTTTTGTTATCTTTTTCATTTACGTTAGCATCTGGCTGTCCTTTAAATGTCATATGTGAGACTTTTATTGATAGTCTTGTGAGATTTGTTTTTTTTTTTACTAATTTTTTAATTGAATGGCTTCTGAGCTTTGTAAGGTGCACTTACTGCAACACATTTTTCAGTTAGCGATTCCTTCCAGCTATAATATTCACAACCATTCGACAGGCTGTTGTGTCGAAAATTATACATTTTCGTTAACCAGATTTACCTTGCCGACAACAAACACAGCTGTTGGAAGAACAGCTTGATTTAAACTGACAAATTCTTCGGTTTTTAGATTTGTGAACAGGCAGCGTAAGGACTCCATCGATAATATTTTTATTGATGTTTGATTCGGCATGGAAGCGTATCAAATGGTTGTGAATAGCTAAGCAGGTCTGGATGTTTTAACCTTGTTTTAATACTAATTAAACATGTTGACTTTCGCCCTGCAGTGTGACTTAAATAAAATAATAGATTCCTGCCAATCCCCAGGGAAAAAGGCGTGAGTTTGTTTGTAGTATGTAGTAAACCTGCCGGAATCGAATAAGACCAGCAAATAGGATATTTAGAGATCTATAATGATGGGTTAACTGGGAAAAGAAAATGCTTATCATTGATGCAGACTCAGGGTTTATTCAAGTATAGATGTCTTTCAGCAAGTAGGACAAAGACACAGACAAGTGACTTTAATTGTGTCTAACCAATAATAATTGTGAAATTCTAGTTGGTCAAGAATTTGGTTGGTTAATTCAGCAATAATATGGTTTCCAAGTAAGTAGTTACAGGGTTAACAGTTTCCAGTCAATCATGTGTTATGGTGGCTATTGATAGTATTCTTACACACTGAAAGAAAGAAAAATTTGCTTACCATGCATAAAAGTGACAGCATCCTTGACATAATCATCAATTTCCACAAATATATCATTGATCTTCTTCTTGGCCCTCACAAATATCTGTAGCGGCGAGTCCACATTTGACATGTTCACGCGGACAGCGCCATTGTTCAGCATCGCAACGTTGTGGGGCCCGTCGCCAGCCATCATTGATATCGTACGGTTAACATACGCAGCCATACGGGAAGGAAATATTCACGGTTCTCGTTAGGTGGACCTTATGCCGACAAGCCAACAATATAGTCACTGTATCACTTCTATATTTTTAACAATACATGCACGGTAAAACTGCAACAAAAACATAACAAGGCGTAAAAAAGTGCAAAGAAAATAAAATACCACAGGACTGCTACATTGACTTTTAAAGCTTTATTGCAGTCAACAAAAGAGATAAGTATGCAGGATCGTCGGATATAGTTGAAGTTTAGTAAGAAACTGATGGATGTTGGCTACTGAAATTTAATTTGATAAATAAGCTGTTTGTTTTCTATTAATAAAATAAAATTTTAGTCAAGAACATCCATCGGTTTCTCCTCTGTTCCAATGATCCTGTATACTTATCTCTTTTGTTGACTGTACACAAAGCCTGTGAAGAACTAGATAAGCTTACTTATATTTATTTTTATTGCCTATATCTACAGTTATTAAGCACTACTTATTCATTAGACCACAGCTAACTTTATTTCACTTTTCTTCATCTGCTTCACTATCATTGAAATAAATAATTTATGTTTGTGATTGCATAGGGTCTTGTAGTAATTTGATTCTAACAATTAGCATTTAGCAGCAATTGCTGATCAATCTGTTCCCAAGTTTCAATTTTATCAGATAAATGAGACAAAAATGATTTAAAGATAGCAGAGTAGACTGTGACAGTAGATAAGCATTTTATGTCAGTTCTAGCCTAGTTGTTGACAGCATACAGCACAGGTACTGACATACAATGTGATAGCAAGCACTGGTGCCATGTACTCGAGTATCAGGTGGCTTAGCTTATTGAGGTTATGTTTGTGATCAATCTAAGTAAAACAAACACAGTTACGGACGATCCATTGAGGGTACAGAAAAAGAAAGTGCGAAAAAGCAAAACACCACTAAAAAGCTATCAAATGCATGTAATTTGCACCTTATCATCTCGTTGCATCATCACAATCGATGCGCATCCCTGTAGTCCAAGCCGCGTGAAAATTTGTACACACTTTAGGGATCACATTGGAAATAAATAATTATGAACAAATTATTGAACGATGAGACGTAAAACAACTGACAGCCGCTAAATATAAGTCAAAATTTATTCATGATAAAATTCACAAATACAGCCCATCGCCTATATATTGCACTTTTAAACAGCGAGAATCAAATAACACAACTTACCTATGTATTAAAGCATAATATTGGACATGTTACTCCTTATTTAAAATTATTTTCGGCAGATTAATACCAATAAATTTTTTCATAAATTTATTTCCCTGTTTTCAATTTTCGATTTTTCCTTCCCTCTGAATAGTTCCGTTCCCTATTTCATGTTCTTGCTCATTAATTGAGACAGACACCAATCAAATAGTTTAGTTCTTAATTTACAACCAATAGAATACAAGTAAGATTATGCAAGCAAAACCGTTTAGTAATCGCTACTATTCGCTACTTATGTTCCATAAAATGATCTAACAAGAGAAAAAAACCAAAGTTAATATTATTATTATTTTCGTTTATTTGTCTATTTACACATCTAATTACATTTTTAAATATTTCTTAAAATATAAAATAAGTATAAAAAACATTTAAAAAAAAATGGTTGCCTGTAAAGTCGGTTTTACGGGCGAAGATTTTACGTGACAACGACCGATCATCCGATCATAGTTGAGTGGGAGAGAGACGCAAGGCATTCGGCGGGCCTCTCTCTCGTTCGGTGACTCATCGTAACGTTACCGAGCGTTACACTTTTTCATAAGTGACTCCCAGTCGCAACCTAATTTAAGACGTTGTCACGTCAAAATATAAAAAAATAGCGATCCGCCGGTGTCGGGAGCAGGGTCCAAGCTACCGGTGGTTAGGGCTCCAGAGACAGGAACCTCCTCACAATGCGAGCCGTATCGAGGAGTACTGCCTTCTGAATCAGGCCCTTGACCCAACCGCCTAACGAGAGCCTCGATAGATGTTGATCGAGGCTTTCGGCCATCAGTCCATTGGCCGATACGACAATCGGCACAATGATAGCCGAGCTAACATTCCACATGTCAACAACCTCGTGTGATATGTCGAGATATTTAATTTGCTTCTCTTTCTCAGCTTTCACGAGGTTCCCGTCATGTGGAATGGTAACATCGACAATCATTGTGCGGCGCGCTAATCGGTCTATCACTACTATATCAGGCTTATTGGCAACAATAGTCCTGTCAGTAATGATAGACCGATCCCAGTACAATGTGACATGGTCATTTTCAAGAACTGGGTCGGGCACATACTTGTAGTACGGTACCTCAGAATCCACAAGTTTATATTTCAAAGCAAGTTGCTGATGAATAATCCTAGCTACTTGGTTATGCCTGTGCAAGTAGGTACTCGCCGTTAGCCAGACGAGAACAACCAGAGATAATATGTCTGATAAACTCACCCGGACGGTGGCATGCCCGACACACGTCAACCGTCCCGTCCTTCATAATATGTCTCCGGTAAAAAAATACCAATGACTAGTATTGTAGTCTTTGATGACTAGACAGCATGGTCCCTGACCCTAGCCTGTTCCACAAGGAACAAAAGAAAAAAAAAATGTGAGCGATTATAGCTAATTCGGAACGCGCCCTTCAAGTCACTTGTCAAGTTGTCATCACTACACTATCTATAGTTCTCTACTCTTTGCTTGTCATTCGATGTTTCTTGTCATCGTGAATAATATTTTCCTCGTTTTGCTATGATAATTTTTCAAGTATTGTTTTGGATTGGTTTTTTACCAAGATAACATAAGTATCCACCCGCCCAGTTCCTAGACAACATTATATTATTAACGTATGAGTCAGAATAATAAAAAAATTTAGGATTAGAAGTGTGTCTTATTTATAAAAAAGTAAGAAAAACAAGTCTTACAAGCATCACGATACAACCTTATTCCAATATTCTCTTTCCTACTGGTATTAGCTATTAAACCTGTATTACAATTATACTTAAAGTGCCTGTTCATACCAAGCCAAATGCCCATACAAAGTGGACAATTTCCTTTCAGTGAGGAAAATCTGATCTATGTGAAAGTTATTCTCCTAAACTATTATCTGTTAACATACTTTGTATGTTATAACTCAAATATATAAATAAGTGCGAGTGAACGTTGACTTAAAATAACAAAATCGATCAAAAAAAAAAAAACGATCGAAGTACGTCATTAAATGTTCGTGGAGCTCTAGGGAACCGTAGCGAACAGCGTCACGAACGCGCGGATGATCAGCCACCAACGGTCCAGCCCATATCAGCGGCGGCTCCTCTGCCGCCGCGCGCTCCAGAACTGCTCCTAACTCTGAGGCCAGAGTTGGACATGCTGCCGCACCCACCCCCACCCGCGCACAGAGTCAAGGTCTTTTGAATTACTTCCTGAAAGGGAACACAGATACGATTACATGGATATGCTGCGACGGCGTTGCCACGCAGTACGATATTGCATTTATAACACTTTAGCTCGTTGTATGTATATTATATGTTTGTTGTTTGTATATATTACACTACATTTTATTTACAACATATTTCACACCCGTTAAAGAGCACGAACACAAGCGCATAGGAACGGACGCCGGATGGAGGCGGGAGGCTAGGGCAGGTTTAAGGGTCTATCATGCTACAAGCACACCGTAAATTCAAATTTGACAAAAATACATAAACCCCTAAGACGACCCACTGACCAAAAACTGTTTAACTTACCTGGTTTATTTTGTACTTAGAATGCTCCTTTATCTTGTTGAATTGTATAACGGGAATTTAAATTATTAATTAGAAAAACTGTATTAAACTATTTGGCTCTAATGTATAATTAATATTACGTGAATGAAAATGAGGATGGGCGCTGATACCTATAATACAAGATATTTAGTTATCTTAGCTTAGGTATTAGTGGCAACTCTAACATGTAAAATAATGTAACAGCCTTTCGGTCTATATTATTGTAAACCTGTTTCTATAAGCTAATTTTGAAGGTGCAAATAAACATTTATTATTATTATTATTTCCTTTATTTCATTAAATCACATATAAATTATATTTTGAAATATTAGAATATAAAAAATATAAAAACATTTAAAAATATAAAAAATAGTAGCCCACCGGTATCGGAAACAGGGTCCAAGCTACCGGCGGTCAGGGCTCCAGAGAGAGGAACCTCCTAACAATGCGGGCCGTGTCCAGAAGTACCGCTTTCTGAATCAAGCCCTTGATCCAGCTGCCCAACGAGAGCCTCCTTAGGTGTTGGTCAAGGCTCTTGGCTATTAACCCATTGGCTGTCACGACTATCGGCACAATGGTTGCTGAGTCCACATCCCACATGTCGACAACCTCGCGAGCCAAGTCAAGATACTTGATCTGTTTATCTTTCTCGGCTTTCACGAGGTTCTCATCATGCGGGACGGTTATGTCAACAATCATTGCGCGCCGCTCTGATCGATCCACCACCACTATATCAAGCTTATTGGCAACAATAGTCCTGTCAGTGATGATGGATCGATCCCAGTACAATGTGATATTACCATTTTCGAGAACTGGGTCGGGCACATACCTGTAGTACGGCACCTCCGATTCCACAAGGCTGTATTTCAAAGCAAGCTGCTGATGGATTATCCTGGCTACAAGGTTGTGTCTATGCAAGTACTCTCCGTTAGCCAGACGAGAACACCCGGAGATGATATGTCTGATTGATTCCCCCGGTCGGTGACGTGCCCGACAGATGTCAACCGTGCCGTCTTTCACAATAAATCTCCGGTAATTGTTCGTCATCATAACTTCGTCCATAATTGCACAAACAAAACCTTCGGTTTCTCCAAAGAGGTCACCGAAACGCAGCCAGGCTACGGACGCTAGTAGATCTACATCGGGTCCATGTAGGGCCCGGATAAAGCGTCCGTGAAGCTCCTTACTCTGCCATACCTCCATGCGATCATTAGTGTCAAGCACTACTGGTTTGCGCCAGTTCTCTTTAGCCAAGGAGAGCGGGGTAAGGCCCTTGTCCACTATGACTACATCTCGATGCATTCCCACGTCGGTTTCCAGGAAATATTCCCTGAGACTGCATATCTCACGATTGTGGAGGGTCTTAGCATTTAAAAACCCTCGACCTCCACATTTTCGCGGGATATAAAGCTTCATTACCGATGACCGTGGGTGATGCATTCGATTTGCAGTCAGCAGTGTACGGACCCTCCTATCCAGGGCATCGAGTTCGGTCTGAGTCCATTTGAGTATGCCGAAAGAGTACATCAAAACTGGCATGACCCAGCCGTTGAAGGCGTGCACCTTGTTTCCGCCTGATAGAAGACTATTAAGTACTTTTTTCAGGCGACCAAAGAAGCGCTCCTTCAACGATTGCTTCATGTCACATTGATCCCTAACGCTTCCGACATACCCAAATACTTATAGGTTTCGAATGCAGAGAGGGCCTAAGATTTGTGGAATCCGAGAGTTGAATTCCCACGGATTCCACAATCTCCCCTCCCACACAGCACACAATGTCTAAAGAATATCTAGTAAATATCTTTTAAATATTCATACAAACATCTAGGAGACCTCTGCTGATATTTACAAGTACTATAGTAGATATCTAGAAGATGACTCTATGTCCGCCTCCTAAATGTCTTCTAGACATTTTAAATGCACATCTAGGTACTAGACATGTCTTCTAGATGTCTACTAGTAAACTTTAGAAGATGTCTTCTAGATTATCTACAAAATATCTAGTAGTGTAAGGGATGTCGTCGCCGGAGGATTTATTACACAACGTACAGAGTATAATTGTATATATAGGGTGACTGGTAATTAGTGACCGATACTTAAACACGTGATTTTACTCATCATTATGAACAAATTTTACTATGGGACCAAACCTGAAATCGTGAAAAAAAAACAGCTGTTCTCTACATTTTGACGAGTTAGACGAACATAAATGTAGGGAACAGCTGATTTTTTTTTCGCGATTTCAGGTTTGGTCCCATAGTAAAAGTTGTTCATAATGATGAGTAAAATCACGTGTTTAAGTATCGGTCACTAATTACCAGTCACCCTATATATAGGACGACTCCACACAACCTTTTCCCAGAAGGGACGAAGGAGGGGGAAAGGTGTCCTCTAAACCAAAAAGGACACTAGGTCTAGAGTAAGGCTAACTAAGAAGCGATGTCCCGTGTGACTATTCCAAGGTAGGACGTAATCATAGATAAAATACTATGTATGTACAAGACGTAATCCACGGATGCACCACTAGTTCAGTTTTCTCAAATAAAATAAAATATACTAGCGGAGGTCATTAACCATCGGAGAATCTCGACACCGCGATTCAGGAAACGTGACGTTTTGCGTCAGCGCCATCTAGCGTAGAGTTGCGACATGTTGTAGTGTCTCTCATAAGTAATAGGTGGCGTTGGTAGATTAAAAAATAAGGTTTGCTACAGTAGGAATTTAGCAAAATATCCTCTAGACATCTTCTAGATGATTCGAGAGTGTAGTATAGACATCTTCTAGATTATCTGCTATATGTCTAATAGAAAGTATGCTGAATATTTTCTAGACGTTTTCTAAATGATTCAAGATATCTACTAGACGTTATGCAATATCTTCTCTATGAAATGATCAGCTGTAGATGTCTTCTAGATATTATGTAATATCTTAACTAAGAGATGATTTCAAGACCAGTTGTAGACATCTACTAAACGTTCCATTATGATCTTAGATATCTTAGATCTCAGTAGACTAATATTGGACATCTACTAGATATTATGTGCTGTGTGGGTGTTGGTGCTCGCTCGAATCCTGCGCATCAGGGATGCTGTTCTTTTTCGCATAATAGCATGAAAGCCATCTGTCTCAGCTTCCGCAAACATCCCCGATGCGCTACAGAACCGCGGGAGCCCCAACAGCACCCTAAAGGCGTTATTGTACTGGACGCGAAGAACGTTGTAGGCCCTCTGCGTATGTCTAACCCACAGGTTGCACGTGTAAAAAGACTGGCAAAACGCCTTGAACAGAGTAAGTTTCACTTCTCTAGTACATCGTGCAAACCTACGGGCCAGCATATTACATCGGACCGACAACGCTCTTCGCTCCCTTTCAATATCACTGTCATCATTTAAGTCCTCATTTACTATGTGGCCAAGGTACTTAAAATGCGACACTCTATTTAGCGGTACACCATACAGAAATACCGGAGGAACTGTCTTAGGCTTCTTAGTACCAACCCTAAACACCACAAGCTCACGCTTCCGTACATTGTACAACAAACCATGAGACGTGGCGTATTTCTCACATATCTCCAGCATCCGTCTGAGTCCATCAATCGAGGGACTCAGCAGCACCATATCATCACTTATACTATTAATAACCTTACCATCAATAGAGCATCCGATACCAGTGCTGCTGAGCTCCTCGATCAAGTTATTGACGTATAGATTAAAGAGCGCCGGGGATGTCAAACCTCCCTGTCTCACCCCACACTCCAATCCATATGCCCCAGGAAAAGAACCCGCCCATCTGACCTGGTTGACTTGGTGATCATACCAATAGTCTAAGAGCTTAATAAGCTCATTAGGAAGACCTTGCTCACGCAATTTCGACCATAGAAATTGCGTGAGCAAGACCATTTGACCATTTTGACCATTTTGCGTAAGCTGCTTGCAGTTGGTATCAGAGGCGATTTATTCAGATGGTTTAAATCTTATATTGAGAATCGCTGTCAAACAGTTGTACTGAATGGATATAGTTCTGTAACTGTTAAAATACCCTCAGGAATACCACAAGGATCCCTTTTGGGCCCTTTACTTTTTATAATTTTTATAAATGACATTGGTTCGTGCTTTACCCGTTCCAAGATAATTCTTTATGCCGATGATATGAAAATTTTATGCCCTATATCAGAACTTTCCGACTGTTTTAGTTTACAGCGGGACTTAGATGGACTTCAAGATTATTGTCTCCTTAATAAACTCGAACTGAATGTCTCTAAATGTTTTGTTAGTACCTACACACGCAAACCATATCCAATCACGTTTCAGTATAAGTTACACAATACTAATATAAACAGGATAAGTGTCATTAGGGACCTGGGTGTAACATTTGACTCTAAGTTACTCTTTGATGCACACATCGAAAGCATTGTTAATAAAGCTTCCAAAGCACTTGGATTTATACTGAGGTTATCAGCGGATTTTAAAAACGTTAAAACGTATAAAATCCTTTATTGTGCTTTTGTCCGCAGCCATTTGGAGTACGCCTCACAAGTGTGGAACCCTAGTTATAATATTTATATAGACAGAATTGAGGGAATTCAAAAACGGTTTCTTCGTTTCTTACAGTACAAGACTAGGAAATATACTCCCAATTATGTAGCTCGATGTAAGAGGTTTCATATCTTGCCACTGCACGAGCGCAGACGCATTGCTGATATGACGTATTTATTTAAAATCGCAAATGGTACTATAGATTGTCCTGAGCTTTTAGGCAGTTTAGGGTTAGTTACACACTGCAAAATATTTCGTAAACCTAGCTTGTTGCATGTCCCTCATTCCAAGTCCGCGTACAGGCAGAATTCGTTTCTAATTCGTGCGAGCAGAAGTTTTAATGAACTTATTAGTGAACATGATTTAGACATTTTCAATACCAGTGTTTCTCGGCTTAAGCATTTGTTGGTGAAAAGCTTCTTTACGGATAAGTAATATTGTTAGCGTCTAAGTGGTTTCTAGTTTATACCTATTAATCGATCGTGTTATTTTATTATGTTATTTTTGTTATTTTGTTTCCTAATTTATGTTAGAGGTATTTTGTACCGACCTTTTTTGTTGTATTTTTTGTTTCAAGTGTTTATTAGTGGAAACTTGTAAATGGCCTTCAGATGCGTATTGTCTAAGAGCATTGTTTAATTTAGCTGTAAGTATCCCGAACAGAATAAAATAAAATAAAAATAAAATAGGATATTATAATCAACCAGGTCAAACGCCTTGGAGAGATCCAGGAAAGCAGCATACACAGGTGTGTTTCTATCAGTATAGTACCTGACCGTGTGCTTGAGCGCCGGTATAGCAGTTTCCGTGGACAGCCCAGCTCTAAAACCGAATTGTGCATCATGTAGATTGAGCTGTCCGGTTACTCTGCGCTCAAGCACACCGTCAAGAACCTTTGCTGTTACCATGGCCAACGATATCGGCCTGTAATTATCTTTGTCTGAGACATCGCCGGTCTTGTTCTTGACTATGGGCACAACTATCGTCCTCATCAGATCAGCCGGTAGATACGAGTGCCTCACACAAAGATTATACAGCATAGATAGGACTCTTGGGAGATGCGGACCAGCATACTGGAAATGTTCTATAGGCCATCGTGACCCGGAGATTTGCCCCTGGTCATCGACTGTATGATATTCCGTATCTCCTTTGATGAGATATTAATCGGATCACCAGACAATCTACTCTCAGCGACACAACCCCGTTCCTCCGACTGAAGCCGCGAGGTTACTCCAAAATGCCTTCTAAACATGTTCGCAATCTCCTCAGGTTCAGTCATGCCATTAACGCTCACCGGAACCGCAGGTTTAGGGCTCAATCATTGTGTGGCTTTCCAAAATTTATGAAAATGCTTGCTCCTATGTTCTGTTGCCAAAATGTTCATCTTAATTTGTTCCTCTATATAATATGAGCGTCTAGAATTTTTAGTAATTCTCATTTGATTTCAGCGTAGTTGAAATGAATTCCATGTTTAAACAATGCCATATATACCGTTAAACTTTATAAATTCAAGCCAGATTTTGCAGAAACAAGACGTGCAAACTAGATTTGTTCAATCACGTTTTATTATTTTCCGTAGATTTGTGTTAATGAAATATTGCATTTTATTTCAAACAAAATCAGCTTCTTAGACTGTTTTATCCGCTCAAGGATAAAAATTATAACAAAGCTACTTTTTTTTTCATTTCTTACTGTACATAAATCAATAACACAACTTAGCTATGTATGATTACTTCAGACAACTAAACGTATCATATTCCTACCTAATGTCAAATTTTCCAAAAAGTCAAATCAATGGCGGATGAGTGAATAGAGGAAGAAAGCCGCTTGTCGAAGCGAACTCGGTTCTAGTTTATTCATAAACAAATATTCTTTTCTATCTTAAAAAGTTGTTACAGATTTCTTTTACTTAAAGCGTAGGTATTGAAATAACAAAATGTCTCGTTCTGTCCGAGCGGAAACTAGGAATCGTGTCAAAGATGATATCAAAAGAGTCATGCAAGCTGTGGAAAAAGTTCGCCATTGGTAAGTTGGACATTCGTAGCAAATATTTTCTTTTCTGTAATTTGTCAAAGTTTAGGAAATTATGAATTATTACTGTGTCTATTTTCAGGGAGAAAAAATGGGTGACGATTGGTGAAACGACCATGAAAATCTATAAATGGGTTCCGATTTCTACAAATGAGCAAAAGAAAAAACACGCGGCTAAACGTGAGAATAATAAGGAGAACACATTGACGCCGAAGAAGGTGCACGACTCCTCCAACTCCAACTTCGGCATGGCTGAAGACTCTAACACATGTGAGTAAACAATATCCATGACTGCTAATTATAGCAATAATCGCGATTTTATTCCTAAAAAATAGTTTGCAGTTTTTAAGATGGTGGATTTTTGGGTCTACGCAAGTAGGTCAGGGTCCACATCTTTTGTTATGAAATCTGCAGTATAGTTTTAAATTAGTGTGTGTTTCAAATAAGTTAAATGGCTCTGTCGAAAAATATTTATACTTTAATTAATTTCAATGTTATTGTATCTAAAAAAATAATATAGCTGACAAGTGATCACAGTAAATAAAGAACTCGTTATTTTTTTAAGGTTTCTCAACAGTGAGTGACTCCCAAGGGCCCACAGAGTTCACCTCCACAGCAATGAATTTCTCTGAAGACTCAAATTCCCAGAGTAGCGGCACCACAACACCTGCCAAGCGGTTAAAAACTGACTGAGACTTGCTCAACACCTAAAGTCTTCACACTTAGAGACTGTGCTTACATTTTACAAACATTAAGGACTTGTTGGTATGTGCTGTGAGTTTACTTCATAAGTGTGCATTCAAGGAGTATCAATTCACCACTCATCGCTACAAATGCGTTAGTGTTTTAGTTTTTATACTTTTAGAAAAGTTCTGACCATTAATAAAAAAAATGTGTTCTTAATTAATTTTGGTCTCCATGACCGAGAGTGATGTAATTTTATTTGAATTTAGATTTTTATTTACTTTGCTAGGTCAAGGTCTTCTTTCTATTGTAAATACGATTTCAGTTTCATAAAATGTGACTTAATTAGATTAATTTTAGCAATACAATAATTAATTTAATAATTTTTATTTTTTTAAGTTTAACATAAGGATTGAGATTGGTGTTTGCAAAATCATCGTCCTAACCTGCCAAGTTAATTTTTAAGCAAAATTTACTTTTTATACCAGACAAAAGGTAGATTCTGAACCTTTTACTTGAAAATTAAAAAGTAAATTTTGCTTAAAAATGGACTTGGCAGGTTAACCAATTAGGCAGATGAAATGTGATATTTATCACATAATTGTTGTATTTGCATGTTGAAGAGCATAAATATTTTTTGTACAAGTTTCTTCCTCTATGTGACTCAGTACAAAGCACTGCAGTGGATTGTGCATTGACAATTCTGCTTACTGCTAAACTCTTACACATTGGTGGTTTTTCTGTTCTGATAAAAAATACATTAGGTTTTGCTGAGCAGTGCTAAAGTAAACCGCCTACATTAATTTTAATTATCTTTTAGTTGCACTTTATAGGAGCTTGTTTATCATTTTGTGCAAGTTAAAAGGTTTTCATTGAATATAGAGTTCAATTTTTCATGTATTTTTAAGCTTGGGCTAATATTTGCGTTGTTAGCCTCATGTCATTGTGACCTCTTATTAATTTATTGACAATATTTTTGAGAATTTCCATCATGTTGCTATGCTGTGTTCAATAATATGTTATTTTAAACCATTATTTTTCTTAGACATTAATTTTGCTGTGTGAGATTGATGCCATTTATGTTTTAATTATTAATAATGTTTTAATAATTATTGAATTATTATTGTGTTACAGTTCATAAATCACCAATATGTAGGTTATAGAATTCTGAATGTTTTGTTTTTATTAAATAATGCAACAAATTATTGTAAATGTAAATTTAATGTATTATATATTAATGTAATATAATATTATAGTAAATAATAAGATAAAAATAAAGATATATAACTTATTAATATAATTTTTCATCAGAGTCCGTGGATCCAAGAGTATTTGAGGAAGCCATTGATGTACCAGATGGGACAGACCCGTTAGCTATTTCTTGTATGCCAATTATTTCAGTGACAAAGTGGCTGAAGTTTATTTTCTGAAAAGACAATATTGTTACAATTAGTTTATAGTTTACTTAGTTTCTCCTAGAGAGACAACAGTCCACCGGAGTCCGGCGCCAAGCAGCTTGCTGTGTTCCGTCGGTGTGTGGGAGTGCCAGTGCCTTTGGGGGAGAAGGAGGTTCTCAGTTGCTCTGTTCAGAACCGGTCTTGGTCTCTGGGCACAACTTGCCGGGTAACTCATTCTGGAGGGTAGCGGGATCCGAAGCACGGTGCCAGCCGTTGGCCGACCGCAGTCAGTAGGGGGCCCAAGTAGCACGCCAGCCACGTGCCAAAGGCTGCCCCGCCAACTCGCGAAAAATCCCGGTATGCACCACCGTGCCAGCCGGCGACTGGATGGGAGGACCCGGTGGTCATATCCAGGGGGGTTCGGGCGTCCCCGCAGTCTCCAAATGAGTTCCCTATAGGTTAAGTTAGCTCTAGTGTCCCATTTGGTTCACTGAGCAGCGCCTCGACAAGTCGACTTTTTTCCCCAACAACTCTACTCAAAATGACCAAAGCAAAGAAGAATAAGGTTAAACAACGGCTGCACTTCCTCCCACTAAAAGTGCACCTCACTAATATCAGGGGGTTGCACTCCAATCTCGATCCGGTCCATCACCACCTTGAGACCGAGAAGCCGCACTTGTTTTTCCTGACGGAGACGAAAATAGCAACCCCGTCGGATGTGGCGTACCTCAACTACCCGGGTTACTCTCTTGAACACAAGTTCAAGAAGCAAGCTGGGGTCTGTGTGTACGTCCGCGATGACATTTGTTGTCGTCGTCTCAGTTGCTTTGAAAAATCGGGTTTTTCTGCCATATGGCTACTTGTGGACACAGGCATGGAGAAATTTCTCTACATCGGCGTCTACCGATCGCACAGCGGTGACCAGGAGACAACGGCGCTCTTTAATTACCTCGTGGAGTCGACTGACGTAGCCCAGCAACGGTACCCAACAGCGAAGCTCATTTTTCTGGGGGACTTTAACGCCCATCATAAAGAGTGGTTGTTCCCGTTCCAGAAAACTGACCATGCTGGGTTAGAGGCGCGCAAGTTTGCTTTAACGCTAGATCTAACCCAGATGGTGAATGTGGCAACGCGGGTACCGGATGTCGACGGCCATACTCCCTTTATTATATCAATATAAATTATAGGGAAGTGACAATAACCTCTGGTAAAAATGAGAAATCTTCTTCATTCATAAGTGTTCTATCTTCGAAGCTTTGACCGACGAGGATGCTCAGCAGGTACCAGCACAATTCGCGAGTGAAGAATTCACCTGTTACACAATCAAAAGTAAGCAAAAATCTTTTTTGGGCGGTTGATATATTCATCTTAGCTTTGAAAATTATAAGAAAATAGCTAATCCGATGAAAAGTAAGTCCGCCCGTTAACATAATTAGTAGCGCTCTTTGAAAATACTGGGAGGCGCGTATCACCGAAAATCGTAAGGGAGCCCTCTCGAAAATACGATTTCACACCCACGCTGTCAGAAATTGAAGCTAGTTGCCAATTCCAAAGCGTAGTAGGTACCTATGGAGAAGAACAGGCAAGAAACTCGCATGGACACTTTTTTTAATTATTATATTGTTACAAAATGTAGTTACATCGTTATCCAATCAATTCCGAATTTGTGCTAAGAGCGTTTGTCGTACGGCATTTCATACAAACTTTCAAGTCTTTGTTTTTCGAAATGAATGAACCGTTTATAATGAAACTTCATACGCTAAAATGCCGTACGGCGTAAACGCTCTTAAACACTTATCCTTCTTCAGCGGATAAGTGTGTAACACAACTGTTGGGCATCGAACCCAACAACAGATTGTGCGCGGTCTGCCCGCACAGGGGCGGCGCGGCCGGCAGCGGCGAAGATACTCTTTTAACTCTATATCTCAATTATAACTCGTTGCTTCATTTTTCAGATATGATTATAACAATGTAGTTTCCCTACTTACTTGGTAACTTCGCACATATTTTAAAGATTTTTTAAAACTATTAGGTGACGTAATTCCGGTCTGACTGCACCTCGGTTGACACTTTGACGTGTAGCTCATTCCTTTTTCGTGCGCGGTAGCTATCGCACGCGCCCTTAAGCATCATGCCAAAAAGAAGCGCGCAATCAAAAATTGATCACTACGCTAGGAAAATTAGAAAAATTGAAGAAAAACAAAGACCGTTACAATCGTCATCGGATGATGAAGGTAAGCAAAGTATACTTTATTCTTTGGTGATCTAGAAGTGAATAGTGAAAATATCAGTTTTGCAAATGCTCTGGGATTGACTGCGAGTCAATAACTTTGACATTGTTCAAAACTAAATTATAAAAGTTAAACTTTAATATTGCATCGGGATTGACTGCGAGTCTTTAACGATGACAAACAAGCACAGAAAATACGTACAATCTAAAACAGATGTAACGTTAACGTGCAAAATCAATTAAGAAATTTTATTTCTACACAGAATTGTTATCTTCACAACCTTAATTACAAATTGTAATTTTAGGTAGCGAAGATCCTGATTTGAAAAATTTAAGAAAAAGAAAGACGAATAATAAGACCGTTACAATCGTCATCGGACGGTGAAGGTAAGCATAGGTATACTTTATTCGTTGGTGATCTAGAAGTGAATAGTGAAAATATCAGTTTTGTAAATGCTCTGGGATTGACTGCGAGTCAATAACTTTGACATTGTTCAAAACTAAATTATAAAAGTTAAACTTTAATATTGCATCGGGATTGACTGCGAGTCTTTAACGATGACAAACAAGCACAGAAAATACGTACAATCTAAAACAGATGTAACGTTAACGTGCAAAATCAATTAAGAAATTTTATTCTTTAATATTGCATCGGGATTGACTGCGAGTCTTTAACGATGACAAACAAGCACAGAAAATACGTACAATCTAAAACAGATGTAACGTTAACGTGCAAAATCAATTAAGAAATTTTATTCTTTAATATTGCATCGGGATTGACTGCGAGTCTTTAACGATGACAAACAAGCACAGAAAATACGTACAATCTAAAACAGATGTAACGTTAACGTGCAAAATCAATTAAGAAATTTTATTTCTTACACTACCCTCAGAATTGTTATCTTCACAACCTTAATTACAAATTGTAATTTTAGGTAGCGAAGATCCTGATGTGGTCCCAGGCAATGATAATGAAGCTATTATGGAGCCAGTACCCGTGCCACCCGACGTACCACAAGACGTGGAATCGGAATCTGGCGACATTCCTAACCAACACTATGCCCAGGCGGAACCCTGTCCCCCTGAGGGAACTACTGGTAGCATGGAACCTGAGTTAGACTGTTAGATCCTGATCTACTGTCGCCACTCGGTGAATCCACATCAGATTCGCCTGACTACGGCGATAACATTCACGATAATCTATCGCAGTTGTGGCTTCCTTTGCTAAGGAAAGGAATGCCTAAAGAAAACAAGGACAAGGTACTGAAAGAGTACCTTGTGCCAGACAATTGTAGGCTCCTTCAAGCACCCAAGTTGAATGCTGAAATCTCGGCGGCGGTACCGGACATGGTTCGCAACCGCGACAAGACACTTACAGCGTCTCAACAACAGCTAGTGCGGGAATCACCGCCATCAAGGCTCGAGTGAAATTAATCACACCTAGCTTGGACAAGGCATTCATAAATATCATCAACGAGTCCGAACGGGATAAATCACTGTTTGGCTCGTTCTTATCAGAAAAAATTAAAGCCGCCAAGGCCATTGAAAAGCAAGGCCTTTCCATAAAAAAGACCGCAAAAGTTTCAAAATCGCCTCAACTTCCTAATACCCGCCAGTCCTACCCGGGAAACTGGAACCTGCCTCCTCGATACCCAGCGAACAGGGGGGGGGGGGGGGCGAGGTGCATACAGTGGCCTTAGTGTGAGTTTTTTCACTCACGTTCGATTGCGAGCGCGTTAGAATTTTATATGGAAAAAAGTTATAGCGCCATCTGGTGGTCACTACGAGAAACCTCATTTCCCATACAAAATTCTAACGCGCTCGCAATCGAACGTGAGTTTACGTGAGTCGAAAAAACTCACACTAAGGCCACAGGAGGCCGATGACGACGGCGGGGAATCGCTGTCCGTACACGATGTCAGCACAGCCGCCACAACGCCCGGCCTCGCAGGACAAACCTCGGGCTCCCGCTCAGCGTCACCGTTAACGCAGGTACAGAAAGCGTCACTATCTCCTAACCCCTCAAGTTTTAAAATGTTACACTGCTACAACATTGAATTCCTTACGAATAATCTAAAGAATACTTCAAAAAGAGTCCATTGTGTTGACTCGGATTCGAACCATCGCATCACCGAACGTCGTCATACTCATACCGGCAGTTTGACGAACTAGCCAGCGAGCCCATATGAATTGCGATGAAATTGTTATCTACTATCGGCTGAGTCATTATATCTTTAGGTCCCTGTCTAATCGAAAGATGTTATAATTTGAGGGTATCCATTAATTTTACTTACTTACGTTGTCTTTATAAAATTAATCCATACCTTCAAGTTAGAACTTTGTATACGTTCACTTAAAACGGCGAAGAGTAAACGACTACTATTTATCAATTATTTTTTTAAATGATTTCTGATTTTATGAGAACTAAAATAGTTGTTCTGTTTGTTGTAAAATAAGATCATAGTTTTGTTAAATAATAGCAATAATAAATATTAATAAATGATTAATAAAGTATTTTATTTTTCTTGATTTTTTAATTCTTTATAAATAATTACTACTTAAAACAAAATAGAAAAATATATCAAAATAATATAATGAACAATAAGCACATTTCGTGCCTATATAGGATTTGAACTTCCAATCTTATGCACGGTAAGCGGTCTTGAAACCTCCAGTCTATTTAGACGATGAATAAGTTGTCGTAAATGTTAACCCTATTATTGTTGCTTGTCGTCGCAAAAGTATTGTTTTATTGAAAAAAACAATAATAAAAACAGAATTAAAAAAAAAATACTTACTTAAACTTATTTATTCACTAAAACAATACATTATTTAAAATAAAATGTTTTTGCAAAATACAAAAACCAACTTGGGCCTATCACGGATTTGAACGCACATGTCTTTTGGTGGGGTAACTACTTAATGCAGCTGTGTGTACATGCGGTTAGACTTACCCAATTTTATGACCGATGGCTAAAAATAACAATGTTGTTCTTGATTGGTTAAAAAATGGTTATCCAATACCCTTTCATACACATGTACGACAATCAATAATACCTAAAAACAACCTATCACATACTGAGAAATCAGATATGATGAAAGCCGTTATGAAACTCAAATCTTTAGGGGCTATCTCAGAGTGCAACGTGACTAAAGATCAATTTATTTCTAAAATATTCCTCACATTAAAACCTAACGGCGATAAACGCTTTATATTAAACCTAAAAACCTTAAACAAGCTAATCAATAGCGAACATTTTAAAAATGGAGGATTACCGAACAGCATGCAAATTGATAACACGCGATGGATACCTTGCTACCATCGACTTAAAAGATGCGTATTTCCTCTTAGGCATTAGGCATTCCGACCGTAAATATTTATCAATTTCAGCCCAATAATTCGCTAAGAACATATGGCTTTAATTGCATGCCGTTGGCGTTTGGCTTATCCGTTGCCCCACGGGTATTCACTAAGGTTATGAAGGAAGTCATAACTTACCTCAGACATCACGGTTTTCAGTCAGTTTGTTATTTAGATGACATTTTATGCATTGGAAATACTTACGAGAATGGTCATAATAACGTAAATGAAACTTTGAAACTACTCGAGTTTCTAGGTTTTGTTGTCAATTACGATAAAAGTATGTTAAAACCGCGACAATTCTGCAAGTACTTAGGATTTTGTTACGATACCAGGTATCTCAGTATACAATTGCCAGCCGATAAGCGACGTAACATCATCGAATTAGTAACAAAATTCACAAATTTACAGCACGCAACTTTATGCGACAGCCAAATTTTGACATCGAAATCTATACCGACGCGTCGATGTCAGGCTGGGGTTCTGTTTGCAACAACGCTCAAGTACATGGCAAATGGAAGTCTTCAGAAAATTATTGTCATATCAATTACTTAGAGCTGATGGCAGCCTTTCTAGGTTTGAAATCCTTCGCCAGTGATGCAACCAATAAATAAATAAAATAAACAATATTACTGCGCATGGACAACACCACTGCGATCAGTTATGTAAATCGTATGGGGGTATTCAATACCCCCACTTAAACGACTTGGCTAGGTCCCTTTGGAAATGTTGTGAACAGCGCAACCTATAGGTCATATACCTATCATACGTAAATTCTAAAGAAAACCGGGCAGACGCCGCGTCTAGAGTAGTGAATCCGGATACTGAAAGGTCACTTTCCGATGAAGCATTCCAAGACATTATAAAATATTTTGGTCAACCTGAAATAGACTTATTCGCGTCCCGCGATAATGCGAAGTGTACCACATTCATCTCATGGAAAGAAGACCCTGACGCAGCATCCGTAGACGCATTTACGATGGACTGGCAAAGCCATTTCTTCTACGCTTTTCCACCATTTTCCCTGGTATTAAAATGCCTTAGAAAAATTATTGATGACAAATGCACATGGCTTACTAGTTTATCCCAACTGGCCATCACAGCCATGGTTCCCACTATTGCAAAGCCTTATAGTTTCCGACGTTGTTTATAAAATAAGACCCATAAAACCCAAGTACTCCACCGCCTGGAATCCCCAATTGGTTTTAAACCATGTCTCAACATGGTTCCCTAAAAGTGAGTTCTAACTCAAAAAAAAAACGGGTGATCGTACTTGCAATTTGTACAGCTCACAGGGTACAAACGCTGTCTTTAATTAAACTCGAGAACATACTTTTCTCTGATAGCGGCATAAAAATCGTCATAACAGACATCATAAAGACATCCGCACCCGGCAGAGACCAGCCAATATTGTTCTTGCCATACTTCAGGGAAAATACGCGTATATGTCTAGCTACGGTGCTCTCAGGTTATATTTCTATAACTAAAAACATAAGACCTGAGAGTACAAACAATCTGTTGTTGACGTACAAACGGCCACACAAACCCGCAACCACGCAAACCATCAGTAGATGGATCAAACAAGTCTTGTCAGAAAGCGGCATTGATACCAGTGTATTCGCCGCGCACAGTACACGGCTCGCGTCAACCTCGGCCGCAAGCTTAGTATAGAAACCATTCGCAAAAGCGCAGGGTGGACTATTAGTTCATCTAATTCATTTGCTCGTTTTTATAATAGGTGCGTTATAAACGAAGGCGAATTTTCCAAATCTGTTTGCTTACGATTAGACATACAGACTGATTATTAATTCCTATTAACTATAGGTACCTATTATAAGATTATATTACACTACATAAATGTTTATTTATGTTATGTTCATGTGATCGATAAGATCTTTATGATTAGCTCGTTGAAGTTAATTCGAAATAAGTAAATATAAATGTAACGTACCATTACGGAAACATAAGTATAACTATAAGGCTGATTTGTCTATAGGTAAATAAAACCATAATGTTTAAAACCTTATTGTTTTCCATTTCAAAACTTTCTGACTCTTAACATCTACATTGTTATAATCATATCTGAAAAATGAAGCAACGAGTTATAATATATGATCAAACGAACTTCCAAGTGAAGTTCGATCATTATTATGATGAGTTGCTTCATTTGAAGATAATATGATCACCCTCCCTCCCTGACGCTTGAAGATTCCCAGATATAGAGAAAGTTTTATATCATACTCATGACTCTAAAAAATGAGCTACACGTCAAAGTGTCAACCGAGGTGCAGTCAGACCGGAATTACGTCACCTAATAGTTTTAAAAAATCTTTAAAATATGTGCGAAGTTACCAAGTAAGTAGGGAAACTACATTGTTATAATCATATCTTCAAATGAAGCAACTCATCATAATAATGATCGAACTTCACTTGGAAGTTCGTTTGATCATATATTATTATCTGCTTGTCCGCGAAAGTTTATCTTTGTAAGATCACACAGCATTAAACTTTTGCCTATTTATACAGTCCAGTCTTTCATTGCTCCCCGCGCTAACATAGCACCTAGAAAGCTTCTGTCTGGTAACAGAAGCTTCACAGGTTCGTGCTCAGTCTTACCATTCGTACAGAGCATTTCGATGAAGTCTTCTCGTTTCATAAAGTAATCCTCAGGCTGATTAGCAGCAACGTTAGCGAAGGTGCGGAAGGCGGAGCGCAGGCGCTTGAAACTCTCGCCGAACACCGGCCGGTGGTTCAGGTACAGCATCACAAACTCTTCGAAGTCTATCTCTGTCACCGGCTCCCGGAGATACACCTTATATTTAGCTTCGATTATCAGATTTTCTACCTGAAAATGTTATGATTGAAATAATAGGTACCTACCTAGCATAATCAGCCTCTAATGACACGTGTCTCCTCTTGGAAGAGGGAGTGGGCCGTAATCCACCACGCGAGCCCAGTGCGTGTTGGTAGATGTCACATGTGTTCGAATCGAATTTTTGGTTCTAGGACATGCCGGTTTCCTCACGATGTTTTTCATACCGTTTTGAAAGCAGTGGTGATGAAACCCACTTTACCCACTGCTGATGTCCCTACCTAATCATTCCAAAATAGTGGGTAAACGCTATTCCGAGTGTGGACGCCAGTTAAAATGCTAGACGTAATACATAACTTAAGCTTTACATAGATTTAGGGTCTGTATATACCTACGCATGTTTTGGCAAGGACACTACCATCAGCCGCACTACCAGTATAGTATCGTTTACAATTAACGACACTACTAAGCCTATTTTGGATTAAATTGTAGCAGTCAGCACAGCAAGTTCTGAAATCATCACCATCTGTCTAGCTTTTTCCCAACTATGTTGGGGTCGGCTTCCAGTCTAACCGGATGCAGCTGAGTAACAGCAAACTTCAGAAATGTAAGGCAGAGTACAGACGAGCAGCAGTTTTTGCTGTCGACAGAGCCAACTTCAGCAGCTAAATTTATCTATCAAATGTCAGTCTAAGGTCAGAACAAATTATTATCAAACAAAGCATTTATCTCAGGCACTTTTGAATTGTCAAGAAGTCGGTCAGTCAAAAAAAAATATGAAGCTAGTTGCCCATTCCAAAGCGTAGCGTAGGTAGGTACCTAATGGAGAAGAACGGGCAAGAAACTCCCATGAACTCTTTTTATTAAATTACATTTTACAAAAATATTAGTTACCTACATCTTTACTTTTGAATTTATAATTTTATTATATAATGTGGGAACGATGTAAAGCGTCCAGCGTATCGTCACTGTAATTAACCTTTGTCACATTTTTAAACTTCGTAAGTAAAAACCGGGCAAGAGCGAGTCGGACTCGCGCACCGAGGGTTCCGTAACGTACCATCATATATGTTTATAAATTTTCATCGGCGACTCCTATTCACATAGAATAATTTCAGATTTTTCTCTTTGCAAACTTCGAAGATAAGGGGGGGGGAACGGTATTTTTTTACATTTTTCATCAAAAGTCGAAAACTATATGCGGCCTAAAAAAATTAAAAAATGTTTGAGAATGTGCAAAGTGCGCTCTTTCATATGATACCCCACATAATGCTCTAGTAGCCCCACTTCGAATTTTTCAGACCCACTTTCAGTCCCTGTTCCAAAAAACATAGGTACATATCTTTTTATTTCTTTCTTATTTGCAAAATAGTTGGGCAAACATCATCTAAAACTATTCCAAATTTCAAGTTGATAGCATTAGTAGTTCTTGAGATATCCAGCTGTGACAGACAGACAGACAGGCTTAGTCTCACCATAACGGTCCGTTTTTACCATTTTGGTACGGAACCCCAAAAATGGTCGCGATCTGATTAATAGTTGCAGAGAAATTTATGTATATAAATATAAATTTACGTGGACAAACACACAATACATACATTTATATTTTTTTTGGTATATTTGTTTGGAAGCCCTAATATATTCTCATATGTGAATATCATGCAGTATCAATAATATTACATACTTACGTAAGTGTCGAATTGATAACCTCCTTTTTTTTGAAGTTGGTATAAAATTGGGTGAACTCGGTGTATCGAATCAGAGTTCTCCAAATGCTAACCCAACTGGATCCTTCTGTCGGCTTCTTTCTCAAAGTTGTGTCTACCGAGAGGGTTAATTTGCCCTGGGTAGACAATCCTTCACAACTTCGGGAAGCGACCCTTCGATGTGGATTGGACTCGACAAGACATGCGAATTGTTCATGACTTTCCTCTTGTCCAAATTCATGCCGAGACCAACCCGCCGAGAGGCTCCATTTAGGATGTACAGCATTTCGCCTAGCTGTTCCAGCGTCTCTGCCATTATGACGATGTCATCGGCGAATCGAAGATGTGAAATGTACTCGCCGCTCATGTTGTTAACCTGTCCAGTCCAGTCCAGCGTCTTGAAGACGTCCTAAATATGGGATATTACATCCCCCTGTCTTACCCCCATGAGCAGTTGGTTGGGGCTGGTTTTCTAATCCTGGATCTGGACAGTCATCGTGGCAGCATCATACAAACATTTAAACACTTCAATGTAGCGCCAGTCAATTCGACATCGTTGCAGAGAGGCCAGAACTGCCCATATTTCGAAGGAGTCGTAGGCTTTCTCGTAGTCCACAAATGCCATACACAGCGGCTGATTGTACCGGTCTTGTGTACAATTTGCTGAACAGTATGGATGTGATCTACAGTGCTGAAGCCTTTTCGAAAACCGGCTTGTTCTGGCGGCTGGAACTCGACAAGTCTCCTGGCGAGACGGTTCGTGACGGCCCTCGAGAACAGCTTGTATACGTGGCTCAGAAGTGAGATGGGTATATAGTTCTTCAGAAAGGATTTGTAACGCCCGAGGCGTGAAGCAGGGTGGTTCTGTTCTTCAATAAAGATTGAAGAACAGAACCACCCTGCTCCATGTCTCGGGCGTTGTACCCTCTTGGATGACGAAGTTATAGAGACTCGCTAGCTCTCAGCCCCGCCCGCTTTAAGGAGCTCTGTCGTTATTCTGTCATCCCCAGGTGCCTTGTTGTTCTTTGGCTGTCCTCCATGTAGTGGCGCGTTAATTCGGCTCGATGGTCATCTGCACTATGTCCCGCTGGTTTCACCGTCCGCGTTGAGTATAGGTAAAAATCCTCGACTTCCTCGAGTATCTCGGACTTCGAAGTTACGATTCTGCCATCCGCAGTTGTTAGTTTCGTCAGATGGGACCTCCCTAATTGCTGGGCGAACACTTTCGACCCTCGGTTTTTCATTTCGAAAAATAAGGGCTTGAAAGTTTGTATGAAATACCGTATAAAAAAGGTGTAAATAATTTTTGCTTTTCAGTTTTTTCGGCGGCGGTTTCATTTTTCTGTTAAAATGTTTTTTAAAACATGTATTTTTTAACATCACTAATGTAATTTCGTCAAATCAAAACACCCAATTGTGTTTATCAGGAGTTTACCAAAGCACCGGGTTTAAACCCGGTGGATTGCCCATCTATACTGTGGAGGTCAGATAGGCAGTCGCTCCATGTAAAATACTGGTATTCAGCTACATCCGGTTAGACTGGAAGCCGACCCCAACATAGTTGGGAAAAGGCTAGTCAGATGATGATGATGACTACTGGTAGTGCGGCTGGTAGTGTCCTTGCCAAAACATGTTTATACGTGCCGCAAACATTACCCCACCAAAGCGGCTAAATGTGGTCGGATACAAAATAGTATAACTTATAAATTGTTTAGTTACCTCATATTCCGACGGAAAAAATCCCAAAGCCCTCATCAGATCAGGCAGCGAGTCTATCGGTATGTAATCTTTGACCTGCCTCCTCGCCGGGGAGAAGGTGCCTTGGCACAGGATCTGGATGTAGTAGAACAGGTCTCGTATTTCCTGGAACAGCCAGCCTGGCCGGCCATCTTCCACGAGGCAGTAGTAAGGATCCAGGTCTATTCCACCCCGCTTTGCTGTCAGGTCTACAGATCTGGTGATTTCATCTTGGATAAAGGTAACTTTTAAGGTTTTTGGATGGAAGAGCCTCAAGGATACTCAGTGAGTATTACTCACTGAGCTGATATAAACTATCTAGGAATACGACGAAAAAATCACATTACACTACGCTAAGCCCATATTATGAGGTCCTAATAGGTAAACAAGAAAAATATTACACACTTGTATTGAACGGACCATTGAGAGAGAATAGTGTCTTTCGCGCCGATTGTGAACAGAATCCCAAGGTCTTCGCGGAAACACATATGTAAAATCTGAAAATCCAAAATGCACTTTTTTATAAAAGTTACGGAAACTGGCCGACTGGACTGTTGCGGTGTTACTGGCAACATGGTAAGTTCCGTATTTATCATGATTTTGATGTTTGCAAATCAATGATATAAACATTAAAAAGGATGGTACGGCCGTGCCGCTTTTTGCTCGACTTGGCGGGGGCACTGCCATGCCCCCAGATACGGGAACGACGTGGGACCTCCAACTGGAATCGCGTCAATGGCCGGTCCTGTCCTACCCGTATCCACCTATAGACCTACTCAACCGAAGGTCTTTACAAATTGGAAGTAAAAAAAAACCCTGTAGAATGTAGAGATACCTTAATTGGGTGTGCCAGCAAACCGACATGCTTCCAGGGATTACCGTCGAGCGGCATCTTCTGCAAGCCTACGACATCCTTGCAAGAAAACAGAAGGTACTTGTTTATCTCATTGTCCTCCTTCCTGATTATCAGCTGCATCTTGGAGACGGGGTGGTCGTATCGAGGACCCAGCACTGTCGCGAGGGTCACGTTAGTCGCGTAGTTCACTATCTTGTACTTGAACTGTGGGATTTTAAAGATGGGATTTCAGTTCCAGCCAAATCGATGACCTAAAAGAGCTTGTTTCAATACGCGAAACTTACAGTAACTCAAGTGCAAAATGCTCTTGATAATTACTGTGAATAGCTTTTTAAAACGCAAATCACGTTTGCGATAATGCACTTCAAAAGAAGTAGTTTCCGAAATAAAAGAGACTACAGAGCAAAACTCCATGAGATCTTATATAATCAAATTACCTCATCATTAGCTATGAGTATTAGCGGTAAATTAGGTCTAGATAATGCAGTGTCTAAGTCGTCGGGCGTGGGCCAGACTATGGCAGCCAGTGGCATCGCACTCTGGTCCACTCTATCCAAACTGGTGACCTCAAGGAAGCCATCGCCGCTGGCCCCAATGTCGTACTCCACCAGGCAGCGGTCCAAGCCCAGTGACACCAGCTTGAACTCTCCGCTGTACGACCTGGCAGGCAAGAAGGTCACGGCAGTAATTTCCTTGTAGTGCGATCTGTGTTTGCCGATGAACAGCCATTGTAACAATATACAGTCGTACTTGTACACGCAAACTGTTCTGTGATCATCCTGCGTTAAGAGATGTTTTATTAGTTTAGCTGTACTTGTGTTTAGCTGTTAGTAAAAAAATATGCTTAGATTGTCTTACAGCAGTAGCCATATTTTTGGAGTCTTCACTGAAGTTCATGTAGGTGATAGCGCCATGAGTGTCGAAGAAAGGTGACGGGGTCAGGATCTCGAGGGTCGTGGGGTCAAAGAACAGGATCTGGCCCGTGTTCAGACCGCAGGCGAAGTGCAAACCTACAATAAATTTTCAGTTGAATTCACATTTCATATTTTTAAATCACACACTATGTTTTGGATTAGGCATCACATTAGTTTCTATTTGTTTTATCATGTTTAGATATCGATACCCATCACGGCTATCACGTCTGCCCCGTTGGTCTCGTGGTCGCAAGCGCGACTGCTGAGCGTGGGGTCGTAGGTTCGATTCCCGGGTCGGGCAAAGTGTTATTGAGTTTTTCCATTAGGAATTTCATAGTAACAGCCCGGAGTTTGGAAGTTGGCGGTATGATACCCCCGTGTCTCGGAAAGCACGCTACGCCGTTGGTCCTGCGCCTGATCTCTCTCCGGTCGTGTCGAATTGCCGTCCCATCGGACTATGAGAGTGAGGGAAGAGGGAGTGCACCTGTGTCTGCGCATACACTTGTGCACTATAATATCTCCCGCGCCAAAGGCTAGTCTCCGTTGAGATGGCCGCCGTGGCCGAAATACGGTCAGGAGGACATTTTTTTATTATTATCATGTCTGCGGAGTTTCGCTAACTAATTTAATTTGACACTTTATATTATAAGTCCGGCTGAAATGATGAAGATGAATATAGGCCTCACCTGACGGCGAGTACTGCAGGCAGGTGACAGATATTTCCGGCACGGTTATGTCATAGTTGCAGTTGATGGAGTCGTCGTCAGGTGGCACCACGATCGAGTACTGGCTCCGAAGGTCGACCCGCTTGACCAGCTTGTGGCGCTGGAAGTCGAACAGCTCCACCACGCCGTCTTTGTAACCCACGCACATCAGGAGCCTACGGGTGGTCAATGATTACGTCAAACAGTAACTGTTTACACATAACTTGCATGACAACCTCGATTAACTAACACCCGTATTCACAAACATTACTATGAGGTCTCACAAAAACCTATATAGACAATACTTGAGTGGCGATCGACACTATGCGTCCCATAATGTTTATGAATTTCAAGGCTTGTCATAAGGAACTGGAACGCATTGAGAAATGCCTTACATCGCATAGTATTGCTACTTTACTTAGACAAGTATAGTTTGTGAATAGGGGTGTTTGTTCATGGGGATTACTGATCAATTTTTTTTTTGTTAAAATAGTTTGCTTAAGGCATAAGAAATGCATTAGGAAACGAAAATTAAATTGAAAAAAAAAAAAAAAACAATTTTACCAACTATTTTGTATAGTTACTCTACATCAGTCGCTGGTGGCATGGCTCCCTATTGACGTAACGTACTTGAATCTCCCAACACAAACATTAATAAAATAAAGCACACAACTCACTTCTCCGGATGCACGGCGAGGGCTAGGACATAAGATGTCTTATTATCCAGAATAGTGTGGTACTTCTCGGTGACAAAGTCCACAAAGCCCACCCCCTGGTTATTTGTGCCTGTTGACAAATAATAGTAGAATTCACTTTGGAAAAGGAACATGCTGTAGATTCAGTGCTATTTCATTCCTGAAATAAATAGAAAAAAAAGTTTGATTGGGCAACATTGTGGTCTCTGTTTCTTCGATAAAGTCACCACTTTTAATTTTTATAACAATACAAGGTGTTGATTTGCATCCTCGTCAAATTTCAGGAGGTTGTCATAAAAGACATTTTAGTACTTTAGTATTTTAGTACTTAGTAAAGTAAAAGGAGTTTGTTTGTGTGTGAAAGCGCGGTTATAGGGCTAGTAACAGACGGGCCGCGTTTAAATACGGCTGGTTCACACTTACGGATTTACGTAAATAAGAAAAAAAATAAAACCTACCCATTTTATTGTTGATTTGGGTCGAGAATCATTAGCATAATAGGCTATTTGACGGGTTTCTGATAAACATCTCAGATTATTTAATGGTGTCTAACGAGCCCACAAAAACCTATTACTTCAAATTGCATAATGTATTTCTTTTAGAAAATAGTAAATAAAAATGTACTGTTTAAATAAGCCGCCAAAACGCTATCTTTAACAATATGGCGTCGTGACGTCAAAATACACGTAAACAAACGTTGAAACGGTCGAGATACTAGACAAAAGTCATCTGTTCTGTCAACGATAGACAGAAATTGACTATATCATGACGTCATCATAAGTTCAGCCAATCCAGACCGTTTTCGATTACGTGGTGCCAGATTTAAAAAGATGAAGTTTTTTCGGGATTTTTTTAATAAATAATACATTGTTTTGTAGTAAAATTAATGCAAATCGATTTTAAAAGCGATAATCTATACGAGTGTCAATAATTATGACCTTATTTTTTACATTGTCAAATAGCCTATTACGTCCTTGAATTTGACTAGGATGCAAATCAACACCTTGTATAGTGTAACATAATAAGGGGTGGCACGTAGCGTAGGCAAAAGCTGCGTAGCGCTACGATGCACGATGTAGTATGAGCGTGTCGTAGCAATGTAACTACGCGCTGCGTAGCAAGGACACACGGCGTAGCATAAGCGGCGTAGCAATGGGAACGCAACGTAGCAATGAGACGTGGCTTATCTCGTAGTAAGGAAAGGTGGCGTAGCAAGGACGTGCGGCGGCGTAGCACTAATGTTTGTATAATATTGTTACGATTCTTCTACTTGGCATCAAACCAACGCTGTGCATTTTAACTACTCTGTTCATTAGCTGTCATACATAAGCAGCATTACTTACCAGCAGACGAACTGACATAATAATGATGATGAAAAATGAAACTACGTAATTACACACTTTGTTTGAAAATCAATGTTATTGTCTTACAAACAACAAAGTCTCTGACGAGGAATTGCTTGCAGCCGACGGAGGCGTCAGTCGGCAGGCGCATCTTGATGAGTTTCTGCTTGGTCTCGCCGGTGTCCGGGTCCTTTTGCAGCTCCACCTTCTCCCAGCAGGGGCACGGCTTGTTACCTGTGTTGAAAGTCACGACACATAACATCACGCCTGTGTACCCTAAATTATTAAGTAGAGGCGTAGTCGCAAGGGCGACTGCTGACTGTAGAATTCTGGGTTCGATAAGGTCGTAAAAAATGTGTTATTGGGTTTTTTATCAGGAATCTCTCAGTAGTAGTCCTGTGCTTGGATTAGTTAGTGATCGGTCGATACTCCTATACTATCGAATTATTATTGCTTAATTTAAATTCCAATGTCAGGGCCCAGCCTATGACATTGGAATTAAAATTAAGCATTACCGGTAAAATTTGGTTGCCTACGTGTCTATTTTTGGAGAACACAGGCGTGATGTAATATTTTTTATCCTTTTTTTTTAGTTAAGTACAGGTACCTAACGTATTTACAGGCAAGTTGAACTGTTTCGATCAGACAGAAAGGTGCTATAGCGTGGAAATAGCGATCATTGACCCATTATCTATTTATTTCAAAAACTGAAATAAAGTCCGTTATCATACTGAATTAATATCTAACGTGATCTTTTTTTTTCTCCTTTTGTCTTCGCAACGTGATCTTTACATATTCCAATAACAAAAAAACCGGGCAAGAGCGAGTCGGACTCGCGCACCGAGGGTTCCGTACCATCATATGTTTTTTTTCATCGGCGAGGCCTATATTCGTCAGAGAATTTTAACACAGTGCACTGCGGTGTAGAATATTGCAGTTTTATGTCAACGCCATCTCTAGACCGATAGTGGAACTAATGTAACTTTTGTTGATGATTTTAGAAAAAGTGTGCTATTTAGAGACTTCATTTCTTCCTGTAGTCTTTACATAAACTTCTATATCACAGAATAATTTCAGATTTTTCTCTTTGCAAACTTCGGAGATAAGGGGCGGGGCGGTATATTTTTTTACTTTTTTTATCAACAGTCGAAAACTATGCCGTCTAAAAAAAAGAAAAAATGTTTGAGAACGTGCAAACTGCGCTCTTTCATATGATACCCCACATGCCCTATTAGCCCCACTTCGAATTTTTCAGACCCCTTTTCAGTCCCGGTTGCAAAAAATATACGTATATATTTTTATTTCTTTCTTATTTGCAAAATAGTTGGGCAAAAGTCATCTATAACTATTCCAAATTTCAACTTGATAGCATTAGTTCTTGAGATATCCAGCTGTGACAGACTTAGTCTCACCATAAGGGTTCCGCGGTTTATCATTTTGGTACGGTACCCTAAAAACCATACATAATTTATTGTTTGGGTTCCTATGAACCGATATTTGGCAAAGGGCAATGACTGCTATTGCCCTGCTAAAACGCGACAACTACAGTTGCTCATTCCATAGTTCCTAAGGAGAAGAACGTACAAGAAACTTCACTCTTTTAAATTATTGTTGAACCACGCGAGACACAATGGCTTTCTAATTGTTTCTGTAATTAGATTTTTTGTTTGTGTTGCTTATGTTTCTTTTGTCTTTTTATTTATGATGTACTTACATAATAAAGAGTGTCTATTCTATTACGGCATTCAACCGGTTAATGTGTGCTTACAAGTAGGGTCCAGGACCATGAAGCTCCTAGGCGAGATGTTGAAGCTGAGCCCCCTCACGCGGTCCACCGTGAAGCCATGCACCCAGTACAGCAGCTTGAGCTGGTCATCATAGAAGTGGATCTCGCCGGAACTGTTGCCCGTCACTATTACTCTGGGGTAGAGAACTCGGTTAGCCTACGTCATCATGACTGTAAACTCGCCCCAGCTTTCGTGGAGTTATTCTTTATTAAAAATCATGTCAGGCACTCAGGCAGAATACACTATCGCTACAGCCCGATTTAAACTTTAGGCTCGGCGCAAACGAGCCACCGACCACAGTCACTGCTGGCTAGCGACAGCGACTTAACATACTTTTTCATATATTTTGGATAGACGATAGACACGTGTAGCCGGTGGCGGCCACTCGCTATAGCGGTGTCCGCGACTCGCCACTTGCCACTGTCGCACTGCTCCACTCCCCGCGCCAGTTAAAATTGGATGTACCCAATATATAGGCGGCGACGGCGTTGTCTACTTCGTCTGCGTATTAACAATAGCGCGAGCAAACTGTCCGTGTCGGAGTCCATCGTAAGACTGCGCAGCAGAGAGCGGGTTATAAAATGTGGCGCTGTCGCTCGCTTCGGTCGGTGGACGGTGGCCCGTTTGCGACGAGCCTTATGGCGGCATTGAAGGGCGGTGCTCGCTGTGCAGTGCCTCACCCCTCACCCACCCCGCTGACACATGTGCAATTGTTACTGCGCTGCGCAACTACTCGTCTCATGTTCCGAGCCGCCATCGCCATAAAGATTGAATCGGGCTGTACCAGCATTCAACTGAATTTGTCACTTTTGTTGACATTTCCCGTTATTTTCAGAGTATGAATTTTTGTCTAATTTTCTTTAACAATTTTTTTGAAATGAAAAGTTCTTTAGGCGCGTTGGGCATTTCTTGAGATGGGAAAAACCATTGAACTCGCGACACTGTTACCGTAACTGACACCGCGCGTGTTTTGTTTATAAGACGATTAAAAAAATACACACGTAATTGTTCAAGTTTTCACTTCTGTCGGACCGGAGTGCCACTGTTTTTATTTAAATACTAACCCATCAACATTCTTAATGACATGGATCATTCTCTTATTCAACTTCAGCATTTTGATGAATCTCAACTTGTCGATGTCTTCCGGCTCCGTACTATTCACGCTGTACTCGATATTGTATCCATACAGCAGCACGGCCCCGCGACTGGTGCCCACTATGATCTGAGAGGTGCTCGTCACGAACGTGAAGCACATCAGCTTCCCATACTCCGGATTTACGATGTCTTGAGCATTAACCTTGAGCTGCCAGCGGTCTGTCACTTTTACTAGTCCTCGCTCAACCACTATAATTTTCTGTAATGGATTAGTGTTTTAATACTTCTCTTGTGACAGTGCAGCAGTGTGAATATATGATAAGGATTGCGATTGAGCTTATGCCGTGCGGTAAAAATATTGTCAGCCTGCAAAATGGGAGCGAGGCTGTCTGGCGAGTGTGCGCTGGACGATCGACTCAACCATCAATAGATACAGTAAGCCTATCGTGGTCAGGCCTAGGTAAAATGATAACGCTTGTTGTTGTGTCTAGGATTCCAACTTTTGATTCGAAGCTTGCCAAGCCTTATTTTTAACCGGAGTGCCCCAGAAGGAGAGTAATGTTTTTCTCTACAGAAACAACGTACTTAATTCTTGGAGTACTCACGCTCGAATTGCCGATAGAAATATTTTTACTGGTCATTATCAGAAATTGCTCTGTTCTCGATGGATTAAAACCTATTTCTACGACGCCATCTCGAGATATATCGGCTGTTTCAAATGTCGCTGAAAAAAAACAAATTTATTAAATCTTAACTTAACATCATTCATTTTCTAATTATACGAGTAAGTGCTATATATAGGTGGTGTATAGGTGCTCGTATGCACAAGCGGTACGCACCAACGGCACAGAACTGCAGCCGTCGAAACTCGTCGACAGCAGTCACCGACGCTTTGACGGCAGAGGCAACTGCAGCCATCGTCGCGTCTATGGCTGCCGCTGACTGTTGACGGCTGCTGTTGCGCATACACGAGCGGCAACGTATTGACCGCTGCAGTTCTCTGCCGTTGGTGCGTGCTGCTCTTATATGAGCGCTAAGAGATTAGTATAGGCAGTAGGTACCTACTTAAGATATGCCGTCGGTAAGGTATGTATTAAGCGTAAACAGATTTGGCCTTTGGTACACGTCCAACATTGCCGATCGTTATCTACCACACACTATGATGACACTAAGTATAATGTGTTGAACTTACCGTGTGGAGTATCTTGTCCGTAAGACCATATCCACCAAAATATAACCGTCTTTTCAGAAGGGTAAGCTACAGTAAGCATGTACTTAGCATCAGCGCTTACTGCCACTTTAGCGATCTTCGCGTTTCCGTGGGGCGAGAAGAATGTCTTCTGCGGGAACAGGTCCTTATAGTCCCACACTATGAGCACGTTTTCTGGCCCGGAGTCCGCTGTCACCAGCCATTTACCCTTTTCGTCAGATGCTATGCATGTGATCATGTGTCGCTGTAAGCAGAATGTAATATATGTTGTGGGTAGTTAGAAAGGGCATTATTTTCATAGTGCTAGAGAGATGGATATATTTAATACAGCATGGATAGGAGCATCGTTTTCTCGCAAGGAAACAACACTACTCGGTAGGTAACCATTTTTTTGAAGTCAAGTGAAAGTCAAAGTGTTACATTATACCATTTACAGGCACTCGATCAGTTAGCCAGAAAGTTAAAAACTAGGAGTCCGTTCCGATTCGGTCTAACCATGAGAATTAGTACATGTAGAACAAACCGCTACGATAGGAGGATACATCCGATCTATACGAGTCCAAGAGCCTTACGTACGTGTCCTTGCAACACCCACATTTGATGCGTCGTCCAGTTGTACAACACCCCGCAGTTTGAAGCTGAGTAGAACAGCGTGGTGCTTCCCATATTGTTCAAGTTGATGACTCCTACTTTATGGTTGTACCCGTTCATCCAGCGCAGTTTCTGCAGCATAAAGTTTACATTAGCGTCATTGATATTTTACTAGCTGCGCCCCGCGGTTTCACCCGCATGAATGTCGATCCCGTGGGAATATCTGGATAAAAAGTAGCCTAAGTATATGTTAATCCAGGGTGTCAGCTACCTCCATACCAAATTTTATCAAAATTGGTCCAGCCGTTTGAGAGTGAAGAAGTAACAAACATATAAACACACACACACACCCCCACACACTCACACACTCACCCCCTCACAAACTTTCGCCTTTATAATATTAGTGTGATACAGACCTATATCAAAACAGACAGACTGAGTCTCACCATAAGGGTTCCGTTTCCGAAAGGGTTACCGCTGGCCCGGAACATAAAGGGCTAAGGAAGGAACACGGGTGGGTTTTAGTCAGTAAGAGTCTGACACCGTTTTACCATTTTGGTACGAAACCCTAAAAACCACTGAATTTGAGATCGCGTTTTCATATTACTGATAATGTTTTAATCGAGACTACACAACACGTAATAGACGCCTTAAGCCAAAAGTAGTTAACTCACCATTCAAAAGATAGGCAGGTAGGTACTATAGGCTATTTTACAGTAAACTAACAGCGCCCCGCGGTTTCACCCGCATAAGTGTCGATCCCGTGGGAATATCGAGATAAAAACTATCATGTGTCCTTCCCCGAGATACAATCTATCTCTCTGCCAAACTTTATCGAAATCCGTTCAGTGGTTTAGGCGTGAAAAGGTAACATACAGACAGACAGAGTTACTTTCGAATTTATAATATTAGGATAGTATAGAGTAGGTATGGATTGAAAAAAGCACTTACAAAAGGACTAGGCTTTTGTAATGATGCACTAATATTAAATTCCTCATGGTATCTTGTAATTAATCTGGATGGACTTTGGAATACTCGGGATCCCGCCTGCACTGACAACATACTAGAAACCAAAAACTGTTCTCTTGATGGTCTAGAAAACATTTTGAATGTAGTTACTAGTTATGTATCCTTGGTAGAAACGTGCTCAAATTGAATTATTCACTAAGAAAAGAATTGAATCCACAGAGGACTTTTTTAATATTACTGAATCAGTCACAGACTACAATGTAATTCAGGGTAAGAATCAGTGAATTTATTTTATCTATGGTGAATTCAACCAACAATACCTTGACAATAACTGTCATTTTGTGTTTTTTTTATAAGTAGGTACTACGAAGGTTTTGGTTTCTACAGACGCCAGCCACTGGGGGCTTACCATCATCCCTTAAAGCAGGGCAGAAGTTGAACTGCACTAGGTACTTTTTTGTACTAAGCATCACCTCTTAAAGCAGGGCAGAAGTTGAAACTTCTGCCCTGCTTTAAAAGAGGTGATGGTAAGCCCTTACAAGTTGTATTAATACACGTCAGTGACGCCAGCATATCAGGCTACCCGAAACTGTCAAAAAGTTGTATTAATACACGTCAGTGACGCCAGCTTACCATAAGCTACCCGAAACTGTCAAAAAGTTGTATTAATACTCGTCAGTGACGCCAGCTTATCAAGCTACCCGAAACTGTCAAAAAGTTGTATTAAAATACACGTCAGTGACGCAAGCATATCAAGCTACCCGAAACTGTCAAAAAGTTGTATTAATACACGTCAGTGACGCCAGCTTATCATAAGCTACCCGAAACTGTCAAAAAGTTCTATTAATACACGTCAGTGTCGCCAGCTTATCAAGCTACCTGGTGGCGCCTAACACCAATTACTTGGGCGGAAATATAAAGAAATAGTTTGCGTTCATCCCAGACGCTGGGAGCTGGATCAATTAAAATAGTGGACTGTATATTGCGGGGGTGATACTATACTTTAGCGATAAAGTTGAAAATTTATTAAAGAAATTTGACAGATTGTAGTAGCTTGATGTGCTGGCGTGCGTCTGTCATCAATCAGCCTATAATGTTTCCACTGGTGGGACACAGCCCACAGGTCACACAGGCAGGCCTCCTCTATAAGAGGGATCGGGCCGTAATCCATGCACCACACGGGCCCACTACGAATTGGTAGATTTGGTTCTAGGACACGCCGGTTTCCTCACGAGGTTTTCCCTCACCGTTTTTAGAGCAGTGTGGTACCAACTGGTTGAGTATTGAGAAAGACAGTGGTTCCCTGTGGTTCCCTAACTCGAGATGAAATTCTTATGCAGCGAAGTCGTGGGAACAAAGCTGTTTTATCATCTGTCAATCACGCACATTATAAGCAACAAATACGCGCTACAAATGTAGTGCAGCGCAGCTGTCAGTGCAGCTTTTCAATCCTAGCAGCGTATACATATCTATCGCCCGAAACAAAAACGTCGTGTATATAAGTTCTTACGATGAATGAGTACTTAACTGAAACATAATGGATAGTAAATTATTATTATTATTAATTATCAGTATTGTTTTCTGTAGATACACATGAGTAGCAGACCTTCCGCCGAAGGTCGTTAACCAGATCACCGAGCATATGTACCCAATGATTCATTATCTGAAGCCAAAGGTTGCTCCAGTTCGCTTGGCATTATCGCCACTCATTCTTCCAACACTGCTATGTACGTAAAGAGCGTTTTGTGTTTACTTAGCATAGTTTGCTACACAGTGACATGCAGGACTATCTATGTGGAACCAAATTCGCCGACTGCCGGACAGGTCAGTGTAATCTACATACCTAGACCTACTTACAGTATCTCTAGACTTTTGTGAACCGCTTGTCGTCAAAACAATAATGTGCTTCGGTAGATAATATTTTGTGTGTACCGAATTCTTTGTTTTTTAAATGTATAAGATTTTATTCAATGACTAGTTTTTGTCAGCGGCTTGCCCCACTTGGGAGTCGGAAATTATCCCACGGGATAGTAGGTACCTACTACCGGGATAAAACGCATCCTACGTGTTCCAGGTAGGTAACTATACATTTATGTGTGCTAAATTGTATCCTAATAAGTACGTTCTGCGTGAAAGAGAAACAAACATCCGATCCATCCTCACAAACTTTCGAGTTTATTAATATTAACTAGTAGGATAGGATGATTATTATTGGAATGTAACAACAACATAATATGCATGATCGATCACACAGATAATTTATCTACTCATGTGGCATGACACCCTTTTATGCTACGTAATCACATACCCTGTGTGTACTTGTGAAGATACGTAACGTAGCATTTATATAACATAAGTCGTAACTCAGCTACCTACAGCGTTTTGTAACCATCCATATTCTTGCTTAGCGAAACAAAGCAAAGGAGACCTTTTGAACCTCCGCGCTCTCCATCGCCGGACTTCGTCATTTGGGACTGGTCACGTGGTCACCTCTTAGCTGCCATTGCTTATTTTTATTGTTTGCTGTGGAGGATGTGTAACTTCAACAATAATGCAACTAAATTTTTGTAACAATAGGCCCATGGAGCTTCTTGCCCAGTCTTCTCCATAGGTAATTTTTGGTACCAACTATATAGTAGGTACGCTTTGGAACGGGCAACTAGCTTCACCTTTCTGACTGACCGACTCCTTGATTATTAAAAAGTATCAGTGTATTTTTTTAACCGACTTCAAAAAAGGAGGAGGTTCTCAATTCGACGGTATGTTTTTTTTTTTTGTTTGTTACGCGATTACTCCGCCAATTGTGGACCGATTTTCAAAATTCTTTTTTTGTTTGAAAGGGTATGGTCTAGAGGTGGTCCCATTACCACCAACTCGGAATCTGATGAGGTAATCCCATGGAAATCGAGGGAAACCCTCAAATTTTATAGGCACACCTATAGCGATTTGGGTATTTTTTATAGTAACTCGTGCATTTGCTTTCGGAAAGCACCATTTGGTGAAGTGGAACTGATGATGAAGACCATAGATGGCCACCGGAACTACTCAATAATAAGCATTTCACGGGTTACGATTCGATTAGGTAAGCAATTTATGCTCGTCACAATTTAATGCTTATGGTGAAGTGGAGCTGAGGGTGACTTCTCAGCTCCAGTTCTCCTGGTTCTTACTAGGAGAACTCCTCAACAATTAGGTAACGTCCCTGCATCGGGAAAAGCAATATTTTGTAAAAGCTATTGTAAATTAGATAAATGACAAACTGACCCACTAAAAAGTGAAAAATAAAAACTTTTTTGCAAAAAAAAAAAACAACCGACTTCCAAAAAACACTACAAAGTGAAAAATAACTTTAATTTCGGAAGTCGGTGGCAAAAAACTAAAATACAGATCCAAAGACACCGACTTCCGAAATTAAAGTTATTTTTCACTTTGTAGTGTTTTTTGGAAGTCGGTTGTTTTTTAAATTTAAATATATGCTTTGAGTTTTAGCTGTATCGTGAACAGAGTAGATACGGGTTTTTTCTCTAAAGTTTGAAGATTCCAAACTGTTTATTGGGCAAATGACAAAACATTTAAACCTAGCACACAAGGACTTGTTAGGTCTCTGGGTGTCACTTTTATCTTTAGGTCAGGGTTCCCAATATTTGTATTAATAGGCCCTTGAGAGATAAAACGATAATGATGACGGACCCAATAACATAACAACGCCGGTATATACATATAGGTATCCCGAAGAGGTAGGTATAGGCAGGTGTACACTGTACTTTAAATACGTATAACTCGGTACAGTCACGAGTATATAAGTATGTAGGTATACACTTGGCTTTATTCAAAGGCGATTTCCTCCTTAATTTTTTGATGAAATTGTATGTTAGTACGAACATAGTATTTTCGAACCCATCATAGGTTTATTGTAAAGTGTCGTATTTCAACTTTGCATTCGTTATTTCGTGAAAAAATCGCAATTAAAAGTTGCCAAGCGTTAACATAGTGCTCGTGACTGTACACCCACAATTATTGGCCTCTGCTGTAGGTAAACTTCTGTTCAGGTAAAGATGTCTACGAAAACAAATCTTGATCTACCCTCCTAAGGCTCCTAAGTGGATCCGGAAACATCACGCCGCCGCCGTTCATTCATCCGTTTGTCCTTTGTTACCTAACACTTTCTTTCACAATCTGAAGGATTTTGAAGGAAATTCCTAATCCATTGCTTTATTTTTTTTTAATTCGTGAACTCGACAACGTAACGCAAAGGATGACGTTAAACTGTCAAAATTAAAGGCACTGCAATTAGTCTACTAGCTACCTAGTCTTTCTTAGCCATTATTAGAAAGAAATACAAGAAATAAGCAAGCGTGGTGATCAATGCTCGTGCCTTCTCTGCACGTCGCACGTAGGGCTTGTAAATATTCGAAGTTTTTAGAATAATCGAATATTCGAAGTTTTTACAGGCAGTATTCGAATTATTCGAATATTTATTCGAATATTAGCTTTTTCCTTTGAAACCAAGTTGAAACCTTGAAGGGACAACTTGCTTATACAATTAATACACAAGTTTGAGTTGAGTATTTTTATTATATAAAATTGAATCACGTTTAAGCAACATAGTTTGACATTATAATGAAAAAAAAAAAACAAACCAAAAATATTAAGGGGGAAGCGCTAAGGTAGCCTGAAAATACGTTTTTGCAATATACTGGCCAGTATTAAGTTGTACATTGATTATAATATGATTCGCGGTCGTAACAAATATGTATTTACAGAATTACAATCAATTTGTTCGACGACACTACTTTTCACCTGGCTGCTTCCCTACGACTAGGCACTCCTTGCTGTTCTCCCCATCGCTGTCACTGTAGCGAAGATGTCAACAGCCTGGGACACCACCACGGCCTGTCTTGCAGCCGAAGTGCGGGTCGCTTAGCGCGGCACGCTTAGCGCGGCACGCTTAGCGCGGCACGCTTAGCGCGAACATTAATGACATCATCCGAAGAGCTCTTGTCACCGTCGGCGTTCCAGCTGTATTAGAACCCAATGGCTTGGCACGCGACGATGGCAAGAGACCGGACGGTATGTCTTTATTTCCATGGAAGGTGGGTAGGCCTTTAGTGTGGGATGCTACGTGTGTTGATAATCTTGCTCCATCCCATCTTCCTGGCTCGGCATGCTGTGCTGGCGCTGCTGCTGTGGCTGCGGAAAACCTCAAGCGGCGAAAATATAATAACCTCATCGGAAACTATATTTTCGAGCCGTTTGGGGTTGAAACTCTCGGGCCGTGGGGTCCGAGTGCTCATGGTCTTTTTAAAGAAATTTCGAAACGGCTGGTTGACAATTCCCGTTACCCAAGGGCTGGCTTTTATCTTGGCCAGAGGCTATATAGAGCATCGCCATATATAGAGCATCGCCATATTCGCCATACAACGTGGTAATGCCGCCAGTCTCTTGGGTACATTACCAGTCGACAGCGATGCGGATGAATTTTTCGACGCTATTTTTTAGTTTCTGTATAGTTTTAGTTAAGTTAGGATTTAATTTTGTTATTTTTAGTTTGTATAGCCAAATAAATATTTTCAAAGAAAAAAAATCAGTAATACAACTTGTTAAGTTAGTATAATCCCCAAATGTCAAGATTTCATGAAATAGTCATTCTTGAGGATTACATGGTCTTAGAGAGTTGTGTTGATGACTTTATTCATAATAATTCTGTAAATACATAATATTTGTTACGGCTGCGAAACCTCGGAGTGGCGGCGCCGCACTGTGTGTGTACGTGTAAAGCGCGGTCTGTAGGTAACAACTTGTAAGACAGACGTAGTTCGTATTTTCAAACTGAACTAAAAAAAAAATGGTTGCCTGTAAAGTCGGTTTTACGGGCGAAGATTTTACGTGACAACGACCGATCATCCGATCATCACTAGTATTTGACCAAGGTTTTGAGATGTTTTCCCTTTGACACTACACCCGTAGCTCTTATCAATAAGCCAGGCCGTCACACTTACACGTATTAGTCCATATCTTGAAAATTACTGAATCGATCTTGATGAAACTTGCACTGTTCCCTAAGTTGAAGAAAATGTAAGCCAATAAAAAAAAATGGTCACGATCCGATTAATAGTTCCGGAGATATGCGTGGACAAACATACATACATACATACATACATACATACATACATACATACATACGTCTATGAAATTTTGTATATTTGTTTGGAAGCCCTAATAGATCATCATATGTGAATATAATGCAAATCCAATAATATTACTACATACGTATCGAATTGATAACCTCCTTTTTTGAAGTCGGTAAAAAATTAAACCGACTTCAAAAAGAAATGAACTCAAAATTATGAAATAACTTTAATTTCGGAAGTCGGTGTCTTGGGATCTGTATTTTAGTTTTAGTTTTTGGCCACCGACTTCCGAAATTAAAGTTATTTCATAATTTTGAGTTCATTTCTTTTTGAAGTCGGTTTAATTTTTTAAAATTACTTTTTATTTGGTAATTTTTAGTTGTTGCACTAGAATTTGACCAAGGTTTTGAGATGTTTTTGCTTTGACACTACACCCGTAGCTCGTATCAATAAGCCAGGCCGTCACACTTTCACATCTTAGTCCATATCTTGAAAATGACTGAATCGATTTTGATGAAACTTGCACTGTTCCCTAAGTTGAAGTAAATGTAAGCCAATAAAAAAAGAATGGTCACGATCCGATTAATAGTTACGGAGATATGCGTGGACAAACATACATACATACATACATACATGCATACATACATACATACATACATACATACATACATACGTCTATAAAATTTTGTATATTTGTTTGGAAGCCCTAATAGATTGTCATATGTGAATATAATGCAATTCCAATAATATTACATACATACGTATCGAATTGATAACCTCCTTTTTTTGAAGTCGGTAAAAATAACTTTAATTTCGGAAGTCGGTGTCTTTGGATTAGTATTTTAGTTTTTTGCCACCGACTTCCGAAATTAAAGTTATTTTTCACTTTATAGTGTTTTTTGGAAGTCGGTTGTTTTTTTTTTTGTAGAAAATTTTTATTTTTCACTTTTTAGTGGGTCAGTTTGTAATTTATCTAAGTTACAATAGCCTAATGTCAACTGCTCATCACCTTTTACAAAATATTGCTTTTCCCGATGCAGGGACGTTAATTGTTGAGGAGTTCTCCTGGTAAGAACCAGGAGAACTTCTCAACAACCACTTACCATACGCATTGTGACGAGGATAAATCGTTTAGCAACCATAGTAAAGTAATCGAATCGCAACCCGTGAAATATTTGTCATTGAGTATTCCGATGGCCATCTGTGGTCTTCATCATCAGCTCCACTTTACCAAATGATGATTTCCGAGAACAAATGCTCAAGTTACTTTAAAAAATACCCAAATCGCTATAGCTTTGCTTATAACATTTGAGGGTTTCCCTCGATTTCCATGGGATCCTCTCATCAGATTCCAACTTGATGATAATGGGACCACCTCGAGAGTATACCCTTTCGAACAAAAAAAGAATTTTGAAAATCGGTCCACAATTGGCGGAGTAATCGGGTAAAAAACACACAAAAAAAAAAAAAAAAAACATACCGTCGAATAGAGAACCTCCTCCTTTTTTGAAGTCGGTTAAAAATACGTAAAAGCACGTAAGTAGGTACTTATTAAAGCAACCAATAAAATTTTTTTTTCTATCATTTAACCTTTATTTGCAGCTCAGCTTTCTAAAGAAATATGGGTACTTGCCGGATGTCCCAACCGACGCAGACTTTGCCTACACGTTGACCTCCATCTCCGAGGCGTTGAAGAAGATGCAAGCCTTCGCTGGTCTCCCTGAAACTGGCACGTTAGACGATGACACCAAACAGGTATTTATTTGGGAGCAATTTCGAAAGAACAGCTTAGGTACTTTACACAGAAAACGTGTTACTACGAGTATTGTCAGGGATTTACGGAGCCAGTGGTGGCAGAGGTCCCTCTCACCGAGAGGAGGCCTGTGTCCCAGCAGTGGGAACATTATAGGCTGATTATGGTTATGGTATGGTGGTGGCAGAGTGGTATCGGACGCGACTTATGAGTGGTCGTGCGTGGGTTCGGTTCGAACCTAGTCGGGCGGGTTAGTTTGTAATTTCATCATCACTGCTCTTAAAACGATGAAGGAACACATCAGCGGGTTCGATTCCCGCACGGAACAAATATGTGTATGACCTACAAGTAGTTGTTCCGGGTCTGGCTGTTTGCAATGTGTATGTGAATTTAAACGCACCCACAATACAGGAGAGAAATTCATAGAGAGGGGCAACGTTTAAAAAAAAAAAACATCCTGAGGAAACCGGCATGTCCTAGAACCAAAATCAGAGAGAGAAGGCCTGTGTCCCAGCAGTGGGAACGTTATAGGCTCATGATGCGGAGAACCAAAGACGAGCGAGAGTGGAGAACGTTAAATACGTGCTACCAAGCTCGTGCTATGACGACCGATCGACGGACCGTTTGGTATCTGCGCCGTCCGCCGTATGTTCGTAAAACTTACACTAAATGACACAGAAAATAAAGTGCCATCGAAAACGCTTGAAATCAAAGCCATCAGAAAATCTTTAACTTCACACCCCTTTTGGTCTGCGCAGAGCAGAAAGGTATAAAGTAAGCCTAGGGTTCGATTGAATTCAGTATTCTTACGTTTTCATTGCAACGCCTGGCTTCTAGCTCTTCAAGAGAAAGCGGTGTGGGGTGAAAGATATCGAAACGTCCTCGACATCTGCGAGGAGCCGGAGATACATCCTACAGCAACCGTGGAACAAGCAGTTCATAACGTACAGGTACCTATGAGATGAGTATTTGTTAAGTTGCGCTTATACAAGTTGGATTTTTGAGATGGGGCAGTAAGGGCAGGTAAGTATATGGGCCATTTTTACAAAAAAACTTTTTTGATAACAATCGATACCTACTGTTTCCTATACAAAAACACTATCAGACCAACTGAGATTTGAGTAAGTACTAGAAAAGTCTGAAATCGCAACCCTTATTGCCGCGTCTCAAAAATCGACTCTAGAAACCAAATGGCTAAAAAATGGCGAAAAGGAAAATTAAAGTAAATTGAGTTGTCTTTGTCTATACATTCCAAAGTTGTGCTGGATAGGACTTGTTATAACTAGTTGTGTGGTTGCAGGGTGGTAAACGGCTCCAGCACTCTGGACAAGAACCGCGTGGAGGAGCTGATGGATTTAGGACTGGCTAAATGGGCTCCCCACGGCAACCTGCGCTTCAGCCCCATAGACCAGGGCCGCGCAGACATACAGGTCTCCTTCGTTAGTGGTGACCATGGGGACGGGTAATATACCTAGTGACGCTTAGTTTCTCAATATTCTTAAAACCTCAGTTATGGTATTTATTTACATGAAACTACTTACGTTGAAAGTTTGGAAACCATAGGAGAGTCAAGTTCTTGAATACCACAGTTGAATATAATACATTTACCTAATATCCAGACTCTTCCAATTCAATTATATCCAGCTAGGTAATCAGTCCCGAAAAGCTATTAAGAAATTGGCGCGCAGTATGCACTTGCACAATACTTAGCCACCATTGGTGTTTATAACTTAACTGAAGTAAACCCGAACCTAAAACTTAAGTAGGCCATCCATACCTATATATTTTTATAGAAAACTGTAATAAGTTAGAGCAGCTTAACGGAACAGAATAAAATAACTTGTCATAGTAATTTCTTTTACAAATATTAATTTAGGTATGCACACTGCGCACCGTTATTAAAAACAAGCCTAATCTAATTATGTGCATCCTATCAACAAAAACATTCGAACACTGCCACACAAACACCACCGCAGTATACTTCCACAGATTTCCGTTCGACGGCCCCGGCCACGTGGTCGCGCACGCATTCCCTCCCCCGCACGGCGCCATGCACTTCGACGACGACGAGATCTGGGGGGACAACCCTGAGGAAGACGAAGAGGACGCCACGGACTTCTTCGCTGTGGCCATCCACGAGATCGGCCATGCGCTAGGGTTGTCGCACTCCAATGTGAAGGCGTCGGTCATGTACCCCTACTACCAGGTGCCGGTTGATAGTCTGTACATGGACGATATCTTGGGCATGCAAGAGCTGTATTGTGAGTAGTTTTTAAATATTGCTATATGAGTAAACAACTATCGGCACTGTAAAAAAAACCTTTAAAAAGCCTTAAGTTTAAGGGAAACATAACGTAAAAATACGCTTTACGTCGTGCGTCGAGTCACTTCAAGTGAAACTCGACACACGCGCCCGTTTTGCACGGGCGCGGCGCGTTTTCCCGCGTCGATATCTTTTCGCGCACTGGATTTTCGAGAATTGAAAATCCAACAGTGTTTTTTTGACGCCCTGCTGGGACGCGCTCTGTTGGATTCTCAATGCTCGGCTCAACACCGACAGTTGAAAATCCAGTGCGCGATAAAATCCCGCCTCGATATTTTTACGTCCGTGCGCGAACGTGCGCTTATTGTGATATTTTTCTTGTAGGTAGATACTGGACCATATCTATAGCTATGGAGATATTGCAAGTCACAGTCACAAAGTTTTTTATCATTTTTACCATGTAAAATAACACTTACCTAACTGTAAATACCTTAGTACAGACGCCAGCACATCAAGTTACTACAATCTGTCAGATTTCTTTAATAGATTTTCGACTTTATTGCTAAAACAGGTCAGGCGGGGTAAATATGAGACGAAAAACAAATCTTTTCATTTTTGACGCTGTTAAAGATTATTTTTTGAGTCTTAGAACAGATTATATTATAATATCCATTGGTATCTTTAACATGATACCATTAAATTGAAGATAATTGGCCTAGATATATAGTTTTGTATACAAAGTATGTGTTTCATTTTTTTCCTCAATAATGGGGGAAATATAAGACACAGAAGTCTAAAAATGAAACAGCTTGAAACTTCTATACCTTGCGTGTTTTTCAGATACAGGGGCAATAAGAAGACAACAGGGTTAACTATAAAGGCTTGTACACACAGGCGCGACGCGACAGTGCGACGCGATTCTGCGATATATATCCATAGAACAATTTCTATGGAAACGCGCGCGACACTTCACACAGGGGCGACTTCGCGACACCGTGTAGCCGCGATATCGCCGCGACACCATACTAAATGTTCATTTTGTATGGTGTCGCGGCGATATCGCGGCTACACGGTGTAGCGCTTGTGTGAAAGGTGTTGCGGCGCGATAATATCGCAGAATCGCCAGGCGACACGTCGCGCGACAAGTCGCGCCGGTGTGTAAGAGCCTTAATACGAAAACTTTCATTAAATTCAACAAAAAATTGTTAGAAAATTTTAAAATTAAAAAAAATCAACATACCATATTCTGCTTACATATAATTTGTTTTTTGGTTTAAGTTATTTGGTAATCACCACAGAAATTAGCAATTTAATGCTACATTTAAACTTATCTGCCTACCGGTGACAGTATAAAAGACGAAGAAATACAAAACCTGATACAGAATTATGCATTAATTTTTTTTAAACTTAAGTATCAACTGAAAAGGTGTAAATTTGAGACATTTACTCATAATTATATTCATAGCCTTAACAACATTTAGTAGTCAATATGATATTTTTCGTAGTCAATGTCGAAGCCAAGATCTTCTTCTGCTTCTATGCTTATAACTGTCTTCTTCCTAGCTTATTTGTGTTTAAATTGTGAATTTTCCTCCCTATCAACGATTTATCAATTTTTTTCTTCGTTTCAGCTTCTCTGTATAATAAATCACGCTTTCTTACTTTATCAATCGCTTCTTGCAGCTTTGAGTCGCTATAACTTTTGTGTTTTGGCACATATTTGCGAGGCATCTTGATGCACAATTAATATCAACTGTCTTATTATTACACTACACACCGTCTTATATTTTCCCAAATGCGCGTCTCATTTTTTACCCTCCAAACAACGCAAGTTCCCTGCTAAACGACTGCACGTAGACAAAAACTGCCGCCCTCCTGCGCAAGTACGGCTCGCAAGGGATGCCAGGAGCGGGGGTGGCACACGCTTGAATGAGAGGATGCAAACGGAAAGTTCGTAGTGAGTGCCCGATGTAAAGTTTTCGCGCCACTTTTTTTTGTTCTTAACAAAATGTCTTAAAAAGTGTTCAACCCAAAGAGTCACAAGTTTAAAAAATTGTGTCTTAACAGAGTACACATAAAGCATATTTTTTAATCAAATAAGGTTCTTTTTATGTCTTTTTCTACGGAATTATAATCATGTCTTATTTTTATCCGAAATTTTGGGTGTCTTATATTTACCCCGCCTGACCCTAAGGTTCAAGGTTGATTGGGAAAATCTGACAGTTTCGGGTAGGTTGACCTGCTGGCGTCCGTACTTCCACAATCCCTGTACTATTGCAGGCACCTATGCACAATGCTTTTGCTTGCGCTACATGGCGCACTATATAGCTACCGTCAAGAGCGCATTATATTCACACAAAAAATAAAAGTCGTTTCTCAAACATTATTTTTGCACAAACTTAGTTTTAGTTCATGATTAATCTTTTTATATTCTGTACTAGCTGTGCCCGCGACTTCGTTCACGTGTATGTCGGAAAACAATACCTACCTATGTCTCTCTTCTAACTCTAAGTTACTCCTTATAACATCACATCACCTCAATTTTATTTATTTGTATAGATATAGATTAAATCGTTCGCAGTGAAAAAGGACCCAGAGGAGATTGCAGAGAGCACGGAGAGCCCAGAGTCGCATACCTCGCTGGTGCCGCGGTTCACCAAGCCGGGCAGCGACGAGAGTGAGGACGACATGCCCGACCTCTGCATGACCAACTACGACACGCTGCAGGTCATCAACGGCAAGATCTTCGTGTTTGAGGAGGAGGTTTGTCTACTGCCTTAAAAGTCGTCGCTCTTAGAGATAAGACCGCTCATTGTATCACCCTTTGTACAGTTTATATATTTATGTCTGTAATTTATATGGTGTACAACTGTACATATTAAAGAGTATTCTATCTATATATCTACCGATGTACTTCGGAAACTTTTAGTTTTTAACCGACTTCAAAAAAAGGAGGAGGTTATCAATTCGTCGCGTACCTATATGTATTTTTTATTGATGAGAACTTATAATAGCTCTGGAATGGTGGCTAATAAGAACTGAATAGAGCGTTAGGGACTGACATTCCAGCAGAACAAATTATTGGACTGGTAAAGGTCGCGGGTAACCGTTGGATGCTCTCAACCAATGCCGCTCTCGTCTCACGACAGAGCATGAATGGAAATCCATACTTTACGCAGTGATGGATATTTCCAATGTTTGATAGAAAAGAGCTATAGTAAAGTTAATTTCCACATTCGTTCCCCAGTGGGTGTGGGTGCTAAGCGACAGGCACGAGATGGAGAGAGGTTACCCGCAACGCTTCCACGACGTGTTCCAACGACTGCCCTCCGACGTCAACATCATCAAAACCATTTACCAGAAACAGGACAGAAATATTGTAATTTTTTCAGGCAAGTTATCAAGACCTTGCGTCATATTGAGGCACATATACCTACAATGAGCATCACAAGTGAGACTAAAATGGAAGTTTCTCGAACGCTCATAGGGCAGACAGCTGATTGCCAAATCTTTACTTTTCTTCCAACTGCTACTAAAACTGCGCTTGCACAATCCCTTTTACTTCCCATCCTTGACTACGCTGATGTCAGTTATCCAGATCTTACTGAGGCACAACTAGATAAACTTGAGCGACTTCAAAACTTTTGCATAAGATTTATATTTGGCCTGCGCAAATATGATCACATTTCAGAATTTCGTACAAAGCTCAAGTGGCTTCCCATACGTCTTCGCCGGAATTCTCATATCTTGTTTCAGCTCTACAGTATTTTGTTTAATCCTAAAACCCCCACTTATCTTAAAGAACGTTTCAAGTTCCTTCATGACACACATAATAGATATCTGAGGTCATCGGAAAACCTGAGACTAGAGATGCCGATGCATTCCACCAGTTTCTATGACAAATCTTTTACTGTTCAAGCAGTACGGTTATGGAATGCCTTGCCCGTGTCCGTAAGGCGTGCTCAATCTTTGTCCACTTTTAAAATTATGGTTAAAAAGCACTTCCTCTCTCCTTAGACATCATCATTATATTTTCTTTGCTCCTGTTTCATGTTTATTATTGTATATATATATTTATTTAGATTAGTACCTATAATATACTTTTCAACACACTTGCTCGTAAAGTGGCTCTTATTGAACCGCTTTTAGGGCCATAATGGAGTGTATTACGAACGCGTGCTTTTTCTTTACTTTAATCCACATGTTCTGTAATACCACAGATAACTATTTACTAGTCGGAGACGCGCGCTTTTTTAATCTCATCAAACCCTGCGTTCCGAATTGGGAAATAATCGATGTGTTCCGAATTGGGAAATAACCCAATTAGCGTGAGCGCGATAACGATAACGATGTCCCGTGAACCGTCATAGATGACGTCATGACATTCGCCATCTTGCGATAATGCCGACCATGCCCTAGAATAATATCACCGTGAGCGCTGTCAAAAATGACAGTGTGTGTAGTGTATGAGGTTGTGTCAGTGTGTGTTTTGTTTTGAGTTGCATCATCTTTAAATTAAACTAACGTGGCATTTTTGAAATTGTGCTTCTGGCTGACAGTCGCTACCTAACCAAAGAAGAAGAACTGAAGAAGAAATGTGGTGTTTATACAAAGAAATACTGTAATAATATCTTTTTTACATTGTGTAAGCACTGTGAGCGCGTTCACGAGAGTTCCGAATTGTTGCCAGCTCTCAGCAGTCATAATCGTAATATCTAAATCGGAACGCATGTGATGTAAGCGCTGTGATGTGAGCGATTATAGCTAATTCATGGCTAATTCGGAAAGCGCCCAAAGAGACTTCATGCCAAAAGAAAAAAATCCGCGGGCTATATTTCAGTTTTTTTTTAAATAGTCTGTATTGTCCTTGGTCGCAAAATGAACTCGCAGGGGACCACAGACAATTTAAGGTGAATGCGCAGTGGTAGACCGCGAAATTCTTAGGTTTTTTGCAATTTTTAGGTTTGTGTATAATATATTTTTTCTATAGGCTGTTAAGCGGTTAGTCTGTGCCATAGATTAATATATTTAAAATGAGTCAATGTTGCGCGCGCATCGCTAGTGCTGGCTGGCACGGCGCGCGGGAAAACAAAACCAGCGCGCCATTTTCCATACAAGTTAATATTTAACAATACAAGTCTGTTTTTTTTCCTCGCAAGTGTGTTGAAAAACGTCGTATGAAACGCGTGTGCATTAATCAATATACACTCGGCTTTCTTATCGCTCTCGCCTGCGGCTCGCGCGATAATATCGCCTCGTGCATAATGATCAACATAGCACACATGTATCATAATGTACTATTATGTATGTATTTATTGTATTATATAAATGGTACACCACAGACTACCTACAGTATTTGTCTGTCCTTCCCCTTTTTTAATCCATCCAAAGGTTGTCTTTAAAAGATCGCTTTTAGCGATAAGACCGCCCATTGTGTCACCCTTTGTGCAGTTTCTATAATTATGTCTGTAATTTATATGGTGTACATAATAAAGAGTATTCTATTCTATTCTTTACACCAAAGCATGACCTGCGAGAAAGTCTAGTCAAATCATTATACTGCGGTGTATCGCGAGCGCGAACAGACTGGACTGCTTGTGTACTTGAATCGCTGCTGCAAGCTTTCCACATGTGTTGAGCTTGTAGCAGAAGAAGAAAAAGACATGTTGCGCCGACGCCAAATAAATTGGGATAAGGGCAGGAGAATGATGATGTTGAGCTTGTAGCAGGGTTTCTCGTAACTAAGTGTGCAGGACGTACCTAATAGCATTGTTACGGACGACGTAGCGTACCTAAGTTTGATATTGTAAAGTAGATTCATAGATGTTAAGTTTTAAGTATGAAATAAAGACCATTTTCTAGTAGGGCTAGTAAGTAAGATATGTAGTCGATTAGATTTAGAAAGTTAAGTATGATTTAGAAAGCTAAGATTGTAACATAGAACAATAAGTACCTAACGGTTGGTTTAACCGTTAGGTACCTAACGGTTACATTTAGAAAGTTTGATTGTGAGGGAGGCGGCGCAGAGCCCGGTCCCAGACAAAGGACAAAGGAACGCTCCGGAATAACGGGCCACGCACCCCGCCGCCTCCTGCTACCTGCGCTAGAGTACGGCTAGCGCAAATTGTACAAAAAGGGTGGTTTGCGGCACTTGTGGCGCATTCAACGGACACTCGCCAGTCACTCAACAAGCAGCAAGCCGCCCTGGAAAAGACACCCCGAGATCTCATAGTGATAACAAGTAAATAAATAGTCTTCAAGCGACCAGGAATTTTATTGGAACCAAGTGATCTCCTCCAATCCAGCGCAAATAATAATTTGGTGGTGAGAGCACAAGAACTCTCATCCCGAACATTGGTCCTTCGAGAGCCGGATCCGAGGAAGATCACTATTAAGAAGATTCCACCGAACTTGAAGAATATTAAGAAGAAACGATGCCAATTACGACGAGATCGACAGGGAAAAGAGGTGGCCAGGCATCGACGGCAGCTACAGAACGGACAGAAACTGCTACGGAAACCACTACAGAAACCGCGACTACGGCCGATATGGAAGCTACGGGAACGACAGGTACCACAGAAACTGCCACGGCAGTGACCTCAGAAGCACCAGCCGCTACTTCGTCTACCGTCAAACGTGTCCCGCCACAACAAGACGTCACTAAACACAAAGAAAGTGGTCACCGCAGCAAACCTACGTCACAGAAGAGCAATAAAACATCTAAAGCGCACCGCATAGCCAAAGCCAAGGCGGAGCTAGCACAACGATTAGCTGAATTAGCGGCCGCACGCCTCGCCGAAATTGAAGCTGAATCCACGGATGAAGATGTATCCTCCGTTGCCTCGGAAACCGGAAACGAACAACGAGTAACTACTTGGCTCCAATCAAGTCAGCTACTCGCCATTTCCAACAGACCTTATCAACCCGAGGAAAAGTCGTCGATCAAACCAGCAGTTCCAGTGAATGCCGCCATAGCCTGGGACATCCCAGCAACCTTACCGGCGGGAGTCAGCACCCTGAACCCGCAACCTGAACACCCGAACACTGAACCTGAATCCATGAACATCACGCTGCCAGTGAGCACCGCCGCCTCCTGGCAGCCGAACCTTGCGACTGAACATCCGCACCTGAACCCGCCGCCAGTAATTGCCGTCTGGCAACAGAACCTCGCGCCTGTGCAGCCACAACCGAACCCGACGCCAGTGATCACCGCCGCATCCTGGCAACAGAACTACGTGCCTGCACAGCCACGACAGACGCCAGCACCGGTAAACCCCGACGAATCCTGTCCACTGAACTCTACGAACTTGGCACCGAACACAGCATGGCAACCGATCTACACCACGGCACCACATCATAGCTACCCTTCGAGGCCTACCGCCTCGCCCTGGGTACCGCCGTCTACAACGTCAGCCCACGTCATGCAACAGCCTACAACACTAGCCGTCCAAGAAACAAGGACGGACATGAAGGAACTTGCTGCTGCAATCACGCAAGCTGTGCACGCCGCACAGTACCAGCAGCCAATGAGATACACCGAACTACCCTGTTTCAACGGAGCTCATCAAGATTGGCTCACGTTCCGCGCCGCCTACTGTGAGACAGCGCATCGATTAACAACAGTGGAAAATATGTCAAGACTCAGAAGAAGCCTTCGAGGAACAGCAAAGGAAGCTGTACAAGGTCTATTAATAGTGAACACAGACCCGAACGAGATCATGAAGACACTCGAGCTACGCTTCGGACGACCAGACTCCATCGCAATGGCTGAAATGGAGCGACTACGAACCTTACCACGCCTCACAGAATCTCCGCGTGAAGTGTGCACCTTCGCAGCCAAAGTGGAAAACATTGTTGGGACTTTGCAAGCACTCAATTGCGGGCATTATCTCTTCAATCCAGAAGTCACAAAGGCTATTGTTGAAAAACTCACACCAACATTGAAAAGACAGTGGTACCAGTTTTCAGCAGCACAACCCAGAACAGAACCTGATCTTCTGAAGTTTACCCGATTCATCAAGATCGAAGCAGAGATTTGCAGCCCGTATGCACTGCCTGAGAACATCGCTGCGACAACTCAAACTACTCAGAACACCCAGCGACGTCAGCAACGGGTACATGCCGCACAAGAAGCAAGCAAATCAAAGTGTGGTTTATGTGAACATCAAGGACACAGCATCGTGGATTGCGACCAATTCAAGAAGGCAACCACTGATGCAAGATGGGACATCGCAAAGAAGCATCGCCTGTGTTTTCGTTGCCTCAAATTCCGAACAAAGCAACACAGCTGTAAACCAAAGAAATGCGAGTTAGACGACTGTGTGCATTTACATCATAAAATGCTACACGCCACGCCTAGTTCAGCAACCAAGAAGAAAGAAGAAACCGACTGCTCCAAAGAGGAACAAGAGAAGGTCCATTCAATGTGGACACCCAAGGTATCGTTCCTTAAGATAATACCAGTGCATCTTTCTGGACCGGCGGGAGCAGTAGATACCTACGCACTCCTTGACGACGGCTCTACCGTAACTCTGATCGACGAGGGCCTAGCCAAGCAAATCGGAGCAGAAGGATCTTATGAACCACTTCGAATAGCATCCTTTGACGGCGAACCCACAGTCGACGTGTCATCTCAACGAGTGAACTTCTTCATCAAAGGACTTCACACATCTGAACGCAAGCTACGCGCAAGAACAATCAAGCAGCTAGAGTTGGCTGCACAAAAGATCCCTGGAGAAGCTGTCAGAGACTGTAAACATCTTCAAGACATCGCCAGAGATCTAGTAACTGAGGACGCAAGGCCCAAACTCCTGATTGGCCAAGATAACTGGGACCTACTCATCGCAACGGAGATGAGGACAGGAAAGAAGAACCAACCAGTGGCTTCACTGACACCATTAGGTTGGGTCCTGCATGGCAGCCACACACGAACACTTGGCCACAGAGTGAACTTCATCAGACATGCTAACATAGACAATGACCTACATGAACTGGTGAAGGAATACATCACGATGGATAACATGCAAGTCAATCCAAAGAAACCCATTAATGATCCTGAAGAAAAGGCACTTCGCATCCTTCAACAATACACAAATAGAACTCCAGAAGGAAGATATCAAACTGCTTTATTGTGGCGAGATAAAAACGTCACGATGCCAGACAATTATGACAGCGCTCTGAACAGACTCATAAGCGTAGAGAAGAAGATAGACAAAGAACCCGAACTAAAGAAGAGGTACGCTGAACAAATGGAAGCACTAGTATCAAAAGGATACGCCGAACCAGCTCCATCCACGACATCGAAGCACCGAACATGGTACCTGCCTCACTTTGCGGTTTTTAACCCCATGAAACCGGAGAAACTGAGGATTGTCTGCGACGCTGCAGCCAAGACTAGAGGAGTCTCCTTGAACGACCAACTACTCACTGGCCCTGATCTATTACAATCGCTGCCAGGAGTGATAATGCGTTTCCGTCAGCACTCAATCGCCGTGACCGCTGACATCACCGAAATGTTCCTGCAAATAGAACTACGACCTGAAGATCGGGACGCTCTTCGTTACTTGTGGCGAGGAGACCGGAGAGATGACCAGCCGCCGGAACAATACCGCATGAAGTCACTGATCTTTGGAGCTTCTTGCTCACCAGCTACGGCAATATACGTAAACAACACAGACTCGGCAATCATGGCTCTATGCCGTATGATAGCATGCCGAGGATGTCCAGAACAGCTGTGGTCCGACAACGGAACCGATTTCCACGGCGCTGAGAAGGAACTACGGACCGCCATCTTCGCAGCTACAGCGGAAGAGTCCTCGAAAAGGATGATCGACTGGCGATTCATCCCACCTGGTGCCCCATTCATGGGAGGCGCCTGGGAACGCATGGTGAGATCTGTGAAGACAGCACTCGCCGCCACCGTGAACGAGCGATTCCCGAGCGAGGAAGTACTTCACACGCTGCTCACCGAAGCCGAACACACCGTGAACAGCCGGCCACTTACCCACGTGTCCGTGAACCACGAAGATCCTGAAGCTTTAACCCCCAATCATTTCATTTTGGGTGGTCCCGGCCGCATCGCGGCACCAGGAGAATTCTGCGACAGTGACCTACATCTACGAGCCAGTTGGCGCGCAGCTCAGAGACTCGCAGATATATTTTGGGCCAGATGGCTCAAAGAATATCTTCCAGAACTACGTAACCGAAGGGAACCGCACACCAAAGGCAGGATCCCCAAGGTCGGCGACCTAGTACTCATCGTGGACGGCAACCTTCCACGAAACATGTGGATCAGAGGACGCATCTGTGCTACGTTTCCCGGCCCAGACGGAGTTGTACGTACGGTGGACGTTACAACGAAAGGAGGTACCCTACGACGTCCAGTGAAGAAGATGATAGTGCTACCGATTGAAAGCAGCGATCCCGCACCATCTACGACTGCGACGCCATCAGCAGACGACGACGCACGGCGGGAGAAATGTGCAGGACGCCCACGTACCTAATAGCATTGTTACGGACGACGTAGCGTACCTAAGTTTGATATTGTAAAGTAGATTCATAGATGTTAAGTTTTAAGTATGAAATAAAGACCATTTTCTAGTAGGGCTAGTAAGTAAGATATGTAGTCGATTAGATTTAGAAAGTTAAGTATGATTTAGAAAGCTAAGATTGTAACATAGAACAATAAGTACCTAACGGTTGGTTTAACCGTTAGGTACCTAACGGTTACATTTAGAAAGTTTGATTGTGAGGGAGGCGGCGCAGAGCCCGGTCCCAGACAAAGGACAAAGGAACGCTCCGGAATAACGGGCCACGCACCCCGCCGCCTCCTGCTACCTGCGCTAGAGTACGGCTAGCGCAAATTGTACAAAAAGGGTGGTTTGCGGCACTTGTGGCGCATTCAACGGACACTCGCCAGTCACTCAACAAGCAGCAAGCCGCCCTGGAAAAGACACCCCGAGATCTCATAGTGATAACAAGTAAATAAATAGTCTTCAAGCGACCAGGAATTTTATTGGAACCAAGTGATCTCCTCCAATCCAGCGCAAATAATAATTTGGTGGTGAGAGCACAAGAACTCTCATCCCGAACACTAAGAAATATTGTTACTAACATATTTAAGTCCATTGTTACTTAATATAAATAGAATAAATAAATAAAATCGTTGTTCCATGCATGCTATTTACATCAACGCGTGAATATTAGCAGTAATTCCAATAAGCCAATTTTGAACATAATTGGCTGTTCCAGAATTGCTCTGCAAATGTACTCGTACATTCAAACGAAGATTCAAACGGTCAAAAAATATTAAAGTTGCAGTGGAAACTAAACCTTACGAGTAGGCAATAAGATTACTTTTCTAAAATCACAGTTTAGTAAAACTCATGTTCACAATTTATGTCACAAAACCAACTCTTCATTGCAGGCCAAAGCTACTGGGAGTTCGACTCCACATTCCACTACATAAAAAAAGGCGCCATATCTGACTACTCAATCCCCGACGAAGTCCCAGAGCTGACCACCGTCTTCCTCTCTAATTACAACAATAAGACGTATCTGATTGAAGAGGAGAGGTACTGGAGGTATGACGAGAGTAACGGGACTATGGACGCACGGTACCCGAAGGAGATGTCCATGTGGAGACAGGTGCCTTATCCTGTGGATGCTGCTATTGTTTGGAAGGGAGGTAAGACAGATGCTGCGGAATAAACTGGCGAACTAACGGAGGCAGTGGCGGACCACCCCGGGCCCACGATCCTAGGGGGCCTTAAATCTTTAGGAATACTTTTGAATCAAATTCCATAAAAAGCCAAAATATTTCAAGTAAGAAGCAGTTTTTGGAGTTGCAGGTCCCATACTTATGCAAAATATAAAATGTAGGGTGCTAAAATTTTCGAGCTCGCTCATATCTTTAGGTACGCCCTCTTATCGCTCGCTCTTGCATCCTTCGTTATCTTCAGTCCCAAAGTTTCTGCATATACGTAGAAAATTTAGTAGAAAATAAATAGAAGAAATGTATGGATCATGGTGCCGGGCTCCTGAGCAACATTTTCGAGCTCGCTTCGCTCGTATCCTACCTATATTGCTTCTGTTCTAAAAGTCTTTTACACAAGTCGATGTAACGTGTCCTTTTCCGTATGATGATCCAAAGAAATGTAACCGAAAATTCACAGACGGGCTGCAAAAAAATTCGAGCTTGCATTGCTTACTTGCACCTCGATAATACACTGATTTCAATGATCCCCATGTAAAAGCTGCTAAGTCCGTGAATATCATAGTAAGATGAAAATGCAGCTATTTGAAAAAAAATCTTACCGAGCGGACCCATGGTGTAGTTACAGAGTAGGTATAATAAATTGTGATTGAGACGCTTTTTAGGATTCCGTACCAAAATGGTAAAACGGAACCCTTATGGTGAGACTCGGTCTGTCTGTCATAACTGGATATCTCAAGAACTACTAATGCTATCAACTTGAAATTTGGAATAGTTTTAGATGACGTTTGCCCAACTATTTTGCAAATAAGAAAGAAATAAATTTTTATTTTGTTTTGCAACGGACTGAAAGGGTGTCTGAAAAATTCAAAGCCCCACTACTAGGGCATTTGGGGTATCATATGAAAGAGAGCAGTTTGCACATTAAACTGTGAAGATCGGGGCAGCCTTCCGATCCCGGCAGCACGCAGCAGTGCTGCCGCAGCACTATTGGGGGCCTAAAAAGGCCACTTTGGCAGAATCATAAAAGGATAACATTAGGAATCATAATGGACAGTTAACTGTTAAGTTAATCCTATCAAATCCCATTGGTGAAGGATTTTTTTTTTTTTTTTTTTTTTCTGTGCTAAAATACCAATCCATCCAATCCCAATCTCTTTGATTGTATAATCAAAGAGATTGGGATTGGGTGGATTGGTATTTTACGTAGGTATCTACGTAGTGCAGCGAAAAAAGGAAAAACACGGACCATGCTTCACCATATTATGGTTCATAATGTTTATCCTTTCATGATTCTGCCAAAGTGGCTTTTTATATTCTCTATAGTTTTATATGAGAAATTATATTGCGAGCACATCAGAATTGAGTCTTTCATACTCTCCTTGCGTTCCAGATACCTTCTTCTTCCAAGGTCCTCGTTTCTGGCGCTTCGACAACGAGCTAGTGCAGGCCCACGAGTACTACCCGCTGCCGACTGCGCAGTTCTGGTTTCACTGCAAGTCTACCCCCGACATGGACCGGTACATCACTAACGATGGGCCCTGAAGAGTCCACTAATCGAAGGACGAATAAGTGCATGCCTTTGCATTTATTATATTGACAGGTTAAGATAGTTCGCAGTTTTGTTTCATTTTGTTAGGATATGTGTAATACGTAATCTAATGCTTGTTTTGATAATATTGCTTTAATAGGACTTCATTATGTTGTACTGTGTGCAACAATGTCCGCATAAAGAGCTCTTACAAAGTCCCAAACCAATAAATAATAAAAATCAAAACCAACCGAACTAGTTTTACATTAAAAATATATCACTTTATTTAAGTTCAAAATTACATAAATTAAATTACACAATAGTATGAAACTGATTGTTTTACTGTAAGCCGTCCGGAATGTTGCACAACATCGATTGCAGAGATGAACATAACTGATAATAACAATAATACTGTACCATTTTATTTTATTCATATACATTTGTTCCTACATAGTTTGAGACAACAATTCATAATTTTCGAAGGATTTGTACTATATAAAATTGAAAGTAAATCCATCTACAAGAAGTGTACTAATAGATGGTAAAGCACCAAAAGGTTGTAACATTGTATGTCCTATCACATATGAATAAGTTAACTGATCAAATATTAACATCTAATTACTCAAAACATTGCAAAATATATAAAAAGTAGTTTAAATTGAATTCAGTAGCTGAAGGGAAGGATTTAAAGGTTTACAAAAAATTACAAAGGGGGTCCAAAAGCGACGAATATTATTTTAAAAGACTTAATACCCAAACAATCCTCACCCCTTACTCTTCAACTACAAATGAATCTATAAATGCTAAATTTCTTCGTTACAAGTATCGAAACAATCGGTATTAATATCGTGTGGGACGAACTCTTGGACCGAGTTCATTATTAACAACATCAGTGGAGAAAACTGCCGACAACGATGACATAGCGAAAACAAATTAATTGTGATGTGAAATATCCACAAATCGAATCAAGACAAAAAAATCGTACAAATTATTTTAAGATTCCTTGCGAAAGTTGTTATAAGAATGCTTTTTAATAACATATAATATCATATAATCATCTATATCGACTTATGAGACATAAAGTAGTAACAGTAAGTAATCAGAAATGCTACTAAAACTACGTGTATTTCGCTATAGAGATAGAGGTACAGTCACGAGCATAAGTATGTATACACTTGGCTTTATTCAAAGACGATTTTCTCCTTCAGTTTTGAATGAAATTTTATGTTATTACGAAGAAAGTATTTTCGAACCCATAGGTTTGTGTAAAGTGTCGTATTTCAACGTTGCATTCGTTATTTCACGAAAAAATCGCAATTGAAAGTTGCCAAGTGTTGACAAATTAGTGCTCGTGACTGTACACAGTGCAAATAGCTCTATTTCGTTTTCGCAGTCACAATTAAAAACACTTTGTAATACGTCATGTTTAGCTATATCTTGCTGAGGGCAGGGTGCGTGACGTCGCCCCCCTAGCTGCAGCACGACGCGGGGTTGGGGTCGCGGCCGGAGCGCTTCGTGATGTTGAGGCGCGTGAACTCCTCCGCCACCGTCGGGTGGATGCCCACCGTGTTCATCAGGTGCTCCATCGTGATGCCGCATCTGGAATATAACGAATATTTAGAATACAAAATGACCTCTCAAATTCGTTGATACGATTTGACAGTATTATAAAATATAGAGGCGTACTTTGGGACTATCTAGTGTTATTTTGTGGTTTTTGCCAACTAACGAAGAAACAAGGAATAGGACATACATACACAGGTCAAACACATAACCCTCCTTTTGGGCTTCGCCGCAGTCGGGTAAAAATACCAACATCGCTCCCCTAAGGAGGACCGATGATCTGGTAAAGGTCGCGAAAATCAGCTGGATGCAAGAATCACAGACGCAGTTATTACGGCAATGCGTAGGAGAGGTGGCTATATCCACCAGTGGACTTCTTTCGGCTGAATGATGTCGATGATGGTGGTTTTAAACTAGAAAAACGGTGTAACACATACTTGAGAGCGGCGGCGAAGCCCTGAATGACCTCCCCAGCGACGGGGCCCACGAAGTGCAGCCCCAGGATCCTCTGCGGCGCCTCGCGGAGCGCCACGGCCTTCAGGTAGCAGTTCTTGATGTTCCGTTGCGGGATGAAGAATTCCGTCGGCTTGTAGTACGCGTGGTATACCTCCAGGTTATCAGCGCCGAATCTGAAAAGGGCAAGTTATAATCTACTATATAAAAATAAGTCGGGTTTTCCTTCCTGACGCTATAACTCCAGAACGCACGAACCGATTTCCACGGTTTTGCATTCGTTGGAAATTCTCGGGCTCCGTGAGGTTTATAACTTTTTTTTTTTAGGGTAGGAGTAGTGTAGGAGTAGGGTAGGAGTAGTGTAGGAGTAGGGTAGGAGTAGGGTAGAAGTAGTGTAGGAGTAGTATAGGAGTAGGGTAGGAGTAGTGTAGGAGTAGGGTAGGAGTAGTGTAGGAGTAGGGTAGGAGTAGGGTAGGAGTAGTGTAGGAGTAGGGTAGGGTACGCCGGGCAGCTGGAAATAATTTATATGGCAAAACAACGTTTGCCCGGGCAGCTTGTTAGTTATATATTTTTAATTTGATCTAAAAAAGATTGTCACTTAATGTAGTTTCTTGCCCGTCCTCCATATAGTAAACCTACTACGCTTTGGAATGGGCAACTAGCATCACCTTTGTGACCGACCGACCCCTTGACAATTCAAAATTGCCTGTAATTTGTTTAATTAAAATAAATGGTTTGAGTTTGTTAGGTATAAGTTAGGCAATAGATTTAAATAAAATACGGGACTGTATTCGTATATTGTTGTTGTGCGGGAATTTTAAGGAATATGCCGGAAGAATAAACTGGATCCTCAATATAAGCGAATATAATTTTAAAATTGGTGTTAACAATATGGGGTATCAAAGGCAAGTGAAGTGTCAAAGAGACGGACACATTCATTACAATTAATAAGTCTTGTACATAAAAGCTAATTAGACGAATTGCTGCTATGAGTTATTGGTCAGGCGTTTTAACAGTAATAGGGCGCCTTGAAAGCGACCGGTGTCCAGCAGTAGACCGAAGTAGGCTGATGATGATGATCCAACATTTCCCCGGGCGTTGAAACCGTTGGTTTCAACCAGATTCGGAACACACAGGCAATGGGCAGATTCTGTTGAATGCCCGCCGTATGACTCCAGTGGACGTCTGAATATCAGCTACACGGGCGATGCCATCAGTTCCGGGGTGAACAGCTACAATTCGTCCAAGTCTCCACTTCAGAGGAGGAAGATTATCCTCCTTAATCACGACCAAGGAGCCCAGCTTTAAACCATCCTTGCAGGAACGCCATTTAGACCGCAGTTGTAATTCTGATACATACTCTTTGCTCCATCTGCTCCAGAAGTGCTGGCGGAGTTGCTCAATCCTTTGATATCGAGACAGATGGTTAGCAGAGGTATCCTGGTAGTTAGGTTGCGGCAAGGAAGTGAGAGGCCGTCCAACAAGGAAATGTCCCGGCGTGAGCGGTGTACAATCTGCAGGATCTGAAGACAACGGCGTCAGTGGACGAGAGTTCAATATGGCTTCAATCTTAGTTAGTGCGGTGTACAGCTCCTCAAAAGTCAAGTTATAATTTCCCAACACTCTTTGAAGGTGGTACTTTGTTGACTTCACACCCGCCTCCCAGAGTCCACCAAAATGCGGGGTGTAGGCGGGTATAAAATGGAACCGTATTCCGTCGCTCGCTGCACTTTCACCCAAGGACGAAGCATTTGACTTTAAAAACTTGGAAAGGTCGTTGTACGCACCGACAAATGAGGTACCGTTATCAGAAAAGATATCAACGGGCTTACCTCTTCGAGAAACAAATCGATACAAAGCCAGTAAGTAACTATTGCTAGTTAAATCGCCAACGAGCTCCAAATGAATGGCCTTGGTGGTGAAACAAATAAAAATAGCGACATACACCTTTACTAGCCTACATCCACGACCTTGACGACTGGCACACATAATAGGGCCAGCATAATCAACGCCTGTACTTTCAAAAGGGTAACCTGGACGAAGGCGTTCTTTTGGTAAGTTACCCATTAAAGGAGCAACAACCTTACCCTTCATACGGTGACACAGAACACACTTATGATAACAGACCTTCGCCAAGTTGCGACCTCCTATTGGCCAATAAGATTCCCTAATGGAAGCTAATAATAATTGTGGGCCAGCGTGCATCAGCCTTTTATGCTCAAAATTAAATAATAATTTAGTAAATTCATGAGTGGACTGTAATAAAATAGGGTGTTTTTTATTATAAGCAAAACAAGAATTATCGAGACGTCCTCCTACTCGCATTATCATTTTATCGTCTAAATAAACATTAAACTTTAGAAGGGCGCTCTTTTGAGGTAAACTCTTTTTAATAAGAAGTAGTTGATATTCAGGAAATGACTGAGATTGACTTTTAATAATGACAACAGTGAGTGCATCTTGTACCTCATCATGTGATAAATAATTGGTTTTCGGGTAATGCTTTCTACATGACTTAATGAATCGCAATACGTAGGCAACAGAACGAACAAGTCGTGAGTAATTAGAAAACCGATTAAAATCGATTAAACCTCCAGTTTTTGATTCGTTGTTAACGGCACTTAACACAATATTAGGTCGAATCTCCGGTAATGACTCAATTTCTTGATTCGAAATTCGAGAAGGCCATGCAGATGGGTCTAGTTTTAAAAATTCTGGTCCATGCCACCACAGATCTGAATCCTGCAGAATACTAATATCCATACCACGGGATATTAGGTCTGCTGGATTTTGATCCGTTGGGACGTGCCTCCAAGTACAGTTACCCGCCTTGTCCAACACTTCAGCAACGCGGTTGCGTACAAACGGCTGAAGTTTGGTAGGCATCATCTGTAACCATCCCAACACGATGGTCGAATCAGTCCAACAATAGACCCGACTGATCTTCACTCGAAGTGAGCTCATTACCTTCTCATAAAGACGAGAACCGACTACCGCACCACACAACTCCAGTCGCGGGATTGTTGTAGGCTTGATGGGAGCCACTCGACTCTTCGCCATTAACAAGCGAGCCATATACTCACCCTTACCATTAACACTGCGAATGTAGACGCAAGCACCGTATGCAGACTCAGACGCATCTGTGAAAATATGGAGTTCTAACTCCGTATATAAATTGCAGACTACAATTCGCGAAATGCGAACATGATTTAAAAGAGGTAAAGACTTAATTATAATATCCCATTGTTTACTAATCTCATTAGGTAATGGTTGATCCCATGATAATTTATCTAACCACATTTGCTGTAATAATACCTTCATGGAGATAACAATAGGACCCAATAGACCTAAGGGGTCGAAAATTCGTGCAATCACAGATAACACGTCACGCTTTGTGTACCCAGTCGAAGACTTAGTCAGACTTATAGGAAACCCTAACTCATCAGTGCCGATAAACCAACCGAGACCAAGCAACTTGTCAGGCTCATTAGGTCCAATGTTTAAGTCAAATGACGCAGGGACAGCATCTGACACTAATTGAGGGTCATTTGACTTCCATTTTCTCAATGGCATACATGCCAACGCAAGCGCCTTGGTGACTTCAGTGCGAATGAATTTTGCTTCGTCTAAGTCATTTCCCCCAGTCAGCAAGTCGTCGACGTAAAAGTCGTGTTTAATGATCTCAGCTATTTTAGGGTTCCTACAGTCGAGTCCTATTTGTTTAAGGCATCGTGTCGCAAGGAACGGCGCACTAGCCGTACCGTACGTGACGGTGTTTAATTGATAAACATTAATAGGTTCACCAATATTATCACGCCAAACAATCTGCTGCAAATACCCATCCGACGGGTGGACGACTATTTGTCTATACATCTTCTCCACATCTGCAGATAAAACATACTTGTGGAATCTAAAGCGAAGTAGTATAGACAAAAGGTCATCCTGTACAGTTGGCCCGACCATCTGTAGGTCATTAGAGGACACTCCCGTCGAAGTAGGACAACTTGCGTTGAAAACAACACGAAGTTTGGTCGTGCTACTCGACTCACGTAAAATTCCGTGATGGGGAATAAAATAACCAACACACAAATTAGGTTTATTAATTTTTGTCATATGACCAAGTGACTCATATTCTAACAAAAAATCATGATACAGCCTACTAAAGTCTGGCTTAACCTTTAATCTACGCTCTAAAGACTGTAAACAATGTGTAGCCTTATTAAAAGAATTTCCTAGAACTGAAGGATCTTTCTTAAGGGGTATGCGGACACAAAAACGACCATCAGACAAACGTGTCGTATTTTTAACGAAATTATCTTCACACAATTTCTCTTCGGGCATATAAGAATTGGAAGATTTCGCATTCACCTCCTCTAATTGCCAAAACTTTGTCAATTCCATCTTAATTTTTTCCCAGTCACTATCGCTATCGGAAACCATTTTAGAAAAATTACATTTTACGTCATTCGACAGCAGAGAAATATAATTCTGAGAAATTGGACCGGAAACTATCCATCCTAAACGGGTTTCACATAATAATGGTTTTCCGGTACCTAACTTTAGTCTTTGAGATCCTAACAACTCCCAAAAAAGGTCAGCGCCAATTAAAATATCAACATCAGCAGGGTTATAAAAAGTAGGATCAGCTAAAGTAATATTCGAGGGTATGTCGAAATCAGAAACATTTATTACACGGCACGGTACGTTACTCGTAATGTATGGCAGAACAAAACAATGAAGTTCGAATACGAAGCTATCATCTAATGAAGTAATCTTAACCCGACATGTTTTTCCTACGTGCGAAGTAACATTGTTGATGCCAAGGATCGATCTATTTACTTGGCTAGTTGTTAAGTTTAGTTTATTGCATAACCTGTCCGTTATGAATGACGACGTGCTACCGCTATCAAGCACCGCGCGAACGAGATGCACACAACCATTGTGGTCCCGCAGTTTGACCAAGGCGGTTGACAACAACACATCTCGTTGCGTATGACCACACGGAGATGCAATGCTTGCTGATAACGCTACGTTATTAGTATCAGTGGTAGCAGACGGTAATGAAGACGATGCAGACAAGTTGTTTATCGAATTACCACTAAGTGTATTCTCAATAGTGCCTTTAGAATCTACGTGAACTAGTGTGTTGTGCCTACGTTTGCATAGTTTACAACCTGGTTTTTTACATTTATTAGCATAGTGCCCCGAACGAAAACAGTTGAAACATATCTTATAACTAGGTAGTAACTTGAGACGATCGTCATTACTTAATGCAAGAAACTGTGGACAATTGTATAAAGTGTGATCGTTGTTGTTACATTTAGGACATGATTTCGAAGCTGATTCAGTGCTAGAACTATTAGGAGATTGTGTTGCTACCATCGACTTAATCTTAGGGGCTGATTTACCTGTCGTTTGGGAATAATTAGTACGTGCTAGCTCCAAGGTCTCGATAAGATCGGCGCGATTACGTAGGAATAGCATAAATGCGTTAAAAGTAATCGTGCAGTCTTTGTCCATCCTACCTTTGTACTCCTCCCACTCACGATAGGTTTTTTGATCAAGTTTACGAGTGACAATGTATATTAAAAGTGTGTCCCAGTGTTTAACAGGCTCCCCTAACGAATCTAAAGCTCGCAGATCTTTATTTAACTGATCGATCAAACTTTTAATGGCAACAGAAGATTCCTTTGACATGGACTCAATATTAAATAATGCGCAAACATGATTTTGTATCAATAATCTTTTGTTGTCAAATCGATCGCATAACAACGACCATGCCACAGTGTAATTGCTCGAAGAAAACTCAATAGACTTAATGACTAATGCAGCTGTTCCCTCAAGTGATGCTCTCAAGTAATGGAATTTATTGATTGTGTCTATGTCATCGTTACTATGAATTAGGCTAGCAAAGGTGTCGCGGAATTCAAGCCAATTACAATATAATCCGCTAAACTTTGGTAACTGAATCGTTGGCAATTTAACTGGCTTATGCAGTGTAGGTGTACTTTTACAGCTTTCCATCGATTTATTGTCTTTGTTAAAATCACCCATAATATTTTGTGCTTTGGATATAGATTTATAATAAAGAGACTCAAATTCAGAGCGTTCAGAGTATTGTGATTTTAAATCGTCTACAATGCATTCCAGACGTAATTGTACCTCATCATACTGTTCGTACAACGACTCCATCTTGCCCACACGCAACTGCAGTTCAGACATATTACAGCTGGATAATTCCTTGTCCTTGAGTGAGTCCAGGAAATTAACGAAAGCAGTCAAACGACCCTTGAAGCTGCCTCGCTTTTTAATTAAATCCCTTTCGTCAGACATACTGGGAGACGAATGTTGTCAACCTGGAATTGATACAGGAATACAATTATAAAAACGAAAAATATGATTTGAGTACCTATACGCCTAACTGTATTTTATACACCTTCTAAATGCTATAATTAATAGCAAACAACGCAAACTTAATACTGTAACTACAACTAGGTACCAAATGTATAAACCTAAGATACCTAAAATACTACAATCTTTTTTATTTGTAAAACTTTTACACTAATTAATAAATAGGCACAACTAAAAACACTAATATAATATGTTGACTACATAAATGATTCTAAATGCTTATAATTTATAACAATGACTTGCACTAATATCAAACACTCTCAAATAATATGTATTATGTTAAAGATACTTGCTAACAATTAACACCACTGTTAAATAAATAAGTGGATTAGTTACAGCTCTAAATAATGTAAGTTCAAATAATGTAGCAATTAAGCTAACTATACTGTGATAAGTATGATTTTAAACTTAACTTTGCTGTTGAATATAATACTAATCACAATGTACCAAGTACCTAATGATTTTAATCTAACACGATACAATAGGTAATACAATTATTAAATGATACTGACCTTAAATGACCATTTACTTATACTACCTGAGTGTTGGGTGACGATATTAGTTTAATTATAAATGCTGTACACCGCTAAATCGTTTGCTTGAAGTCAATCCTTTTCACCGGCGAATAACCTCCACTGCACGTGGGTGATATTAATCCTTATTCATGATTTTAACCGCTGATCTCCTTTGTATTATACGTTATCCGGCTCGAAGGACCATGTGCGGGAATTTTAAGGAATATGCCGGAAGAATAAACTGGATCCTCAATATAAGCGAATATAATTTTAAAATTGGTGTTAACAATATGGGGTATCAAAGGCAAGTGAAGTGTCAAAGAGACGGACACATTCATTACAATTAATAAGTCTTGTACATAAAAGCTAATTAGACGAATTGCTGCTATGAGTTATTGGTCAGGCGTTTTAACAGTAATAGGGCGCCTTGAAAGCGACCGGTGTCCAGCAGTAGACCGAAGTAGGCTGATGATGATGATCCAACAGTTGTTTGTCGGATAATCTAATCGAAACAACATGCAAAACCACCCGTGCCACTGGTTTATTATTCTTCAGTTGTAAAAGCTGTTTATTTCTAGGAACTTGATGGCGCTTGGTAATTTATTTAAGTAAGGCCTGTATAATACGACACGCTAACAGTATATTCATTTTTCGAGTGTCGTGGTCATCAGATAGGAAACGCCGACCTCATCCAGCTGATATATTTTTTTATAATGTTACGTGTAAAGTGATTCCGATAGCATATTTCCAAATAAACAATTTCGTTTCATTTATTCTCTTGAGATTAGGCTGAACAAATAGCTGTATAGGCTCGCTGTGTGGACTTCAAAACGTTGAAAACTGGAATGTGTTCCATTGTGCGCTTTTATAATTTCTAACGTGATTGTGGGCGTCCACGACCACGGCACAGCATGGCATCACTATAAGGGTGTTACCACACCAATCGATCAATAGTCGATAGATGCCATCGGTCGATGGTAGAATGGATTAGTCGACGTCGATCGATAGTTTCTACCAGACCAATCGATCGATTGTCGATCGACCACTGTTTAAAATGTAATTTGCAGAATGTAAGCGATCTTTGGCTTTAAAAAACGGTCGCATCCAGAGTGTTCTGCGTTTGGGTCTCCGTAATAATAGTACGACCAAAATCGTACTGGCCAACAACAACGCGTCCTCATGTGAATACATTTCGAAAGAAACTGATGAAATATAGCCGGGGTCAATCGATCTACGTCGACGGATGCCGTCGACCGATGCCATCGACCGGCAATCGATCGATTGGTTAGTCGACCGGTATCCGTCGATCAATTAAAGCTACCACACCAATCGATCAACGTCGACCGATGTCGATCGATGGATTGGTGTGGTATGGTAACACGCTAACACAGCACCTGCTCCGTAGGTCTCGTGGTTACAAACGCGACTGCTGAGCGCGGGGTCCTGGGTTCGATTCCCAGGTCGGACAAAGTGTTTTTGGGTTTTCCATTGGGTATTTCTCAGTAACATTCTAGAGTTTGGAAGTTGGCGGTTTAATACCCCCGTGCCTCGGAAAGCACGTAAAGCCGTTGGTCAGATTGCCGTCACATCGGACTATGAGGGTAAAGGAACAGAGAGTGCACCTGTGTTTGCGCAGACACTTGTGCACTATAATATCTCCTGCGTACCTGGCTAATCTCCTTTGAGATTGGCCACCGTGACCGAAATCGGTCGGGAGGGTATTATTATTTATTTTTTTTACAAGGAAGTAAAATGTAAGTATGGAAATACATGAAGACTCTTTAAAATTTTCGTCCACGATAACGTTATAACGCGCATGCATTTCCATAAATTTTAATGACGTGGGCGTCCACGATAATATCGTGACGTTACAAATAGTAAAAGCGCACATTTTAATTACGATAGCAACAAATATTTGGATCGAGCAGGTCGTAATAAAGACAATACAGTAATTTAGCTGCACGCCAGATATTATGAAAGCCGATTAGAGTGCATACTTTAATGATTTGCTTATCAAGGTACAATCATAATTATAATCCTCCAACGTGTTTCCATCAAGCTATGCTAATACCCTTGAATATTAACAATACAGTCTCAATTTGTGTGATGTAGAGCGATAGAATGTGATCAGTGATGCCATCTCGCACTGTGCATTGTGATGCCGACCAACACGAGGTATTTCAACACTTCAACTTGGATTTAGAAACCAAAGATTTAAATCGTTAGATTCGCCCTACCGCGTCAAATCCAAATCCGTTTAGCCGTTTCTGCGTACAAGCGTAACAAATAGACATAGAAAAAATCATTTTTTTTCTCTTTATAATATTAGTTTAGAAAATACTAGCGTGATCTGCAATTGTTTTCTCGATAATTCGTCGCCTTGAGAGTGAAAACCTCGGGAATGCAACACTTCGTAAGTAGCATTTTATGCATTTCGGACAATCTTATAGTATCGAACAGTTCTGGATATAAAAGGGGATTAAATAATTATTAAGAATACAGAACCTCCTTTTTTAAGTCGGTTAAAAAAAACATAAAAGACGCCGTACAAAAATTTTAAAGCACGCAGTTCTTTCTTCCTCCTGAAAAGTTACTGCTTTTACACTTACGAGGTTTTCACTCTAAGATCACATTCGCAAGGACTTTAAAATATCGCGGCGGAATTTTAACGCGCAATGGATTTGCAACCCACAGCTTAACACCGAGAGTCCAAAATCCTACAATGTGTTTTTTTGACGCAATGAGGAGGCGCTCTGTTGGATTCTCAACGCTCGGCTCAACAGTTCAACACCGAGAGTTGAAAATCTAGTGCGCGATAAAATCCCGCCGCGATATTTTAACGTCCGTGCGAATGTGGTCTAAGGCGTCGAATTGTCACTAAGCCGAACGTCAAGAGAGTTAGTGTGAGGATACCCTCACTCATAATGAGAGTAACATTATGTCGGACCACGTATTGCTGATAAAATTACCGTATACATACAATTATTTTGATGTCTTGCTACACGTTAGTGTTTACACAGCCTTTTCATGTACTTAAAACGGTACACCGTAATATCATGGAAATTAAATAGTTTTATATTATAACTTTGGTGAGCCATATTCGTGTTTATCACTTTTCGAGGTGGAGACTATTGGAGCAGAAACTTGAATAAAACTGTAAATATTGATGAAAATTTAAGTACTCTACCGTAAATATGACATCTAGTTTTGTATATCATATTCCGGAATAAAAACGTAGCCTATTCCACTATCCATACATACTACTTACATAGACTATCTCTATGTAAAAATCACGTCGATCCGTTGCGCCATTGCTACGTCTTAAAAAATAGTATATTTCATTACAAGTGCGGAAAGGCTGTCATTGCAAAGAGTTCCGACAAATGTCTACCCGAGCCGAGGCGCAGCCGAAGGCGAGGGTTGACAGTCGGAACAAGTTGCAATGACGGTTCCGCAGGTGTACTGAACGACTATTTTTAATACAGTTGCGAAAAAATGAAAATATAAATGAAAAAATTAGTCGTATGTGGATATGTAACGACTTTTTGACTTTTCCGGTAAAATGTTGTCCGAAGCATTTTGTGCATACTGAGTTCCGGTGGTGTTAATTTAAAAAAAATAGGGTCGAAATTACTCATTTTGTGCAACAAACAACTAAACTCGCAAAGAAAATTTCTGGAAAATGGCGCCAACCGTAGAATATAAGCAGTTTTTTTTTCTTCACCCATTTTGGTAGGCAAAAGGAACTATCCATACAGCTTAGTCTTCAGTATATTTTTTTATTGATATGAAATGAAAATGAAATTTAATGAGATGAAATGAAATGAAACCTAACTTAACTCATTCAATTAAATCATTAAATCTGATATTGAAATAAATTAGTAGCTTCTTTTTAGAAATATACGTATTTGTATGAATCACAAAAACTCTTTAGTAAAAACTTCATGGTTGGTTTTTCTTTTTAATAGACATTATTTTGACAGTTGGGAAAGAGACACGCACGAGTTCGGGAAAGGTAAAAAAAAAGCACTAGTATGTAATAGCCCACTTCCCGAACGCTATACGTCCCTGCAATACACCACTTTTTGAGCAACTGTATTAAAAACATAATTATGTATACAAACAAACATTTGTATGGTAATTATTATACATACCTTTGCGTAGCAGTCTCTTCGCTAAGTCCAACGCAACCGTACTCGAGGGGAGTGAAGACAGTCGTAGCAACGTTTTCATAGTCCATGTGCTGTGTGGCGCCCGCGAACATCCTGCGCGCGAGCAGGCGGCCGGCGGCGATGGCCACGGGCGTCAGCTCCGGCCTTCCCTCTAGTACGTCACCCACAGCATAGATGTTGGGTATGTTGGTCTGTTCGGTCTGAGCGGCGATCTTACCGTTCTCCGATAAAGACTGGAAATAGGGGAGGTTTTCATTTGATAAGTTTGTGGTAAATTCAATTCATCGCTCGAGATTGAGTAAAACGGTAAGGTGACATGTCAGAAAAGTGTAGTATAAAAACCCGGTTTATGATCTAAAAAAAAAAAAAAAGAAGATACATAATTATACACACATTGACGCCGGGTACAGATTGGTGAAACTTAACATGAAATGTAACACAAATGAGCTGTCCAAATTTGCTTGCTTAAAATTCTGCTATTTTTTTGTGTAGAACTACCTGCTTCTGATTGATCATGATTTGCATGCCCATGTGACGGCAGAACATGGAGATCTAACTTCTATGAGAACATCTGTGTACCAATTTACCCAAGTTTGCAAAGAAATAAATGATTTGATTCTGATTTGTTTTGTTTGATAAAAAGTAAAAGTGTTATTATAATTAGACATGGGCGAAATAGCTCACTGAAAAGATAAAGAGCGAGTAGCTCTTTCACTCTAAAGAGCTATATCACTCTTCTAGCTCACTAGCTCTTCTATAGCTCAGTGACTCAGACGCCGACTGTTAGCTCATATGACTCACGCCGCACGCGCTTCGGCTCGCTCGCTCAATAGTCAATAGCTCTTTGGAAGTTTGGATTCTTTGTTACTCACTAGCTCTTCTATAGCTCAGTAGCTCAGACGCCGACTGTTAGCTCATTTGATTCTTGTCACGCGAATTACTAAGGAATTACGGATATCGATAAATAGATCTTGTTTTATTTTGTGGCGGTTTTTATAGTAAGAACGGTCTTATTAGTATTTGTACTTCGTTGCACGTGCCACGCAGCGATATGTATGTCATTTCGTCAAAACAACCGAAAAAGTACTAAGTTAAATAACTTTAAATAAGTTTTTCTAATCTGTTTGTTTATATTATGGTATGAGTACCTACTTATGAGTTATTTAGTAAACGAAACGCAATCAAACAATGCGGTTCCTTTTTATTTATAAATGTGCCAAATTATTTTCTACTTTAAGTCAATGACTATAAAGATAGATTTACAGTGATTATGTCGTATGATAACTGATAAGATTGTGTCGGAGAGCTTTTGTTGGAAGAACGAACGATGCGACGAAGTATTCCGAAGCGAGCCGAATGAGCCGTTCGGCCGGTCGCGTGCATCGCTGAAGTACTGAGCTAGTGAGTCTGAGTGAGCTAACTGAGCTAGTGAGCTACGTAGCGCGCGACTGAGTGAGCGAGAGCGACGTCAATCGAAAAGAGCTAGCTCTTTTCTATCACTAGCTCACGAGCTACCCATGTCTAATTATAATGTTAATTTTAAGATACACTACGCACGCTTGATGGCACAATATTGGTGAAACCTAGTATGTTCATAAGTGAATTTGTAATTACCTATTTTGAGAAATAAATATCATTAACCGTAAATGTATGCAATGCAACATGAAATCTATCAATAGCTAGGGTTACATATCATATTACGTTCCACTAATCTGTACTCTGCATTATGCTCATCATATTACGTTCCACTAATCTGTACTCTGCATTATGCTCATCATATTACGTTCCACTAATCTGTACTCTGCATTATGCTCAGCATTGATGAGCAGCAGCATTTCCCAAAATGATAGGCAGCGGTTTATAATAGTACATTCATCGTCAGACTCCAGGCTGCTATCTATCGAGTCTCTTAACCGGTTGAATGCAGAACCAGTAACTACAGAATCAATTGAGAAGTCATTTTGTCTCGTGTGGATCCACGTTCGAACGAAGATACGAAGAGCTAATGGTTTTTTTTTTAAATCCAAATCTTAGACAAAACTTTCTAATTGAACTTTAATCCAGCTAGATTGTAGCTAATCATGTAGCAATACTTCATATCGTACACGTACAAGGTCACTCATTAATGGATTTGATAACAATGATAATACGACGTAATTATCAATGTTACGAGTGTCAGGTACAGTCACACAACTGTATGCAGGTACTACAGATATTATTTGTACTACAGGTGCAGTCAGCAACAAAAGTCGATTAAGGCGGATGTTCCGATGGGCCGTCCATACATTTTTCGTGGGGATTATACGCTAAACATAGACACTCTTTGTTGAAAACGAATCATTTTATCACTTTTCTATAATGAAATGTCCCCGCGATCGACCTTTTTAGGAAATAATTTACATTATTTACTGAGGAAAACGATCGCGAAATCCAGACCAAATTTGACAGTTGCTTCACTAGTGTGCGTGAGTTTTGACAAGCAAAGTAAGCAAACTCAAACGCCATGATTGCGATAGTTTAGAGATGAGAACGCTAGATGGCGTGTAGGCATTATTATAATTCTGTTTAATCAATATCATACGTACAATAATTGATTTATTTCCTTTCATACCTTTCATGAACAGGTTCACCAAAAAAAAACTTTATAATTAATAACCTGACCTGACGACCTTCCTAACATAAACAACTTTATTACATAATATTGTTTTGTGGCAACATAAATATCATTATTCGTAGATAGGATTTATGCGACGTTGCCGTCCCACCCGACCTTGAACACATGAACTACATTGAAAGAATTACCAAGAAAACCGTTGCCACTCATCTTTCGCCGCGCCGTAGCGACATGATAATATAATTTTGAATCTTGCTTGTATGCAATAGCTTGGCGCGCGGAATTGCTCGCGGAATTATTCTATTTTGTATGCTTTGCATTTTCATTGATTCAAATTATTGCAATATTTCTAGTATGTTATTGCAATTTATTGTAGGTATAGTAACTAATAATGATTCGATTTTAAAAGTAAGTAGGTAAGTAAGTACCTATCTATCTTTCGGCGGTTTTAGAAACAGCAAGTTGGCCCGTGAGTTAGGTTTTAGACGCTGAAATCCCGTCACAATACTAATTACTTACCTATGTATAAATTACATAAGTACAAAGTCAGTGGTTATAACTTGAATGCGTTTGTACCTATATTTTTGGTCAATAATAAATTTAATAAGTAGGTACATATTAAAAAGCGGTAACCCAACGAGTTTGCAGTCATTTGCAAAATCGAAGTACCTACAAAATAGAATACCTTTTACGAATATTGTAAACAGTTTCAGACAAACAAACATTATTTTAGTTTGATAAGTCGCTTCGGCGCGGGGCGGCAGCGGCGTCGTCGGCGCGCGGCGGCGCACAGTGGTCGAAAAAAAAAAGCTTCCCTTTCATAGGATTTTTGAAAAATAAAATGTTTATTTGATAGTTTCATGTAGGTATATCTACAGTTTTGTCGAGTACATTAAAACATTGAATAAATTAGTAGGTACGGGTTTTTTAATCTATACCCTAAAAAATTACTTTAAATAATAGGTACATATTTCAAATGTATGAAAATGGAATTTGTTTTCCTCATAACTTTTTTATCAACTTCAAAAAAAGGAGGTTACAATTCGACACGTATGTATGTAATATTATTTAGAATTGCATTATATTCACATAATTATGACATTCTATTAGGGCTTCCAAACAAATATACTAAATTTTATAGACGTATGTATGTTTGTCCACGCATTTCTCCGCAACTATTAATCAGATCGTGACCATTTTTTTTATTGGCTTACATTTCTTCTTAGTTTAGGAGATATAATGAGTTCAATTAGTAAGGTATAATCCAAGAGTTAGTCGAAGAGTTTTTTTGTGAACTCTTCGATCTAGCTCTTGGGCTATACCTACACCTATAAACTCTTATATCTTTTGAACCAGTGACCGACAAATTCTGATATTCTGAAAGACAACAAACCTAGGTAGGTATATGACTATCGATCTTGACGAAAAGCGTGCTTATTCATAACGTATTGTTGCCGCCGCTACAAAATGTAGGTATCTTGTGTGAGCGGAACAGCGAGCGCCGCGCCAACGACTCGCCTAATCTACAGAGACCCTTGAGACCGCCGCCGCAGAGTTCGCACGTAGTACAGTCACGAGCACTAATATGTCAACACTTGGCAACTTTCAATTACGATTGTTTCACGAAATAACGAATGCAACGTTGAAATACGACACTTTACATAAACCTATGGGTTCGAAAATACTATGTTTCTAATAATATAAAATTTCATTCAAAAATAAAGGAGAAAATCGCCTTTGAACAAAGCCAAGTGTATACATACTTATGCTCGTGACTGTACATACCTACGTCCTAAGAATATTTCCTATTGCAAAATTTGTAAAGTAAGGAATACACCCATTTCAAATGTAGCAGTACCAAACTTGTTTTATTGAAGAAGCACCTCTAAAGAAACCCAATTACCCAACACGTATGAATAAATTAATAATTGGTATGTATAATAGGTACATTTTTGTAAATCCTATGTAAGGAAAACTTATTTTTGCGTCCACTGTGCGGCGTAGGTACCCAGTTAGCTGTCTAGCCAGAAGACCTACCTACGTTGAGGGTGCGTTCAGAACTTAGAATTTTGAAATCATTGGTTCAGAAACAAACAAATGATTGAGTTACTTACATCAAATTAATAAACGTAATTTATTGTTTGTATTTATACAACTTATTCTAATCTGTTTTTTTTCCTATTCGTCGACCAATACTCTACCAGGAATATAAAGATAAGTAAAATTTTACTTTTATTTTATTGTTCTGTTTTCTGTTATGATTTCAGAACGTAACCCTTTCATAAAATATCTGTTTACTGTTTCATTTCATCTGTACTATTGTATTTACTAGCAATTCTAGCTAGACTGCTTGAATACAACTACGAAATTCTGCGATCTCATTACATACGGTTGTGAAATTCGATACTATTCAATTTTATTCAAATACTGAGTGTCTAAGTAACATATTCTTTTGTTTTTCTTTATTTCAGATTTAGATTACATCTACAATCACAGACTACATTAGTACATTATAATGCAGTCTACACTACAATGTATGCTTGAACAATAAAGAAGGCGTATCGACGACACGAATATTCGGGGCCGCGCAAATCTTTAAAACGTATTCGAGGTGGACTAAGACAATTTCACGATGATGAGAGGTAAACATGCATAATATATTACTTACCTAATTCTTTGTCTGGCTTCTTCGTAAAACAGCCAAGTTTGGATGTAGGATTTCATAAAAAACGTGTGTTGACAAAAGTTTACATTCGTAAATCGTATTACACTTACAGCCGTTTGAAAGTTTAGCGTTCTGAAGATACCAAGATGCCAGTGAATGAAGAAATCCTCATAGATAATATGTTGTAGGTTTCAAATAAGCATGATTTATTGTAAAAAAGTGACATGTGGTGTAAGTATGGTCATTACATTAATTTGATTTGTTGCTTTCAGTACATAGAGTACCTACACAACCAAGAACATAGGCCCGTGTAAAACCAAAATTTCACTTAGAGGCCACTTACAGTACTCCTAGTACCAGCACAGTGACAGCTGAACCTGTGCTTGAACCTTTAGAGATTAATTGGCCGGAAGCTGATCCTGAAACTGATTCAATTGACTGTGGAAACTGTTCCAAAGAAATGGATATCTGGGTATCACATTGTGGACCTGAAGAATGTAATTGAGTGGGCATTCCAATTGGAAAGACACCGAAATATGTGTGTATCTTCACAAATTGAATTTGGTAATGAGACTTGATGGATTTCGAAGTGAATTAATTTTCAAGTACAGTATGTGTGGTAACTAAGACGACCCACTGACCGTGGAAGCACTACGGAGAGCAATAATAAAATAAATACTGCATTTTTGTGGGCAACTGCGACTGCTGATAGCTGCTACTACACTCAATCAGTTCACATAACAAGTCTCATGAATATTCCAACAATGTCGGCAAATAAATTTTGTTGTGTTGAAAAAAAATCAGGCAGTGTGTGGTTTGAACATTTGTCAGAGGAAATTAAAACTGCTGGTGAACAAGAAAGGTCAGATGCTATTCAAAAAGGTCATGTATCTTCAGACGGTGTTCCGTTTGTTACTGTATGTAGTCGGAGGATGGCTGAAAAGGTCATATGGCCATAACTTTGATTCATCTTCTGGTATGGTAAGTTAATATATTACTAAACATATACATACATAAACTCACGCCTTCTTCCCATGGGGGTAGGCAGAAACTACAGAACGCCACCTACTACGATACCTCACATACTCCTTTACTAAATACATATTTGGTTGTGTATGAACTTTTTATTATGTGCAATATTTACAAGTGTTGCTTTTCATTTCCAGGCCTGCATTATTGGTAAAGAAACTAAGAAATGTCTATTTCTTGGTGTTCAAAACAAATATTGTTATACGTGTCAATATTATGAAAAAAGGAAACATGGACATGAAAGCACATAATTGCTGCAAAACTTTTACTTGACCGCCTACAGCAATGGAATCACAAATTATTGTGGAAAGCTTTTAAAAGAGTGAAGAAATGCATCAACTTCGTTATTTGAGTTTTATTGGAGACGGAGACTTCTCTGTGTTTGCAAATTTGAAAGAGAAAGTGTCATATAGGAAATTTGGTCTGAGATGGGAACATAATAAAACAAATTGAATGCAAGAATTATAATGTATATCAGTGAAAGTGCTGCTATGGCAGCAGATTTGCGAAATAGCCCGCTTCATGTATTCGGAATACATGAAAACTGCAAGGATTTTTACTGCAATGTCAATAAAACAGCTGCAAATGGAAATATAATAAGTAAGAATTGTCAGTACCAGTAAGAAATGCTTTGATTATCATGGTACAGTATTGTTTCTTTGTATGTTACATAATCATCTATCTATAGGATTTTTATTGATATTTTCTAGTAAAAAATATTCTATTTTCAGGATTATCGCTTGCTACTGGACACAAATGGTATACATAGCCCAGGGGCATATTTTTCGAAATACATAAATGGAAAGGAACAAATCAGAATACGACAGAAGTCGTCAACACGAAAACCACATATTCTGCCAGAAATCATATTGAGACATGTTCAAAAAAATGCTAAATGTATAGATTTGAATGGTATGTATACTCGGCTAGATATCAAGTTATACATTTCCAGTATAAGCTGACCTCCCATTGTACGGAAATCCTATACAATGCGAGATCAGCTACTGGAAAACTAGCTGGTTAATTCTTTTTTTTTTTACTTCATAAATTGCATCAATTTCAATGTCTAAAATATATTATTATGTTATTCTAGTGAAAAATCGTCCTGCAACATCAGTTGGAAATTCGAGCAACTAGTAAAGTTTCAATATAGAGCAGTTTTGGAGATTGATGGTAAATGACATTTTGAAATGAATGGGAAACAATATTCGTCCAAAGTAACATAATTATATTCTAAGTAAAGTTATTTTTCTTTGCAGCAGCAGCAGCCTTTAGCAGTAGACAAGAAGACTCGCACATGGTGAAAACAAGAAGTCAAACGATTTTTGATATTTTGTAGTAGTTTGTTTAGAATCAACATTATTATATCATTGTATATTACTTTTTTTTTGTATTTACTATAAAATGAAAAGGTGAAATAATACTTTATTATGTAAGTATAACCACCTGGTGATCTCACTAGGCAGGTCTTTAGATTTTTCTTTTTCTAAAAACTTTGATAGGCTTTGACATTATAAAATATTTTTTCACTCTGGTTATAAGTAATTGCATACTACATTGTATTTTTTTGATTTGTTGTTATCTTTTGTTTTTTTCTTGTGTCTGCTAGGTGTAACATCTGTAATAATTGGATATACTATAAATTTAATCATGTATCTACATTTGTGTCACTTCAAATATTTATATTTAATTAGTAGTAAGGTAATAAAACTATCTTTATAAACTGTATAGACTGAAGTTTTTGTAACTGAACATACAGCTGTGCTGCTGGGGAGTTTGTTGCGCCACTTCTTTCCAGCTAAAGCACTAGGGAGAGGTTAAGGGCGAATCCCATCGATAAAAGACATGCCGGGGGTAGGCAGAAACTACAGAACGCCACCTGCTACGATACCTTACATACTCCTTTTGTCTCGTTTACGTTCATAAATCTGGTCATACACGCACGCCGGTTGTGAGTACTACGCACAGGCACAGTATATTCATAATATTCGCAAGGAACGCATTTCATTTTTCATATAAATATCGTAGCAGGTGGCGCATTTTTTAAATACACGCCACCTAGTAGTCTATTCTTGTAAACGTTTGGAAGTACTCGCTTACGTCTGTGTGTGTAAACGACCTGTATTCAATGGCAGATTTTATTTGGGGATTATGTGTCGAATTGGGTGGATTTTGAGGCAATGTTATGACCAAATACAATAAAGAGTAATGTCCGATAACCGCGTCTACTACTCCTACGACTTAATAATGTGCCAATTACACATAAAACAAAATAAACTAAAAATGTTGACATCAGCGCCATCTAGCGGGAAAATGGCCCGGAGCAGATCGTATGATCCTCCTTAACACTTCAGTTTTTTTTATCTCAGTTATTGAGCAAAATATTAGCACTTCTGTTTTTTTAATTTCAGTTATTGAGCAAAATATTTATTCAAAATTGCATTGTGCTTCTGCTGCAATTTTTAACAAATATTTTGCTCAATAAACGAGATTAAAAAAACTGAAGTGTTAAGCGACTTTTGTTGCTGACTGTACCTGTAGTACAAACAATATCTGTAGTACCTGCATACAGTTGTGTCACGGCGCTCATCGATGAATTATATCATACGTGCATAAAGAGCCCACTACTAAACCCCAGGGTGCTCATCATGTAAAAAAAAAAGAATGTTTTTTTGTTAACAGATAATTGCTTCATATTTTGCAATAAATTACCAGCGTTGTGTCATCGCGCTTCTCTTTCTTTTCTATACAGTCCGACAGTGACCGCGTTTTAGGTCATGTAAGCCCCTTAAGGGATTTATGTAAACTCACGGTAACTCCGGCGGCGTCCAAGTTAAGTGCCTTGGTGAGCGCGTACCGCCCGGTCGCGATCAGCACTGTGTCGAATGTATCTTCGAATCTGGAACACACGACAGTTATTAACTCAAAAAATTAACCAATTTTTAACACGCTTTTATTAGGTCGACCTGTATGTAACTAACTATGTAATGGAATCTAAGGTAACTAATTTAACCATCTTCCAAGGGTCGTAGCGTGATGAAAATTGGCAGCTGTATGTAGTTCTGATGACAATACAATAATATGGTACTGTCGAACTGATCTGATGATGGAGCCGGAAGATATATTTTTTTTGTTTTTACGTGCATTTATAAAAGCGTGTTTTTTTAGTGTTTTTTAAACTATTATTTCTTTTCTATGTCATTCTGAATGCATGTAAAGGACCTCCTATTATTTATGGCCATCTAAAGTAGCTACCAGTGCCATTGCAGATGCGTTGCCATCCAAGAGACAAAGCTGAAATTTCTCAGGTGCCTGTAATTGCACCGGTACACATACCCTTGGGGGAGGCCTATGTCCAGTAGTGGACGTCTTTCGGCTGAAATGATGATGACATACCCTTCTACTGGCTGCTGAAACAGACATGTACTAGGTATGTACAGGTACTTCCCTAGACGAGCTCACCTATGCAAGCCTTCGAAAAAGTAGAAAATATTCTACTGCTCGACCAATATACGAAAATACATACTGCTCCTGAAGTTCCGTGTTCAACCAGCGCGCCTTCAGCTTTCCGTTCTCAAGCTTCTCCACAGACAGCGGCACGCATCTGTGCTGGAACTTGACGCCCTTCTCCTCCATCTCGTTGGTGACCATGCGCGCCATCTGCTGGTCGAAGCCGCGCAGTGGCACGGAGCGCACCAGCACGGTTGCCGGGAAACCCATCGAGTTCAGGAATCCGGCGCATTCGAGACCAATGTCTGTTGTGTCGAGTTAAGAAAATTCGATGGAATGTTACGGGCAATGAAGGGTTCCGTAGTTGGAATGAATTTATCCCAAGAACAAACTTAATATTGTAGTTGAAAAACATGTTCTCTCATACATTCCAACTGAAAATGTAAGTTTGTACGCACAATATTGAGAGATTTACCCTGTTGTTTTAAGAGCACAGACTTCTTATAGGTTTTCCTGTAGTCTATAGGTAAAGAACTATTTCCTGTATTTTTTTTTTTTTTTAACTTCAGTAGTTTTGGAGATAAGGGGGGGGGGGGGGCATTTTTAAGGTTCCTGTGTCCAACGAAAACCGATAACTAAGCCTAACGCCGGTCTGTGCCTTTGTCGCAATGCTCAATCTTTTTACCGCATACTAAATAGCCATTTTATTTTATTTTACACAGAATACGTTTTACTGTAGCTACATGGCAAACAATAAAGTACCTAAACTTAGTTTTTTCAGTGTGACTAAGTTGTAAGAAAATTTAAACAAAGCGGAAAGTTAAATATGAAGTTTCATGTTGACTCAGACCTTATTACCTTTTACCGTAAAAAATACTATTCATGTTCGCCTGTAGTGATAGTATCGGTTTGATTATCGGAATTAGATCGGTGTTGCCGATAGCGATCATGTAATTTGAAAATCACGCAATTACCATACGATTCTAAGATGTTATGTTTGTGGAGGTAAGAACGATCAATACAGAATTGATATACAAAGTGGAAGGAACGATCAATACGGAAATGATATACAGGGTGGAAGGAACGATCTATACGGAAATGATATACAGGGTGGAAGGAACGATCTATACGGAAATGATATACAGGGTGGAAGGAACTATCTATACGGAAATGATATACAGGGTGGAAGAAACGATCAATACGGAAATTATATACAGGGTGGAAGGAACTATCTATACGGAAATGATATACAGGGTGGAAGGAACGATGAATACGGAAATGATATAAGGGTGAAAGGAACGATCAATACGGAAATGATATAAGGGTGGAAGGAACGATCAATACGGAAATGATATACAGGGTGGAAGGAACTATCTATACGGAAATGATATACAGGGTGGAAGAAACGATCAATACGGAAATGATATAAGGGTGGAAGAAACGATCAATACGGAAATGATATACAGGGTGGAAGAAACGATCAATACGGAAATTATATACAGGGTGGAAGGAACTATCTATACGGAAATGATATACAGGGTGGAAGGAACGATGAATACGGAAATGATATAAGGGTGGAAGGAACGATCAATACGGAAATGATATAAGGGTGGAAGGAACGATCAATACGGAAATGATATACAGGGTGGAAGGAACTATCTATACGGAAATGATATACAGGGTGGAAGAAACGATCAATACGGAAATGATATAAGGGTGGAAGGAACGATCAATACGGAAATGATATACAGGGTGGAAGGAACGATCAATACGGAAATGATATACAGGGTGGAAGAAACGATCAATACGGAAATTATATACAGGGTGGAAGGAACAATCTATACGGAAATGATATACAGGGTGGAAGAAACGATGAATACGGAAATGATATAAGGGTGGAAGGAACGATCAATACGGAAATGATAAGGCGCGTACGCACGTACGAACAAAACATGGTGAACACGAACATAATGGATCGCCTCGAACATTTTTGACGAACACAGGTTATGTTCGTTAGTGGTACGCACGTGCGAACAAAGTGTTCGATGTTCGTGTTCACCATGTTTTTGTTCGTACGTGCGTACGCGCCTATATACAGGGTGGAAGGAACGATCAATACGGAAATTATATACAGGGTGGAAGGGAGGTCGACACGTAACCATGGATTCTGTACATGATTCTGAATCCCCCTGCGTTTAAAATGATTAAAATAAAAAATCTGTTCCATACGTTTTGACGGCGTAGGTATATTTATGTCGCAGCCAACTGGTTTAATTAGTCGTTCAGTTAACCGCCTAGCCTTTAACTAAACTGCGGCCGTTCAACTAACGGTCTGAATGATATTCAATTATAGTTTAGGTTGGAAGACTGTAACCAATCACGCGCGAGCCGGATTGGTCGCAATAACCAAGCCAGAGAGGCACCCCGACCAAATGGATTAGGTTAGGTTGGAACTGTGATCAACCGCGTGCGAGCCGAGAGAGCGAAGCGAGGCGAGCACTACTTCCAAAGGCCAGGCGGTTAACTAAACGGCTAATTTAACCAGTTGGCTTCGACATTTACACTTTTCTATGAAACAGCAGATTTTGTTTTCATAAGCAAGAAATTTCTACCCTAGGTGTTCTAGAAACATGTGCTGAATTCACGGTTACAGTTTGCGCGTCGATGTCCGCCACCCTGTATTTTAGAGTTGGTGTATGGAAGTGCGCCGATCCCAAGTAAATTGGCTTGTGCAGGTGGATGAGTATATTTGTAAAGGATACATCCAGCGCCAACAACGAGCGTCTTGCCCGGGGGGTGACTGAGACTGAAGATGTCGTCGCTGCTGATGCAGTGCTCCATTACTCCAGGGATCTCCGGGTAGTGCGGCCGGCCCCCCACAGCAATCACGATGTTCTTCGCAGTCATCGTCTTCTTAGACCCATTCTTCAGCGTCGCGATAATCGTGTGCTCATCCTTGAACTCTCCCAAACCATTGATATACTCAATCTTCTTATCCCTCAAGTCAACTCTAGTCACCCAGTTGACGGATTTGATGTGGTTCTGTACGTTCTCTGTGAGCGATGGCCAGTTTATTTTGATGTCTTTCACAGCAGGTACATCCCAGCCGTAAGAGACGGCTTCCTGTAATGTTAGTAGCGAACGTGCATATTAATGTGACGCGTTCAGACTTAACAAATAAACAAGTTTAGTTTTTATGTTCTTATATTAAAACAAGAGATAGAAATCGCGTTACAGATATCATTTTCATAGCTTCAGTACACATGATAATAGTCAGCTGATTTTAGACATTGCTTGTACTTGGATTATTCTTGGCGCGAAGTCATCTGCGTAAAGTATAATGTAATAGGATTACACGTCTTACGTGTAGATAATAATGAATGTCGGAATGTGTGAAAAAATTAGCACCTTAAAGGGCTTACAGGACCTAAACGCATAAAACGTAAGTTTTAGAAACATGCGTTTTAAACAAAATCAGAAATATATATGATATTCTTCAGGATATATTCTAGGTAGATAGTGTGTTAAAAACATAATACAACTAATTTGATACGATAGAAAAAAATCATGAAGATACCTCTAAAACTTTCTTTTTACAATAAAAAAAATACTAATCTACATCCAATCATTCGGATTTTTTGTCAGATTATTCTACAAGAAACTTAATAAAGCACTAGTGTTTTAATTTTTTAGTCCAAACATTGGGTTTTTTGTAAATAGATATTTGCTTCATATTTTGCATTAAATTACCAGCGTTGTGTCATGGCGTTTCTCTTTCTTTTCTATACAGTCCGACAGTGACCGCGCTTTAGTAATCCCCTAAGCATCAATATCACTTATGAAATTCAGTAGCCAAAGTCCGTCGGTAAAGAGATGTAAGATGGACTAAAAGCCAAAATTGGTCAAATATAGCACATTTCTTCAAACAATGGATGGAGGTAGACACTCGAAGTACCTAAATGATTGATAACATAATCATACGAGTGTCTGCGTTGTTAGTTCAATGATTATTATATTATCAGCCACTATACATTCAATAGGGTTTATAATGATAACGAAAGATTATTATAGGAACAGGATATAAATCGAATTAGCAGTTAACTATTTCACACACGAGTTTCTCTTGGCAGACGAGTTCGAAGGGAGACGAGAATGAAAGACGATAGTCGCAAGATTTCACGACACTTCGCAACGCTCTGTGAATTTAAACACGCTAATGAACGTTTTTCTAAGTCATTGGAAACCATATGTTGATATGAACGATGACTTGCAAGATTGGTGCCAATATCGTGGGCGTATGAACTAAATCTGTATATAGTAACTAGGCTACATGACCGGCCATTATCTACCGGCAGAACTAGTTCTTTTTTTGCTGAGTAATAATATATTGGCACAGACTCTGGACCTCAAAACATTTATTTCAATTATAACATTTTCTGTAAATGTTATAATTAAAATAAATTCTTTTGAACTGTCAAGGAGTCGGTCAGTTAGAAAGATGGAGCTAGTTGCCCATTCTAAAGCATAGGGTTCTATTACGAAGAATGGGCAAGAAAGACCATGCATGGACGTTCTATGGATCAAATCATCATCATCATCTGCCTAGCCTTTTCCCAACTATGTTGGAGTCTGGTTCCAGTCTAACCGGATGCAGCTGAATACCAGTATTTTACACGGAGCGACTGCCTATCTGACCTCACAGCCCAATTACTGGGTAATACGATACCCCTTGATAAGACTTGTTGTCAGACCAGTTGTTGTTCTATGGATCAAATATCCCAAAATAAAGTCCACAGTGCATGCACACTACTAACAACAGGGTTCCTAGACCCCACACAGACCTTTTAGCGTAACAATGATCGCATCGTCCAACCCACCGATGACAGTATTGTCCATGACCTTTTGTTTTAGGCCATGTCATGTATGCCATGTCATGTCATGTAACACCGCCAGTTCCAAAATATTTTCTCTTTTGTTCTAAATTACAATGCCCAAAACGGAAAAATATACAAAACGAACTACATAATATTAGTAAATAAAAAAGGGAAATACATTTATATTTCCACATTTCTGGATGGCTACAATAAGGGGCTTACATGACCTAAAGCGCGGTCACTGTCGGACTGCATAGAAAAGAAAGAGTACCTCGATGACAGAACCCTGGTAATTTTATTAATTAAAATAAAACACTAGTGTTTTAGTATGTTGCTTGTAGAATAATGTGACATAAAATCCGAATGATTGGATGTATATTAGTATGATTTTTATTGTAAAATGAAAGTTTTTAGAGGTATCTTCATGATTTTTTTCTATAGTATCACATTAGTTGTATTGTGTTTTCAACACACTATCTACCTAGCATGTATCCTGAAGAATAACATATATTTTTCTGATTTTGTTTACTGTAGTTGATCATATACTTTTATTGTTTCTAAAACTTGCGTTTTTTGCGTTTAGGTCCTGTAAGCCCCTTAAATAATAAATCTCTGTACCTAACAGCATATGCGTCTGCGAAACGTGGACACCTGGTATACTAGTATATTAAAAACAAACATTATTATTATTAAAGTAAATTATTTATTTTCTTTACGACTCTTTGTGTTAACTAAACCCCATAACTTTATCAACACGTCTTTGCAATGGATGTATTAGTATAAAATATTAATCAAAAGTATTGATCGACTGTTCGCTAATGGCATAATTGTATGGGAAGTACTCGCCTGCTATGATCGACCGGTTCGCGACCTTGCGACTGTCTGAGGTCAACGGCTACCAACTGCTTGTTAAGCGCTAGCCCGAAATAAACGGCACGAAAGTTTCGGCCCACTTGAAACTTGTGGTTCCTCGTTTAAATCAAGTTTTGTAATATACTTAACACTTTTTTTTCTTCCAAGCCCCCGCTTGTAATCGAACATCCGGTTTTGAGATAGAGTTTAGAAAACTATGAGAAGTGGAACTGAGTCCAACCAAGGAGCCATGGGCCCGATTTTGGAGAAAACTCAAAAATACATTTTTGACGAAGCTGCTGGTTCTAGAAATTTAAAAACTGGACAAGTACGAGTCGGACTCGCACACGAAGGGTTCCGTACCACAAGACAAAAACGCAGAAAAAAACACGTTTATTGTATGGGAGCCCCCCTTAAATATTTATTTTATTCTGTTTTTAGTATGTGTTGTTATCAACAGAAATACATCATCTGTGAAACTTTAAACTGTCTAGCTATCACGGTTCATGAGATACAGCCTATTGACAGACGGACAGAAGGACAGTGGAGTCTTAGCAATAGGGTCCCGTTTTTACCCTTTGGGTACGGAACCCTAAAAACCACCCTATGCGGCGTCAGGTGTACCTATACCCTGCACCAAAAGTTAGTGCCGAATGTAAGGATCAAATCCTACTAAAGAGATATAATTTGGTCCTCGTCGGACCTCTTTTATATGCTAAATTTTTCAGGATACAAGATTTAGCATATAAACGAGGACCAAATTATATCTCTTTGACTTGAATTGTACAGCAAGAACTTTTCATCTTTTTAATATTATCTACAGTTTTCCTACTTTTACATAGGTACACAATGTCACCTCTGAATACATAGAAGAAACCTATTAGTTCCGGGTGTTATACCATGAAGCTACAGAATTCCACACAAGTTAATGGTATGAAACGACCACTATCTTTCTTGCGAACATTTTCTGAAACGATGATTGTGCAACGCAAATTTAAACCGTTAATATGAGAGAAATGAATTTTAAGACAATGTAACTTGAATAAAAAGTTTTCAATAAAAACGTTTTGAAGAAAAACCAACGTTTATTATATCTTTTGTCTAGGATACTTAGTACATTGAAGCTTCTATAGAGAGCGCTGTATGTAGAATGATTGTCGAAATGCCAAAGCAAATGCAATAGGGTTAGGTACCTCTGAGAAAGGGCCACTAAACATAAACTCCTATTACGCTACACGATATTTAGGCGACAAGATTCTTCCTCCCTTTCTCTAATTACACCATCCCGATCTAGGCAAATGTCCCTGAATATCGCATACTGTAATAAGGCTTATATACCTCCATCCGTTTTCGTCTCCTTTTGAGAATAAGATCTACCTCCTTATGGCAAAAGATGTAGGCGGCATTTAGCGCATCTACTGTTCACAGTATGCCCTAGCTCCCACGTTAGTCACCGCAATTATTGATCACAGTGTGCGACGTTTTAAATACTCAGGTACAAAAAGTATGGAATGGAGGTGATTAGTGCAGCTGAACATTAAGTTCGCTTTTAAGTACGTATTATGTTTGCTCCGTAATAGTAACGCAAACCGTTGACAACCGGCACGATGCGATGTGCGCTAATATAGACTCGTTACACTCACTGAACATTGAGTGTGTTTGTTAGAGAGAGCTCAAACCAAGAGATCCTAAGTTCTGTCCATATAATATCAGAAAATGCAATTGCGCCATTGATTGTTTCACCTCAAACCACTGGAGGAGACGTCAAATGTCTCCTCAAGTTGACTCAAATGATTTGAGTCAAATATATTGCAACATTAGTCATTAATAGAGGAAACCATAGAGCAATTTAAAAGTCTAACCCTACCAGGAACAAGAGGATTAAACGGTTTAACCAGAAAAAATAATTAAAAGGAAGGAAATATAGGTAAGTATCACGATGACGATGACTCACTAAGTAGGAATTATTCACTACATAGAATGGTGAATTATGAATAGTATGATACTGCGCACGAAACTGCAAATCACTATGATCAATCAAAGGAGATCTAGGTTCAATTCAAGAGAAAAATTAATAAACAGCATTAGATCAGACCGAAGATGGAATGCGTCTCATCTGAAATGTGGATTAAACTGATCAATTTCTGGTCTCAGTGGCTATTTATGTTTCCAGGCAAAGCCAATAATAGATGCTTTTAGGCACAGATCTGTGCTCTGGGACGGTAAGGCTAGCTACAGATGGTAGACACTTGACGCGTGGTTTGCTAAGATTTATTAGGTGCTTATGATCTGAACTAAGCAAAATGCAACCCAAGTCATAATGTTATTTTACTTAATGATTTTTCAAATGCAAATTAATGGTTCTTCAGCTATGGCGAGCAGGTGATTTATCCGATTCCCATAGACAGATAAAGGTTGTATTAAAATTAATAATAATAAATATATCATATATTATTATTAAAATCCCCCTTTGTGTCTCTAACTCTCCACTTATCAAAAGCAACTTAGATATATGGAAACTAGGTTAAATGGCCCCAACAATGTTGGTAAATCCAAACATGTACTTAATTCCAGCACATGAAACAATGCACAATCGCACATAACTGTACAAGTCCCCCGTACATTGTATGAACCGACGATGCTCCGTTGTGATGATACGGAGATAAAGCATACACGCAACAAGCCATTGTAAACCACAATGATTTGTGAACATTTTTCGCGGCATCATTACGTAAGTGATATGTGTATGACTGCTTCTATTTTTTTAAATAAAAAACACTGATTAGAATTCTGAGTTTTTTTTTCTAACTATATTAATAGTTAGGTCTATTTTATAAATAAAGTTTAAGCCAATTTGCGCATCTTAATTATTGCGCATCTGGTGTGAGCAGTATTGGGGAAGCACGCTTTTAGGGTTCCGTGCCAAAATGGTAAAACGGAACCCATAAGGTGAGACTAAGTCTGTCTGTCTGTCTGTCTGTCACAGCTGGATATCTCAAGAACTACTAAATTGACATAGTTTATGTAAAGATTACAGGAAAAATAAAACGAAGTCTCCAAATAGCACACTTTTTCAGAAATCATCAACAAAAGTTACATTAGTTTCACTATCGGTCAAGAGATGCCGCTGACATAAAACTGCAATATTCTACCGCAGTGCACAGTGTTAAAATTCTCTGATGAATTATTAAAAAAAACATGATGGTACGGAACCTTCTAGCTTCGGTGCGCGAGTCCGACTCGCTCTTGACCGGTTTTTGTATTTATTGGTGCTTATTCGACTTCGTTGCGTATAAAGAGCAGCAACCAAATATAGCAGTGGTCATTTGGTTTAAATAGGTTTTTATATTTCGTTTATTTATCTTATAAATAGATTCTTTTATATTTTGTGAATGTGAAAACGTGGTAGGCCTTGTAGACTGTAGATTTGTGGACCATTTCCTATTTTATTAAGTACCTGGTACTTGCTGACATGCCTACACTGTCCTCCCATACCGATTAACATTGTAATTTGAAAAACATTGTAAAAGTCAATTATTTTTAAAAGGTCATCAGTGGAGGAAAAACCAATTGGAACCGTGCACCTAGCTTCTGACGTTTCATAAGCGCCCATGTAGGTTTATGTGAAATAAAATATATTTTTCAACTTCCTATCTTAGGTCTGGGGTATGTAGCAATGGCTCCTAAAAAACCAGTTAGGAAAAGCTAGATATATATTGTTTCATCCCATTTTACTTATTGTCATAGGTACACTAATTGCAGGACAAAGAATAATAATAATTATCAGGGTAGCATAACAAAGATTAGATTAATTATAAATTATAATACATAATTAACAGCATAAATTCGCATTTTTGTCTGAATTTTAGTTTTCCTCCCAAACTACTGCATTCATTATTATTGTTCGTTTTCCCTTGTTAAGTCAAAAATATTAACTATGGTTTCTAACTACGAAATAAAGAAAAAATTGTATAACCATCTCCGAAGGGGAACAATCCAAGTTTCAGGGTTTCATTTAGGATGTGGGTAGGATGCAGGTTGTATGTAGCATAGGATAAGAGCCAGGAAACTTACCACCTACGAAAAAATTATACTTAAGTAACATTATGATTGAAGCCTTAGGGCCGATTTTTCAATTGTCTATAGAAAAATTGTCAAAATGACAAACTTATTCATCAGATAAAAGTTAACTGGCGAATGAAAAACAAGCCCTTAAACAAAAATTAAGTAGAAACACTTATATCTCTACTAGCAGCACGCCGCGGTTTCACCCGCATAAGTGTCGCGGGACTCGAAACTATCTCTATACCAAATTTTATCTAAAACGGTTCAGAGTGGTTTAAGCGTGAAGAGATAACAGACAGACAGACACACTTTCACATTTATAATATAGTATGGCTAAATAAATACTACTAGGCAAAGATTCCAAAAGTGAACCGTCTTCATGGATGTTATCTAAACAATTTAATTTTACTGTTGCTGATAAATTTAAATGATTACAAGTTTTATTTAAAAAAATTATTGGACAAAAGATAAAGTGCTGCTATCAATTAACTGCTACTATTATTAAAAATAGAAAAAAAAACTCACATGAATGCTTTCTCCCAACAAGGCAGCCTGATGCATCAACTTCTTGGGTATGCAGCCTACATTGACGCAGGTGCCGCCTAGCCCCCATTTGGTGCCCTGCGGTGAAGGGGTCACGTAGTCCAGCACCGCGACCTTCGCGCCGAGGGTCACGGCCTCCTTCGCACACGCAAGCCCTCCCGAACCACCACCAATAACGGCCAGGTCATAGTCGAAATATCCATCTAAAATGGACACAATAAGCCTGTTAGTATGGATCCCATTGTATGTAACCAAACATGTTTATGTGGACTCTTGTGACCCCAACCTAGGCCTTTTTATTAAGTGCATTAAATTGATGTTAATATTTTTATTTTTTTAATGAGGATCAGGCACGTTTTTTACAATACTTAATTATGCAGATCAATAGAAACTACAAAACTATTAAATACTGTGAAAAAATATAGAAATTGTATTAGAAATAACAAAGATTCAGCAATTTTAGTATGCCAGTCTGAAAAACAATATTGGGCACTAAGAAGAAAGGTCGAGGTCTGCTCATTTTGGATCAACGGTTTGGAAAACTTGTAATAACTTCGCCATTTCTTCATGGATTTTGAAAATTAAAAAAGTAACAATATCAGTATTTTATAGTGGTACCGTCGTTATAAATCCAAGATCTTATTTGGCGCATGATCCTCATTAGGCATTCAGTTACAGAAGTGAAAATTCCTGCCAATATTTTATCATGTTGAAGTCCCATTAATAGTTCTAGGTATGAGCTGGAACTCAAACAACAGAGCTGGTTGCCCAAAGCTCCGGTAGCAGAGCACTAAAAGAAGAAGCTTCAATTAGTCACAAATTGATAAAAAACACTTATTTATTACAAGTGTCACTACATGCAAAATACTATCATACTTATTATGTGAAATGTAAAATAGTGCAGAGAAAAATAATAAAACCTAAACTACATAAATCAAGAATCGGGAATGAAATTTTCTTTCTAATAACATTGTTTGAAATATAAATTTCATTTCTGTGACTGAGTGCTTTTGTAATATTTTGTAAACAGATACACAGCTGTAGAATTAATACAAGGAAGCTGGTTTTCTTTAAGCAATTGATTAGCAAACCATTCCCTCTGGATAGCATTTACATTCATATTGAAAATGCAAACATTTTAAATTATTTATCTAAACATATACATATACTCATAGCAACCCAATCTTGTAACAATTGTGACTACTGTTTGTTCCTTCCCATAGATGTGATAGCATGTGCATGACAAATATTAATGCGAGATTTGTCAGAGTTCATGCCTTCTGAGGTATTGTCTATAGGAGTAACCAACATGGCATTACGGCTACAACACAGCCAGCCTGATATCACCAAACAAATTCAAACTATAGCATGATATAGGAAAACAACATGAAATATTTCAAATAAACTATGAACTTGATACATATCATGGGTATTTTTGGGGCTCACAGTTACTTTCAAACGCCTTAGCTGTGGTAATAAAAATAATAATTAAATATTGTGCAATGGAACAAGCTAGACATTCGGATTGATTCCACCATTCCAATGATGCAAATAATTTCTTGCACATTCTGTTTTAGAACCTATCATTTGCTGTTTAACAAACCATAGGCATACAATTAACAAGTTTTTAGGAATACCATAGTAAGTAATCTGTAAAAAATCAAGTTACAAAAACTGGGTTGTATGAGTTGCTCAATCAAGAGTGAGGTTAGACAATTATCTGTACTTCAAGGTTATAACATCGGCAATCATGGTCTACTTACGCGAACTAAGTGTTCTTTGGGCCAATATCAACACTCTATCAAATTTAATTATAGGTTTTAACAAATTATCTATCCTTACAAAATTACTTAGTATTGTCATTTTGACGTAAATGTGACAGAGACAAGAAAAATACACACACCGGACCTTTGGGGGTTGTAAAAGATAATAACGTTCAGTGAATGTCAAGGCGATACTATAACTAAGTTCAGTTCACAAGATGAAGACCGTGTTGATCACCGGTGCCAACAGGGGCCTCGGCCTGGGGATGGTGAAATATCTCACTAAACAGAACACTGCGAAGACAATAATCGCGACGTGCCGGACCGTGTCCGAGGTATGTTAATGTAATTTCTTACTGACCTATAATAGGTGCCATCACTCCAATAATTGTTTTATAACACAAGTTATATCCACACTTTGTCTACTTTTAATTGTGTAGCGCACTGAAACTGCACGATGTCTCTCGATCAAATACTATTCGGTATTCGACCAAAGGCGTAAAGTGCTTTTTGTAGCAAGCCAACAATCCGAGAGTGTGAAAGAGATAGCGAACTAGTCTCGTTTGACAGCGAACTGCTGCGACAGACAGGTGACGTCACCGTCACTACTAGCTGACATTGGAAAATAGTGCTGTGATCATGACGTATCACTTTTTCAATGATGTCATCACATCACACAACCAGACAAATTATTACTAATGTGTGCATGAGTGTGGAGTTTCTACATCGAGATAATTCCAGGATAACAGCATCAACACTTCAACAGAACTACAATCGTCCCCCTCCAACTCAGACAAACTTTCTAATACTTTCTTTCTTTCATTCTTATTTTAACTAAAATTGTGATACCAATTAGACCCGACGTAACATAACATACATGTATTCCCGAAGAAGGAGTAGGCAGAAGTGTCTATTTCACCCACATTCAGCCAACTAAGATAATAATATAAAGTTCTTGTTCCATGTCATTAACATAAAAAGTAATTTAAAAAAATTAAACCGACTTCAAAAAGAAATTAACTCAAAATTATGAAATAACTTTAATTTCGGAAGTCGGTGTCTTGGGATCTGTATTTTAGTTTTATGCCACCGACTTCCGAAATTAAAGTTATTTCATAATTTTGAGTTAATTTCTTTTTGAAGTCGGTTTAATTTTTTTAAATTACTTTTTATTTCGTAATTTTTAGTTTTTGCACTAGTATTTGACCAAGGTTTTGAGATGTTTTCCCTTTGACACTACACCCGTAGCTCTTATCAATAAGCCAGGCCGTCACACTTACACGTATTAGTCCATATCTTGAAAATTACTGAATCGATCTTGATGAAACTTGCACTGTTCCCTAAGTTGAAGAAAATGTAAGCCAATAAAAAAAAAATGGTCACGATCCGATTAATAGTTCCGGAGATATGCGTGGACAAACATACATACATACATACATACATACATACATACATACATACATACATACATACATACATACGTCTATGAAATTTTGTATATTTGTTTGGAAGCCCTAATAGATCATCATATGTGAATATAATGCAATTCCAATAATATTACATACATACGTATCGAATTGATAACCTCCTTTTTTTTTTGAAGTCGGTAATAAATATTATTAGCGTAAAGGTGCGCTTACACGAGGGCAATAATTGCTCGCCGACACGAATGGACCGATCTGGAGCAATTAGTGGAGCAATATGGAGCAATTTCAATAAATTGCGGCAATTATTTCGGCGATATTGCTTCTAATTGCTCCAGATATTTCATATCGCTCAATGTCGCAGATACGAATTGACGAATATCCAATGGGCTTGGAAATTCCAGGCAATTTTTGTATGTATCTCGTTCGCACTTGTTTGTTTTGCGGCTTGCCGTCTTGCTTCCGCGGGGAGAGCGAGAGGTCGGGTGGAAGTAGGATAGCGCGCGGCAAGACATTCTAGTAAAGTTTTTGAATAATATATCATCTAATTCTTTACACAATGAAAATTGCGGCCTCTGCTTTAAAACGATCGCACCCAGATACGCCTATTCCTTTTCTTTCTTTTTGTTTTTGATTAATAATAAAAAAAGCGCTACAAGCCGCCGCAGCAAGAACAATGTAGTCCATAGCGAGCGAATACTGAAATGCTCGTGTAGGGACAGTATTGCCTAGTTGATGAAGTTGCGCCATATCGCTCAATATTGTATTGCGCAATATTGATGCTTGTTGCCGTTGCCGTTAATTGCTTGATGTAGTCGTGACGTCATAGTTGACGAGTATTGACTAGAATTGAGCAATTTTAGTTGCCCGTGTAAGCGCACCTTAAATGGCACCAACGCGCTGGCCCTAAAATGACGGTTTTAGGGCCAACGCGACTCAGTTGACTGACAGCACAGACTACTTAGAGAGTTGACAGTGGTGCGCATAGAGTAAAGTAATATTGGTGGTGCGCGGCACTGCGCGCGAAGGAGAGAACGTGTATTTGCCTGTCATAAAAATGCCTAGCTGCGTGGTAAAAGGCTGCAAAAATTACGATACAAAAATTAAAAAGAAACATGGGATATCGTATCATCGGAATGTAACCTTACATTATTTTTGTTGCAATTAAATTATTAAATAAACACATTTTTATCTACAGCGACAATTATTTTACAATGGCGGCCATTGTGTGGCCAATGGCTGATAATGGCTCCTCGATGTGAACAAAGTAACCTTGTAAGGACGTAATTTTTTTATTTCTGTTTTATTTTTGTCTTATGAACGTAGTGTAAGTAATTTTGAATTTTGGTACCAAATTACGAGAAGACATAGGTATAAACGATTTTTATACAATATGCGATAGCGAATACGATACAAATAATATTTAAATTACAGATTTCCAAACTAAGGAGAAGGCTTTTTAACTTCATGACAACAATGTCAATGAATCAAAATAGTTAATAATATAAGAAAACCAAACAGTATTTTATTGCAAAATGTGCAATATGCAGTCTATTTGCTGTAAAAACTAGCTAGGTTTTTTTTTGTAATATTACTAAATTTTTATTTCTACTGTCTGAAATCTTCTGTAAATATAAAAGGAGAAACTGACTGACTGACTGACTGACATATCAACGCACAGCCGAAACTACTGGGTCTAGGAATGTGGAATTTTGCACACGGCTTCCTTTTATAATGTAGGGGAGCACTAAGGAGGGGTTTTTGGAAATTCAACCTTTAAGGGGGTGAAAAGGGGGGATTTCGTTTGTATGAAAAATCTTATTCCTTCAGTTAATAAACTTGAAACTTGGCACGAATACTTATGTAAGTAAATTATGAAGTTTGGCATTTTTCGTTTTTCTAAACTACCCCCTAAAGGGAAATTGGGGGGTGTCAAAATTTGTATGGAAGAATTTTAACGCGCGGTCCGATTAACTCGAAACTCAGTATTTATACTTAAGATCAAAAATAAAGAATGACGTGTATCAGGGTTTTTCGAAAATCTACCCTTAACGGGGTGAAAAGGGGTAGTTAATTATACAGGCGAGGATTTTACTGCGTGGCTTGATTAACTCGAAAATTGGTATAAATAATCTTTGAGTCAAGTAATGAACATATCCCAAAAGATTTTTTGAAATTCCACCCCTATGGGGGTGAAAAGCGGAAATACAGTTTATATGAAAAATCTTATTCATTTGGTTAATAAACTTGAAACTTGCCACGAATACTTATCTAAGTAAATTATGAAGTTTGGCATTATTTTTGTTTTTCTAAACTACCCCCTAAAGGGGGATTGGGGGGTGTCAAAATTTGTATGGAAGAATTTTAACGCGCGGTCCGATTAACTCGAAACTCAGTATTTATACTTAAGATCAAAAATAAAGAATGACGTGTATCAGGGTTTTTCGAAAATCTACCCTTAACGGGGTGAAAAGGGGTAGTTAATTATACAGGCGAGGATTTTACTGCGTGGCTTGATTAACTCGAAAATTGATATAAATAATCTTTGAGTCAAGTAATGAACATATCCTAAACGATTTTTGGAAATTCCACTTCTGTGGGGGTGAAAAGCGGGAATACAGTTTATATGAAAAATCCTAATCATTTGTTTTTTGGTTAATAAACTTGAAAATTGACCCGAATCCTTATTTATCTAAATAAATGATAATTAGATTACATTTTCGAAATTTTTAGAGGAAAATCTATGTATTTGAGAATCTTATATTTTCAGAATCTGGTATTTTGAGAATCTGGTATTCTGAGTTTAAAGGATATCGGCATGCAACTGACTAATACTGACTGAGGACATAATGTGATAAAAAAAACATTTAAGTACGCACGTACAAGGTTACGTCGTCGACCTATGCAATGCTGCACTCACGTAGTTCGTATGATTTATGACAGATGGCGTTACTTTTGCTTGTATGAAGAACGTCTATGTAAAATGTTCAGATCAGATGGGCGTATCCTTACTTTTGAAATCATTGTTCCATGTAGTACCTAGCGAATTTAAATAGGTAATAGGTACACAGTTCTGTAGTTTCTGCCTACCGCCCTACCCCCATGGGAATAGGCCGTGAATTTATGTTTTTAGAAAACTTTGCTGATGGCGCCACCTATCGAGTTCTTGTTGGCGTATATTGTATACTGTTTCATTAGGAATAAGAAACTTCAGGCTTCAAAATAATTATAATTTCTGCCTCATAAATACCTTATTTTATAACTTTTCAGGAACTGAAAACACTATCGGCAGAAAATAAAAACCTGGTTATTTTGAATTTGGGTAATTTTAAATTTTATTTTACATTTTTGTTTAATTTTTTTTTCGCTCATTAATTTCTCGACACAAAAAATAATTTAATGTTCCTATACTTTTCCATAACTTTCATTCAATACATTTAAATGATCATCATCAATTTTAAATGTTTCAGATGTTAAGAATACGTCGTCTTTCGGCGATTTGTCCTCGAAAATAAGCAAAGTTGTTGGCAATCAGGGACTAAACCTGTTGGTCAACAATGCTGGTGTTACCACAAAGTTCACCAAGCTGCCGTTCGTGAAAGCTGAACAGTTGTTGGATAACCTGACCGTTAACACGATTGCACCAATTATGCTTACAAAGGTTTGTGATTGATCATTCGAATGTTTGCTGATGCTGATAGAGATACTTGGAAGAAAGATTAACTGCACCCTAAGCCTTGTTTAATTGGGGTAGCCGGGTAAGCCTTAAAAATTGGATCTTTCGAATATTACTATCACTACATATCACACTATCCTACTAATTCCTATTCCTACTCTCCTACTAATCACACTATCACACTAATATTATAAAGGCGAAAGTTTGTGAGGGTATGTGTGTGTGTGTTTATATGTTTCTTACTTCTTCACGCTCAAACGGCTGGACCAATTTTGATAAAATTTGGTATGGAGGTAGCTGACACCCTGGATTAACACTTTTACTTTTTATCCCGATATTCCCACGGAATCGAAACTTATGCGGGTGAAACCGCGGGGAGCAGCTAGTAATATTGTATAGGCGAAAGTTTGTGAGGATGGATGGCTGGATGGATGGATGTTTGTTACTCTTTCACGCAAAAACAACTGAACGGAATTGGATGAAATTTGGCACACAGACATTTTATAACCAGGATTAACACATAGGATTATTTTTATCCTGATATTCCCACAGGATCGAGACTTATGCGGGGGAAACCGCGGGGCGCTGCTAGTCTATTATAAAACAAAGTCCACTCGCCGCCGCCGCGTCTGGAACGCGATAAAATCGAAAACTACCGAACGTATTAACGTATTTTAATACGGTTTTCACCTCTTTTATCTGTTCTGTGGTTTTCACTAATGGAGAGATTCCTGAGGAAGGCTTACCTAAGTGGGTTTTGTGTAAATTGGTTGAAATATGGATGACTAGCTGCTACCCGCGACTTCGTCCGCGAAAGTTATTGTTCAGTTTGCAGAGTTTACGATAACTTATTAATTCGGTATTCCGCGTTAAGAAATCCCTATGCTATTCTATTTTATGAATCGATATTTTGTTTTTGTACATATATTTTGTTTTTAAATAAATAAATATTTGGTGTACGCATGGTGTACGATTTTCTTGGGCTAAAACAACAACACTACTGGCATATTCCTCGCACGTGAATATGACACGTAAGTTGCCCATGGGTAAAGCAACCCTTCTTTGCTTAACGTTTGCCCTTGTAACTTGTTGATTGTCATAGCAAAACTGACAATGGCGCCGATTCTGTTGTTCACAAATTAAACTAAATTTAAGTTCAGTGCATCTTTTTCTTTCTATTTCATTAAGAAAAAGACAGAAGATAAATTTTAGTTTAGTCCTGTCAAATTAGTCAGCGCCTGACGTAAATTGACGTATTTTTAGTAGGCAATTTTTTAATCTCGTCTAAATTGTCTATGGAGTATCTTAATTTGACAGGACTAAACTAATATTTATCTTCCGTCCTTTTCTTAATGAAATAGAAAGAAAAAGATGCATGAACTTAAATTTAGTTTAGTTTGTGAACAACAGAATCGGCGCCATTGTTAGGGAATTGCAATCTTTTGAATTCAAATACGGTATTATAGGAATCCGTGGTATAAATACTATCTCACCTTTTCCGCATCCGGATATTAAACGACCTTCTATAAAGTTTCTTTGCAACGACACTAGGTACTCGCAACCTTTGCAAAGTTTCGGTGGGTTTAAATTACGGAGTAGTATGATGGGCACGCCAATCTTAAGTTCTAGTTTGTGTAGGTATTAAAATTTCAGTGTCCGCCACAACCTGACAAAGACCGGTAGGTAGTTCTATATCATGAGACATGAGTACCTACTATTCACTTTTGGACACGTTCCCTCATCAACATCAAGAAGAATTTTGCTAAATTCTGAATAGGCTGTATGTGCTAGTCATTACAAACAGACACTCCAATTTTATTTATTTGTATTTTTTTTTATTTGTATATTTGTAGGTTTTAATTTTTTTCGTGGGACCCATTTTGTTTTTTGCCTAAGTAAAAGTAGCTAGCCTACGTTACTCCTTATTACATCAGATACTTGTCAGTGAAAGTCCCGACAAAATCGGTCCAGCGGTTTGAGATTACCCGGAACAAACAGACAGACAAAAATAGTAAAAAAAATATTTTGGTATTTGTACCGTGTAGGTATACATTTAGTAAAAAGCGGTTATTTTAATATTACAGACACTCCAATTTTATTTATTTGTTTGTATAGATATATCAATTGTTGCCTTGTGTCGGAAAAAGCCGGACAAGTGCGAGTCGGACTCGCGCACCGAGGGTACCGTACAAATTTGTAGGTATATAAATAGTCACAGGATTTTTTTAAATGTAACTACACGGTTTTCCGATTTTTTCCTTTACTTGTTAGCACAAGTAAAGGAAAGCAAGGTCATGTAGCCATGACCTTGCTTCTTGCTAAATTTTATGATTCTAGGTCAACGGGAAGTACTTTATACATTTTGATTCCCTTGAGAGTGTCGAAATATACGTTTTTGCAGCGTAAACTACCGTATCTTTTTTTTACGTTAACTTAGAAGTTTGATTTTTGCACAACTTAAGAAACCGCAGACCTGAGTATATTGTTTTGATTTCAACTCGATACCTCCACGCGTTCCCGAGATAAAGGGTCTTGACAGACAGACGGACAACAAAGTGATCGTGGGTTCCGTTTTTTCCTTTTGAAGTACGGAGCCCGTAATCATGCCTACTGGGAACTTTTGACACAGAGATAATAACCAGGGTAAGGGCTATCGTAATCCCGATAGTACGTTCCCGTGGGATATTTTCCGACATCCACACGGACGAAGCCGCGGGACACAGGTAGTCTTTGATAATTTTGAAACACATTACGGAAGGGCCACGTCACCTCCAGAACCTGCAAGGTACACTATAACTATTATTTTTAACTTCCAGGCTCTACTGCCCATCCTCAAACAAGCGTCGGACGCCAACAGTGACAAGCCCATGGGAGGACAACGTGCAGCCGTCATCAACATGAGCTCTATTCTCGGGTCCATTTCACAAAATGACCAAGGAGGCTTTTATCCTTACAGGTGTTCTAAGGTACAACACTATCACACGACTTATCCCAGCCCAGTGTATTTTTTTTTTTACTCTACCACCTGATCCATTCTTCGTTAATTTCAGGCAGCATTGAATGCAGCTTCAAAATCAATGAGTGTCGATTTGAAAAAGGATAATATTCTGGTGGCGTCAATGCATCCAGGGTGGGTGAAGACAGATATGGGTGGCCAGAATGCGGATCTCGACGTCGAAACTAGCGTCGTTGGGATATTTAAGACCATAGACAAACTTTCCGAGAACGATACAGGAAAATTCCTTAATTATGATGGCTCCGAACTTCCGTGGTAGTTAGTGAGGAATTATTCAGTTTATTGTAGTTTCAGACTAAATAATTATATTATTCCGTTTATGTATTTTGTTTAATTTTAACAAAAAAACAATAGGTAATCAAAGTTTTGTCGCCTAGTCGTGTCTTGCTCTCATATTTTATGGGGAATCCCCCTTTTGGCAAAAAAATTAAGGCTTAATATTGTTTGGCATAAATTTTATTAGCATAATAATACTATGGCCAGGGCCATGGCCACCAAAGCAAGTCGCGCCACGAGCGCGCGAGCGGCTTTTACAATATTAACTTTTTTTCAACATGAAATGAACATTATTAACGATTATATTTGGTGTAGTAGCGAGTGTCGCATCGCTCGGCGGCACCTGTTTCAATGATTACTTTGAAAACACGCCGACAATCATAATGCGAATTCAACAGTTTTGGGATAGAAAATCAAGTACTAATTACCATGGACGAACGTCAAGCGCGCGGCATTTCTCAAAAGCGTGAGTAAGCGCCCCAGAAGGTGGTAGCCATAAGGCTCATCCGGGGCTACCACACGATCTCGGGCGAGGCGGCAAGCCTCATTGCCGGACTGCCGCCATGGGATCTGGAGGCGATAGTCCTCGCGCGCGTATATGAGTGGTGCGCGGAGGCACTACGCCGCCGGGGGGAAGTTCCGCTTCCGCGGAAAATCGCTGTGGAGCGGACGGATCTCCGGCGCGATCTCATAGTGGCATGGAAGGAGCGACTGTCGCAACCCAGCGCAGGGCACGCCGCGAAAGCGGCGATAAGACCCCTCTTTGAGGAGTGGCTAGAGAGGCGCCACGGAGCCCTCACCTACCGCCTGACGCAGGTCCTCACCGGACACGGAAGTTTCGGGAGGTCCCTGCACATCATCAGGCGGGAGGAAACGCCCGGGTGTCACCATTGCCAGGATCGCCCAGAGGACACGGTGGAGCACACGGTGGAGGTCTGCCCCACTTGGGCGGAGCACCGCGGTGTCCTCGTTGAGGCGATCGGCAGCGGCGGCGACCTCTCGCGTCCGGCCCTGGTGCAAGCCATGGTCCGGGCGAGAGGGAGTGGGAGGCAGCCACCTCCTTCTGCGAAGCAGTCATGCTAGCGAAGGAGGTGGCGGGACGGATGAGGGAGAGAGCCTCCCGTCCCAGCCACCGCGGGAGACGCTCCGGGCGTCGGGAGCCACGGGACGACTCCCGGCCACCGTAGGCGCGGGCCTGCGGGCGGAGAGTAATGGGTAACTCACCGTCCGATCAGGACCAGGCCCGTGCCGGACGGCGCGTAGGTGTTCCACGAGCGCCTCAAAAAGATGTCAGCATCGAGGAGGGGCCCCATAGGGCCGAAGCCTGCCGGGTCAGCGAGATTGTCCGAAAGGGTTATCGCTGGCCCGGAACGATGATTTCCAATCAGAAAAAAAACAAAAAGCGTGGCGCGTGCCGCACTTTGTGTTCTACCGCTCGCTACACGTAATTTTGCGAAATAAGCCTTGGCGCAATGGATTAAGTTTTATGTTTGAGTAAACATGTAAATATGTTTACTTCATATTTGCGGCTTTTATTTTGATTGAAATTGACCTAATAAGTAAGATTTAATTTTGATATTAGCTGAATTAGTTGCCAGTCTGCCACAAGCACAACTGTTGCGAATTTCGACCGCGTCGGAGCACTCGTCAAAAATTGCTACCAAATAAGTCTGAAAACAGAAAACATAAAAAAAAAAACATAAACGTGTGCTTTGTTTTTCTTGTCACTCTTTCCTTCCTAAAAATACTTTTTACCCGTGTACAGTGAGCCTCGCTCGCAGTGAGCTTCCCAAATTTGTCAAATGTTCCCTATTGATATTGTTACGAGCTTCGGGTTCGTGACAATAAAAACTGCCGATTTAATAACCAAAAATAACAATTTATTTTTACAACACTAATTACAACTCAAAACACTAATTAAAAGAACACAATCACACTACTGATCACTCTTAATTCGCACTTGAAGATCGCTTAGATGTTTTCGCTCTTGTCGCTTTATCCAAACTGTGTCGGTCGTCGCGCATCCCGGCCTTATATAGTGCCGCAGATAGTTCTAGAACCTTCCATTGTAGAAACATCTAGAATGTTCGAGTACATACCGGCCCCGACTAACCAGATGTCGATTGTTCGAGAAAGTTCTACAAAGTTCTAGTATCGAATTTTCTAGAACGATCGTGACTCGACTAGTTCTGCTACTCGATACTAGATGGCGCTAGTGGTAACTAATGTCACCATGTACTAGGCATTAATTGTGGCGCGCAACACTGCCCCCTCCTAAGACATGCTCGTCCCGAGCATTATCGGCCCCATAATAACGCGCCAGTCGGTCCACATGGACTATCTTAGGAGTACCTCTTGCACCTTTCTGTATCCGGTAGGTTACGTCATTGATCTTTGTCACAATCCGGTACGGTCCGTCCCATTTAGCTTGAAGCTTAGGAGATTTCCCTTTGCTGCGGACTGGATTGTGCAACCACACTAGTGAACCTTCGTCGAACCCTTTATTGTTCATTTTGCGGTCATAACGGGTTTTCATCTTTTCAGACATTTGCTGGCCCGATTGTCTGACGTGCTCATAAATGTCATTCATTTTGTTCCGCAAGTCATTCGCATAATCGGTTATACTGCGTGGGGCATCAGGTGGTATTCCGGTGATCAGGTCTGCAGGCAGCCGTAATTCTCTTCCAAAGTTTGCGAAAGCTGGTGTCACCGATGTACTTTCGTGAACAGCGCTTCGATATGACAACAAAAACGGTTGTATGTGCTTGTCCCAATCTCGTTGCCGATTTTCCACAACTTTGGCTAGGTACCTCTCCAATGTCTGATTAAACCGTTCCACCATTCCATCCGACTGTGGGTGGTAAGAAGTTGTTCTGGTTTTATGAGTACCCATAACTCGACAAGTTTCCTGGAATATTTGTGACTCAAAATTCCTTCCTTGATCACTGTGAATCTCTAAAGGTACTCCAAAACGACAGAAGACTTCATGAACTAACTTATCTGCAACTGTCGAAGCTTCTTGATTTGGAATGGCGAAGACTTCCGGCCACTTGGTGAAGTAATCCATCACAACCATGAAATACTTGTTGCCACTTTCACTTACCGGAAACGGCCCCGCAACGTCAAGGGCTATCCTCTCCCATGGTGCACCAACATTGTACAATTTCAATGCACCTCTACTGCGAGTCTGAGGTCCCTTTACAGCTGCACAACTTGTACATTTGCGACACCAGTCCTCGACATCGTCCCGACAGTGGACCCAGTAAAACCGTTCTCGTATCTTCAGTAGAGTCCGTTTTACTCCCAGATGACCTCCTGAACAACCATTATGGTACAGCTGTAGAACATCCGGTACTTGAGCTTTAGGGACAACCATTTGCAAATGACAGCTGTCTCCCCGAGCATTTTCCCATTTACGGCACAGGACTCCATCCTGAATCACCAAGCTGTCCCATTGGGCCCAATAGCTTTTTGTGATCGAACTCATCGCTGAGACGTCACTCCACCTGGGCTTAGGAGCTCTGGCCTTCATCCATTCCAGAATCGGCTTGATGTCCGAATCTTCCTGCTGTGCACGTTGTAGGCTTTCCTTCCACTCGTTGCTGAGGTCTGTCTTGAGCATCCTCACAGGTACGACTTCTTTACTTTCTTGCCTAGTACAATGCTTGCAGTCTTCAGGACAAGGTCTTCTTGACAATGCATCTGCGTTGCCATGTGATTTCCCGCTGCGATGTTCAACCACAAAGTCGTATTCCTGCAGTAGCTCAATCCATCTCGCAACTTGTCCTTCTGGATTTTTGAACTGCAATAGCCATTTCAGTGCAGCATGGTCAGTTCGTACGTGGAATTTCCGCCCCAGAAGATATTTGCTAAAATGCTGCAATGACTTTACCACAGCAAGCAATTCCCGTCTCGTGACACAATAGTTCTTTTCCGGCTTTGACAGCGACTTGCTGAAGTACGCTATCACAACCTCTTGATCACCATTCCGTTGAGACAACACACCGCCAAGTCCTATGTCACTTGCGTCTGTGTCAATTATAAATTCCTTGCCTGCATCAGGGTACCCCAAAATAGGTGTTTTGCACAGACGGTCCTTTAGCTCCTGGAATGCGATGTCGCAACTTTCATCCCAGCAGAAATGTCGCTTCTCTTCGGTTAGCTTATGCAGGGGTTTGGCTATGTCTGCAAAGTTCTTGACAAATCGCCGATAATAGGAGCACAAACCCAAAAATGCTCTGACCTGCGTCTTGTCTTTTGGAACTGGCCAATCCTTGACAGCGGCGATTTTCTCTGGATCCGTGCGGATACCTTCTTCAGACACTACATATCCCAAAAAGCTAACCTGTCGTTTGAATAGTGAACACTTCTTCGGACTTAACTTGAGGTTGGCACTCTGGATCTTCATGAGCACGCGCTCCAGGTTTTGAAGATGTTCTTCAAACGTGCGGCCTACGATGATGATGTCATCCAAGTAGACCAAACAGGCATCGCCAATTAGTCCAGTAAGTACAAGTTCCATCAACCTTTCAAAAGTTGCCGGAGCATTGCACAATCCAAACGGCATAACTTTAAATTGCCACAGACCCTTTCCTGTCGAGAATGCAGTTTTCTCCTTGTCCTTAGGGTCAATTTCGACTTGCCAGTAGCCACTTTTCAGGTCCAGCGTGCTAAACCACTTTACCCCAGTAAGCATGTCCAGCGTGTCATCAATTCTTGGCAAAGGATAGCTGTCCTTCTTTGTAATGTCGTTCAGACGACGATAGTCAACACAAAACCGCATGCTGCCGTCCTTCTTTCTTACCAGCACTACAGGTGAACACCATGGACTAGCTGAAGGTTCAATAACACCATCCTTCACCATTCCCTCAATCATGGTTTCCACTTCCTTTTCACGTGCTACCGGCAATCTCCTTGGCCGCTGACGGATAGGCAATTCTTCTCCTGTGTTTATTTTGTGTTGAACTAAGCCAGTCTTCCCGATGTCAGCATCGTTTGACGAGAAAACATTGGCGTACTTGAGTAACATCTTCTTCGCCTTGACCATTTCATTTTGGGACAGAGCGCTGCGGCAGTCTTCTAAAAGTGTGGTCACTTTCGTTTGCGCATCCTTGCTGAGGGTCCCAGTCGATAGATATTGGCATCGACGCAACCAGTCCACTTCCTCGCAAGTACCGACTAGTGCGCCTTTTTCTATAATCTGTTCCTGATCACACAGGTTCAGCACACGTACCCCTGAGATGTCGGTGGCTCTGACCAAAGTTCGTGCCACTTTCCATGGAAGGTTATTGTCTACTCTTTCCACGAGAACACAACGATGTGTTTGCCCAGGATTCCGAGGAAGACTAACCGGCACAATCGTTTCCGATCTCGGCGGAAGAACAATCTTCTTAAGGCTGTACACATTCCCAGGTAACGCCCCTTCCATGAAAAGTTCCTCTTGTCCACATTTCAAAACACCTTGCTTGACGTCAATCTCGCAACAATTCTTTCTCATAAAGTCAAGGCCCAGGATGCAATCGTCCATTATATCGGCCACGATGACATTATGCAGGTAGATTCTGTTGCCTAGCTTCAACTCCATCTTCTTCTCTCCATGGACGGGTATGCGCTGACCGGTGGCTGTTACCAAATTAATGCGTTCTCGGTTGTATGCGGAGTCCCCAAGGGACCGTCTTGTTAGTTGGGAACTGACAACCGTGCGAGAGGCTCCAGTGTCTATGGTCAGCTTACACGGCGTTCCGTTGACCTCGCCCTTGATGATTAGGCTGTTCCCGTCATGGGTTTGTGTAATAGAAACCCTTGGGGCTCTTTGAACATCAGCCAGCACCCGCCCCGCAGTCCTGGCTATTACTCGTTTCCCTGCTGCTGGTGCTGGGCGGTGCTGTTAGCCGCACTGCCTTCTAGAGATCGGCCGTCTTCTCTTTCTGCAGTTCGCTTAGGGCAACTGGATCGAAGGTGGCCCCTTTCCCCACAGCCGTAGCACCTAGGGCTGTATACTTTATTGCGGTCGCGAACTGTAGCCGCTGCAACTTCCCTGACGCGATGGGAACGATAATCCTGCCGCACAGCTTCCACCTCCAGTGCATGGGCCAAGGCGTCTTTAAGCGTCCCGTGGTGCCCGAGCCTCACAGCAGCTCTCACTTCAAGGTCGCGGATGCCGTCGATGAATACCTGCACCAGGTTCCCATCAATAAGCGCAGGTACGGACTGGTAAGCTTTGCGAACCAGCTTCTCTACTTCAAGGGCCCACTGCTGCAGGTTTTCGTTACTGCGTTGCACGCGATCCTTGAGCTGCGCACGAAACACGTGTTCCAGGTGAGCGTCACCATACCGAGACTCCAATGCCTCAAGGAGCTGCTCGTAAGTCACTTCCTTACCGAGAGCTTCCAGAACGGTTAAGGCCTGGTCGCGCAGGCCTAGGGTGAGGGCAGTCATGGCCTGACTTTTATTCCACCCGTTCGCCTTCATAACAGCCTCAAACTGGATTTTGTAGGCCGACCAGGAAGAAGTACCGTCGAACGGTGGCACTTTGAATCCACGTAGCGAAGGTGTTGTAGCTACGGGAGCTGCGATTCCATCCCCAAATTTGAGGTAATCCAGCGTTTTCTTCACGTCAGCCATCACGGTTACCTTCACGTCAGCCATCACGTTGTCAACCCGATTATTTACTTGGTCGATTCGGGTTTCAGCTTCCGACAGGCGGTTGTCATATTGAGCAACCTTATCCTTCACCTCCTTCATGTCTTTCCCGAAGGTAGCGTGAAGGTCCTTCATAAGGAGCATCTGCTCCTCCTGGCGGCGCGCCTGCTCCTCCTGTTGGCGGACCTGTTCCTCCTTATCACGCTGGAGCTGTTCTTCCAGCCGACGAGCCTGTTCCTCCTGTCGACGGGCCTGTTCCTCCTGTCGACGGGCCTGTTCCTCCTGTCGACGGGCCTGTTCCTCCTTATCCCGCTGGAGCTGTTCCTCCAACCGACGAGCCTGTTCCTCCTGTCGGCGAGCTTGCTCCTGCAGCATCATCATCAGAGCAGCCAAATCTGGTGCTGATGATGCTGGAGCAGCTGTGGACGGGCCGGCCTCCGAGGTCGGTAGCTGGCCTTCCGACCTCTGTGGCGTTGCTCCACCGAATCTCCTCTGGTCCGTCTCCTGCTGGCGATGACTCCGGGTACGGATACCCTCCGTGTCGTCTTTGGGTAAAACCGGCATAATCCTTGCTTCTGACACCAATTGTTACGAGCTTCGGGTTCGTGACAATAAAAACTGCCGATTTAATAACCAAAAATAACAATTTATTTTTACAACACTAATTACAACTCAAAACACTAATTAAAAGAACACAATCACACTACTGATCACTCTTAATTCGCACTTGAAGATCGCTTAGATGTTTTCGCTCTTGTCGCTTTATCCAAACTGTGTCGGTCGTCGCGCATCCCGGCCTTATATAGTGCCGCAGATAGTTCTAGAACCTTCCATTGTAGAAACATCTAGAATGTTCGAGTACATACCGGCCCCGACTAACCAGATGTCGATTGTTCGAGAAAGTTCTACAAAGTTCTAGTATCGAATTTTCTAGAACGATCGTGACTCGACTAGTTCTGCTACTCGATACTAGATGGCGCTAGTGGTAACTAATGTCACCATGTACTAGGCATTAATTGTGGCGCGCAACAATATTGAACTTTGTTTGATATGAGGTCGTAATTAGAATGAAGAAATTTCAAAATTTGGGTGTAACATAACATCTATAAATAGACATGTTAACATGGGTACGTTTTGGCTTGTTAGGGTAAACACCAGAACACCCTGTATAATTCTAAATACATTCAACAGCACCAAAACCGACGAATTTCTTCTTCATCTCCAAACAATAGAGTTTATTATCCATTGGGGAAATTTTACAGTTTGTGGTAACTTGATGTGCTGTTACTTATACTATATACCCATCCATTTTGAACGCGCGCTTACTAGGGGGCGCTTGGGTAATGTTTGCACACGGGCGCAACATGGGCTAGAGACGCCTCTGACTATGGCATAATAATACTTTGGCATAATGCAAAGGTTAGCATGACTATCATTTGGGCTAATTTGTTTTGGGGTATAGAGGTGTCTGGCGGGCAACTGCCCGATGGCGAATGATTCCGGAATGGACGAATGAATTTCGTTATGCCAATGTTAATTATGACAATATATTTTATGCTTAACATTAGTAAACTGTAAACCTATTTTATGCAGCCGTTTAGGACGATTTCATGTATTATAGGACCTACTTATATAATATTATACCCAATGACGTTTTAAGGTGATACGTCATTGTATATCACAATAATATCACAAAGGCGAAAGTTTGTGAGTGTGTGGGGGTGTGTGTGTCTGTGTGTGTGGGGGGGTGAGGATGTGTGTGTGTGTCTTTATTATGTTTGTTACTTCTTCACGCTCAAACGGCTGGACCAATTTTGATAAAATTTTGTATGGAGGTAGCTGACGGCTACCTACTTTTTATTAGGGATGTGAAAAAATAATCGATTATAGAAAAAATTAATAATCGATTTTTTTCCAATAAAAAGCAATTTTTATAATCGATTTACACATTACAAAAAATCGATTAATAAAAAATCGATTTCTTATTCACTGCCAATTTTATTCACCTAGAAGTTAGAACGGCCGCAACACAGCTTTTTAGTCAAGAGCGCGAAGCCGCAAAGTACCGCGAAGTGTACCACTAACTAATAAAATGAATGACGCTAAAGGGCGCTACACACAGCTAAGATACTATAATATTTTATCTTTGTAATCCCCTTAAATATAAAATAAATATTATCTTCGTCGTGTGTAATGGTCCATTGAATTGTATGGCGAGCGATATTGTATATTAAGGCGAAAGCGCCAGGTTAGCCCGCGAAATTCAAATTTTCTTACGTTTTTTGCAATTTGCAGGTCAGTGTCAGTTTGTATCTTGATCAAAATATGATTCGCGACAATAACAGGTAGATATTTAGAGAATTATAATCATTAGAATCATTAATATATCTTTCTACGTTAGATTTCTACCACCAACCACCAATCTCTTAGGGAAAAGTGTTAATGGTAGAAATCTAACTTAGAAAGATATGTCTACTACTATGAAATTTCTTCCTGCGAAAGGAGAAATTTAAAAAAAAATCCTTTTTTGTGTAAAATTAATGTTTAGCTTGTTGATAATATTATTATTAATAAAACTGAGTGCTGTGATAGTGATTATCAATATTTCAATCGTTTAATTTAATCTATCATAAAAAAAGGAAAAAAACGATTATTTTAATAAAATCGATTATTTTTATTAAAAAAATCGATTATTTTCTAATCGATTTTATTACTAGGCAAAACAATCGATTAATTTAATAATCGATTTTTTATGTATACTGTCACATCCCTACTTTTTATCCCGATATGCTCACGGGATCGAAACTTATGCGGGTGAAACCGCGGGGCGCAGCTAGTACCTACTAAATCCTTACTTACCTTCCCAAGAAGCGGCATGCTGATTCAGGTCCGCGGTCAAAGAAGTTGGTATAACCTTCCTGGCTCCTTTAGGTGAACCTACAAACAGTAAGAAAAAGTGGGTTTACGGTTCCGACATAGAATATTCCTCAGATTAACTATTTATGCTTAGATTAATCTATATCAGGGGTGGCCAACTTGGTTAGACCCCTGTTCACTGACGACACCCTGTGCCATTGAGTTAAATAACTAGAGAAGCAAACCTCATTAAAATGTGTCAAAAAAATTTAACCACTGTTATACGCGACGACGCGACGCGCGACGTAGCTTTGAAACCACTACACATTTAGAAGTAAACGTCTGTCTCACTCACTTGCACAAGTCGCAAGAATAATACCGTCGTCGCTTAGATTAGACAAAGACCGCAATATAAACATGCAATGGCGGGATGGGGTTGCCTAGCCATGCGCACCACTTTTTAAGCCATAAAAAACGCAAAAAAAAATAAAATCCAAACGTTAGTTTTAAAGGACATGTTAGGTTTTTGTATGGAGGCTGGGCTTCTGATGTGAACAGGGAAGAGATTATATTTTTATGAAAGTACGGACGCCAGAGGTCAAGCTACCCGAAACTGTCACATTTTCGCAATCAACCTTGAACCTTGAACCTTAAGATGTAGCTCAATAAAGTTAAAAAGCTATTAAAGATATCTGACAGATTGTAGTAGCTTGATGTGTCTGTACATAAAGTATGAAGACTTTGTTTTTTTAACCTTAGCGTTTCTTAATTATCCATTTTTTTTAATAATTATTATTAAAAAAATAAATTGCAACCCACAGTAATTATTAATTTTGGCAACACTTTTCGGTTGGATGTCATTATCGTCATTGTGAAATGTGCATGTGCAGTGCTGCCAATGAAAATTTCTCGATTCCCTGCGTCAGTGCTGTCAATTCCCCGAAATTCCCCGCTTCTTTTTGATTCATTCGCCAAAAATTCCCCAAAATGATATTTTTGGACTAAAAACACTGATTTATACAAAATTTGTAAGGGCCACGTGCTTATTTAAATTAGGGTAGGTAGGTTCTTACAAAAAAAAAGTTTTTATTTAAATCTTTAGTGGTTTATTTTATTTGAAATTGTATATTATTTTTGCCATATTTTCGCAGTAGTAGCATATTTCGATTATATTCAAATTTTAAAACATTCCCCGCTTTAGCTATACCTTATTTGGTATCATTAAAGCAGCAATGGAGTCATTGTTGAGACTCCTACGGTGTCTTTCCTACATACCTAAAAGAAAATTGAATTTCGTGGGCTACCCCGGCGCTTTCGCCTTAAGGGGGAAGCCCTAAGGTGGCCCGCGAAATTCAATTTTCCTTACGTTTTTTGCAATTTGCTGGTCAGTATTAAGTTGTACGTTGATTAAAATATGATTCGCGGTCGTAACAAATATGTATTTACAGAATTATAATCATTACAATCAGTAATACAACTTGTTAAGTTAGTATAATCCCCAAATGTCAAGATTTCATGAAATAGTCATTCTTGGGGATTACATGGATGGTTTCGTCCGTTTGTATGAAGTCGAAATACTGTATATCTTTATACTGTGACTGTGGTATTGGTGAACACGCCCCCGTACAGGCCCGTATCTGTGTGTATACGTGCTGTATTGTATCAACACAGAACGCACACCTCAAATTTCGAACACTAGCTAGCGTCGAACGAAACAAAAAACATACTCTCGCTTTTTCACACAGAGTACGTAATTACGTAGGTATGACCTTGGTTGGTTCATACAACACGATTACACGACCGACGTAACTTGGCGGGCCTGAACTTTGTGCAGAAGGCTGCTCAGTAAGATTTTTTAGGAACGGACGGTGTGTTGTTTTTTTTAACAATAATCGCGCGATTTTTTCACTAAAAATAAATTGATGTAAGTACATATTTAATATGACGAGTAGGCTATATTGTGCTGTTTTTGGTTGCATGAATTCGTCAATAACGCATCCAGAGATAACTTTTTTTAAATTACCTGGAAACTGAAAGGTAAGACTATAATAGTAGATTATGCACCGAGGGGCTAAAGTGGTGTCTAATGTCACGGGCGTCATGTTGAATCTCGAGCGCAATGAAGGATTCGGGATTTAACTCACGAGCGAAGCGAGGGAGTTAATACAAGAATCCTGAATGCAGCGAGGGATTCAAGCTAGCCCAAGGCAAAGACACCTTTAGCCCAGAGGAGGATACTCTACTTTTTACACCTACTGTGAGAAAATAATAGCCATAGTACGAAAAACAAAATAGAACTGGTTCCGAAATGGACTTGACGCCTTTCGTACTTTTCCATTTTTGGAAATTGTCGTAGGCTTTTATATAAGTTTCCTTTGACTTTTCCGGCAGTAAATCATTGGAAATATTATTAGCTTCGGTTGTAATGAATTCAGGAGTACAATCACTTTCATCACTCGACATTTTATAATACTTTGTTGATAAATTTAAAGTTTAAATGCCAAAAATTCGCGCCTTCATTGCGTCTGCCAATAAGTAGCCAAGACACGAACAATTCGATTTTCAAAAAAAAAGTCTCTTCTACGGTTTTGTCGTGTGTGTCTATTGATATCACTCTCATGGAAGTGGCGTTTGTGTAAACTAAGATTTATACAGGGCTGGTAGAATGGTTTTGGATGATTGGCTGTATGCATTTTGAATTTAGAACGTCATTGGAGACGCTCGTGAAAATAGAGTATTTTTTATTAAATGTGATAAATCGACTGTAGTATAGATAGGTTTTATTATTTATTTATTTACTCACAAAATCCACAGCAATCTTTGCGCAGTTTACTTAAAATAAATTAACTAATGTTACAGCCAATTACTATTACGGTATTACGGCGCGGTACGGTATTTGTTATTAATAATGCCAGTTTTAATGTTATTCCATTCCTTTTAAAAAATGGTTCGTAGTTATCTAATTATTCTTACAATATTATGTCTTCGAAAACATGGCAACGATATGAAGAAGCAGTCGTTATGATTTTGTAGGAAATCGAGAATATCATCCACGCGTAGTAAGGGTATCGAGAATAGCTTTCCTCTTTCTGGCACCAAAGGGTGTTTGTTAGTACTATACTGCCAATTTAGCTGAGCATGTGAGATTCCAAATTCAAATCACATTATTGACCAGCGGGTCATAATGAAATCCAGTACAATATTATTGACCGGCTGTGCCCCCGGCCACTAATGACTCACTTTAGGTTAAGGTTGCTTGATATATAATTTGACATTTTCGAGCAGGTGGTGTGAAAAATAATTTAACTTACTAGCAGGTAGGTAGGTACATAATGTGTCTTTTTAATGGATAAGTATTTCGTTTTATCTCCCGAAAAAAAAAGGTGTCTGGATTAATGAATAAAGTGAATTGAGTAAAAGTAAGCGAAAGACATGAGTGAAATTAGTAGTTAAAGGCGGGTCATGAATCATTATACGGTAGGTACGCTTGTGTTAAAACCTCGGGGCATGTGTGTTTGGTTTTGTTAGTTTGTATAATTCAAAGTAAAGACGTGGTTTTTATTAATCATATTTATGTACACACAGGAAAATACATTATCAAAACTAAATGGAAACACAAAGTAGGCAAATGTAATTAAAATGCTGGAGGCGGGCAGCCCTATCGCATGTTTACGTACCGCGCGGCTGTAGGCATTTATTTCAAGGTTACGGCCGAGTTACAATACTGTATGATCTTTATACTGTGACTATACTGTGGTAATACGATCCATAATAGGGCTTATACACCTACTTGGTATGACTTAATAATGACTTTAACATCGTGAGTCAGCAGCTAAAAGTGACGGTGCAATAATATTTATTATTATTTTTTATTAATTTTTGTTCTTTGTTGCACACCGCTCTATTCGCATCAAGAAACAGGTTTTTAGGCACGTCTCCCTTTATTCGAGCTTGTGCAAAGTGACGGCTGCACACAAATGGGGTGCAAGGACCCGGCTCTTTTGTATGTCCTGTTATTATCCAATTGGGCATAAACGCATGTCTCGAGGAAGAGCAGAGTCGACGCGATGCGTCTATGTATTAAGTCAAATCATGTGGTACATACCTATCTACGTATATCGGAAAATCGACGATAACATTCTAGCTAGCAGCTATGAATTCCCTAATCCCACTATCCCACTGCCTAAAGTTCCCAAAAATGCAATGTGTAACGTACCTATAATAGTTAGTTAGCATTATAATGTTACTAACACCACGGTCCAGAGTCCAGACTACTAAGTAAACCGCTGTCTTTGAAGAGTTTCTTAAAATTTTGGTTGGGTATTGGAACTACTTGATTGACACGTTTTCGACATCTTCTGCGCCGCCTTCACATTAATTGTAAATTGATTATTTGTGATCCGTAGCTACATCGTTACGTCTAGTTGTCCCAAGCGTGGTCCCAAGCGTGGCCCCAAGCGTGGCTGTGCGTGAGGTCTTGGGTTAGACTCGCAGGGTTCTTCAGGGTCGTTCAGGGTCATTGTGTGTGTCACTAGGTGCAGTGTCTCTTACACTGCACCTTTACTCCATTTACAATAGCATTAGACAGAAGTTAAAAAAGACTCTTTTAGGGGCACACTTTGTAATAAAAGTACCTACAACAAACATTATTACAGTCAAGATTGATGTGGAGTTAAATATAATCAATTTAAGTAACAGCTGTCACACTTATTTGTACCTAATTAACTTATCTACCTTTTGAAATTACAAGGCTTTCATTTATACTTATAAGCTATGGTAGCATGCGACCACGGGAAGTCGGGAAGGTACTTTCTTGTTTCATCCTTTTCAGTAGTCGGGTTTTAATTTTTAAACTTTTTTTTTTTCATACTTTTTAGAGCGTGCTTTTTCAGTAGGCGGGTTTTAGTTAATGAACTTATTTTTTGTTATTTTCCGTTAATTTATGAGGCGGCAAACCATACAGGCCCAGGGCGCTGAATCTTAAAATACGCCACTGTTGGTAACCACCATTTATGTGTAAAAATATAACAAAAAGCTGACCAGCACACGATCGCACATAGATATTAAAACAATGGGAGTTTCAAATAAGGAAATATTTAATTACCTACACCAAATCCTGCGATAATATCAAATAGGTAGAACAATACTCTCTGATAGATAAGCGACCCATTTACAACAAACTGTTAACGTGTTTCATAAAATTTAATGATGGTTGTTAGATGAAGCGAACAAATTATGAATGTTCACACAATTTTCATAACTTGTAAGTAGGTGTGGTAATAGGTACCTACCCTACGATGACGACTTACTTTTGTGTTTAGCCTTCCGAAGTCCAATGAACCGGCTCCGGACACAAATGTGAGTTGAACTACAAACTGATAGAGGGAGTAGGTACCTCGACGGAGCGGTCTGGTTGTAGAGCTATGTCGCATTAAACCATGCTCCACCTCCTATCCTGCAGTCTGTGTCCCAAAACTACAACGGAATCTTAAGTTCGCAACATGGACCTACCCACCCCCCTAGGGTTAATTATCTAAATTGTAAAGATGACTATCTAAGTTGGGCAGGACTCCACCCTTCGGTTGTACCATGTATCATTAAACTTATACGAAATGGCTCATTTAGAACCTACCTTGTAGGTTACCTGTTGGCACACTTATAGCATTTTAATACACAGGGACTTGTGTACCTACATATTAATTTAAAGTTGTGTCCCAAATGTTACGGCTAATGACCGAAGTGCGGCTACACCTAGTTTTAACCAAACCTAATTCCGGGATAACTCCGGGATGCCCTACGCTCGCTCTCGCATCCTACGTCGACGGAGCCCCGCTCTGCGGGGCTCCTATTTCTGTGTACGGGGTTTAAAGGAACCTAACTAAACCGAACCTCGGGGTGCCCTACGCTCGCTCTTGCATCCTATGTCGCCTCCCGATATACACACGAACCGCATCTGGCCGGCTAAAACTAGGTGTAGCCGCACTTCGGCCGGCTAAAACTAGGTGTAGCCGCACTTCGGCCGGCTAAAACTAGGTGTAGCCGCACTTCGGCCGGCTAAAACTAGGTGTAGCCGCACTTCGGCCGGCTAAAACTAGGTGTAGCCGCACTTCGGCCGGCTAAAACTAGGTGTAGCCGCACTTCGGCCGGCTAAAACTAGGTGTAGGCGCACTTCGGCTATTAGCCGTGACATATACAATAAAGAGGGTATCCTATTTAGCAATTGCAACTTTCTTGTACCTATTGCTTATTACACTTTTCAAGTTGAATACAGTGGGAATCTTACCAAACTTGTTGCACTGATCCCTATTAGGACAAAGATTAGCTATATCCATTTTTATTACTACTTTTAGTGGGTTATCGTGCTACTGCAAATTTATTTTACAAGAAGAGCTGATATAACACTGGCATTTTACCTGTAGCTGTCTTTGTGACATGACATTGATTTAACCATAGATTTGTAACTTATTGGAAAAGGCCGAGTGCACCTTCTCTTTCTAATTTGAAAAACCGCAAAAACGTGGTTTTCACTCGGTGGTGGCGCATCAGCTTTGTAGGTCCTCCACACAATTTAGCTCGAGGAATCGTTGCGTCTCGGACATAAATACCTACGTTGAGTAATGCTCTCCACACATATCTCGGTCTGCACCTAAACGAAATTTGAATCACTAGCTAACGGCGACCTGTGAGCCTTCAAACTATAATTTGAATAAATACTGTGTTTTTGAAGTTACGTAGGTAAAGTATTATCGAACAAACACTTTGTCCAACTCGATCTACACGGACCGCTCGCTCGGCTCGCCGCCCGCCGCCGCGCCGTCCTGGGTTCGACCCCTGCGTTGTGTCAACCTGCGTCGCGTCGCATGGCGGTAGTTTTATTGGGTTTTTCAATTCCAGTCTGTTAAATGGTCAAGTTTTTTGTGTGTCAAAGTAATGGGCTCGCCTCGATGATATCTATTATTGTTGAGTAAACTGAGGTCGTTTCGTATTGCTTGATAGTAGATAAGTGCCTACTGATAAAGTTAAAACCACGCGAAAGCGGGTAGGCAGAAGTACCATGCACATCAGGCTACCTTTCGGGGATACAGGCAATAGAGTGTGAGTAGAACTTTTAGAATTCCGTTAGACTAAGGCGAATCTCACGCACTACTAACTACCGCGCTTGATATTTTCTACATAACTACAAATACAACAAAAACGCACTTCCGCGCGGGGCATTTGGCTCCATTTACCGCGACCCTTCGCGTACGTGGCGCGTTGTAGTCTTGTATTGTGAGATCCGCCTAAAACGTCATTGAAGCGAAGTGGAGGAAAGTTTTACAACAGCGTCGTTACCCCTACCTTACCGTTTATATGCCCTTTGCCATAGTAACGAACTAGAGCCTAATGTAGGGTAAGTACACTGATCTGTAATTATACAAGTACTGTTTAATAAAGGTTAGTAAGGGTAAGTATGATGTACTTATGTTTTGACGACGGACGCCCTTGTTTTCCGCTCAGAAACAGCGCCCACTGAGCGGCACAATAGTCCGAGCATGTCTTTTTTTTTTTGGGCAGGAAATCATCAAATGACCCCCCTCCCGCTCTGGGCGGAGCGGAAGGGAGTGTCAGACTCTTACTGACTCCGTGTTCCTTCAGTTGCCTGTGCCAGGGGCCACGGTAGGTATCTCTTTCGAACAACACGCGACCCTGGCGGGCATCGGCCCTAGCGGACCCCGTCAGTTGGTGCTGACAACTCCTTGAGACGCGCGTGGAACACAACGCGCCGTCAACCCGGGCCTGGTCCTTACCGGACGGCGAGCTGCCCATTGCTCGCCGTCCGCAAGCCCGCGCCTATGGTGGCCGGGAATCTGCTATCGATTCCCGACGCCCAGGGCGTCTCTTGCGGCGATTAGGGGCGTAAGGGCGCAAGGATTGCCTCTCCCTCACGCGCTCCGCCTCCTGCTCCTTCGCGAGCGTCACTGCTTCGCAGAAGGAGGCGACAGCCTCCCATGCACTCTCGCTCCGTACCATGGCCTGGACTAGGGCCGGACGCGAGAGATCGCCGCCGTGAGAACACGGCGGTGCTCTGCCCAAGCTGGGTAGACCTCCACCGTGTCCTCCGGACTCCTCCGGGTGATCCACACAATGGTGACACCCAGGTCCAAGCATGAGTGTTGGAGTTGGAAATAATAAAGACCTCACGCTTTTTCCAACTCTAATAAAGATGTGATTTAACTATCAATGTAATATTTCGAGCAGGGCTCTGAACCGGTTTAAAAAGAGCGGTTAATTTCGATTAAGTACCGGTAAATATATCGTTCCTTCATTAACCGGTTAAACAAGTGAACTGTTCTTATGAAACCCAAATGATAAAGGTTACCGGTTACTTAAGCACAAACGGTTTTGACACCCAAATTAACCGGTTAATTCCGTAATAAAATTTCGTCCGACCGTGCTCGCGAGAGTGGCGGGGGCCGGGGGGGTTCCAACTTGGTTTTAACCGGTTAATTTCCACTATCAAAACCAAAATTAATGAAAAACCGGTTTCCCGCATAAACCGGTAAGTGCAAACCTTAACCTAAATCGATTTCGGTTTGGGGTCAATGACCGTAACCGGTTAAGAATTTCAACCGGTTTCCGAGCCCTGATTTCGAGTATTATGCTGCTATAAGTGTGCGCTGACCCTTATGAATGTAGAGGGGTCACTGACCTCTACTTGCATAATACAGGTCAGTGAGAGCGGTGAATGAAGCTGCTTCGCCTTCAAGATTACAGCTAAACCTACGCCATACCATGGCAAGCCACTTTTCTAGCCTACTGAACCCTTTCTACTACTCGGTCCTTACGAACATAATTATTAAGGTATAGGTTGGTAAATGAAACTGCTGGAATTGGTATCAAAAATCGGATTTATATTTCCGCTTGCTGCAGTAAGTTAATGTCATTAACAATTTGCCAGGTTACAGATGTGGCCGCACAGCCGGTATCAAGCATAACGTGTACTTTTTATAACAATGATACATTTTTTTCAGACCTAATAACCTAAAACTTACAGAAACTACCTACAAAGATATACAGGTAAAGCCTAAATTATCTACAATCGTCAATAAGTTATATACAGATATAATAACAATACAGCAATGTTATATACACTTAAATTTAATTAGAATTATCTGTAACCTGAGAAACTTTGATTTTTCCTACATTCGGGACAGTACCATTTGCCTTTAGGCGGTACCATGATACCGACGCATTCGAAATGGAACCATTCGATGGGACAACCTTCGGCGTCGCAAGCGATCATCTCCGATACTTCGTCGTACGGACATCGACAGTAGCAGTACACGCTCTCGCCCTCGCGCGCCTCCCGCACCGCGGGTCGCTGGAACGCGTACGGCAAGCTGGAGGTGCCCGAATTTAAATAAGTTGGAGGCGGCGGTACGGAGCTCTGACCGCCAGGCTGATATATTTCTAAGTTACCTTCGTCGCTCGAATCAGAGTCGCTCGACTCCATAGATTCAGAATTCATTAAGATACGCGGCGGCTCGGGGTCAGGTATGGGAGCGGTCAACCTAATAGGGTCTGTATAGTTATACAATCTGCTAGAAATCACAGTTGATGGTACTTCTTTCTTCGCCTTGTGCGTCACTGGAGATGGCAAATCTTCCTTTCTCCACTCCAGTTTAGGCGGTTGTTGCGGTTTTAATGCAGTAAGTGTTACTGGAGTCTGTTGCGGAGCTTCCTCATCACTAGAGTATCCATAAAATTTGTTAGGAACTCGTCTTCTTTTTGATGCTCGTTTTTTTTCAGCCGCCGATGCTGAAGAGCTCATTTCTGTCAAGATTGGGCTTGGTTTTGGTGCCTCTGGGATTTGTACTGTGTTAGATTGTAAGGATATTGTTATTTTATTAGGAATTAAAGGCGGTGTTGCCTCAACTTCAGATTTCAATATGACATCTTTAGGAATGTTGATTTTTATGGGTCCATGCTTTTTGGAATTCTTAGATTTCTTTTTCTTTTTGCTCTTCTTTTTACTACTGGTTGATTTTACTTTTATTTCAGGCTCTTCTTTAGGCTCTTTTTCTTCCTTCTCTTCTACTTTGACGGGTGTTGTAGGTCGACTTAATTCGCCGGAAATAGAACCGGCCTCCGAGGGCGCCACAGAAGATAGATTCATCAGCTGATTACGTTTTTCTTCGTGTAACTTGTTGGCTATTCGTTGCGGATTCTCATCATAGAACTCTTCATCTGTTTCACTTTCATCAGTTTCGAGATCTGTTTCTGCAATAGGAGGCTCAGTTTTTTCAGGAATTAATATTGGAGTCTCAGACATGCCCATCACATCTACATTAGAGCCAGTGCTGTATCTCCTATTGGGTAACGTCTTTTTAACGCGCTTGGTCTTTTTCTTCTCTTTCTCATTTCCTGAATCATCCGACGAGTCAGAGTCGGAAGAGCTCGATGATGAAGAGCCACTACTAGATGAACAACTACAGTTGGAGCCACAGGAGCAGCTTGAATCAGAATCACTGCTGCTGCTACTGGTTGATGATAAGTCACCAGCACCACGTTGTTTCTTAGGAGATTTCTTATTTTTCTTTTTAGTATCACTACTGTTGAACAAATCATCATCTCCATTCATATCAGTTGGTACCAAACAATAATCGTGATCAGATTCACAGACATGTTTTCTGATAGGTACTAAAGGAGGGGTTTTTTCTTTTGTCTTTTCAACTTTTGCTTGATATTTTTTGAAGTTATCCCATATGTCTAGAACCTGCTGCTCGTTCGGCTTTTCATCAAGTGGCTCTGTTTTCTCGTCAGTCTTCGGAGTCACTTCAATATCCGCGTGATTTGTTTCCGTTGATTCTACTTTAGGAGCATCTTCCTCCTTTACCTTTTCTTCTAGTTTCTCAATCTTAACTATCGGTGGATTACCACTATCCGATTCGTCACTGCTATCGCTTTCTGAAAGATTTAGTGCCGGCAAATTCACATCAAGCAAAAGGGCATCCTTTTCTTTTAATTTCTTTTTCTTTTCTTTTTTGGTTAGCTGCTCAGTTCCAGACTCGGCTTTCGGCTCGGAAGTACCAGCTTCCTCTTTTGGTTTAATGTCTACCAAATCAATTACAGGGACAGGTTCCTTAGATGTTTCAGTTAAAACTTCAGTTGGCACAGAAGGCTTCACTTCACTAAAATCTTCAATTATTAATTTCTTCATATGTTCATCTAAATGTTTGTTAAGGAGTTTCTTAGAAACAAACTTTTCAGTACATGCTTCTTCTGTACAAACGTGGGGGTACTCATTGGTGTGAAATCTTTTATGAACTTTTAAGTATACTGCTTTTGTAAATTGCAAACTACATTCTTCACAAACAAATATAGCAGGAGGTGTACAGAAGTGATAGACATGGGGCCATTTTTTCTGTAAACATTTTTTACACATCACACTTTCAGTACCATGTTTCCAAAACAAGTGATTAGTTATGTCTGGCTTATTTCTATATGCAATGCCACATCTGTAGCATAAGTGGTGCAGTTTATGTTTCCAAACGTGGTTGGACAAGCGAGCTTGGTTGTGACAAAGTTCCAAACAGACATCACAGGTATTATGAATCTTGCGCAGGTGTACCATCAACCTGAACGGCGATGGGATAGCATCCACATTGCACAAACAGCATCTAAACTTAATTTCATACTCAGAATCATATGTTCCAGGGCATAAATGACATATTAATTCACTATAACTATAAAAATTTGATTTACACATAACACACAGTAAGATAGTTTTTTGATGCATTTTACGATTATGTAAATAGAGATCTTTATGGATAGCAGTTTTGAAGTAACACTGAAAACATTCAAACATATAGTCATACTGTACTTCATCACATTTTTCTACACTGTCATAGGAGTCCAAGTTTATGTAGACCAAATTTAATTCTGGAGCACCTGTCCTCAATTTAGCAGTTATAGTCTCAGGCATCAGCTCCTCTGCAGTAATGCTGTCAACAGTTGCTGCAAAACGGTGTTGTGCCACCATATGCAAAGCAAGCTGCTCACAATTAACTGCAATCTTCCGAACATGATTGCAATATATGCAATTGTAAACGGTTGATGATAAGAACACTTTTAGTAGATCTTTAAGGGGATATTTATCTAGTGGCTTGTCTAGAGATAGTTCTGTTACAGGGATTGTTGGTTCTTCAACTATTGGCTCAGCAGGTGGCTCTGGTTCCATTTCTTCTGGCTCTGGCTTGGGCTCCTTCTTAACGTCTTCACGCTCGTCTTCTACTTGAATGTCCTCTGCTTGCAAAGGTTCTTCTTCTTTCACAGCAGGTAGTTCAGCAGGTGGTGTCAAGGGTTCAATAGGTGGATGCTCAATTTGTGACTCATCTATAGTTTTATCTTGTTCTTCTTCTTCTTTAACAGTGTTATTTTCATCTACTGTCAGTTTATCACTAACATCACTGTCAGAAGAGTAATCACTAGATGAATCTTTATCCAAAAGTTCTTTGGGAACTCTCACAGTTAACTTGGGTACCCTGTTCATTGTATTGATTTCTTCCAATTTGTTATCATAAATTGTAGTTTTAACTGTGTTCTCGGACTTTATTTCAGGTGTTTTAGATACATTTTCAAAGTTGTTATTCAGGAGTGTTTTCATTGTAGTCTCTTTATTATTTTCGAATATGGTTGTCTTAACAAAGGGACTGTCAGCTCTATCACATATTGTCATTCTTATTGAGGGAGTTTTAGGTGTTCCTACTGGTTCAGCATGTGCATCTTTCTCATATCTTTTTGGTGGTCTTCTCACACGTGTTGGAGGTTTGTGTACTTTTTGTTTTCCAATGGTGGGATCTACAGTGGACTTTATAATAACAGGTGAATTTGCATTATTTAAACTTAATTTTAACTTTATACCACATTCTTTTTCTAAAGGAACACCAACTGCCTCTTCTTTTTTAACAGGTGAAGCCTCTCTTATTGGTTCATTAATTTCATCAGAAACAGGTGAGTCACTTTCATCTGAATGTTCTAAGCTCTCATCACCATTGGGGAGCATGTGTGTGGTCCTGTCCGGGCTAAACGTATTTTGGTGCACCGGAGTAGATACAGGCTTTGTGTCAGAGCTCTCAAGCTCCATTCCTGAATCAGCTGTGTTGTCTTTACTAGTTGTTATAACTGAACTGTCAGAGCTGATGCTTGTATCGCTGATGGCTGTTTCACTAGCATTTGCTTCTGGAATTATAGCTGCAGGTTTATGTGTTTGAGAAGTGACAGTCTCAAGTTTACCATCAATATCCTTCCTTTCACAAACAGGTTTTATTAAATCTTTTGCTATACTTGAGGGTCCATTACTTGATACGTCATTAAAAGTTTTAGCATTCTTTATGCTATTTGTTTTGACTGCATTTTTGCTAATAAGAACAGGCACAGGTTTCGGCTTAATATTATTACAATCATGGTTGAAAAAATCATCTTGTTCACTGCATATTTCATCACATGCACAGCACATCAAATATAAAGTACCACTGTACACATTGAAGAACTCTTCTTTACTTTCATAGCTGAACTCTTTAACATTGTGTTTATTTGTTAAGTGAGATGACAGCTTCTCTGCTTTTGAAAACATACCCAAACAAAACAGGCAAATATGTCTATTGTGCACTTCTCTCATGTGAAGAAATAGATTCCAGTTCTCATAATAAGTTCCACAAGCTGAGCACAAGTATACCTTTCTAGTCACTCTAGAAGGTCCACTGGCATTGGGTTCTGGACATGGTGCTGCCTCTGGGCTTAGTGCAGGCTCTTTAGCTTGTGCTCGACATACCAATTGATGTTCTTTCAACATGGCTAAGGTTTTAAATGACATAGAACAGCACTTCCGACACTTAAACTTCACCATAGGTTGCAGGCCCAAGCTCTGTGCATATTCTTTCAACTGAGCTCCTTTTTCTGCTTTACCTTTTTTGAACTGTAACAGCTGGCTTTTAGGCACAAGCCGAGGCACTGGTTTGTCTCGTTCACTGATGGCGTCACTCTCTGCTTGTGATGACACATTGTGAAATTGACTACGGTCTAGGTGCTTAGGGATAAGTTTGGGCACTCTGGGCACTGAGTTAGCAGGGGTGCTGCTATCAAAAGTTTTATTTGCTGAAGGCTTTCTTTTTTTGCATGTGCTATAGTATTGAAGAGAGTTATCTACAAAAGGCCTTTTACCAAGATGTATTCTAAGAGGGTTGATGCGTTGTTTGAACTTGTCGTCGGCCGAAGTGTCGGCGGGCTGCCGGCACTGCTCGTACGTCTCGTCGGGCGGACTAGACGGCTCGCCAGCGAATTCGTGCCCATTAGCGGTTAATTTCACTGGGCGTTCGCCGTACAAGTTGGTCAATGATGTTGTTGTGTTTTTATCATCTTTCGTATTGACAATATTACCATCTTCCATAGTTTTCTGGAAAAATACAAACACGTGCTTTTGACTACTAGGAAACAAAAGACGCTCAAATAAGAGGAAATCGAAACATGATTCGAATTATCATCGTATCAACAATAATGTAAATATACAATCTTTACCTCGGAATTCGTCCGTCCAGCAAGAGCGCAAGAATAAAGATTCGTTTCCATGCATCCGTTTGAACAGAGCAATCCTTACATCAGGCTTAGTAATAGGCAGCCGCGGGCTGATCATTCCCGTAAAATGGCGTCACTCCGCACAGCGAGGAATCGTGATATCAAAAGCGTTGCCGTTTATTCGTACCACTCAAATCACAGTTCACGAACATTTTCCAGGTTTTATATTACACTATTGAACACAAACAAAACTAAATTAACCCCAATATATTGTTTATTTCCAAACACATTATCGAAAATCGTAGCGTATTACGAGAAGCTAATTCATGAACCATAAACTAAATTTTTACTTCTTAAATTTTATTTTTTTAAACTTTTCTGGTAGAGTATGGCGCTAATCATGAACACGTGGTTTTTAACCATAGACAGATTGAAAATATAAATTACTAAAATAAAATGAACCCAAGATTTCGAACATAAAAATATTGGTCGAATTATTTGTGAAGTTACTCTCACTTGCTATTATTTTAACAAAAAAGTACGATTCGTTTTATATTATTGCACCAGCGTGTATCCGAATTCTAGAAACCTTTCACTTGCTAGTGGTTCGCTTTGATACTAATTATTTATTGTTGTCTATCTTAGGGTGGGTTGTATCAAAAGCTCCGTTATAGTTTGCGTCAAAGTTAAATTTAATCGTAACCATAACCATAACCATAGAATCTACTATCCGCTGTTGCACCGTCATATATTTTACATGTTTTACAGTTAAAGTTAAAAGGGTGACAAGTGATAAGACGTCATATTTCCCCAAAATGTACGTGGGTAATTTTTTGACAAGGGCAACACTTCAAGCTTGTTGTCATCACGCTTTCTTTGTTTGACACTAGTGATGTTACTCAGTCATTAACGGTCAGGCACTCGATTGTCTCTATTATGTAAATTAAAAACACAAGAACAGAATCATAGCAAGATCAAAAATACAGTAACCGTTCTATATTGGTAATGTACCAAGGTGTTTAAGTCAGTGACTGAAGGAAGGGAGGCCTTTGCCCTGCAGTGGGACAGAAATGGCTGATAATAATAATAATTCGGCTAAGATTGGCTTTGTTCGACTTTGTAAAGAGCTTTTTGTCTTACATTCCACTGATTATCAGATTGATCTGATAAAATCAGTGAAGATTTAATGAAAAATTACACTTTATTATCTGACAGCACTAACCCACAGAACATGTATTTTCTCTTATTAAAACTCTGTGACTCTGTACATTACAGTATTATGACGGCTTATTACACGAAATATATTTATTACCTGGTTTATTATCCAAGAATGATAGTTAACTAGTGTGGCAGTGTTGATGATATTTCTAATCGCAACTAAACCGAGTGGCACATCGAGAGAAAATGGACTCGATTCTTTATTTTTTTTTATTTGAGTAACGAGTTAAATAAAATCGAGCCGCATCACTATCTGACACTGTCAGAAAGACAAGACGTAAGTGATAATAACATTCATTTTATTTTTCCGTTTCTTTCGAATTGCATGAAATTGATATTTCTGTTTTCCTGTATGTAATTGAAGGATTGTATTATTGGAAGATGCATTACAGCATTTACTCCAGAAGGATGTTGAGTTAATTGTTCAGTAAGATTGCAACGCAATGTGCGAAAACATTGCCCGAGACTGCTGCAGATGTGCGGTAACTTGAGAACGCATGGATTCACGAACGCAAATCAAATCATCTGTGCAGTTTAACGAAAGTGCGTATAGACAATGCAAGAAAGTATTGAAACTGTTATACATTATGGAGATTTGGATACAGGAATATTTACATCATATGGCGATTTTCACAGCAAACGCATACTGTGCCTGATGAATGCGGGAAAGAACATTATTTTGCAGTGGATTCCAGCACACCATAATATTAGTTAGAATACGCTTATAACACCGAGCTGCTCTTGCTGGATGCTATTGCAAGGTTGCAACTGTTTGGTGGGCAGACGTTGGTATAGTTGGCTGTTGTGCACATGTAATGTTGAGCATGCGGTATTTATGTATTTTCATCGGTGGAGCAACCTGCATATTTTTTAGATGAAATATTACCTACTTCTAAGTCGTGTGACGTTGAAATTAATATAAGTAGGTACCTACTTGCAGAAATAAAAATGCTTTGTTATGTACAATTTGTGTTTTTTTTTTAACGTTTGAAAACACCCCTACTCGCTGAGCAGTGGTGTGTCCGTCGTAACAGATGCGACTTACAGCTTGTAGGTCGTAGGTTTGAACCCAGACAGGCACTTTGTGTAAATTATTTCATCACCACTGCTCTCAAAACGGTGAAGGAAAACATCGTGAGGAAACCGGCATGTCCTAGAACCAAAAATTCAGAAGAATACGCAGAAGCATACGCTAGAGCTTAAGTTTCTTTGGCAATTAAAGCAACACACTGAAGAGCAACAGTGAAGTTAGAACTAAAAATAAAAAAACTGAAATTAGAAATCGATATTCTTAAGTAAAATATTCTCAGGGGTTTCTTGTTTTCAGCAAGGGCGGACCCTTGCTGAAAACAAGAACCCTTGGGAACTAAAAACCCGGAATCTGTCCAAAAATTTATTCTCATCACACTTATGAAATCGATCAATGCGATGGTGATTTTTTTTCTCTTCCTAACTGGCAAATCGGATTCACTGTCACTATCATCGCTAGAAGAGCTTTATTCCCACAATATTTCGCGGAGTAAAGACATACCTAATTTGTTTTAATAGGTACTTTATTCAACAACACAATATTTTTATAGGTTACAACTGCAAAGCAGATGACATTACAATGACACTAACCGTAACTATAGCCCTTAACCGGCCGAATTTGGTCGATTAATGTTATAGTTATGTGTGACGTCATTTTAACAATTATGACAAAACTTAAAACGATGCAACCCGAATTTCGCTTAACCGGAGATTTGACGTCTGTCAAAGCTTTGATTATAGTTAAAAATGGCTTGTTATAGTTATTTATGACGTCATTTTAACAATTCTCAATACGATGCAACCCGAATTTTGCTTAACCGGAGATTTGACGGCTGTCATGAGATTGGTTATGGTTATAGTTAGCTGATGCAACTCACTCTTTGTAAATTAAAACTATGGTCAGATTTTGTTAATCCAATTTAAAAAATCTAAAAATAAATACATTTTTATACGTCTGTCAACATAAAAGCATTTAGGTGTTTAGTTTTGTGTTTATTGACTTGCATCCTCTCGTAACTTCCCTTAACCACATACCACCCAATAATGACTAATCGACTAAATAGTGAATTGGTTTCTGCATTTACCCTTTCACTATGATTTTTTTTTGCAAATTTGTCAAGGAAGCTCTTCGTTCGAAGTGAGGGTGTTAAGTTTTTATCGTTTTCTTTAGTGAGATTTTCTTTTCTTTACGTTTGTTATGTAGACAATGCAGATGCAAGATGATGTCTGATCAGTTTAGAAAAGTAGAACCATATTCCCCGAAGTCCTCGCCGCGAGGCGCGAGGTCACCAGTGGTTTCTCGTCAGGATTCCTCTGGAACACTCAAAACTACCATCTCACTCGGCAAGAACCCATCTATAGTGCATAGTGGACCATTCTATTTGATGAAAGAACCTCCAGGTACGGAACTACTCCCTATCGAGATTGTTGAAATGATTTATTTACAAGCTCTTAACATTATTGACAATATTATTTACAGGAGAATGTGAACTCACAGGAGCAACTAATTTAATGGCTTATTATGGACTTGAGCACTCTTATAGTAAATTTAATGGCAAAAAACTTAAAGAATCCTTATCTTCTTTTCTTCCTAATCTCCCTGGTATTCTTGATGGGCCTGGACAGGAAGATAACAGTACTTTAGGATCAGTGATAGCCAAGAGGCCAATAGGTGGAAAGGAATTGTTGCCACTAACAGGTGCCCAGTTGGCTGGGTTCCGGCTACACCCAGGTCCATTGCCTGAACAGTACCGCTATGTAAGTGCAACCCCACCAAAGCGACATAAGACCAAACACAAGAAACATAAGCACAAGGATGGAGTCCCCCCAGGACAAGAGACACCACTGCAAGGTGAGCAGCATTGCACATACATAATAATTGTTACTTCAGTTTATCTCACAAATGACCAGTAAATTATGATTCAAATTTGATAACGATGAAAATGTACTTGATACTCTCAATTAAAAATTCAAACTTATTGCCCACAATCTGGAAATGCACACTGTGTTTTCTGCGCTGCATGTTGCTGTGATTTTATGTAATCATGCTATGCAATTATGATAGGGGTATTGTATTACCCAGTAACTGGGTTGTGGAGGTCAGGTCAGGTAGCTGTTTCATGTAAAATACTGGTATTCAGCTGCATCCGGTTAGACTGGAAGCTGAACCCAACATAGTTGGGAAAAAGCTATGCAGATGATGATGATGCCATGCAATGTTAAACAATGATTGTTTTCGAATTTCTACATATTTCATTTTGGTACTTATCTAAAGAGGAAACAGTTTTTCTTCAAGTTTTTAAACATATTCAATATAGTTTTTTAAGTTTTTTATAGTTTTTTAGTTTTTAATCGCGCACTACGAATTTTAATTGTTGCGATAAATAATCGCCAATCTGTAGACAATAATACACTGTATGTAATATACTAGAGTCCGTGCCCTGTGGAAAAAAATCGCTTGAGAATTTGCTTGAAAATTTTTTGTGAGAGATTTCCAGTTATCTTTTTTTAAATAATACATTTCGAAAATGTTCTCTACTAACTTTTTAGACATTTGTATCCTGCTTATGCATATGAATTTTCATTAAAAATCGGTTCATTTCGAAAAATAAGGGCTTGAAAGTTTGTATGAAATGCCGTACGGTGTAAAGCTCTTAAAATCTTAGTGCGCGCTTAGCCTTATTCTCAATTGATTTCAAACAAAAACAGATATAGCTAGTCCCACTATGAGGATTTTATAATTGCTAGGATTTTCAGTAAATTTATAGTCAAGTCAGCAATCTGACATGAGTTGATAGCCTGAATCTGATTACAATACTATCTAATCTAACTAGCCTGTGTTGTCCCACTTCAGGGCAAAGAGCTCCCTCTCCCTTTTCACACGATTCTATCTTTTGCTAGTGCGCCGGCCAGTCCTTTTGGTAGATTACAGTATTGCTAGATTTTAAAGATAACAATGATTACTAACACTACATTATGGCCAAGTGAACCACACCTATTTATGTGATTAATAACATAATTATATTGTATTTTAGTCATTGTTTTAACAATGACTAAAATAATAGGAATGATAGACAACCACTACAGCATTATGTAAGTAATTTTTCTGTACATCAACAGATTCCTCAAACCCAGACACATATGAGAAGAAACACAAAAAGCAGAAACGGCACGATGATGACAAGGAACGGAAGAAACGGAAAAAGGAGAAGAAGAGGAAAAAGCAAAAACATAGTCCGGAGCATGGCGGGCTCACCCCCAGCCAGCACCCCATACCTTAAGTGATAGTACCGTAGTGTGTAAGTTGAAGCTATTGAGCCCAAAGAGACTGCGCCATATCGTCTTATTACTCAGTTACAACAAATGGGCTGCAACCAAAAATATATTCTCTTGATATATTTGCTAGGCTGGTCAGCTTGCATCATTTTTGGTGCCAAAGCTGCAGTTATTGTTAATATGTAGTAACCTTCTTATTAATAGCTCAACATTTATAACCACTTCATGAGTTTCATCTATCACTGTCGTTTTTTTCTTCCGGGCGGCGATAATTTTGTATAGTTTTTAGTTATATAATTATTTATGAATAAGGTTATTAATGTTATTATGGACAGTTGAAAGTTTGCTGGTTACAAAAAATGATAAGAACCGAACTGATTGTAAAGTTTTACATTTGTAATAAGTTTGTAAATGGTGACGGATGCTAGATAAAATGGGCTTGATAGAAAATATATTGTATTACCTATCTGAAAGAATAACTATTTATTTTTAATGATCCCAAAAAGCTATAATTTTCCTATTTGCACTTGTTTTAAATGTAAGTTTGTTTATGAATGATAAAAATAAATGTTTTAATTATTTTCTTAATTTATGCCATCACTTGCAATTCTCCGACTGTTTATCAGATCTAAATCCTGTTGGGTAAGCCGTAAAAGTAGTGTGTACATAATAATGATTCATTAGATAAAGCAATTTAACTGATTTGTCTAAACTTAGGATAATTCTCGTCATCTCTTTGGGCTTGACTCTTATGAAATTAAGTATTAAGTAACATTTATACAGTAATACTTAAACATTTCATTTTACCATTTTGTTAGATTTCTTTCCTTATTTTCATTAAACCAAGATCCATTGTAAATATTCATAAATCATTTTGTTTTACTTTATGATTAAGAAGTACCACTCTCATAGACGTAATAAATTTGATAGAACGTTATGGTGTTGTTTTCTTTATTGAGTTTGGGGAAGTCTACTTGACTCCATTCAATCTACATTTTCTTAATTGCGCTATTGCTGTAAGATGGGCTCATCTAAGTTGATAGTGGGGTTAACTATCCACACTCTGCCAACTGCACTGAGTAAGTGAGCAAGCATCATTTTCTGGATGAGAATAAAGGTCACAGCTCATTAGAGCCACCCGGCACCCACTCCGCACCGCCTCGCCTACTGCCGGCGGCTAGTATTCTTTTTATGGACTTGTATGGGTATGCACTCACTACATCAACTAGCGTCACCGGATCACCTCGGTCATAAGCCCTCCACGCGCGGACAGCGGGTGGACCATTCGGTGACAACTCGCTGCTCGCATGCTTGCCTTGCGTTGACTGCGCATTGCCAAAACGCTATAATGTTAGACGCGACTGGGGACTGGGGAGACTCCAGATCGGCCACCTATAAACCCTTATATCTTTTGAACCAGTGACCGACAAATTCTGATATTTGGCGACAAATTTCGATTAATTAGCGACAAATATTTTGAGTTATCAAAATTAAAATCCCTGATGGTGGCTCTGACAGAGTCAGTAACACCTATCGTACATGCAGTTTGGTCAGTGGTCGGCTGGTCGCATCGCACGGGGGCAGTAGTGCACAAGTTTAGAATATTCAGCTATATCTGTCTAATATAAGTAAAAGGTACCACTGCAGCCCTGGCCCTGACCATAGACATGCTTTGTGTGGCTTTCACGGTTCGGCAAAAGATCGATACAAGTTTGTTATTTAGACTTAGTTACAGGTGTCTAAGATCTACATCGGGGGTCTGTGTGTTCCTATAAAGGTACTTATACCAGATTGGGTACCTAATTATGTATAGGAAAGTTATGTGAGAAAATAGGGATTACTGGATTAGATAGGTAGGTACCTACCTATTGAGGATACAGTCGTCATCTATAAGTATTGGGGAGGACTTCGTCTATTTAAAAACAACTCGTTTATGATTATTACAATGCACCGATGGGAATTCCCATCGACAACTTCTGAGGAGCCCTGGGATGACTTTTTTAAAAACGATGAAACTTTTACTTATAAACACAAGTCCTAACTATACCTAATAACATGTTTCTAACTTCAAAACCAACCGACGAACTCCCATACAATCTTTCTGATAGATTTTTCAAAAATCATACCATAACTCAAATAATAATAATAATGTGGGCTGCAGGTGTTCGCTACTCCACGTCCAAGCGCGTATTTTGCGTAGCTTTCTTACCCTTCTTGGATTTACTTAGAATACAAGACTAGACCACTACTGACCTCGAATCATACAAGCTTGTATAATACGGTCAGTGCACTGCCCAATGATTTAATTTTAGGCTGAAAATTATCTGCCAAATGAGTGAATGTAGACTTTTTTTAAACGAATTTTACCACCGACAATTTTGAGCGGTTCTTCTGTATAATAAGTGGTGAAATGGAGTATCGAACCTGCGACCCCGTAGCGCAGAAACCAATCGCTCAGTTACTGCGACAAAAGAAACCTGTCATATTCCTCAATACAACCACTTTCAACTATCGGAGATGAAAATGGCCGAAAAAACCCTCTAGGACTTTTCAAACTCTCCTGGGTTAAAATAATTGCAATTGGTTTTTAGGGTTCCGTAGTTCCTACAAGGAACCCTTATACTTCCGTCATGTCCGTCTGTCTGTCTGTCTTTCCGAGGTTTTGCTAAGAGACCGTTAGTACTAGAAAGCTGTAATTTTGTAGGAGTGTGTATATCAATTACGCCGACAAAGTGGTAAAATAAAATTTTGAAAAATATTTATTTTTTAGGGTAGCTCCCCTACATGTGAAGTGGGGATGAATATTTTTTTCGTCGACCCCATCGTGTGGGGTATCGTTGAATAGGTCTTCTAAAATGACGTGAGGGTTGCTGAAATTTTATTTCGATTTAATGCATAATTTACGAAATATTAAACTTTAAAATGCAAATTTTTGTTCCAGTAGAGCGTCCCCCCCCTCCCTCTAAAAGCTAAACTGCAGGCTTGAAAAATCTGGAAAAATTCACGATGATAGTGCATTTCATGAACTTTTAAAGGAAAATTATAGCGGTTAAGATAACTTTATTAGTTTAGCAGTAATAGTCGTTGAACTTGGGTGTTGGATAATTTTGTACCAGATACAAAATCCTTAGTATTAATCCTATATATATAGTGATTAAGATGAAGTAGTTCCTTGCTTATGATGGGTAAATACTTGCATTAAAAAACAAAATATGAAATAAAAAAACCATAATAAATTATCATAGGTTTCACATACTGCCGCTAGATGGCGCTGTACCAACGGGTTACGCTTTCATTTGAGTACAAACGAACTTTGTTTAATTTTCGAATTACAAAGCGTATTAAAATAATAATAGTACGATTGCTGATTGCTGCCAAGAAATAATAACTTGGCAGCAATCAGCAATCGTACTCTTATTTTTTAGCTTTACAAGGAAGAAAGTGGTTCTTATTAGTTAATGTCTAATCTGTTTAAATAATTATCTTCGAAAATCAATGTTTTGTTGTTTTAGTATCGCTATTCGATAACAGATGGCGTTGTGCCGTGACGTCACTTTTTAGATCGCGATTGCAAGGTCACTGTGCGGGCTACTACGGAACCCTACACTGTGCGTGGCCCGACACGCACTTGGCCGGTTTTTATTTACTGTGTGAGAGTGTGTGTGTGTGTGTGTGTTGTAAAATAATATTGAGCTACAGCTATTACTAGCATCCAGAAGACGTGAGATGAAAATAAAACAACACATTCAGAGCGAAATTTATTCAAAATATTCAAATTTATACAATATTATGTCTGTTTTCGCTTCATATAAAAAGACAGTTGGTCATTCATAGTTAAATTGAAAACAAATAAATTAGTAATGCAGCACCAAAATACATACATCGTACTTAAAACAATTACGTTCCTACTTACAAATTATACTGACATTGATCTTTACTACGCAGGCCGAAGAAACACTTGACTGTCTGGCCGTCAGACATCCGCTCGAGCCTGTATGTGGACGGACACTACCCTCGTATTACATGGATGACAACTATGCATACTACAGTACCGTCTACATACAGACCTAAGGTATATCGAAATGCGCGACGCAATAATAATAACTGTGTAAATGTTGGCGAGCAAACACGCAGAGTTCTGGTTTAATATCAGTTTCGATACAAATTGGTGGCTGACTATAACCAGAGTGATAAGTCGGTGGTGTGTGGTTCTTATCTGGTGACAGTCAACTAATCTATATTGACACCAATTTATGCAATCGTTTCCTCATGCAGCGAGCACAAAGCCCTGCGTGTTTAAACAAAACAAAATTGACTATAAAGTTGTAATTTAACGCCGTAAGAGTAACATTTTAATAAAAAATCTACAGATATACATATATGTAACACGCATGCGCAGTACACATAAACATCTGACAAGCGCGCGTCTCTACCGCTACCCGCATTTCCAATTCATTACTACTCGTAACTACAATACACATATTATTGTATTACTAATACATTTTGGTGCGCCATGGCACTGTACGTTAAGTGAGCATCACTAACAACTATATTTATATATAAGCGACAAGTTCGATAATCTCCTGTACATCGTTAGATACTACGTTTTATTCAGTTTTTCTCCCTCTAGTTCGAGATCTAATCGAAATGTTCTCAGTATTGTAATTAAAGAATGCCACAATAACAAGATAAAAATAATTTACAATGATATCAGTTAAACAGCATGGTAACTTTGTAGAATCGTGAATAAAAAATCTCGAAATATAAAAAATACAATGGTCAGTCCCACGAAAACTCCCCTCTTCGAGTCCCTTATCCTATTGGACGTTTTAACTTCTCAATAGACTATCACATACTCATGGGATACAATTTTGAGCAATTATATTACAGATAAAAAGCATTCTAAATAATTAAAATCGCATGAACGACGAATTGTGAAGTAATAAAGAGTTGCGTCAAAACTAAACTATCTGAATTTGTGATACCAATGGCAAGCAACAGATCGGTCACTCAATTTATTATTATTTATTAGTAACAAAGCGAATGAATTCGGCAAGCTAAATAAAACTCTTACATATAATACCTATACAGAAAATACGAACATAGTTAAAATAAATAATATTTATTAAAATTAAACAAAACATTAATTATACACATTATTCTCATATTTTACAGGGAATATTCAATAATTATAAAAGCGATTTACAATAGTTATCTAACGGTTATACATAATACAACCATATTATTTGCATTAAGGAGGCTATCCTACAACATTTTTGCTTGGCCGTGACGTGCGTAATCCATTGAGTGTGTTCCAAGCATTTTAATTATGCAAAAATGTTGTCGGTAACCATAACTGTTGGTTCAGACGGGCCAGCATTGCATTCAGTCTGTCTCATTTGCCTACGTATTCTCTAATAACTATCCAAAATGTATTTAGACGCCATAAATCTAGCGCGCCGCTTACCTAGCGTAGCCACGTCTGAGCCAACCGAACAATAATATCTTACAGGCGATGAAAGCGTCGCCGAGCCTTCATCTGAATAACTTATTACAAGTGGAAATGCCAGCATTGTATAGAATAGAACTAATTCACCAAGTATTAGTTGGGCTCATAATATGTATAATAATTGGATATTTATATACTTTGTTATACGAAAAACTTCATGAATTAGTCTACTTTCACTCATAACAAACATACACATACACGACACACGTACGTACCACTTCGCCTATACAATTATTTAAATCGCATTATATACACGCAATACTTTCCAGGCATCTCCAGACTACATAACAGTTCGCGTGAAATATATTGCGTGCGTCCGACTTTTTAATATCAAATAAAAGTTACAATTTATTTTATAATCAACATAATACAGGTCGAAATGATAAAATGTCAAGTTGTTAGAATTAATACGAAAATCAAATTATTATGTTGAGAATGTTAGATTATTATCCACTGAATACTTCAATGTTATTACGTGGTATTTTGACTCTCCCTCATGCAAATCCTATGAAACATTTTGTAAATGTAGGGTGACTAACATTTACAAGAATGTTAATACATTTTTTTCTCGGTTTTATCTCAGTCAGTACATATAGGTAGTACTCGTACCTCCTACACAGGCTGTCTACGTTCCCTGCGTTTGCGCAGTAACTCGTCGTATCATTTCATCGTTACATATATTGCTTCATTATCTCTGTCACAGGTCTTTGAGGAGTGCAGACTTCGCGTTCTTAAGTTTGTCGAGTCGTTTCGTGAGGTGGCTGTTCTCAGTCTCCAACTCTTCAACCCGATTGAGTGCTTCCCGAGCCTGCAATTCAATTATAACTCTTAGTGTGTTGACATAGGGTGACAAATCGCGCAAACAAGGTTGGCAGCGTTATGTACAGATTTATTCATAAAAACTTGACTTCTACATACGGTATAGCAATATTGAGTTAAAGAGCGTTTAATTTATTGTAGTTATAACGCTTTTACAAATAAGGAAGTTTTATTTTACATAATATAACATGCAGAAGGGGTCAAAACGTTATATTTACATATTATTTAGTACACATTTAGCATTTGATCGACATTGAGCACACAGGAGTGTGGGGTATATATTATCACAGTATTATTGCGTAGAGCATTACGTAGGAAACGGTTGCGTGTTTAGGGTAGCACACTCCGTGAGTAAGATATGCGCGACTGTACCGTTAACTGTCGTCATTTTTGATAACGGCCCAGAAATCAACGACTTCCTGAAAATCAAATCATTGCATGTATTTTGTCGTGTTGCTCTTGAAACCTAGGTAGATTTTAACCTGTTTTTAAAGTTCTCTTCGATGGTGAGACTCGGAGACGAGAATCGCCAGATGAAAAGTGATAAATCAATTTTGTGAAGAGTCCTAAAACACAGCAGACAAGACCGTCCCGAAAGCCATTCGGTCCAATGTAGATATGGTGACAGCTAGAATATGTATGTATGTAGGGTGTGGGCACCTCTCGCTGCAGCTTGCGGCGCTCCTGCTTGAGCTGCTCCTCGTGGCCGTCCTGGTGCTCCTGGCGCGCGCGCGACCTCGCCAGCTGCGCCTCGAGGTCCAATGTAGATATGGTGACAGCTAGAATATGTATGTATGTAGGGTGTGGGCACCTCTCGCTGCAGCTTGCGGCGCTCCTGCTTGAGCTGCTCCTCGTGGCCGTCCTGGTGCTCCTGGCGCGCGCGCGACCTCGCCAGCTGCGCCTCGAGGTCCAATGTAGATATGGTGACAGCTAGAATATGTATGTATGTAGGGTGTGGGCACCTCTCGCTGCAGCTTGCGGCGCTCCTGCTTGAGCTGCTCCTCGTGGCCGTCCTGGTGCTCCTGGCGCGCGCGCGACCTCGCCAGCTGCGCCTCGAGGTCCAATGTAGATATGGTGACAGCTAGAATATGTATGTATGTAGGGTGTGGGCACCTCTCGCTGCAGCTTGCGGCGCTCCTGCTTGAGCTGCTCCTCGTGGCCGTCCTGGTGCTCCTGGCGCGCGCGCGACCTCGCCAGCTGCGCCTCGAGGTCCAATGTAGATATGGTGACAGCTAGAATATGTATGTATGTAGGGTGTGGGCACCTCTCGCTGCAGCTTGCGGCGCTCCTGCTTGAGCTGCTCCTCGTGGCCGTCCTGGTGCTCCTGGCGCGCGCGCGACCTCGCCAGCTGCGCCTCGAGGTCCAATGTAGATATGGTGACAGCTAGAATATGTATGTATGTAGGGTGTGGGCACCTCTCGCTGCAGCTTGCGGCGCTCCTGCTTGAGCTGCTCCTCGTGGCCGTCCTGGTGCTCCTGGCGCGCGCGCGACCTCGCCAGCTGCGCCTCGAGGTCCAATGTAGATATGGTGACAGCTAGAATATGTATGTATGTAGGGTGTGGGCACCTCTCGCTGCAGCTTGCGGCGCTCCTGCTTGAGCTGCTCCTCGTGGCCGTCCTGGTGCTCCTGGCGCGCGCGCGACCTCGCCAGCTGCGCCTCGAGGTCCAATGTAGATATGGTGACAGCTAGAATATGTATGTATGTAGGGTGTGGGCACCTCTCGCTGCAGCTTGCGGCGCTCCTGCTTGAGCTGCTCCTCGTGGCCGTCCTGGTGCTCCTGGCGCGCGCGCGACCTCGCCAGCTGCGCCTCGAGGTCCAATGTAGATATGGTGACAGCTAGAATATGTATGTATGTAGGGTGTGGGCACCTCTCGCTGCAGCTTGCGGCGCTCCTGCTTGAGCTGCTCCTCGTGGCCGTCCTGGTGCTCCTGGCGCGCGCGCGACCTCGCCAGCTGCGCCTCGAGGTCCAATGTAGATATGGTGACAGCTAGAATATGTATGTATGTAGGGTGTGGGCACCTCTCGCTGCAGCTTGCGGCGCTCCTGCTTGAGCTGCTCCTCGTGGCCGTCCTGGTGCTCCTGGCGCGCGCGCGACCTCGCCAGCTGCGCCTCGAGGTCCAATGTAGATATGGTGACAGCTAGAATATGTATGTATGTAGGGTGTGGGCACCTCTCGCTGCAGCTTGCGGCGCTCCTGCTTGAGCTGCTCCTCGTGGCCGTCCTGGTGCTCCTGGCGCGCGCGCGACCTCGCCAGCTGCGCCTCGAGGTCCAATGTAGATATGGTGACAGCTAGAATATGTATGTATGTAGGGTGTGGGCACCTCTCGCTGCAGCTTGCGGCGCTCCTGCTTGAGCTGCTCCTCGTGGCCGTCCTGGTGCTCCTGGCGCGCGCGCGACCTCGCCAGCTGCGCCTCGAGGCGCGCCACATGCGCCGCCTGCAGCGCCGCCTCGGCCTCGGCGCGCGCCGCTCGGCCCTTGGCTTCCGACACCGCCTTGCGGACTGTCTCCACTGGGGATGATTCATGATTTTGTTGATTAAAATGACATTGACAGAGCTCAAAAATCAATAGAATAAGTTAAAATTTCACGCTGACGAAGTCGCGGGCTGAAGCTAGTTTTACAGTTTATAGTGTTTTCATTGATGCTATAGTACTTGTTCTCTTGTAACTCAACAGAACCAGAACTATAGCATCAATGAGTTCCGCTTTTTTTCAAAATCAACGGGTTCGATTCCTGGCTAGATATATTGATTTTACAAAAATCCAATGATGCAGTTTTAGTTTTCATCAAAATCGAGCCCGCGACTCCTTTGAGTACTTTTAGCTATTCCTCATAATTTCGGATTTGGCCATCCACGCCCACTTGGAAAATTCACCCTGTATAATACCGATTAATTTATAAGATCGGTTTTAGAATTTCTGATTGGGTATAATTTATTCCCGGATATTAATATAATTCACCCTGTATAATACCGATTAATTTATAAGATCGGTTTTAGAATTTCTGATTGGGTATAATTTATTCCCGGATATTAATATTCATTCATGTATTTGAAATAGAATTAACAAATCATTTAATTGAATTCAAAAATATGTAGACGCTCGTTTTCATTTTTTAGAAAGAAGAATCAGGGCCCTAAAACATTAATTCGTAAAACATATACCAAATTAATTCATTTTAAAAACCAATAATAACAGGATACATGTTTTTTTTGTAATTGATTGATTTTGATTAAATATTATTTCTATGATTTTAATTGAGTATTTTTCATACTGTTAAAATCCATTTTATCGATATCGACTATTTTCCCTTAATGAAGTAGAGCAGCCCTAACGATAGGCATACCTACTAGACCTGACCAATTGCAGCCGCGCGTTCTTCCTCGTCTCCCGGCCCGCGGTAGTGAGTCGTGTACTTCTAAAAAATCGGCCTATACGCTCTCTAGTGGTTATATTTTCTTTACCTCGTACCCACAGAAATTTTTTAACGCCACGATTATTTATCGCGCACTGGATTTTAATATACACTGCATAGCGCCGAAAGCTGAAAAACCAACAGTTGTGTTTTTTGGAACCACTAGGATGGTATCGAGAGTTGAAAATCCAGTGCGCGATCAAAATATCCTCGCATTTTAAACTTGCCCGTACGAACTTGGGCTAAAAGCAATAGAAACAGCTGAGCACGGGGTCATGCATGACTCATTGTTTTACTCACGTTCATTCTCGTACTCTTGGTCGTGATGGTTGGTGACTCCGTTCTGTCTGGCGGCGCGTTCTTCATTCAGCTGTAGTTTCAACTTGCGTACTTCTGACTCTAGCGCCTGCTTCGAGGTTAACAGCTTTTGCAACCGCACGTCTGGAAAAATGGATTGTTTTGGTTAATATTGTAAACATAGATATAGATACACCTAGATAACGCAAGAGCAACTACTTCGCGTGCCAAAAATCGCACCAGTTTACGATAAAAAATCATAAGCCGCCACTTTCGCGCTCAGTCCTGTATACTGCTGGCTGGGTAAGCGTGAGCGAGAGCGCGAGCTTGTGACGTCATAGTATGTAGTCAAAAAATGGCACGCTTGGTTTTCATACAGTTCGTGATACTTGCGTTATCTAGGTCTATCTATATCTGTGATTGTAAACTATTTGTATAGCAAAAGCTGCCCGAAAGGGAATACATATTTAGTTTCGTTGTGTTTATGTCTGGGGTGTTACACGTAACTGACGTAATGCGGTATACTTTAGGTGTATAAGGCTCTGCCTACCACTTCAGCGGTGCTATTCTGTAAAAATCTCATCGTGAAAACTTAGGTGAAGTGAGCGTGGAGTGAGCTGTCAATAGTGTCAATTCCTAGCAAAAACAAACTCACTTCACCTAAGTTTTCACGGTGAGATTTTTACAGAATCGACCGGCAACATTACATAACATAACGCCTGGATTACCTATCCAGGCGTTATGTTATGTAATGTTCACTACTTACAGTCAGCTCTTGGATTGTCGTTTTATTCAATTGTCAGAAACAAGCTACATATTTATCATCTCGGTCTACTCTCTCTTTATTACAATGTTGGGCAGTAGGGTCTAGCCTAGAGCAAAAATATCGTTGGATAACAAAAAAAAAAAGTGTGCGGTCGCGGGGACTCCCGTTAGGAACGAAGTGAATTTAATCTGTGGTTTTAATCTAGTATATTTTTTTAGAAGCTCTCATAAAGTTGTCTTGGATTTTCGTTTTGACCTCGCTCTCGGTTAGCACCCTCAAAACCCATGGAAACGACACCCATGACGAAAAATTTTAAAGTTTTCGTAGCCGCCATCTAGATTTTCATTTTAATCTCATAATCAGATCTATCGAAAGAACAGAACAGACGTCGAACAGACATCGAAAGAACAGAGCAGAACCATCGAAATCCATTATGAATATTAAAAAAAAAAATTGCAGCAATCTTGATTTTTATTTTGACTATTGGCTTCAGCACCCTCGAAAACCAGGATAACTATAATATCTCTAAGAAAGTCGAATGGAGCCCCCCCCCTCCATTCGACTTTCTTAGGCGGGGTATAACGCTTATCCGTTACGTGACGATTTGTACCAGTTTCCTCCTACCGCAAGCCGCGTTAAAGAAATTTGTTTCAATGATATGTTAGGTACCGAGCGTGCCCTCCCCGGCATCATTGAGCAGCTGGTGCGCCTGCTGCGTCACCAGCGCCAGCGCGGGCACGGCGCCCACGGCCGCGCCCGCAGTGTGTCGCGCGGCCGCGTCCAGGGCCGCAGCGTCCACGAAGGCGAAGCCCGCACCCGCGGCGGCCGCGTCTCGCGCTCGCACGGCGTCTCGCGCCGCGCTCAGCTCGCGAGTTACGGACTCGTGCTCCCGCTTTAGACGCTCGAACGATGAGCATTTTTCTTTGTGTTCCCGCTGGAAATGACAGTTGTAAGTGTTATTGGTGAAAATACCGTAATCTGGCGTCATAAAACAAAAAAAAAAACATTTGAAATAACAATGTTTGTATCAGATCGCAACGTTGCTTGGTGTCTCCAACTGCTGTTCACTTCACACAACTTCAGGCTACTCTTAAACAACGACAGTCCTTATCTACCCGATGTTGAAGAGAAGACAGAGCTTTCAATAGCAGTCTTTTGAAAATTTATGGAATCAAGCGTTACTTTGCGGAAATCCACGACAATGAAAATAACCTTGTCTTTAAAAAAAATTGCTTCTTCATAAAATGGTATTCTCGTCTTAATTTGAAGGCTACGTAACTGCCACTATATGGAATAACCTATGAGTCCATCATCACATGTTTGTTTACCTGCAGCTGCGCGTACTCCTCGTGCAGCTCCTCTATCCTGTCCTTGAGCAGCTCCAGCTGGTAGCCGAGCGCGGCCTTGTCGTTGTCCAGCTGCGCGTTCAGGATCATCGCCTTGCGGAACTTCTCCTCGACCTCTTTCAACTCATGCTGAAAACACAAGGAACCTTATGAGTCAAATAGATATTAAGTTGGTAAAGCTACTTCACTGATTCTCCAGGGATCTCGAGTATAAGATCAGTCTTTAAAAAAGCCATAATTCTACTTCATAAAAGTCTTAAGCTCATTCATTCACTGTCAGACAGCGCACAGCCCAAACTGCTCGGTCTAGAAGCATGAAATGTTGCACAGGAGTCCATACAACGAAGGTGAGTACTCAGAAATGATTTTTGAAAATTCATCCCCAAAAGGGTTTAAATTGGGGATACAAGTTTGTATGAAAGATCGTCATTTTTGCCGATAGAAACCCCATCGCGGACAGAACGCACGGCTTGTAGATAATAAAACAGTAATTCTTTAAGAATTTAGAAAGCCAGCTCAATTGTAAAAAAATATAATACCTACTAAAAACATGTATGCTTATTTGCGGTATTCATTCTAGTGTTATTATCGTAAGTTTGCAGACCAATATTCGCCTTGCAAGTGAAATCTCAGAACCGCGAAAACGTTCGTAAAGGTGGCGTAACCCGGACCATATACTCTCAAGCAAATCCCTTAGACATTGACACATACACACAGTTTCAGGGTTAAGTCTAGTAATGCTACGTACCCTAAGGTCCTTGATGCTGAAGCCATCATCAACCGAGTCTTCAGAGCTTCGTCTCGGTGAGTGCACGGCCGGGCTGAGCGCCGTCAGCCTCGTAGCGCCTCGACGACCCACCGTCTCTACAAACAGGAACACATCATCGTTGAGAATAACTTATCTTGACGTTCATAATAGTGAAATGATGCTGTAATGCTATTTCTTACACGATTTAGTACTAACCGGAAGATTAAAAAAACATAAAGAAAAAAACTGACGGAAAGATGCTGAACTGTCATATTTTTCTGGTGTCAATTCAAATGTCAAATGATGTCAAACAACAGTTTTTTTTTGGTGGCATTTGCTACTTGCGTAGTCAGCCAGCCTGATTGATGGATCCAATACGGTGGTGGATTGTATGGAATGATATGAAAAAAGGGAGTGAATGATAGCGTGATGGTTGACAGGGGAGAATGGAAGAACACGTGTTGCCCGACCCCAAGTGACATGGGACAAGGGCGGGAAGATGAAGGTAAATCTTTTATAAAATTTTGTTGAACAAGGAAGAAGTTACTACACAAAAATAGTTGTACAAGGATTTCATGGATCAACAACGCATTGTCAACGACATTCAAGCGCCAAATTATCCTGCAGCATTGTATTTATCACTTGAGCATCTACAAGTTACATCATGGGAATAGTTAAAAAAACAGCGGTCGCACAGCTGAACCTATAGGCATACCTGGTGTCTTGCCAGCATACATATCGTATGCCTTGTCAGCATGGTCCTCCTGTTCGCGCTGCTGCCTCTCCAGCTCGCGCATGCGTATTTCTCGCGCTTCAGCCCGCGCTGCTCGTCGCGCTGCTAACCTCTGCTCCGCCTGGAGGAAACACACGACACGTTTAGATATTATAGGTGATTTGTAAATAACGTTACCTGAATCCTTCAGTGCATGAGAACTTAGAGACAAGAGTTCACTAAGGAATTGAGGGATTAGTCAAATTGTTCGGTTAACACACAGGGAAAATTAGATAGACTAATAAGTTTCCGTACTTCATACCTCAACCGTACTTCCGTATTACCTGTACTGCTGACGTAATTAGTTAAAAACGGCCGCGTAAAAAGTTTAGCTGGTCGCCGCTTTACCTAGACAGGCGTAGACGCCTCGTCTAGCAAACTGAACAAGACAAATTCAGAATTCAGATCATCGATGATTCAAACTAAATCAGTTGGCAGCAAACATTGAGGGGAACGAAACACAAGCTTTAGTTCTTAACGGCTGATTAATTAATTTAATATGATATTTCAAAGCGTTGCCAGCAGTGAGGCTGCGATTGCGCAAACTGTGGTGTGGGCGGAACATCGTGGTCGTAAGTTAGTCTCCAATTAGCACGCACATCGGTTAGTGTAATCTGTGTTGAAGGTGTTAAGTGGTTTATTTATGCTATAGACTTTGCAGATATTCTATTATATTGTGTCTTGGTTAACTAGCTACCTCTATACCTAATGGATTTAATCAGTCTGACTGATTCTTAAGCCTATGATGGACAAAATGTGAAACGGATTTCTCATGAATAAAAGTTTCCATTCAGAACTACGTATAATTTCTGAATGTTGTTGTTTATAGGCAAGATTTATTGATATTTATAATTTCCGTTTTGCCGCATGATTAACAAAACATATTGAATCTATAAATATCCGATGATGTCAGTTATTGCTATTACACAATTAATCTGAAACGCAATCTAATAACAAGAGGACTCAATCAATCACTCAGCCTATCGCACCACTTACAGACAGCCATTCCATCATTAAGCCATGCTTCTCGAAGGACCGAAGGTTGAGTTTTAGACAAAATGTTTGAACAACTTTCATTGCTCCGGAGCATTCCAGATTAAAAAATAAAAATAAAAAAACCTGAACGAGGCCAAAAAGGCTTCTATGTCAGCAATATCACGCCTTGTTTCCCCGAAGGGTTACCCATAGGAGGTACACCCACATTTCGTCAGTTATTTTTAATTTTAAGTATCTGACTTAAACATAACGGGGGCATTGGGCTGGTACTGCTACTGAGAAATTCCCAATGGAAAACCCCATTAACACAGGTTCGATATAAGTAAATTATCATTAATTCTTTCAACGAATGTAAAAACAGATCTTAAAACTCCAGCATGTATGAATTGTATACGATGTGCTAACGATCTTACATCATTACTATGAAAGGAAGGTGTTGAAAAAGTGTCGGAAGCGAGCCATTAATTACGCCTCACGGTGAGGAAGTAAACGGTGAACGTCATAGTGTACTCTGACGTGGAGATTAACTTGTCATGCTGTCAATCAGGGTAGGGGATTTAGTGAAGGAAGTTTTCTAAAGTAGATAGTACAATCTCCAAAATATTTGCGCCAAAAAATCACGTCGAAATAAAGATTACAGATAACACATCGAAAAAGGCTTCACTGGAGTCGATTTAACAACAATCGCCCACCATGTAGGTACCTTATTTGCAAACGATGTAATTGCATTTGTAAATAGGTAATTTAGTACAATGCCGTTGAATTTGATCCATATTACGTCTGACCTAGTTTTAAAACATGCCTAACTAGTGCGTAGATCAACCTGTTAGAACAATGAGTGTTACGCAAAATTGACATAATTACCACAAACATTAGGGCTATAAAACCATTGCCAAATGATGGCAATTAAAATGATTACGGCAGAAACTTTCAAATCTCCGTCACGTCAAGAGCTCCATTAGGTAAATAGTTTGAAGGAGCGAATAATGGACGGGAAGAATGTGAGTGTGTTTTGATGGCGTGAGACAGTGATGGGTATTGATGGGGTCGTAAAGCATGGCTCTGCGTGGGTATGAGCGTGGGCTTGCCCCGCTATCGTTCGCCCAGACCAAGGCACACATCACATAATTAATAGAACACGGAATTGGGGAATCCCTGCTCTGGACCCAAGTCCATAGTGATAACCACAGACTTATATTGGTGATAGCCTATGTTTTTTTTGCTTTTGAAAGTACAGTCAACAAAAGAGATAAATATGCAGGATCGTCGGATATAGTTGAAGTTTAGTAAGAAAGCGATGGATGCTCTCGAATAAAATTTAATCTAATTAATAGAAAACAAACAGCTCATTTATCAAATTAAATTCCAGTCGACAACATCCATCGGTTTCTTACTAAAGTTCAATTATATCCGACGATCCTGCATACTTATCTCTTTTGTTGACTGTACATCAGTATGTTGCTCATTGCCAGCTTCCAGCTTCTAGTTTTTTTTTATTGGTCCTTATGTCCGTTTTAGTCGTCAGTTTAGATTGCATTTATACATCTTGCATTCTTGCTAATTAGATATTCAAAATACAATAATAGGAAAACCTTGGGCAGAAAGACAAAAGAAACTTAAACGAATTGGTCCTTGTTTACGCAGTGTCAGTTGAAATAAGAATGTAATACTACATTGTTCAAGTACCTACAAATTTAAAAAAAATAACGAGTGAAGTGTTTTGATAGTTAGTGTTATAATGTGAAAATTATGCGCCATCGACCTGATGCATACGGGCGGGCGTGAAGTTTAAAGTAACAGTAAAATGCGGGTGACGGGAAGCGGTGGCGTAACAATGCGATAACACTGCCTGCCCTTCCTAAGTTCGCATCGCAGTCAACTATTATTACAGCCTTATCTTGTCGAGTCCTCTGACCATGGCTTCCAACGCAAAGTACACTTAACGCGAGAACAGAACTTTTAAAATAACTCGAAATTAATGCAACTGCATCTGCTCCAAAAAGTTGTAGCTCATCTAGACCAAAATTATGGAACGAATAACGCAAAAGCGTACAAAGCGACTAACACCAAAAGTAGTCAAGCCCAGACGCAAGACGAACAAAAGCCACAAAAACAAAAGATATCACAATCGGTTAATGCACGAATCGATTACAGAATGAGCTCACCAAAGTATGATAACGAAAAAATGCGATAAAACATTCTGAAGAAACTGTGACATTCTTACAGAAGTTTTGCAGAAGATTCGTAACGGGTTACGTCATATAAGCGTCTGCCATCAAATATTTACAATACAAAATATTCATTAAAAATATGATTCACACCACATGGCACAAAGTAAATAAAATGTGTGTAGCCGGCGGTGGTGACATCATCCTTGAACAAATGCTTTAAGGATACGACGGTCATTCCCCACAGTCGCCGGTCCTTGTAAACACGTGGACGACTCAATTGGTGAAGCTATCGCGCCAAATGAGGAGCATTCGCTTCAAGGAGGTGACGACTTGGAGGATTTAAACGGTAAAGTAGCTGCCCCGATGTGGACGATAAATAAATAATGTATGTACAGAGTTACAGACGCCAGCACATCAAGTTACTACCATCTGTCAAATTTCTTTAATAGATTTTAAACTTTATCGCTACAGCATAAGGTTCAAGTTGATTGGGAAAATTTGACAGTTTCGGGTAACTTGATGTGCTTGCGTCTGTACTAGTATTGCGCCGTTAGAAACCAATTTATTAATTGTAAATAGAAATGATAGTTATTGACCAGCAAGGATAAACAGAGGTGTGCCAGTTAAAGGGCGATAATCTCGAGCGCGGGCGTAGCGGCAGGTTGCCAGTCCTGTGACTGGTGTTTACCAATCCGTCGACATTTTTATTGCTAATGCACTTCAATCTGATTGGAAGATAAAGCGATTGTGGTCCCATTCCATTTATCTCTAATAGCATATTACCAAGATGTAATTCAATTTTGATTTTAACAACAAAACCGTCGCATAATGCTAGCTAAATGCTATTTATCTGACAATTTGATTGTTCATTTGATACACTATTTTCATTTCCAGTATTTGTTTGATTGCTCAACGCAATGAAATGTCTTATTCATCATACTAATAATCACCTGTTGCAGAATTTTGTCTTTTTATTTGTATGTTAGGAATCCACGGTGACAGAAAAAAAAAGAAATCTTTACAAATACGTGGGCAGAAATTCGTGGCGTCTGCTATGCAATGGTACCAATTTGGAATATGTCTTTAGAATTTGTAAACAGAGTCATTTGACTGTGAAGAATGAATGTCATACTTGAGAAGACAACGGGTGAACACTGCGTAACAAATCGTCGCTGTTGTTTAGCTTAACGTTAATTGTTTATATTGTTATACAAACATATAATTCAAGGATGTGTCGGACTCCAAACATAGAAGCGAGCAGTGAGCGAACACACACATCATCAACATGTTGCTAAAGCAAGGCACACGTGTTGAATGAAAACATCCCAGTAATGCTATTGTTGAATTCATACTAGTCGATGAGATGACACAATACATTTAGTTAAACTAAACACCTACCCGGATAAATATTTAGCACATTATGGATATCACTCCAAGATTAAAAAAAAAATATGTTGACGACATCCTTCATTATCATTCAAATCGTTAAAGTTATAAGGACAACAAGGACATAAATATGACGGTTGTGGTTGACCAAACAGTCACAAGATCTGTGTAATTAATACGTCCGCGAAAACTTGTTCGAGACGTTCAGTTATATACTTAATCAAGGCTTAGTTACTTACATAAAGGATCAAAATACGAGTGGCCAAACAGAATAGTAGCTGCAGCGGTGACATGGTGAGGCTATGTCTGCGCTATGAGGTCACCAGGCGTGACAACACCATCACACAAGTGTTCATAGCTGATGTCACGTGTGTACTGACCATTTTAATAAACATAATGTGTTACAACATACCACAAGTTTATAGAACATATAAGAAACAATACCCCATTGAAATTCTATTGAAATTCGTTGCTTAGTTCATTTATTTAGTTGAAAAGGTGACTTACATAAAGGACCAAGAGTTTGCAGCTGAGTGCTAACAAGCTCTCCGGAAACGTCATATCGATGCAATCTAGCAGCACGAGGTCATCTCACCGCAGCACCGGCGCGATCACGAACATACTATACAATACAGAGCTCTAACCTGACCACGAGAGTATCGTAACAATAAAAATCACACAGTCACGACAATATTATACCTTAAGTAACACTTTATGTGCCAACTTGTACTATTTTCCACTAAAACACTTGAATACTACATGACTGACAAAGTGGGGACTAAAGTAAACGATATTCACCTGAGACAACTTTATATTAGGCCGCGACCTTCAAATCACAGAACGTAGAAAAAATGTGTATAGTGAGATAAGATAATTCCCAACTAGGCGTGTTTAGGGCCATTAACTAAATTAACCTTTAAATTCGTTACTACAAGTACACATATACAATCATATGGTAAGTAACGGGAAGGGAAGCCATAAGCAGATGGACGTGACTCACCTGCAAATCGTTTTGGGAAACGGAAAAGATTTCGGATATAGCATGACACAATACAAAATTCAGAGAAGGTTATGAGGTCAACACTTAACAATTTGCCTTACGTACATGATTCTGCTGATCGCCGAGAATGCCAACGATTGAAGGATTCTGATCACCGTGTGAATCTCGGCGCAAATCTGATAATACTAAGCTTTGGTTTTCCATATCACTTGAATGAGCTTCGCTATTTTTACGACCATTCATTCTGGGCTGCTCATCGACACTACCATTAGAGTCACCATTAGTAGCAGCACTCTTCTGAATATCATCTTTTACAGCTTCATTGATCGGTATGTGAGCAGGCTTAGCTTCATCAAGGCGTTCGACGATCGTCTCGTCATCGGAATCACAAAAATCTCCGTCAGTGAAGGCGTCCCCACTCTCCTCGTCACTATTGTCAGGCGTGGCCACTTCAGAGCGTTGTCCCATGATGAACGTCACTGATTACCCGTCAGGTATTGTTGCACTTATTCGTAGAAAACACACAAAAGGAGGAGCGCGGTGTTTTCGAATTCTAACATGTGCAGCATGCGTCAACAAATGTTGTGTGTGCGCAGGCAACTAGATTGCAGCATCGCCTCTGCCGCTTGAATAGAAAGGAAGGACGCAATTTTAGCACTGTGCTCTTCTCGAACTGCACTCTATTGCGAAGCGCGATAACATTTATTGTCGAGGTATTATAGCTTTATCTTATCGGCGATGTTTTCCACTTTATTAAACGCTCCTTGACCAACATTCTTTATTTTAGCATCAACCAAACTGCCGTTTGTTTTGATAGCAATGAATAGTTTTCTTTAGAAGCACTTATCACAACGAGTTTGTGTATTTACGTATCTCAGAGAACAACAGAATTGAATCATTAAGAGAACCCGACAAGTTATGCGCGCGATCGTTATAATTGCCACGTTAGGGCCACCAGCACGCGTGTGGTTGCGGCGACGTCTGCGACCGACTGCGATTACTGCGAGTGACCGCCAAGCTTGGGCCGCTCGTCACACCGCACTGTAAGCTATCGCTTTCGTTATAAATCGCATTGTTAAGTACATATCGGAAATTAAAAAATCCCGGCAGAGAAGAAGAATTAGAAATATAGTGAGCAGAAGTTCTTAGGCAAAAAAAATAGACCTTTACAAAAAAGTAATTCGTCAAACAAACGCGGAGCGAAAGACAAAGACCAAGTCTACGCCAGAGTGCGTGAGAGCCTAGATAGATCAAATGTGCCGCATTCATGTCGCCGTTTCTCTTTGCTGAAGCATAGCACAATGCATGGCATTCTATATTCTCGAATAACTCCTAAAGATGTTCAAGTTAGTGAATCACTGCATAACGAGGCGAACGCTATGCGCAGACAGTCCAAGCATCTTCCGCTCAGCATCGTGCGACGAGCGTTGACTAATTGAGCACTGTTTTGGTCAGCAAAACAAATCTCGGCGAGGAAATAATATTATGGAGCTTAATCATTTAGCAAAATGTTTTCCGGTTAGCAGTAAATAACATAATAACACAGCTGTAAAAAAAACCTTTTTCGTTATCGTTTTAAGATACTTACTTGATTCCGTGCTTAAGTAATTGCATTAAGGAAGGTAATTCAGTTCGGTGTCATTGAAGCTCTAAAATCATGTAGCTTTAAATAATAAAAAAAATGTTTATTTAATAGATGTACTTTACATGTAATAAAACCACAATGTTTTTAAATCATTAATCTGACATATGACATGAACAGTTAAACAATGCTAATAATAGTGACATTGAATTTATCACAGGAAAAACTTGTTACATACAATATTACAAATAAGTGCCGATAAGCAATCATAAGCGTGTCATATTTATTTTTATGCATAAAATATACGCAGTTATGAAGATTATTCTTAATAAATCTCGTAGTCTCTAATTTCTCTAAATTTTGTATAAAGGCACTTTGTAAATTAAGAAGAGACCAACGATGACTTCAAGAAAGTTCTGATATAATTCTGACCATACTGAGAGAACCCTTAATAGGGTGTGCTCAGATGGGTGCGGGTATTCCAACATTAGGAGTTACTGACTACGTATTCAGAAAGAGAGGGTGCACCAAGAAGTGGTAGGGCAGTCTAATTAGTGAACATCCCTCCCAATCGAATCTTAATAAGAAAAAAAAAGTATGATAGTCTCCAGCTCATCTAAGTCATACCATAAAAAACCAATTTCATCAATATACCTAGATGCTTCATCCGGGAAGCTGCAGAAGAAGTTAATGAACATTAACAGCTGAAGAAATGTGGTTTGCCAATAATAATCATTCTAGCGAAACTACTTGTCTTGTTCTTGTTTAGTTTTTTCGATCGATTCGATAGTTTTTTGATCGACTGTGTTACTTTCGATTTCAGTAGTAAAATAATAAAAAGTATTTTTGTCGATTGAAACCTAGAATCATGAGTTCATGACGTAACAGAAAGCTGGGTTTTTATCTCCGGGAATGTCGCAACAGGTCGTAAAGACACCTATTTTCCAGCTAATTATTGAAATATAAAGAAGAAAACAGTAGGAGCATGATGAGAAGGCCTTGACCTAACGTTGATACTTGATAGCTTTACATATACAGGCTCTCTTAACTAGATGATGATAAAAGAATTCATAAAGCCGTAGTGAAATTGAGAGTGTCTTTGGGCTGACTAGTCGGTTTCGATTTTCACTTACGATTGGCAACGCATCAATAGTTTTCGTGAGCAGTTGCTGTTTACGAGGTAAAATTGTTGGTAAGACCTGCGTTTATTACATCAGGACACGCTTTTAGTACATATGGGGAAGCTTTGGGGCCTGTTCTAAAGGAAGTAAAAATGGTGCAATACGGTTACGTATGTTTAGTTGCGGGCTGATTAACCAAGCTGTATGTTTTACGGTTAATAAAAAGACTCATTTCTTAAGTTATTGCATTGCAGCTTGCAGCAGCGAGTTTTATTGTTCTGTTTGTTAAAAGTAAAAATCACAATCAGGTTATTGCCTAATATGGCCCACCTCGCCTTATAAACCTCAGCAAATATTGCAAGAATCAACTACGTTGGGGCAAAGAGATTGGCGATAGCAAAAAACAGTCTTTTAGGGCCAACTTTAAAAAAAATATGGTGTACCTCTTCGATCAATTATTGATCGAAGGTGTACCTACTCAAAAATCAAGTTCTGTACAACCTAAGTCAGATAGGCACTTGTCAACAAAGCCTACATTTGAATGAACACTCCAGGTTTTTAAAGAGGCAAACCATTCAGGTCGCCCGGTCATTGGACAATTTGGCATTTTGGTCCTAAAATATTTGGTCGAGTCGAGTTGAACATTGCCCCTAACGTGGATGATAGTGACATCAGCTAAGGCCACTGCTGCACCCAGCTGTTCAGTAAGCTAGTCGGTGTAGTCTAGCTGCCTAGTGCGTTGTAAGTCAACCTTAGCGCAAGTCGTCATGCTTTTATGCTTCTTTATTGAATTATGCATTTGTAATCGCAAAAACGCTAAGGTCAAAAGTTTAAGGCTAACGAATGAAGGTTAGCACAGTGATCTAAAGCCTGTTCTATTTAGTAATCATTTAAGATTTTGAATACGCATTTTAAAGACCATTGTTTGTTTGATTAGCCTATACTGTCCCACCGCTGGGCAAATGCCTTTCCCAAGTCCTTCTAGAAATTCTTTTCCCGCGCCATCTTGAACCAACCCTCCTTTATTAGGGTTCCGTACCGAAAGGGTCAAAACGGGACCCTATTACTAAGACTCCACTGTCTGTCTGTTACCAGGCTATATCTCATGAACCGTGATAGCTAGACAGTTGAAATTTTCACAGATGATGTATTTCTGTTGCCGCTCTAACAACAAATAATAAAAATAAAATAAAGTTAAAATTTAAAGGGGTATAAAAGAAACGTTTTCTTCGGCGTTTTATGCCTTGTGTTGTGGTACGGAAACCTTCGTGTGCGAGTCCGACTCGCACTTTGGTTTTTTTATGTTAATTTGTAAAAAAGTAAGAGGATTCGCATACAAGGACCAAAAAAAAAATGTTTTGATTCTTTTCATTTCTACTGAATACAATCGCATCAATTTCACACTTACTTTCTACCAAGTACAAACAACATTATAATTTCCTGTGTGATATAAATAGTACCGTGGACTTGCTCTCGACTCTCGGTCACACAACGGACCTCAAACAAAGGTACAAGGACGTCACGGCTACACTATCAGACACAATACCCGCCCTACACTACACTTCTAATAATATTGTATGCTCTACGAGTAAAACCAGACTCTAGCTGCTATTGGTCCTTAATGCCGTTACTGAAAGTGCAATTTTGAACAGTACCCTAATGCTCCTTGGTGATAATAATAGAGCAGCGGAAAGGTGAGGATCGACAGAAATGTGAATAATCATTATTTTAATAGTCGTCAATAATGAGATTCCAATAAAAATAGTGTTGGAATAGCCGAGAACGATTCAGATTACGTAATAACTAGTCGGACTGGCACACGAAGGGTTCCGTACCACAAGGCATAAAACGCCTAAAAAAACGATTCTTTTATACTTACCTACCCCTTTCAATTTTAACTTTTATTTTATTATTTGTTATTTGTTGTTTTAGCGTCAACAGAAATACATCATCTGTGAAAATTTCAACTGTCTAGCTATCACGCTATCACGGTTCATGAGATACAGCCTGGTGACAGACAGACAGACGGACAGTGGAGTCTTAGCAATAGGGTCCCGTTTTTACCCTTTGGGTACGGAACCCTAAAAAGAAACGTTTAAGTGTATTGGTTTTTAATTTAGTGTGTGGGTACCTATTTCATGCAGTTTGCAGCTAGGCATAAATAAACAAAATTGCATTTCTTAAATATCTGATAATAATAGTGAAATTATTGCGGGAAAGGAATCCCTGGTGTGAGTGGGGGGAGCCCTTTGCCCAGCAGTGGGACAGTACAGGCAGAACAAAAAAAATCTATAATTTGGGAGTTTGCATGTAGGGGCTGATCTTCGGAACTACTGATCCGATTTCGAAAATTCTTTCACTAATGGGTAACAGTATTGCTTAGTGTCATAGAATATATTTTCTGTTTAAACAATAAATTTCACGTGTATGAAGTCAGGGGGCAGAAGCTAGTTCAAAATATTTACACTTATGGACTATGTTTGGGCCAATCCGTATATTATGCTTATTATTTCCATTTAAAATTACTGCCTGGCAAAGTTTTCTAAGAATAAAATGTATACCGTTTATCCGTTTATTCCCGACCTTCAATTTATTTTATGGTCATAGATTATAATGACGGCCATCAAGCAATCGATCACAGTCGACGTTATAATCATGCGCTGGTCGTAATTTTACAAAATGATCGAAAGAATAAATTAGAAACGTTACATTAAAGAGATTTATCGATGTTATTGATTCTGCTTCGTAGCTTTAGTCATAAATAAATAAATCCGGTATAAATGCGTCAATTAACGTGACGAGGACATCACTCATACTACACTATCATTAATTTGAAATTAGAACCGTTTGATACAGATATCGCACGCGCATGTATCAACAGACCGCACTAAACCGAACCACAACCCAACTAACACTGATTGACGAGCACTCGGCCAGACGTAAGGAACGCATGCAAAAACTGCGCAAACGCAACTTGACCGGGAAAATTATTGAGATAGCTGGCACGCGACTGCTGCAGAGAGCTACGTAAAAACCGATTGCGGGCGATTAACTGTTAGGAGATCGAACGGGATCGATGGACGACGAGGAGCGCACACGACGGTACGCGGACGTAAATATCGTGACATTTGCGACGCATCCGCTGCTATGGAGCCGTCGCCAACGCACGTGAGATGCGCTTTCGTAATAGCAAAGGTGAATGATCGATGTCTCGGCTATTTATTAACGACGATAAAACATTTAACGATATCGAATTATTGATACAATCAATCACACAACGGCGCGACATTGAAATGGACCATAATACTCATTAGTTCATTACTACGGTGTGCAAACTCAAGTACCTACTTCATAAATGAAATCGAGAAGGGTTAAAGTATCAACTGGTCGATAACATGAATAAATACTACACAGTTTTGGTTTTATCGGTAATATTTAACAACGAGGACACGCATAGTCAATTAACGTTAACGATTATTTCGCTCTAAATCAAAAGAACCGATAGAGGGGAGTTTTACGAGACGAATTTATTTTTAGAATTAATAAATTGTCCTGTCCTGTGTGATTCATGGGCGAGGCGCCTGTGTTGTGGGGACCACACGTGTTCCTCGCCTGTGTTGAGTTTATTGCAATGAAACAGCATGCCATAACTTGTAACAAATATGTCTCATATTATGCAGATTCTCTGCTTTCACCGCAGTTTGCGGACCGGTCGAGATTGTCTGTGCTACATCTCCAAATCATTAAACTCCTTATGCAGTCATCGTTAAGCCTGTTATAATTATATATATATAGTAATTAATTGTGTATATCCTTATCCGATGTTGTAATACTTCCAGTTGATTATTGCTGCAAATCCGTCTGTATTTGCAATTAGCCTCATTAACAAATGTTTACCTAGCTGCCTACGATGTAATAAATGTTTACTTAATTAGAACTACTAGAAACGGATTTTAGCTTAATTTTGTTTTGGCCTTTTATGTTAATACCGAGTAGGTATCCGTATTTATTTATATTTCCTTACTTTCTCCCTGGCTATTTTCAAGGTAACATCAATGATTACGAGTAAATCTAGACAAAGAGATTTGGCAAAGAAACATATTCGGTTAAGACAAGTTACCAGTTTTCCCAATTGAGTACTCACTAATTTAGGTCTAACTAGACAAACAATCGATCGAGCCGACGAGTCCTCGTCGCTGCTGCTCTCCAGACAGTCAGACAGGGACGGCGAGCGTTGTTGGGGCCATGACTTGGGAGCCTTCTCCGAGCACGGCGAGGGCAGCACTAGCGGCGGCGGCAGCCAGCTGGCCTGCCCGCGCCACCACGACACCAGCGCCGGCGCCACACCCACTACCATTGCCAGCCCCAACCGCACCATAATGCCGAGGTAACAGTCAAAATCCAAACACAAAACAACTAAATTCTCACAAGAACATAGTTAACTTTAACGCACTAGGAAGTGCCTGACGCTCGCCTAGAGCATTGTTCTTAAATAAAAACGTCTATTTTAGATGGATGCAGTCTCACACACTTTCACACATGCAATGTGTCACCAAACCGGCGAGCGGACGCCACGGACTATCCATCAACGTGTCGCCGACAGACAAAACATCACACGTGCGCGACGAATTATAAGTTATTACTCCACACAAACATGATTAACCAAGTTGTGCAGCGTGCCAAATGCCAGGTATACCGACGGTACTACGGTAGGTAGGCGACACAACCGGCACGAAACGCATCGTGCCAAACGAGTGAGTGTTCGCAATCCAATCGCTAATTTTCACAGACGACTTCACGAGGCACCCGGAGCAGTGCACACGCGCGGAATTGAACACTTTGTGAAACTACGTTATTGAAAATGTCGAAAGTTGAAAGTTGAATCGTCCGGGTGCAGACGGTGTTCCCTCGCGATCGCAGACAGTCGAGTGGCGGTCGTTGACGCTGGAGCCCCCCGCCGAGCCGCCCAGGCGCCCCTCCAGCCGCCCGCCCAAAGGGAACAACCCCCCTAGCCCTACATGCAAGAGAATGTCGCGCGAAATGACCGCTCGCTGAAATGGTTTCTTAGAAATGGATATGGAAGCTGCTAACGGTTGTGTTTATTTTTAATTCCCGCGGCAAATCCGAGGCGCACCACAAAATGATTGACTTCAGTACCGTTAGCGCAATCTGGTGTCGTAAACTAGGTCAGGCATGTATGCAATACTCGCAATAGCCAATAAAGCATTAGGTAAGGAACATTGTAACTGCATAAAACAACGTTGTAAAATTGACTTTAAAGAATTATTACTTAAACAAGGAATTAAAATAGAATTTCCGTAAGAAATGATATCGGACAGACCTATGAATTTGGTTACATAATGATTAAATACTTCCGTAGCTCCCTGTAAAGCAAAATCTGCAATATTCCGTATGAATATGTATGATTGTAATACTTTAGTTACCAACTTTCTAATCAAGTCGATGAGATGAAAGGAGCACAAAGTTGGAGAACATATCTGCAGTGGGCGTGAATATGCCGGAGGGCCCAGTAATGCATACTGCATTCACAAAAGATAGAAACCACAGGATTGGTTGGGAGGCGGGACTGCAGCGAGATCGATAAACAGATTGGAATTTTATTAATGGAAATGGATAAAATGGAAAATGTACCCAACAGCTGTAACATCTATAACAGATGAGGCATCATCAGGTCCAAAAACTAAACCATCCAAAACTATGATCATGATATCGCAATAAGTTCCCGAGTTGCATCAGCCGGGACGCGAGGCAGAGGGGGATGGAACCAGACAGATCGATGCCTGCTGCTGACGTCAGTAGAGCCAGACTAGAGGGCGGGCAGGCACAAATCCTATTTATATTATAGCTTTTTGAGATTGTATTAACTTTCTTTGTTTCATCTTACGCCGCTCAATAAAACAAGATCTTTATGGGCAAGAGATGTTCCTCAAGAACTACGTAGGTACCTACTCGTAATCCTTTTAGATAGTCAAGGCATCAAGATAAGTTAACACCGACTGATACGTTGGTTTAATTGAATCAAATGGTTGCATACGCGACCACTTAGCGTTGGGTTTTTTTTGAAGCTTAGGACAAACACTGTTATTAAATTTTTCATTAGGAGTCTCAGTAGTAGCAAACAGCAGCCTTATATATTCTCAAAAGATATTCCATAGGGCCTCCTGTGGAAAATATTTTAGCTTAGCTACCAAAACTGCGGAGGCACATAATAACTATATGTATGTAGAGTAAGAAGCTACAGTGGTCCTTACATAACCCAAGCAGGAGGAGGGTAGGCCGCTTCCGCGAGGCTGTGTGGAAGTGGGACGCGGATCGATCCGGCACAGGGCGATGAACCCAAAAACCAGGTTCCCTCTGACCTATATTTATTATTCCTACTTTACATTAAAGCCAGTTTAAATCGGAACCAATTTTGAAGAATACAATCTAAAATACTTTAGAAGATTGGAACTTGGTTAAAACAGTCGTCTATGTAGTACTCGTAGATATCTAAATTGGAAAGTATGAATTGGTTGTCTGACTGGTTTACTTCAAACCTGAACATTTGCTTACAAATATCGCTTTCAGTTTCAATTACGTTGAACAAAGATACGGTTACATACTTTAAGTCTACTAAAGGTTTAAACCTTTTAATTGCATCGTAATGACACAAGAGTCAGTTTCACATACAGCTGACGAAGACATTGATTTGCAAATCAATATACCCATATAAAGTTGCTGTTACTATTCTAGGGTGTAGATACTCCATATAAGGGATATAATTCAACCCACTTGGAATGCTTTTAGATTTATTATTAATTTCCGTTCTGTTGAAAAGCATGTTGACTTGCGGAGAAGGGATTGCTATCCATTTGCTTTGCTCTATACGCCATTTGAAATGCGTAGACGTTGACACTTTGAAGTTTGACATTTATTACTTTGTAGAGGAACGTCACGCATAGAAGCCTTTCATCAAATCAGATGAGAAAAAGTAGACTGGGACGGAGAAGTCAAGGATTAGGATTATTAGGACTTCCTAATCTACAAGAAGGTTTTCTGACAGCGCATTACCAAAAGGACCAATTTCAGATTCCATAAGAAAAAGAAACAATTTGGTCCTTTTGGCACCAGATGTAGGCGATGTAGCAGAAATATATAATTTCAAATGCTTTACGGGCGCCAATTAGAAAAACTATTAAAAATAGCTCAACAATACTTGGCAATGGCAATCGCAATGTAATAAAAATAAAATAACTTTATTTCAGACCTTGAGCCATATGATGTTAGTAATACATACTACTTATAACCTAATCTACTTGTAATCCCATACGAGGGTATCGTAGGAAACGATGCAGTAGGTCAAATGATTCCGCGAACTAACGGACTTACCTGACTCGTCCCTCATCTTACTGCATTTTGCATCGTCGACCTTTTTGCATGGACCACGGAAATCGATCCACACCATAACCAATAACACTCCACATATCCGGTTGTATAAACTTTGCGTTCTTCTTAGCGTGTCCATGGCAATCTAAATAGAGTGGGACCAGAATTTGGCTACTTTGGCTTTCAATCATTAGCATACTTTCTTTGGGTTAAATGCAAAATTAATACTGTGTACCTGGACTAAAATGGCTTACTATTAAAAAGCTTTATTAGGAGGCTTTGCTTTTTTTTAAGCTTTGATTGGATCACCAAACACAACCGGTCAACAGAGGTCATAGGTTCAAATCCAGCTCGATTTGAACTCTCGACCTCTGCCATCAATCAACGTAATCTCATTAGGTCAAGAATTCAACATAGACTGTTTAATCGTCGAAAATATGTAATGTTCGAGACGGAATTCCTTTCGGGATGGATTTTAAAGCCATCTAATATCCATCAACATTCATAAATTCGACTGTTGATTAGTTCCAATCAGCGAGCTTATTATACAGAATTAGTACGAAATCTAACTAATAAATATCAATCTGGCTGCCCACAATATAGCAAACGAATTCCATCGATCAATGACTCTTGGCTGCGATTGACTGGTTTTATGATCATATGAATCAACATGAATACAGGACACCTAATAAAGGAACACACGTCATATCGATGTTTCCATTCGACCCACTCCCTTACAGCCAATTAGATGTTGGTTCATTGAAATATCAATAGAGCCATTAGAGGAATACATAACAAAATTAAATGTAAGTATTAAAACACGGACATCCTTGTATATTTCTAAAAATAGGATGTGTGCAGCGGAGTGTAAGATGATTGCAAAATCCCTCGCGAATAGGGGACATTGATAATAGGAAATCTGGCGGGCGTGACGCACAATATGAGGAACCGTAACAAGACCAAGCTATATCTTAGAACGATTGACTAGAATTTGTACAGATGCAACGAGTATCAACGTTAATGAAGACGGCGCATCTCTAGAAACATTCCTGGCATAGCGGCCGTAATTAGCTGCAGTAGATAAAGCGTCACTTGCAGACGCAGTGCACCAGATAATGTCGCGAAGGGTCCCAACCCAACTCCCGTACTCCGAATATTCGTAAATAGCGCCAGCGACCGCGCCGCGTGAGGCCGCATCTATTTCGACCGCGCGTCGTTTTGTTTCGCACCGCGTTCCGATGCACGCTGTATGCGCTTACGCATAAATATATTCATGTCATCACTCAGGGACGGCAGAAGCTAAGATCTACTTATTTAGTGAGAAAAACCGCGGAAATGCCGCGCAGCGTGGGTGTGGTGGTTAAGGTCGCTGGAAACTGCTGCGAAGCGGGAAGCACTACTAGACTATTCATAGTGGCGATGCTTGGAGGATCAGAAGGATGATGATTGAGAAAATTACTACGGCCATCAGAATAAAGAAGATTCAAAGTAAAGAACCAGTAATACAAGTCTGAAGTCGCCAATCCGCCTTGAACAAGCGTGGTGATCAATGCTCATGCCTTCTCTGTATAAGAAGATACCTTTGCTCTTAAGTGGGGCAGTAAGAGTCAAGATATTAAGATAAAGACCCTTTTTGATTTTATATTGACACACATTGTGCTTGCGTGGGCATAAAAAATGGGCTTGATATCTTGCTTGTTTGTGACAGCCAGTCTACGCTGTTGTTTAGACTTAGATAAATACGTGATATTTAGGTTATATTTATCTTAAGTCATGTCTAGTACGGTCTAGTAGTGTAAATAGTGTTTTAAATTTTATCTTTGTAAAAATATATACTTAAAGATAAAATAATAAAAAAGGCACATTCTGAAATGTCCACATAATATAGATAATAATCGAAGTTACATTTACAGTAGTTTGTATCATTTTCTGCAGTTAATATTTTGATAAGAGAACCACTAATATTTCCATTTATGCATTTCACAAAACACACAATAGATGATGTTATTATGACATCAACATCATACATGTATGTAGGTATAGAATTCAGTTTATTAAACATCGAAGGTGAAGCGACTGGTTTTTTGTTTGTGGACTATCTTTATAGAAGCCTGTTCAAGCTGCTGGTGCTTGCGGTTCAATCTCAATAACTGAACTGAACTGTGCCTGGCTGAAACTTATTCTCTTGTATTCGATAAGAATCAAAATAGTTTTTTTCTTCGTCAACCTTGTGGTGGTAACCCTATTGAATTCACAGCTCATAAAGCAATAATCATCGGATTAGATGGATTCCCGATACAGTCGATAAGCTCGGCGGTATTTCGCACACACATTCGACTCAATTTGCAAATATTTTATATTGGATCAGCCGACACCCCGCGATGATACATCACACTAATATTATAAAGGCGAAAGTTTGAGTGTGTTTGTTATTTCTTCACGCACAAACGACTGGACCAATTTTGATAAAGTTTGGTATGGCGGTAGCTGACACCCTGGATTAACACATAGGATACACTTTATCCCGATATTCCCACGGGATCGAAACTTATGCGGGTGAAACCGCGGGGCGCAGCTAGTAATTTGTAGTTTCGTTTATAGCTTACGTTACGCATCTCTGTCATTGATCACCTACTGAGCTCATGTTTTACTTTAAACTGCTACGTTTATTTAAATGTTGCTCTACTGGTTATATAAAGGTCATTGGTAATTATGCTTTGATTTATCTTTACTTAAGGTTGTTAAGTTGTTATGTTCCTAAACCTAGGCTCAAACAAAAGCAATTGGCTGAAACAGATTATGAATTTATGGTATATGGTATTTAATTTATGGTTAGAGTATATACGCCTATTGTTGGTTTAATAGTTCCCTCGTATAATAAAGCAATCTTCTCAGATGCTTACATACAGGGTGGCAGGGCCGCAGGGGCATCGACAGGCAAAAAAAACCCACCGTCTACCCTGCATTGAAATCTTCCGCGTTACTAAAAAAAAAATTGCCGTTCCATACATTTTGACCGCGTAGCGATGGTATTGCACTTTTTTAGGAAACAGCCCGCTGATCTTATTAAAACCAACGAAAACTTTCAACATAATGGGGTTTAGAATCATGTACTGAATCCCCGGTAACAGGTGCAGGTGTACCTAAATAATGCCACTTATGCCGCAATCAACGTGGCCACGTAGGTCCAGTACCTACGTGGCCACGTTGATCACAATCTATATAAAAAAAATACGAGTAAGAGTACCATCGATACGAAAAGAAGATGATAACAGGTTGTTCGTCGATGTGCCAGCCACCCTGTACTTAAATCTCACCAATGTATCAATCATCAGTTGACTAACAACTCTGACCCGTGAAAAAATAAGGCATGAGAATCCAGATCCATCTCATCGATCAATCAACTGGGCCTATGAAAGACCGCAAACCCAAGATTAAGGATATAAAGCTCAAAGGAATAAAGTGCCTCTTTGGAAAACAATCTGAACTTCTGGCGATGTAGTAAATGTTATGCTTAAGCCCTTGTCCATAGAAGCATCCAGCACCAAAGGTAATAGGTAATACGGGCTGGTTTCCGCAACTCCACGTCAAAGCGCGTATTTTGCGTACGAACAAGCACCAATTGGATAGATCGACTCTCGCCGCATGCCCATCCCGATTCTGACATCCTTCTTTTTGCTTCGTCCACGTTTATATTTCGTCAGTTAATGCTAATGAAAATAATTAGTTTCAAAAGAGTCGTTAGCGAGTTCCCTGCGTGTGATATCAAAGGCGACATCGGTAAAGTCAGTCGGTCGCTGAGGTGTCGCACGCGGAAGTCTATTTCGATCGCGACTTATTTTACTACCTCCATTAACAGGTGGCAAATTACACAGTGCTTCTAGGAGGTGTGGCTTCATACAAAAGAGTTTGAACTACTTTTTGGTAATTGGAGAGCTTTGTTGGAAATATAAAGGCTCCTACAAACAGGCTCGACACGCGACACGAATCGCGCGCGACACAAAGGCACCGCAAGTCGCGCAACGAGCGGTGCCCTTGTGTCGTTTTTTTGAGGTTCTGCGAAATATAGAGGTTTCTACCGCCTAGCGCCTTAAAATAAGAAGGAAATTGCTATAGAAGGAATCAAAAGAACGATATCAGTGTACAGTACGCGCTGTAAGCTATGATCAGTCATCGTTATTCTAATTTACCCATCTTTTTCGATCTAGGCAGCTTCCCATAATTCTTCCAGAAATATGTCGATGCATCCAAATTTTACGGTCATATCATTTTTACTGCTTATTATAACCCTAAGCAAGCAGGTCCAATATTTACAATATATTTTAATAATGACAAATCAATACCAATACAAATAGCGTACTCCGTATTTTTTCCAAGAGCCGCACGTAGTTGGCACAGCGTGCGGAGTTTTGGATCGCCGTTTGCGAGGCGACTCGTCTGCCAGGACTGCCAGTCAACATAGTGTATTATATTCGACGGTCCGACGAGCAGGTGAGGCGAATTGTGCAACATAAACACTCTTTATCAGTACTACAAGGCAATCTTAGTGAAGTGTGTGCTATCAGTCTATACATCCCCTCCTTATCTTACAAGTTACAAGATAATCAAGTGTTGTTTCGTTAGTCATCATTATGGATTATGGATGTGATTGCCACTTATGCTTTGTTCTGTATCACGTTTGCAGTATTGTGCTTAATGTTGTGATGTAATAAATGTTAATTTGTTGTGATAATTAAAATGTCAAGGTGTGTGAGCACCCTGTATAATCGAAGTTCAAGTAAGTAACGTTTAGTTAGTTTTGTGTTATGTTATGCAGTAGAAAGTGTAACAGGTAGCTGGAAACTTCTGACTAGAGGCGCCACCTGTTGACTACTTTAGACAGCATGTAAGTTTTTTACAAACAATAAAATTAATGTCAGTGCATAAAATTAGCAATATGCGTTGATACATTTGACCTCTAGTTACGAGTCCAAGAGGCTTGAGCACCTGTAATTGGCTCAGTCTTTGAAGCAAAGAGATTAATATTCTAGACAGAAAGAAGGATTATCATGAGTCACACGGGCACTACACATTAATATGATTAACTGTCTATAGGAGACAATCGAAACTAATCCATTTACTGGCATACATTCAATGCATGTCACACTAATCTTGTTCTTTTCAGTATTAGACAAATGGTGGAAAGGAGCCAGCAGTAAGGTATGGACATAATTAATTATTTTGATCCTAGTTTCCTCCTTTAGTTAAGTATGTCAACCACAACAATTTGTTTATTTAATTAAAATTGCACTAAAGGTCTACCTACACTCTACAGGTAGAATATCTCAGGTTTTTGAACTTTGCTGATAAAGCATCCCAAGCATTTTGACCAAGTTTTTAGAGGAAGGCTTGGGTTGTATCAATGCCTAATATCTTTAGTACATGTATAGCAGTAGGTACTCACCTCTCTGGCGATCTGGTCGAGGGCCTGCTCCTCCGCCGTGGCCTTCGTCTGCGTGCGTTGGCGCCGCGACGGATCCATCCCGCACGACACGCTTCACACTCTGCACACAAAAATAACATTTATTTAGACACATAATACAATTCTAGTTTCTGTATGAGTTCCTGTTCTGTTTCTATGTGGTATCACCTGGCCTAGCAAATAGGCCAGGGCCAAGCCTCTAGTCTATTTATTAAAATGGATTAGTACAGGGAGGAATAACAATGGAGTAAGCCTTGTTTCATGATGATTACCTATAATGTTATCTAAATAAAATATGTAGGTAAGCTCAGGTACATAAGTAAAATACATAGAGGATAAATATTTTGTAATTTGGGATAAATTACAAAATACTTATCCTCTAATATGTACCTCTAATGTTGCCATAACCTTGATCCTACTAATAAAGTCATCATCATCATCATCATCATCTGCCTAGCCTCATCAACTACTACTAATAAAGTATTAAACACAAAAATATTTAATATCAAATTAAAACTGCTTCAATACATGAAGACAGTCTTTATAAACTTTAAGTAAAACGCTCCTGTTTTTCTGGGGTTAAAAATGTACCTTAGCTCAAAAAAAAAAAATTAAACATAATGTATTAAGCAATTAGTTATTATTTGAAATAGTAACTAAACACCAGTGATAAGCAACAGTGTGGCATGCTGACGTAACCTTGGATTAATGGATGGAGCGACACCAATGTGTCAGATGTATGCCTTATCAACGGGAGCTACCAACAACAAGGTTATCTTTAAACGAGCATTGTTCCGCCACTGTTTTAATTACTTATTATTTCCTTCAGACAAACAGTGAGTTAGTTTGTACTTTATTTGTTTTGGCTGTTTAGTTATTAGTTAGGGCAAATTAGAAACTGTAAAACTATTTTTGCATTTCAATATTCATAAACCTGCTGGAGATTTAGAAACTAAAACCATTAGAAATAAATCCCAAAGTACATAGTGTTCTATGAAATTGAACTTGAGCTTTAGTATATTGATTGGATTATTAGCTAGATAATAAGACAGACTTATTTTTAATTCTTAGATGTGTTTATAATAGGCCTTTCAAAAAAGCATTGTCATTAATATTTTCCATCAATTCTATTGATTTAGAGGCCAATCTCTTGCTAGCTCGATGTTGCCTGAATAAAGTGAATAATTTATTTTAAACATTTAAGATGCTAGATTGTCCTGTTGTTTGTACATTGAAACCAATCTATTAAATTAAACTATTTGCACTAACAAATAGTTCACTGGATCGTTGACAGTATCACAAATATAAGATGGAATTTGGTTTCAAAAGACTTCATTAGATAAAGTTGTTGACACAAATAGACTTACAGACAGCTAGTTTCTAAGATGTAGATCAACAATTGAACACTATTATTTGTCTCACACTATAACACTATAGTTGAATCACATACACAACAACCAATGACTTACTGGAGGTTCTTACCTAATTCTATTTATATGGAAACACCACTATGTTGACACAATTTTATAAATATTGTTACACTCATCAGTCACATAATGTATCACTTATAACAATACAACCGCCGTGCGGGTATTTTACAACTAATATTCATAAACAGTGGCCACTGGCTGGACACAATCACAAACTAATTAACATACATTTAAAAACAGGTTGTCTATAACCTAAGGGGTTCATTGCGCTTATCCCACATGCTTGTTTCCTCAAAATCGTATTGGAATCACGATCACCAGGAAAACGGGTGGGCACAAAGCCAACACAGTTTTTTATGGTAGTCACCACAATGACATCATTGCATACTTACTGCGACAGTTACAGATGTAAACACATCACTGCAACGCTCACTATCACCTACTTATCGGTCATCAGTCCCGACACGATCTCACGATTATGCTAATCAACTTTAAAGCGCAAAAGGAACGTAAAAATTTGCAATATTTTAAGAAATACGGCGACACCAATTCACTACCTACACGAATCACATTGATTATGCGTCAATTACACAGTTTACACTCAAAATTTTATGTTGTTTGGCACGGATTTAAAGTCATACAGTCAATTCTATAGTATTATTATCGTTGAAATCGTAAATTATGCCATTTTTACTCAAATTAATTTTTACAAAAGCCATGTATGACATGCATGCCATTGCCATTTAAAACCGTTGCGTTCGAGAATAGCCCGTTGGAATGTCAGTTAAATTCATGGAAGCGTTCAGTTATATAAAACTTTATTCAAACTAAAACCAAATAAATATCATTGACCTCGTTTTTTGTAGATATAAAATATTAGAACTCGAAATAAAGTTTATAAGGATATTTTTTTTTTATTCTACTCCTTTTTTATGCATTGTTTTCACGTTGCCGTTGGACCAATAACGCGGTGTTGCCATGTTTTTATGGTCCATTGCGTTTCCGAATCCGAGAGGTAGGTACTAGGTAGGCAGAGAGATGTGTGTGGTCGCATTTGATAAGTTGAAATTCACCGATATATTTTCGCGTGAGGTCCAGTGGCGTAACTAGGTATAGGGTGGCATTGGGGCAAAATGCCACGTGGCCCCAGCCAGAGGGGGCCCCCGGCCGGAGAGGGCCATGAGCACAGGAGGATTCAAACATAAGGACAGAAGCAGTCAGGGGGTTACTCTTAAAGCAGGGCAGAAGTTGAACTGCACTACGTTTTTGTACTAAGAAGTCGTACAAAGAAGTAGTGCTATTCAACTTCTGCCCTGCTCTATGAGGTGATGGTAAGCCCCCTGGTGTTAAATTTTGTAGGGGAAAATATGAAATGTACGCGGAATAAATCGCGGGAGAAGTGCTAATAAAAAAAACTATAACGTTGGTTGAGCTTCTTTACATTGAGGGAGGGCCCCATCCCTTGAATTTGCCACGAGCCCTGAACGGTATAGTTACGTCACTGGTGAGGTCCCAAATTACGTAAGGTGAGGGACTGCCAGATAGCATTTACTATTTATTTACTCCTATTTACATCTCTTTTTACAATGAATACCAATAGTCCATGGTATATAAAACAAAGTCGCTTTTCATGTCTGCTTGACCGTTACGATCTCATCAACTGCACAATAGATTTTTATTCAGCTTTCAATACCATTTATAGTTTTTATACCCGATGGTTTATGTGTATATAACATTAATATATGTAAATTAGATTTAGCATTGAAATCTCGAAATTGTCGAAGCAGAGAAAGAAAATAAAAATGATGTATAATAAAACACATGAGTAAATAATGAAAAACTGTAATTCACATTTCAAACATTATAAATGCAGCCCACACTTCCATACATTCTTGTTACAAGATTTTTTTTAACATTGTGCTTCTTAGCACACGGAACCATGTGAATGAAACCTAAACTAGAATATATCTACTCGCTCTTAGTCTTGGGCGTGTCTTCCTTGTAGTAGAGGAACACGAAAGAGAACAGGAACACGCCCACCATCATTGAGAAGGCGCTCACGTAGTAGGGGTACGCGCTCGGGATGAAGCGCTCGTACTGTGTGTGTTGGAGGGGACGCACTGACACCTGGGATACAAAAAGAATAATTAGTTAAGATCCTAAATGTTTTGTATCATTAATTCATTAGTGATGTATGTGTATCGGTTATTCAGTTTATCCGGCCCAACTAATCGCCCATAAGGTAACGAGGAATTAATGTGAATACGCGGAAACGCATGTCCGAGAATTCACCTTAAGACTATAAATTCCGTTTATCCAACTAGGCCTAGGGCGAATACTCGGACATGCATTTCCGGGCATCCACCTTAGGGTAGATTTTTTGGGGTATATAAACGGAACAAGTTGCTCAATCCTGTACCCTACTGTTTAAACTTGTTAAAAGTGTGTATTTATTGTCATTAAATGATGAGACAATATTATTGAGTTTTTATTAAGGTGGACCAATGTAAGCGAGGTATAGTGATCGAGAATAGTTTGGAGCTGGGCAAAGGCCTCCCCCAAATCTTTGCAGGTACTCTTTTCTTGCGCCACTCCGAACCAGTCCTCGCTTTTACGGTAGTAAGTATATATCAAAGAAAGCAATGAAAAAATATAGCAATCAAACTGACCTGCGTCGAGTGATACAGCCTAGTGTACCCAACTCTGTCATAATCAACCTTGAACTGGTAGACGCCCCAGACATCAGGCACCTTGAAGATTGCCTCATACACTCCATTGGGCTTCTTCTGTAGTGTGGTGCGGATGAAGGGGTCGATGCGCACGAACTCCAGCTGAACGTCAGTGGCGTCGAATGGCTGCCATTTGCCGTTCTTCAGTTCTTCAATTTCGATTCTGTATACCTGGGTAAATTATGCATGGTTGATAATATTATCGTAATGTATAATCATCGAGGCATATAAGTTAATGTACTTTTCTCTACATTTTATTTAAACTTGACATAAACTTAACAGATTGATTAAATAAGAATCCATCCATCTATTAAAATTATTCTTTTTATAAATGTATATTATCATTCCAGAAACTTTTGTAACATTTCTCATGTAGATCTTTAGTTCCTGGAAAGACCTTTGCTCACTAGGGCAAAAAGTAATGCTTAGTTAATACTATAAACATCATAAATACTCACAACAGTATCAGTAATAGTGTAAGTGTTGGAAGACTCCTTCTCTCCCTTGCGGTTGTGGTTCACGTTGCGCACACGCAGACGGCCGACCTCGCCGAACGACCACTCGCTCAGACGCACTGCTAGAGCTTTGTTGCCAGACTGGGCGGAGCTCACCTTGTCACCCTGTGTGAAACATTTGGAATTTAATAAAAATTAAGCAAGAAAAGTGCAAGTGTGGTGCTTCTGATTAGAACGTCCCATTTGCTGGAGTATCCTAAGTGACAGCCACTGATGCCGTAATCAACTTGGCCACCTACTGGGCTCAAACAAAATAATAAGAACGTAATAATAGAAACTTACATGAACTTTAGCAACAGCAGAGTTGAAGGCCTCATCAGAGAAGAAGAACAGAGAGCCACTGAACACTATGCGCGCGTTGTTCCTCGCCTGCAGCGCGGCGATCAGCACGGTCTTGCGGCCGACGGCGTGGGGGTACTCCTTTACCTATTAAAACATTCATGTTTAGAAAGGCGCTAAACTCGTAGCCAAATGATGGGTGGATTCAATTTTACTTATCGGAACCCATCTGTGTCTTGGAAAACATGTTAAGCTGTTGGTCCCGAGTATTATTTTTGTAGATATTTGACAGTTGTTATGGGTAGTCCTACAGTTATTAGTAGAATCTTGAAAGTCTGACAACCAGTCTTACCACGGTAGTACGTCAAAGTGAAAGTCTGACAACAAGTCTGGTATTCCGCAGCATCTGGTTAGAATGGAAGCTGACCCCAACATAGTTGGGAAAAGGCTAAGCAGACTGAATTAGTACAGTACAGAAATAAACTAGCATAGTCAATGGTACAGACACGTTTTCTTCTTCCATTCGGTTGACAGGGGCGAATGGAAGAAGAAAACGTGTTGCGCCGACCCCAAGTAAACATGGGATAAGGGCAGGAAGATGATGAGTCAATGGTACAGACGCCAGCACATCAAGCTACCTGAAACTGTCAAATTTTCCCAATCAACTTTGAATCTTATGCTTTAGCAATAAAGTTGAAAATCTATTAAAGAAATTTGACAGATTGTAGTAGCTTGATGTGTTGGCATCTGTATAATGCTTATGCAAAATTACTGTTTGATTAGCCTGTGTGATAACCATAGAAGAAACAAACCAGAATCAGCTAAGGGTAGTACTGTTTTATGTGACTCCATACCTGGCTCTTAGGATTGTAGCTGTAAGCAGTAGAGTCAGCAGTTAGGATAGGCAGGACCAGGCTGTTGTCCTTATCCAAGATGAGACCGGTGCCCTCAAACAGCAGGGGCTGGGTGTTCTGTGTTCCAACAATGGTGGGAGAGGAGATCAGGTTCTTGGGAGTAACCACGATCCTGGTGTGCTCACCATCATCAGACGCATCATAGTTGAAGTGGTCAATCACTGCAGCAGATTCTTCATCCATCTAGAAAGAAAGAATATTGTTTTATGTACCGCAGGAGGATTGTTTCAAACTAGGTTTTTCAGAATTGCATGGACCATTCTGTGTGTGGATAAAGTAAATCAGGATTACTGTATCAAACTCAATTTTAAACGAATATAAAAGATAAGGATACAGAGGCACATAAAGGAGCCAGATAGTATAAGTTCTATCTTTATGAGCTTTCATTTTTGTAATCATAAGAGATCATAAGCAGCATATGTCGTTTACCTCAAATCCACATTCAGAAGCGATCTCCCGGTACACGTCGCCGGCGGCTGCGTTGCCAGCCATGAGAAGGTTTCCGCCATCGTCGATGAACTTCGTGATAGCCTCCGTGTCAATCTGACCTCCGAACTCGAGCACCGACGGCGCGAACACGATCAGGTTCTTGTATAAGTACTCGCCATACTTTGATAACACTAGGTTAGGGTCGTCAGCTAGTTTGTATGTGAGACTGTAGCCCCTATCTGAAAAGAGGAGATTTGGTTACTGAGAAATAACTCCGTAAACATTTCTTTGACCTTCTGCGGACTGTGTGTTATGTAGATTTAATACATTCATGCCAAATTAGCTTCAAATAGATGATATCAAAATAAAATACCGGCTTTTCAATGCCTTCATCGATTCTACTTACCCTGCAAAGATTTGAAGAACTGTGAGTGGGTTTCCCTTATGCTTAGATTATCAACAAGAACTAGTGTTTCTTGTTCAGCTAATGCTAATGAAAAGCTAGCTATTAGTCCTAAAATAAGTGAAATCTTCATTTTTGTCTTGTGTTTTTAGCCGCAATAGAAATCTCAATCAATGACGTGTACGTAGATACTAGATACTATAGACAATACGGATACGGGGCGGATTTGGATTTTCTTCATTTTCTCTATGGAAATAAAGGCTTCCATACAACGTGCCAGTAAAACACTCGAGAGTCAGTGGTGTCAGTGCAATCAATCAACCGCTACTCGACTCGCCCACTACTCTACCTAGCCTACCTACCTACTAGAGCTGCGCGACCTCAAAGCCTCGCGAGGCTTTTGCTGTTGTTTGCAACGGTTCCCCTTTTTAAGAACTTACGAAGCTCAGCCGCGCGGCTCGGTCTCACGGAGCCGTGCGAGTGCGACCCAAGTGGGCACAGAGCATGTAACCTTCAAGTGGGGACGCACCTTAACCATAACACACCCAGGCTACACATGAGACACCCCACCCTTTCCATAAACGATAAGAAAATTGGCTTGTGGACTGTGCCTAGTAGCCATAGATATTATTTTGCTGCAGTTGGTAGCAGTGGAGATTTTTTTTCAATCTGTGGCGTCAATTTATTTTGATTGACGTTTCGTAAAATGATTTATTTTTGTATCGAAAACCTGCTCTTGGATTTAGCTAAATAAGTAAAGTCAGACGTACGGAGTGGTTATTTCATCAAGCAGTCTTAAGTCCAATAAGTGTTTATAAAATGATCATATCGCGGTCTAAGCACCGCTCATCGGTGGAAGTGTGCGCGGACTGCGGTGCATCAGGTCAGGGCAATGTTCCAGTTTTAGAATTAATTTTAATAGTTCCGGTACTAGTTGTTAAATGTTTTTTGTGTTGTTTGCTGGTCGTAGATCCGTCATGGGCATCGATCAACCGTGGGCTGCTGCTGTGTGCAGAGTGCTGTAGCGTTCACCGTAGCATGGGACGACACATCTCTCATGTAAAATCATTGCGGCAGGGTTCCTGGCCACCATCGCTATTGGCAGTATGTATAATTATTTTGCCAGCACCCTAAGATGACCCTCTGACCAGTCATCAAGAAAGGAAACATTGCCCTAATTAGATCAACAAATTGTATTAATAGATGTGGTTTTAATTCAGTGCTTAGTCATCTGGATTACAATGAGTTTAATTGAACAATTAATTCAACAATAAGCTTCTGAGTAGGAGGTAAAATTAAAGACATGCCTAGCAACAATTTCAACCAATGAAACATAAAGATATAATGTAACATTTCTGCACATGATTGAAACTTATTTAATTTTATTCTAAGTATGTAATAAGAGACATTTTCTGAGTTTGTTATACTGTTTAGATGGTGCAAGCACTGACTGCTCAGAATGTAAACTGCATTTGGGAACATTCCTTACTGGACACATCAGCCCCGAAGCATCTCCGCAAGAAACCACAGGCCAAAGACCCACTACAGTAAGAACAATCTTATTTAACTTGATTTCTGTTAATTACATCAATCAAACTAATAACTCTCTGATAAGTTATCTCTATGCTCAGAAGTATGTCATCAAATAAGCCTAGATATAACAAAGAGCTGCAAAATTATCTGATTTGAAATTAGAGCAATAATAATTGAAACAATTAATTTGGAATAACTCTTGAGGAATACACAATTTAAAAAGTTATTAAACTACAAATATCTACAAAGGCCCACATTCATGGTAAAGAAATTCTTACCAACATCATTGAAGGCAACTTCAAATGCTCATACCATCCTTTCTTGCCCTCACAGTCAGTGCAGGAGCCCAGGATCTTTTTAAAACATTTTGCCAGCAAATCCTGTTTCACATTTTCCTGATAAAGCAACATGTTCCAAGCAACACAGAAACATTTACTCAACATTTGTTAGCGCTGAATATGGATTGTAACCTTACAAAAGCTAATTTTGAAATACACTTTCAGCCCAGTAAAGTCAGAGTTCATTCTGGCAAAGCACTTGAGGCTAGCGTATGTGCTGAGAGCCCGCAGAGATGAGCCCCCCAGTGAGTTGGGGAGACAGCTACATAGTGCAGTCAGGAGCTCCTCGCTAGACACTGCCATGAGGCTGCTGGCTCAGGGAGCTGATCCTAATTATTATAATCAGGTGAGTTAGACTGTAGAATGTTTCATGTAGCGCTTTTGATCGCTAGTAACCATTCATTACTCACAATGATTATTGACTTTTGTGATGTGAAATTAACATCACTTGCAAATTACCTAAATGTGAATTGGATACAATTCATACTTCACATCAATCAACCCAATAAAAATTACTATATCAACCATCTTGAACAACAGGTTAAAAATCTAAACAAAAAAATAGGACTAGACTTTAGCTCAGTTGTAAGATAGTAGTAGCATAGTATCAATTTTATTTTTATCCATTAGGGAAACCAAGCTGATGAATGTAATAAAATAAAGCAGTATTTAGTATTGTATAGTTTGAATAACTTACAATGAAATACCTTCCTTCCTCAAATAATATGATACAATTCGTGGAAAAGCTATTTATTTCTTACTTATAACAACATTATAAATATACCAATTTTTAATTGAACAAACAGGAATGAATTGCCTTTATTTTGCAAAATATGTCCATTGTCTAAGGCTCTTTGTCCATATTTTGTTAGTTACAAATGTTATAATATTGGTTTGTGAATTATTTTTAATTGTAAATATGATAATGAGAAATAGCCATGGCAATTAATGGTGGCCAAGGCAATAATGAAATAACACACAACAACCAATAAAATTAATTCTTGATATATTTGGCTACAAAATAGAAAGGGTCTTTGAATACTTTAAAGGTATTTAAAACTGTCAACAGTAACTCTATCAACAGGGAATGTTTTTGAGGTTAATTGTTCCCTTTTTATATTTTTCAAATCACCATTGCAGTCACCAATCTAACTCATGAAATAAATTCGTACAGGAGAAAGGCACAACATGTCTGCACGTGGCATGCCGCGCAGGACAGCCGGCGCAGGCCGAGCTGCTAGTGGCGTGGGGAGCCGAGCCTACCGCGCGGGACCACTCCGGACACACGCCCGCTGATTGCGCCAGGTAAACTATCATCATCATCTGCCTAGCCTTTTCCCAACTATGTTGGGGTCGGCTTTCAGTCTAACCGGATGCAGCTGAATACCAGTATTTTACATGGAGCGACTGCCTATCTGACCTCCACAACCCAGTTACTGGGTAATACAATACCCCTTGGTAAGACTGGTTGTCAGACTTTCAGGCTTGTGATTACCCGTAACGACTGTCAAAGATCCACGAATGACAGCCGGGACCAACGGCTTAACGTGCTTTCCGAGGCACGGAGGGGTCTCGGTATGTAAAGATGGTCACCCATCCACAGACCAACCGCGGCAAGCGTAGCTTAACCTGATCGATCGACCTGTGCGGCTGTTATTATTAAGCCACGGGCCCCTCGCCAGGTAAACTATAATAACATAAAATAACATCACGCCTATAATCACCGAAGGATTAAGGAGAGGAGTACCTATAGTACCGCCACATTTTGCTAGTTATGTGTAAGTCCCATGTAATAGGAAGCGAGCCTATTGCCATCAAACAGGCACAAATCCTTTCGCCTGTCTTGTTCATTTGCTATCTCGCCCAGTTTGTCCCACTTGATCTAGTTATTAGAGCACAAGTTAGGTTAGTAGTAATTTACCATGACTTGGCCTTTTACTAAATAGTGTCAGACACACTTCTGTGGGAGTTTGGACCAAGTAATCATGCGTCACGAATTTAGCCATGGATGGTAAAGAATAATTACAAGAGCAATCACTGAAAACTTCCACACCATTACTACGAAAAATCTTAACTATTCAGGATGTGCATGTTTGTAACCACCTTGTTAATAATTACATTTATAATGAATCTAATGACGCTGGGGTTGTCTCAATGGCCACTTTACCGAATTTTCTGGCATAACACAAAATGGGTATATTCACAAATAAAGACCGCAGTGTCTGGGAGCATGGACGGTCGTATAAAACTCGGTCGGCTAAAAGGCTCTGACCCGAAACTGTAAATAGAGTTTTATACGTGAACGAAACTCATCCCATAGAATTCACATAACCATATTTCATCCTACAATGATTTAGTGAAGACTGTTAATTAATAGATCCTGACCTGCTTTGTATTGTTTCGGAGCTCATTTATCATCTGCCTACGTGATCATAACACTAGAATAGAGGTAACCTTTATCTTTGTTTATGAATATGGCTGACACAAGGTCATCATTGCAGTTTTACACCTACAATGTTAATACATGGAGCTTAGAAAATACTTTTGAAATGTTAATGTGATGCATTATGAAATAAAATGTCAAATTCGAAGAGCTTAATGGTATAATGAAACTAAAATTAAATATTTAATATAGCATAACATTTCTAACATAGGTATATCTGAAATAAAAGATGAAGTGGTAGATTTCTGATGGGTATTGTGTTTCGATTAGAGGATATTATTTCGCAGGATTATTATTTATCTTCGTGTTTTTCACGCAGTAACATTTCCCACGGATTATTGAAAGGAACATGGTTAAATACTCGCCTCTCGACGATCATCGGTTCACGCAAACATATCAGTACTTACCTAATCGTTTTCATATAATTTGAAGAAGTAAAAATCAATTAGCTCCGTATATTTTTCGAGTTTTGACCATTATCAGTCTGTATGATAACATCACGCCTATAATCTCCGAAGGGTCAGGCAGCGGTGTACCGATAGTAGGTACTCCCACACTTCGCTAGTTATGTTTAAGTCCCATGTAATAGGGGGCGAGCCTATTGCCACTAACACACCGGGCACAAATCCAGACCCTGGGCTGCTACTGAGAAATTCCTAATGGAAAAACTTTTTTTTATTTATTTATCACATGACATTATGGAACCTTTGATATTTTGTATGCCTTTTGGCGGGGCGCAGCTCGGATCTTATGTATTTATAACACCTCTTGTATGTACCCTGTGTTCACGAAATAAATGAATTTGAATTTGAAAACCCAATGACACTGCCCGACAGTTTTGCCGAGCAGTTGCGACCTCTAGATTAACGGGGCAGTCAGCATGGTGGGGTCGGAGTCCCTATGAGGTGTAAGGTTTACCCCAATGTTCTATACAGTGTGAGTCTTCATAATGGGCACATAACGAAATGAGGGAAACGGCTTAATTTTATCGACGGAAAAAATATTTGAAAAAGTAAAAAAATATTTAAAAGGATCTTTACCTGCTAAAGTATGGTGATTGCAAGGCCTTTCTTTAACAGTTGATAGGAAATGTTGTGATTGAGTTTTATACATGATATTTTTACGTTTAGAAATATGATACGATGGAGAATAATTTAAAGTAATAAAAAAGGCTATAATCGGGGCTTGTAGTGAGTAATTGTACAATTATTATAAAAATTGATGACAAAATATCAGATTTTTGTTAAAAAAAACCATAATTCTCAATTGAGGGCGATTGTTTACACAGGGGTCACAGCAGCAAACAAAAATTTAAAAAATGTTATTTTTTTTTAGATTTTTTAAAATATTTTTTCCGTCGATAAAATTAAGCTTAGTTTCCTTCATTTCGATATGTGCACATTATGAAGACTCACACTGTATGTAATTCCTACAGACAGGGCGGCCACACTGAGCTAGCGGACCGCCTGACCGAGCTGGTGTACGAGGCCACAGACCGCATGATCTACTTCTTGACGGGCGAGAAACCCGACCACGCGTCCGGCAGGCACTACATCGTGCCGCGCGCGCACGACACGCACGAGATGACCGACGTCGCCAAGGCCGCGCGTGGCAAGCTGCAGCTGGTAGGTTTTATATAATGGAATTTTAGATAACTGAATAAGATACAATCAATCATTCGGATCCCATTTGATTCTATAGTCTGTTCCAAAGTATAAAATATATAAATTTAACCTGAACAGGTTTGTTTTATACAACAAACCTGTTCAGGTTATTATCACTCATTAAATGGAATAAGTAACACATTCATCTGTATTTAATAGGTTTCTACTTTTTATCTGTCTATTTTTTCCAACACAAATAATTATTGTATAACATTTTTAAATTGTAACTAGAAAAAAAAATGAAGTTATAAAATTAACCTCAAGTGTCAAATGAAAAACATCGAAAATGATTAAAAACTTCACACAAGGTTATTTAAAATTAGAATATCCGGATACTAGCGCTGTCAGACACGAAGCCAGGTGAGACAGCGTGCTTTTTGGCCATGACCACCAGTGAGTTCGAGCTCGCGACTAGTTTACTCTTAAGTGTTCAAATTATCCAATCAAAGCCCTCAATGTATAAAAGTGGCACAACAAATTAGCATCAATCGTGACGTTTTCTGATCCATTTGTTTACATTTTCATCATATACTTTTGGAACAGACCATAGAGTTTTATTAAAATGCACATTACTTGAAAGTTAAGCAACACCAGGAAATATAGTATACGACACCCAATATTTTTGCAATTTAGTTTTTTGTGTTTTCAGCTACCAAATCATCTATTTGAAGAACTCGTTATGGACATCTACGACGAAATAGATCGCAGAGAAACAGAAGCCAGTAAGTACAAAATATTTCCTGCACAAAAAGTCGACCTAAATAGCATTTTTTTTTTTACTATTAAATTAGCCTTTCTTTTTTTCGGGGTTCGACCCCGAAATACAGACTAACAGTCTTCTAGGGGTCACTGGCAACTAACCCTACCATATGTAACCAAATTGTAGGTAATATTTTAAACCACTACTGACATCTGAATTGTTAAACCTTTGTACATACTTGCTTATGTATGTACTTAGATAATAGACAATTTTCAATTTCTATTTCAATCTATGACTTTCTCCTGTATCGTACGTGCCTTTTCAAACACAAATCTCACAGACAGAGACATCTAGACCTAGAACAATTATCTTTAGATTTTACAAATGTTTGTTTACTGTGCCAATGGTGCCGTAATTTTTAGGGTTCCGTCCCCAAAGGGTAAAAACGGAACCGTATTACTAATATTTCGCTGTCTGTCCGTCCGTCTGTCTGTCACCAGGCTGTATCTCAGGAACCGCGATAGCTAGACAGTCAAAATTTTCACAAATTATGTATTTCTGTTGCCGCTATAACACCAAATATTAAAAACAAAATAAAATAAATATTTAAGGGTGGCTCCCATGCAGCAAACGTGTTTTTTTTTTCCGGTGTTTTTGCCTTGTGGTACGGAACCCTTCGTGTGCGAGTCCGACTCGCACTTGGCCAGATTTTTACTGTCTATGAGCTAATACTAGTATATAAATACTATATCGTATGTTTATTTTCCCTTTTGTCTTTCAGTTTGGCAAACAAGCGCGACGGGGCTCGAGCGCTCCGGCGTAGTATTCTTACCAGTGAACCCCGCGCTGTCGGCGCCTCGCAACCAAGGGCGACAGAAGCTAGCCAGGCTGTCCACTGCAGAGATGGCGACGCTGCTACGAGACGTGCTCGTAGACGCTACGAGAAGACAACACATTGCTACTCTACAGCCAAGAGGTAAGTGTTAGCTATATATTAGAACTAGCTTATGCTCGCGATTTCGTCTGCGTGTATTTTTTTTTTTCGATAAATTGTGCAGGTTGACGCCTATGTCTTTCTCCAGGATACCTATCTGTCCAATTTAATAGTGGTTGGTTCAGTGATATGTTATGTGTTATTGTGTATAAGTATTGTGATTATTTAATCAATTAATGTTACCTCCAATCGCCTGAAACACAGGATTACCTAGTTCAGGCACAAATCATGGGTGAACTCGACATAGATTTAAGAAAAACTGTATTTAACGTTAGTCCATTTGAATAAATTTTATTATTATTGAAATTTAAAACCAGGCTGACAGACGAGAGAGAGAGTTATTAGACTGCTTTTGTGATACAAAATCGGTCGCATTGAGTAGATATGAAAACTTGCATTGTGTAGCTAGCACATCAAGCTACTCGAAACTGTCAAATTTTCCCAATCAACTTTGAACCTTAAGCTTTAGATATAAAGTTGAAAATTTATTAAAGAAATTTGACAGATTGTAGTAACTTGAAGTGCTGGCGTCTGTACAATACTTACTGGGTCAACGTTTACACTTTCCAAACGTCTCCTAAATTAGCCACTTGCGTCTATGCAAAGGGTTATACAACATGTAACAAAAACCCTGTCCGATCCTTAAGAGTATTATTCGGCATCGTACTGCGTACACATATACGTAACCATTTAATGGATTTGAGATTATTAATTTTCCCCAGTGAATATAATTAAATTAATATAAAAAATAAAAACTCATCAAAGGCAACACTGATCGCTCGACAAAGTTCACGTGTACAGTCAACAGCAAAAGTAGATGATCAAAATCAGAAATACAATACTAATGAACGGAGTTCGCGTCAGAACTGTGTGGCGTCGAAGTATTACTACTTAGAATACTTACTACGTAGAATACTTTTGAATCACTTCGACGCCACACAGTTCTGACGCGAACTCCGTTCATTAGTATTGAATTTCTGATTTTCATCATCTACTTTTGCTGTTGACTGTACTACCTACAGTTTTGTGTCAAAGAAGCCGCCTGAGCGAGACGGTTTGTATGATCCTTTGCCATGAACCTACTTTGTCGCGCGCCGCCAAACAAACTTATAACGAAAGAAACCTGATAGCTGATACGCCTGCCTAAGCGTAGGCATAAGGTATGACGTAGCATACTACGTCATACCTTATGCCTACGCCTAGGCAGGCGTATCAGCTGATATTGTTTTGTAGGCATAGTGATACGAATTTCAGACACAAGAAACAATTAATTGAATTAAATGTAGCCCTGTTATGGGTTTTTTTTTAAATGTGATGTGCTTTTGGCAATGTACTTACCGACTGCAGGTATCAGTTCATTAAAACATCCACTTGTTGTTGTTGCATAGTCCGGCGATCGTGCTCCACATGTCCACCTCCAACACTAATACACATTCGACACCTTTTCGCTAAATTTGCACGTACTTTGTGGTTCGTACTCAGTAGCAGAAGGGATTTGTCGCATGTGGTTTGTCGCGTAACAGAGTGTGTGCTTTGCGTGGGATCCGCGGCAAATAATATCTAGCACTTGTTCCTCGTTTTCCACGTTGCGTTCTCGTGGTCTTCCAGCATCAGCGGCCTGGGACTCGTGCCCATGAACACTGCCTGTGGTGTACAGTCACGAGCACTAATATGTCAACACTTGGCAACTTTCAATAGCGTTTTTTCACGAAATAACGAATGCAACGTTAAAATACGACACTTTACATAAACCTATGGGTTCGAAAATACTATGTTCGTAATAATATAAAATTTCATTCAAAAATAAAGGAGAAAATCGCCTTTGAATAAAGCGAAGTGTATACATACTTATGCTCGTGACTGTACACACGGTTATGCAGGCGTTGGAACGCACGCTCCGACGGTATTGTTACACCTGGCCTATTATCACCTCATACTTTCTACGCGCAGCTGCATAATTACAGTCGGTCTTGCCTAAGCACATCAACATAGATTGGAATACGACGATAGCGGCACGTGATACGTACGGACGTCCGATCGAAAGCTATCTCCACGAAAGACTGGCAACAAGTAGCGCGCCGGTAGGCAACCAGTCGGCGGCTGTCGGCGACATCAAAGAGTCGGCGACTCGAGCGGCGAGTTGAAAGAGTGCCTACAACGCGGTAGTGTATTGCGGTGTTCTTTGAAATAAAAAATAGGTAAAAATAGAGCTGTTTTGCATTAAAACAAAACAGTTATTATGTTATGGAAAACACATAGCATTGGGTTGAAGAAGCAGTCTAATAATTCTACCTTTACAGCGCGAAAACAATAGAAATATATACAGAAGTACATACCTTTATCTAAGTTACCTGTGGTGTGATCTTTCAGTTTGGCAGAAATGGTGACAGCTGTGCTGTCACTTCCAAGTGTCATTCATAGAAGTCTTCAAAACTCAACAGCAAGCACATTGCTCCAATGCTATGTGTTTTCCATAACATAATAACTGTTTTGTTTTAATGCAAAACAGCTCTATTATGTAACTTTCAAACACATAGCATTGGGTTGAAGACCTGTTTGATATCTGCTGGTGAAAGAATACCCGAAGGATGTAGACGCTATGTGAATTATATATTAAAATAACATTAATGAATATTTCTGGATGTATTCATTAAATGTTCAAACCAAAAATTAAGATCTTTCAATCTATTATTCCAAAAAATTCTAAAATTAACAAATCTATAAAATGTTATAGATTATTAACAAATGTATTTGCCTTGCTTTCCAAGGGTGAACATGAAATATAAGGCCATAATGATAATTTAAATCAATGAGATTTAAACTGAATTAAAATAATAATCTCATTACTAAAGGATAATTGAATCACTCATTTCCTTAATTAATCAAAAGTACCAATATTTTTGAACCTCAACTTTTATAAAGATGTGGGAAAACCAACTCAATGTCTTACATAATAAAGTTAAAATTCCATTGAAACTGAAATTTATTTAGGACCTTTTATATTACTATGGTTAATAGATTAACCCTCGCATGTAAATGAATCTCTATAGTTATCAATTAAATTGACTTAACATATGATTCATTTACCCAAACATATTTAAATATTTTCAATGGGAATTAAAAATTCTCATAATTATGATAAACCCTCATCCCCCTTCACAGGGAGGAGACCTTTGTTCCATCAGTGGGAACATTATAGGCTGATCATTCTAAATACTCTTGAGAGATAGCCCTCTCTTTTACTACTTTACAGAAGTAATCATTCTGTAAGCCTAGTGGTTCTTTCAGTTTAATTTTATCTGATGAACTAATCACCAGTCAGCCTCCCGAAGGCTACTACAGACCTCTTCTTCTAACTTCATGAGGCTCCTTTATCTTAGTTTGTTTATAAATCTTTTGAGCAAGCTTTATAGACACACCTGTTATTGTAAACCAAAATCAACAAAGATTATGGTAGCTTTTAGGTAAACTCTTTGTGTCTTTGAGCCAAACCTTGGGCGCACTGTTATTACTTACCCTACTTTTAACATCTCTTGCATGCTGACAATTTGTGTTGTACGTATTGTACTCGTGTTTGAGCAAATCAATGATTATCTTACAATATTAGGGTATGTAAATCTCTGCTAATCAAGGGGTAAGCAGTGGTTTAGCTAAGAACGATGATTTTTTAGACTTTCTAAATGGACAAAAAACTGTCTAGATGTCATGCAATCTACACTATGACATTCACCTCTGAATACAAGCTTTATAAATGGTTATTGTGGATCTCCACTACATATTAGCAAGTTCCTCGCTCTTCTACCAACCACTGCCCCTCCCAACCTGACTGCTCTCCCCCCCCTAAACTTTCCAAGCTAGGAGTTGCAACTTGTCAGGTCTAAGAGGTTTTTACTTAGATGTTGTAAGGGTACTGGCTTTCTGAGACCTCTCGTCTCCAAATACGAGAGCCAGGCACACTGGGTCCAGTATGGGGCGATTTCTAAATAGTACGTCCCTGTCCCATTTTCGAGTTCAGATGACTGAGCACTCGGTTTTAAATTGGGTGAAGAGAAACATACAGGTTCTCAATGTTGTCACTTCTTAACTGAAGGCATCGCAGAAGCTTGCCAAGCCATAATTTGAGTCCCCTGTGATGTACTGTCGCACAGCGGCTGACTTATTTGACGCGAAAAGGTCTACATCGGGGACGCCCCACTTTGAAACATGGCCTCCGAGGCCTGGGGCCTGGAGCAACAGGAGCCAATCCGGCTGGTCTGTTCTTGGATAAGCGGTCGGCTAAGCCGTTATAACACCTTTAAACTCCCCGGGAGATAAACCGCTGACAGGTTCTAGTGTTCAGCTAATCTGCTAACTTCGTCATTTTGTAGGTTAGGTTCAGGATCACTAGGGATGTATGTACTCTTGTACATCCTAAGTTTGCGACAAATTTGTCGGATTGAGCTAGAATATGTGCACTCTGAAGACTGGCTCTTTGGCTTGCTTATTACTGCGTATATGGCAAACATCTCTCAACTTAGAGTGCCATTTTTTTTTCTGGTTTGGTCAAGTTCCTGGCAAGAGTAGGGTAGAACAGAATATTCTTTGTTATGTACACCATACGAACTACAGACATAAGTGTAGAATATTATACATAGGGTAACCCAATGGGCGGTCTTCTCACTAAAAGCGATATTTTAAAGACCGGCAGACGGCATGTTTGGACAGGAAGTGGGTTACCCGTATATAAAGGAACTGATTTGTGGTCTATCAATAGCTTCTGGCCACCACATTAACTCTTGACAAACCAGTGGAGCAACCATTTTTTCATTTGCCTTGGTCTGCACTTTTTTTTTTTTTTTTTTTTTGACGACAAGCATTCCCTTACAAGGATAGTAAAATTTGGGTGTTAATAAGCTTTGAACTTGTCTCAGAGAACAAAATCTCTTTATTAGAAGCATTGATATTATTATCTTCCTTTCTACCTGGCCTGCAGGCAGGGCCTTGTGATTAGGCCTACATATTCTAACACCTGATTGAGATTTAGAATTGACTTTGGAAATTCATTTGTCACCCAAGCTTTGTTAAGACCCACCGTCTCCGAGACAGCTTTTGCTAGTGGGCCAGCAAAAAATTATCTAAACTCATCATCATCTGTCTAGCCTTTTCCCAACCATGTTGGTGTCGGCTTCCAGTCTAACCGGATGCAGCTGAATACCAGTATTTTACATGGAGCGACTGCCTATCTGACCTCCACAACCCAATTACTGGGTAATATGATCTGATAAAATTATCCAAACCAAATAAACAAAATATTGCAGTTTACATTATTACATGCAAATACCACAGGTTTGCAAATTCTCTGCCACTTGGCTAATGCTGCAATTGTCCAGGGAACTGAAGAAAAGCTAAATGAGTGTGCTGTCAATTCCCATATTTTCTTGGTTCTAAAAGACTCTCCGGAGTGGTGTAATCAGCATGAACAGCTACCCTCCATTAATACATAATTACTTCCGTTTGACTTTTTAGTAATACCGGAGTGTAAACAATAGGCTATTTGATTATAATATCATAATCTTAGAAATTATCTTAACTAAAGATACTTATCTCAAAATATAATTGTTTTGAATATAAATCTTTGCCAGATTTAACTTCCTGTTATGATTTTCAGTATGAAACAGAAACATGTTTGCCGTCTTTCATTCCCAAGCTTTTAAATGGTTATTTAGACAGCCTGAATCTTGTCTCTAGTATGAATCTTGGCCTAGTTATTTTTGGTATGATCCTCATTTATCATGTTTTAAAAAAAAAATAACTATTTTCTTATATTAAACAGCTTTTATTTGCTCCACTGCAAATATAATAAATATCTATATGACCCTCTGATGAATGCCAAGAAGATCCTGATGGTCCTGCCTGACCATAACTATAAAATTTACTTAATTATTACAAAACATAAAAAACTGTACAGTATAGCATAATAAGTTATAATGTTGTTTAAATATTTAACATTTCTTATTAGATAAAAAACTTATGTAATTTATTATTATTCATCTTAATGTTCTAATTGCAAATTAGACTTAGAGGTGTTGAACTTCTTTAATGTAAGTAACAACACATGAGAGCAATGAACTATTGTAATTACATTCCTGGATAGGAGTGTTCAGACTACTTCCAAAAGGGACCGTAGGGTAAAATCTTAGTGGGTATGTTGCTGCTCAAATAACAAGTGTCTATAGACCTACTTTAGCAGTTAGCACTTTTTGCTCTCGACTCCCATTAGAGATCCAAGCCACACCTCCCTCCGCGGGGGCTAAAGTCTTTAGTTTTGTTTAGTGGCATAAGTACTCACTCTACTTGCAATTCAGTGTGTGAAACACATGGGATAGGTGAGCATACATGTACTTATAATGGATTGCTTTTCATGACGGGGTGTCATAGAAAAGAACCTGCTTGAGTAATTTTAGCTCAAGACATTCAGTATTTGTTTTAGGAATTACTACCTAATCATCATATATTTACACTGAAATACCTTTCCATAAGTTGTAATATTCTTTAAACACGAAAGGGTTGTTTGTAAAACAACACTGCACTTCTGTCTGAAGTGATACTAGCAAGAAACAGAAATTTGTTGATAGTATTTTTGAGTAAGGTTAGTGATATAATGTCATAATAACAGATATTCAGCACTTACTTGGCTTATTGGCTACTCATTCAATTATAAATGCGTAGGTCCGACTTACAGGAAATCGTCTCGATCTCTTTGCCCTGTCGTTCGGCGGTAGGAAAAAGGGGTGCCTCAATCCTCCGAGGATGAAGAGGGTTTTTCCCCGCTAATGCGCTTAGGAGAATCGTGGCGCTCAGGGTCGCTAAACACGGTTCCTCAAAGTAACCGGTGACCACGAATCTAATTTGAACTTCCGATCTCCCTTTTGTCATTTCGGTGACTAACGATCAGCGCACCACTATATATCACTTACCACAATCACTATTATTTACTTTCTATAAAGTTTTACTTGAAACTTTACAAATTTTCTATGAAAATTAACGAGAGAAAAATTTTCCCGTACGTTGGCGGCAAAATTTTTAGACGCTATGAATGACACTTGGAAGTGACAGCACAGCTGTCACCATTTCTGCCAAACTGAAAGATCACACCACAGGTAACTTAGATAAAGGTATGTACTTCTGTATATATTTCTATTGTTTTCGCGCTGTAAAGGTAGAATTATTAGACTGCTTCTTCAACCCAATGCTATGTGTTTGAAAGTTACATAATAAAAAGATTTTGCCGGCGAGTGGAGTGTTGTCAACTTATGAAAATTTGCCATATTCAGTGTTAAATTTCGCATGGATTATAAAAATAAAAAATCAATAACTTTTGGTTTTTATTAGTTACATTTTTATAACAATTTTTTCTAGTACGTATGTTGAACCGGGAATACGCCTTTATTGGATCGGACAGGGTTTTTGTTACATACTGTATATATATATTTTTTTTGTTGTTTTACTGTTTGTATACTGTATATTTTCTATTATGATATAACAATAAGTTATTGTTCCAGCGCCCACGGCTTTGTTAAACCCGCTGCTGTCAGCCAGCCATCTGAAACATTTCTCACAGATGTCGGACGACGAGCCTTTGTATGACTCAGTGGCTTCAGATGAAGACTACGCCGCACTAGCTCCTATAGATTTAGATGTAAGTACTATTTTATTGATGTAGTTCTGTGCGTGCTTTTGTATCAAAGTTTTTGACCTTTTCTAATGTGAATGATCAAAAATTTTATCAAATCAGTTTGCCCTTCAACAGTTATCGACAGTGGTGCCCCGTGCAGGTGAAACAGTATCTTCTACATACAACCCATCGCTGCCCATAGAGCATAATTCTATCATAGACATGCGCCGCACACAATCGCCAAGCAGCTTCGCACACTCCGCCATACTCGAACAGAACCCCGAAATCGAAACCTTGAAGAAAGAAATACACACTAAAGACTCCACCATTAACGAACTGAAGAACCAATTGAAGAGTTTACAAACAATTGTTGAACAACTGACAAAGGAAAACAGTGTCCTGAAAACTACAAGCAGCGTTGACGATGATCAGAGTATGACGTCACAGATGTCGATAAATGACAGCTCTATCAATGTTGTAGAAGCCTCCAAAGCTCAAGAAAGAGGGAAAAGTCTAGAAACAGAACATTTTTCTCGGTCAGATGAAGTCGATGCGAAGTTATTGAAAGCCGCGCAGCGACCGGTCAGTATGTTTGAGACTAGGGAGGGACCAAAGAATAACTGGCAGGTTACTAAACACCAGGTACTAATCGTTATTAATTACACTAATTTACTTAGAGATCGTACTAACTCGGTAGTATTAAGGTGATAAGAGTAGTCGCTAGTTGCATTAATATCAGTTTAATTGAGTTAACTTGTAGAAGATAATTCATTAATATGATTATAGGAAATATGAGTGAGAAGTTGTCTCTTAATCGCTCCGTCCCGGCGCGGGTCCATAGCGGCCCATTAATAGAAAATCAATTGTGTCTCATTAGCGGTGATTAAGCGATTAATAATATTTAGCTAAAAGTCCAGTCGTAAGAGGCGACAAAGAAATCACGATAATAATTATAGTGATACATAAACAAAACATATTATTATTAAATCTGGGCGTTGCAGTTGGGCAGTAGATTGCTAACCAATAACAATTGACTGCGAAAATGTGGGTACCTATTTCGATGATATTATAAATAAACGGTTGGGCGCTAATAAAGTAATTTGATTTCCTCGGGCGCGGTTTATTATAGCTTATTCCATGCCGATACATAAACCGCTTTTTCCTAATTCACTATTTTGTCCAACAAATAATACAATTCAAATTACCAAACTGAGCTGAGCGGTGCACGCCTGCGTGCATTCTTCTAACGCGTATTAACCACACTAATCCAAGTTTGTTGATCAGCTGACAACGCTATCAAGCCTGGAGCGCTCGCTGTCTCCGCTATCCCTTGGGGGCGAAGGCGCCGACGTGGCGGAAGGCGGAGCCCTGCCGCGTGCGGAGCTGGTGCAGCGCCGCGCGGAAGCTGTGACAAGAGCAATCTCCGAGTTGTGGGCCGCCGCGCGTGACCAGCACCCGAGACTGCAGCAGCGAGGGGATTCTATCAGACATGCTGTCAGGGCACTACTGGCGCTTTTCCCGCAGGTACGTAATTTTCGATAAAAGCTAAAAATAATAAAATCGCTCTCACGCGCAGATTCGAGACGTATGACATTCCCAGTTTCTTTTCTATACAAAGTATTCTTCCCTCTATGACTAGGTCAATTTGTCTTATGCATCTTAGAAAGAGGTTATTATGACATATTTTGCCATCTCTTCGTCATTGAAGCATCATTGGCTGTTCATCCAACAACGCAGGGTATATGATAATTGATGATCGTTTGAAACTCGAGGAAGCTAGATGTAGAAACGTGGTTCCATTGTCCTTAATAAATAAAATAACGCTCATTCTGTTCAGTCCCACTTGGGCGCCAACAATGATATCTAAACTATTGGCGCCCAAATGGGACCAACTTAAAATTGCAAATGCTCACCAAAAACATCTTTTCCTACAGACGAGCTCCGACCGTGAGCTGATGCTAGTATTAGGTGAGTTGCGCACAGCCTGCGAGGAAGTATCCCTCGCGTGTTCAGCGCCCTCGCCCCTCAATGAAGTGCGTGCAGCCGCGTACGACCTCGCCAAGGCCACCAAACTGTTAGTGACGCACTTCCAACCCGACTCATAGCGTTCGCCCCTCTGCTACTACACCACCGTGTAGGGCAAGACTTCAGTATTTCTCAAGGAGTGAAGTAAGTGACTCAAAGTGTTCGTGTTATTATTGTGTTAAGTGCAGTTATAAAGACTATGAAAGTGTCAAGAATTCTAAAGAAAGGTGCAAAATTATTTAGGAGAAGGATAATGTTACATTGTCATCTGTTCGTCGGCTAGTATTCATGTGCGTGTGCTCAAGGAGATGTAGCGATTAGTATTGTTAAAGATTAGCTACTATTACATTCGAGCGTTGCACAGAAACTGCCAACCAATGAATGCATTTTGGAATGCATTTTTGAGGGTTTAACAAAAAACAAACCTGTCCACAAACTAAAATTTGAATGAATATACAACGTTATTTTTAATATATGCGAAACCTGAATATTGTTTTTTCAGAATAAGTAACTGAATCGATTCTGATAATTTTTACCCCATGCTATATTTTGTCCCAAAAATATTTAAAAAAGATTAAAACTTGGATACCGAGCGACACTAAGTAGGTTATCCAATCTCCGCGCCGAACGGTTAGGTACTTAGGTACTATTATCAATGAGCGCAAGACGGCGCGGCGCGGGGTGAGCATGTTATTGTACGTTGTCCGTACAGGTAACTTAACAAGCTTATAACTTTGTGATTTTTCATGATACAGTTTTGAAATTTTGTACATAGATTCTTTACATAAAAACACTAGACACGTGTTTCGGGTTTCGCATATACTAAAAATAATGTTGTATAAAAGAGGAATTTAGGTCATGTGATCGACTTACAAAAGTATACAAACAAAAATAATTAACGTTGTCTAGTTATTAAAATCGGAATTTAAAAGTATTTTATACGTTGTTTGATCGTTTGTCTTCCTTTTAAGTCGGTTGTATATCGCAGCTCAACGTCACCGCAGCTAAGGTTACTCTCTATTTCATTGTATTATTATAATTATAAAGGATGCGTGTCTAAATGAAGTGGAATATTGAATATCGGTTTACAAAATCATTTCTAAAGAAAGCCTATAGAATAACTCGATTTCGAGTTATTTCACAAATCCATACTTAATATTATAAATTCGAAAGTAATTCTGTCTGTCTGTTTATATGTTACCTTTCACGCCTAAACCACTGAACGGATTTCGATAAAATTTGGCAGAGATAGATTGCATCCTGGGGAAGGACATAGGATAGTTTTTATCGACATACCTCGCGGGCGGAAGCTAGTAATATATATTTCACCCAAACGCAATAATTGGCAAGATATCTCGTAAGTTTTATGATTATGAAATGTGGTCATAGCAGAAGTTGATGTTACATTACATTTCAACCAATTTAATATACAAGCTAGGACTTCCTCCTCGAGTAAAGTAAGGTTAATAAATTCCTACATTGAGGCTAAACTATGTCTTAAGATCTTAGCATACTAGCTCATTATCACTCAAAAGTTTTCCAATATAAAAACCAATGAGATTCTAAACGCCATACGGAGATTGAACAAATATGAAAATATAATGTCTCCAAACCACTCCTTGAAATAAATCAGCTAGAAATATAGAGATTTATATTACGATTCTAAAATGACTTCATAAATAAACAAATGGGACAGTATATTATGTAATAAGTAATTATATGATCTCGAGAACTGACAAAATATAATAAATATGAATATTATTGAATTTAAGGGTGACTATAGCGCATAGTTTAGGCAAGTCTTGCTATTTTGAGCAATTTTAACAAACTAACTTTGGCTGACTTGAATAAACTGTATGCAAGTGGACATAGCTCTATTATTATTATTTATTATAATATATATTTCGTCAAATAAATGGCTAAAATGTACCTACATAATAATATTATTCACATAGTTGTTATTACGTTATAACAATTATAAATCGTTTATTAATGACGAAATAATACAAAATGCTTGATGCTTTCGATGTACCTAAATGTAATTGCGGCGCTTATTAGCTAGAAGAAATGTATAAAAATAATAAGTTCAAATGTGTACAATCTCGTTGAAAGTCAACGGATATAAGTATGTAATTTTGGACCTTATGACTTTAGCTTAAGGTCGAAAATTATATTAGGAGCCTAGTTATATGAGGCTAGGTAGCAAATGAATGGTGTTAGTGATGTATTTAAATAATTAAGGATCGCGTTATACATTAAAGAATCTGAAGACGAAGCAACAGTATATCATTTCTGTTGAGTTGTGCGAAAAGTATTAGATGAAATTATTGTTATACTGTGCTTATTAGACTGCGCAGACGCACTTATTTTTAATTGTTTTGAAATTGCAAATATTTTTGAAAGTTTTCAACGAAGCATTGTTCAACTAAATATGTCGCGACGAATAAAAATAAAGTACCAAAAATTACTTTTCGCGACTGGCATAATTTTCCAATTGGCTTTCCAAAAAGTCTTTTGTATTCTTTAAGTAGTGTCTGAGCGCGCGCAGTCGAGTTATGTGTTCTAAATAATTATACCACGATGTGATTATATTGTGGTGAACCCAAGTGCCATGCCCACAAGGGTATTAAACATTTTCACTTGTTTCAAACTGGTATGACCAAAGCTTTTTCTTACTTCGTTATTCCTCTACTGTCACAAATCTGCATTTCTTACTTACACTGTGTCATTCCATTCGATGTGTTCTATCGTATATTGTAATATCTCTAGATATATTCATAATACTTCCACTTCTGTATGTTAACTTTATCTTATTACAGTATTTTTGTTCTATTGAAGTGTTTGGTTGCTTTGGGATATCGCGTAATTCCAGATCAAGAATATGACACAAAAAGATATCAATATCGACTTATGATTTTTTTAAATGACAACTGATTAATATCATATCATATAGCGAGGTATCACAGGGTTCTCTTTGATACAGTTGTATACATAGAATGCTAGAAGGATCTTTTGGCACCTGGATGACATTGACAGAAGGGTTGGTAAACATTTGTGAAATTATCACAGAAACGGTATTGAAAAAACAAGATGGCGGCGTTAGTTCCGATTTTGACCACGCGCCAAAAGAATCTTGTAGCGTTGTAATTATTCTTGTCTTGTCATACGTGCTTCCCAGAGCAGCGAGCAGTTTCTACACGATACCTACGTAGAGGTGCTTGATACGTAATAGTTTCTCCATCCCAGTGCTCCTCTGTACCCAGTACACACTGAACTTGATAACAAATTGTGCCTAAAAAATTTATATTCATACATTTGTTATAAGTACCTAGATAAGTTTATCGGTTCGTAGATTTTATATGAGCGTTTCATAATAATCTATATTACGTTGTTAGATAGGTATTGTATAGTTAACAAGGTGGATTTACTATTGTGGTTATTATATTATGTATAACAATATTAGCTTTCATACTATGTATGTATGGTATGTTTAATATAAGTACGTATAGTATTATGTGATCACTTTATGTGCCAATGTTTATGTAAAAGACGTAGAATAGTAAGTAGTACTCGATGGGATCCTGTTTCTGTATTTTTGTACATACATATTTACAATTTCCCACCAACACGACATAGCTTTACTTAACTCTTTGATTGTCGTAATTAGAGACACAATAGAAAGACAATTGCTTATTTCGGACTGTGTAACATAAGACATACGAGAGGTTAATAAACTACGACGGTGTGTGTGAGTGCGTACGATAATGGTGCGACGCCATGAGTGCCCGTGATGAATGCTGTAATTACACTCCCGGGCTCCTATATCGAGCCACCGTGCATTTCCACTTAGATATAAAGGCCCAAACATCAAAATAATGACGGTTATTCCATTTTCCAGATACACGAAAACGCATGTCCGAGATTTCATCCTTAGGCCTAGTTGTATGCCGGGTCAGCGGGATTGTCCGAAAGGGTTACCGCTGGCCCGGAACATAAAGGGCTAAGGAAGGAACACGGGTGGGTTTTAGTCAGTAAGAGTCTGACACTCCCTTCCGCTCCACCCAGAGCGGGAGAAGTCATTTGATGATTTCCCATCCATAAAAAAGAAGGAAAAGGCCTAGTCGTATAAACGGAATTTATGAGTTTAGGATGGATTCTTCGACATGCGTTTCCGCTTATCCGCCTTAGTGTGCATTTTTTGGGATGGACAAACGGAATAACCAAATATTGTGTCAAAGAAAAAGTTTTTATGTAGTTTTGGCCTTCATTTGGGTGTAATGCAATTGCTCCAAATTTGAATTCACGTCACGATTAAAAAAAAAAGCAGGGTGGCCCTATTTAGGAGGCCGGGAGTTTATTAGCTACCTCTACAATGTCTGCCATGCCTCATTACGAGGTGGTAACGGCTAAACAACCTTGACGAATTCGCTAATCGAATAATTATGGCGTGAAGTAGTGTATTCGCTTATTTGTAGTACGTACTCATGCAGCACCTGAGCAACACACTGGATCACAATAAATAATTTAAAATAATGAAAATAAATACAATTACTTTTATATAAGTTTGTACTAATCACTGAATAGATATCAAACTAGCTACGGAAACATGATCTCAAGCTGATTCGTATAAAATTTATTGAAATTTTTAACGTTTAACATATTAAAATTTATTATATTATTAATTTTGAAATCAGTTATTTGTTTCATTTCTCTAATTTTAATGGTAACGTCCAAACGGAGGTAGGTCCTAATGAATTTTGTGTGCAGAGGTCATAATAAAGGTACATACAGACAGTCAGCAACAAAATTTGCTAAACGCTTGTCTTTGGAAGCACAACATACAAAAAAATCGTCGTCGTTTAATTCATATATTAGAAACTCTTGGCTATTACATGAAACGCTAATAAGTAGTGTATCTGATCATTTTTGATCTATTTTGATCACATGTAAAAATGGCAGAGTTAATCTACTTGTTTTGCTGACCCTACAGGTATAGATCACGTCAAAATGATAATATGCACAGGTAGCGAAGTATAATCCGGAACGCTTGTCCGGCTTGTCTCCACCCAGTCATGCGTAGTCATCGGCGGCGGCGATCGTATTCGCAGGAGAGAGCAGAGGTCGCGGACACGCCTACCCGAGGCGTGTCCGCGCGTCCGCGACCTCTGCCCGCGATTACGACGATGACGTAGCAACGTATACTGCGTAGCTGTAACTGCAGGTACCTCGATTGACCTTAACCCCGCATAATGCGTGCCTGCATCAACGCATTGTACTGTTAATCGTGACGATACATATGTGCAAAAAATCAAGTAAGGCTATGCTACTATCGCATAACTTAGCAGCTTACAGCTCTTCGCCTTAGTAACATAAAAACGAGTAAGTATACGGAAAAGAAACAAAAATGGCCCACAGTGCTCAGCACACGGTAAGGTAGGTGCCCTCTAGGTACCTATTACCTACTACGTTACGTAAGGGACGCACGTCGCATCATTAACGTGCAGTTTACTACTTATGGGACACCCCAATATCACGTTATAATAGGTAATGCTGTAGCCTTCGCCGAACTAGACTACTTTTAATATATAGGATATTTTATAATAGAATGTGGCAACATTCTATTTTAACATATCCTGAGGCTAATCAAATCAGGCAACAACGACGTGAAATAACAAAAACTAACATTTCAACACAACCAACGACCCCACGAAATTACACTTCATAAATTAAACAACAAAAAATGTAAGTAAAATATTCTTTATTCCATCATAAAATTTTCTCACGCCCGTAATAGTGTATTTTTAAACAATCATTGCAAACATAATTACGTTACATTCAACACAGGTAGGTAATATGGCCTCGATTTTATTTTGTACATTACATTTCAAATGGCGTGTCTTGTTAAAATAGAGTAGGTAATTACAGCAAAAAAATGGTAGGTATGTAATTTACAAAATTATTCTTTAGCTACTCTGATTGCTATACTCATTAAGTCATTGCTCAGTGAACAATAGGATTGTACACTATACATACATACACGCTCAAGGCTTTAGTGTAATTAACAAAAAAGTTTGGGAGTTAAAAATACTCGTTTGTTATTTTTCTGAAGGTACCAACAATCACAGCGTTCTAATTATGGACACAAATGATTTCATTACACATTATTATTTATTAATAAGTACCATGTTTGACCTTGCCTTAGTAATAAAAACACTATTGTATGCTGACCACAGAAAAAAAATCGCTTTTCTCAGTCACGTTTTAATTAAATGGGTTCCAAATATCTATAGGTGCACTTCTGCAGGGTATACATGACATTCGCTTCTTGAATAAGGCAATGCACTTCAAGTGAGCATTATTTAGACTGACCTATATTGGGGCCGAGCATTGTTATATAACTACCTAGGTACTGAGGTAAAGGGGTTAATGAAGCTCAGTATCCTCCTTACTCGGGCCATTTGTCTCTGGTCTGAGAATGAAGCCTTTCTTATGGACTGCCGCGCTTTAGGTAAAGCGACCTTTCGCAAGACCAACAGAGGTACCTAAATGAAAATAATGTTATAGATATAGGTAAGGACTAAGGTGCATTCAAGGTGATAAAACTGCGATGGCCATTACTCAACAATAGAGTTTATCAACCTACGTTGATATCCCACTGCTTATTTGTAATCTAGATACCAGTGAATGCATTTAGCATTTTCAAGTATCTAGTACCTACCTAGAACTTACATTGCCTTCTAACTTTAGTCATCTAACATAATTGAGATAAATAATGACTCCAAAACAAAAACTGGAATACCTACTAAAATGTTGGTTTGATAATAGCCCAAAAAGGCGAAAAATAATTTCAGTTTTCACATAATTTTTGATGTGGTGCTACTAACGAGTATTTTTTGGGTCTCGTTCCAAGTCGCATTGACCCCGTTTGTTTTACAACATAAACGCCTAGCTGACGTATGACTATGTATGCTCAACAGTCGAGAATATTTCTAATGTTATCTCTACAAACACTCGAGCCGTTAAATGCGTGAAGATTTATTGATAAATGAACTAAAATTACCGGTCAGAGAAGCTGCCATCGCTAGTCAGTGGTCACCATCACTATCTGGGTGGTAGTGTGGTAGAACTAGTAGAAAGCTGGCGTTTTTTACGTATCCCAATTTTGTATGTAGATAGAATGGTATGTAGAAAAAGTATCTATATGTATGGCTAGGCACGTAGCTCGACATTTATGTATAGGTGAATCTGTCTGGTTTTAGGGACCATCGCCCTTCAAAATTCTCCCTAACAAATCAACCGTGTGGAGTGCAAATTACTAAACGGTGCTGTCTGGCTCTGGCGACTCTGGTCCCTGTGCCCTAGGGTGGCGTAAGTGTGGAGGGTTCGTGGCACGCGTGCTTTCGATTTATTGAACCTATTACATCTGCAACACATAAACTATACCTACTATAGGTATAACTTGCATTTGTACGCGACGGGACGCCATGACATTTTCGATTCATTAAAATTTAAATTTTTGCGGAAATTTACTTTTGCATTTATTATGTAGTTCTTTATGCGTTAAGTAGGCGAATTCTTAGATGTATTTAAAACTACAATAAAGCCTAAACTTGCATAACAGCAAGCACGTGAAAAGAGCCCTAACCCGGCTACAGAACGTTTTCCGGGTTTATGTTAATGGTTTCTTTGAAATGTTTGTGAAATAAAAATTTAGCTTGCGTGTGAAGAACAGTTTTACATATGAAACACGACACGGCGACGTCAGCGCTATTGTTTTATTTTAAAACGTGCTCAACTTTCTGGAACTGAATTTTTACGTTTTTACAATCGGAAGAAATGCTGTGTGTGTACAATATTTATGTAAAGTGAATAAATATGCAAATCGATTAAACGGTTTCACAAACTAGATTGTGCGCGGTTTTGAAGACAACTTACATTATTGTACAGAATCGTAAGTTGAAAGACACAGATTGGCATTAAATCTACATAAGGTAATTAGTGTTTTCTTGTTATATCTATTGGAACCGTTCCCATATTCCCATTATTTGGCTGTATAGATACTATAAAACGTAAACTATTCACATCCGTAAAGAAACTAAAAGTAGATACTTCTTCGGTATATCATTTGGTAAGACTTAACTAAAGTTACTGAGATTTTCACGAGCATTTCCATATGCAGATGGCCTGGTTTCCTCCGAAGTATATGTAGCACATGTTTGTGCATTCATAGGTGACTTCGAAGCCGTAGCTCTCGCCGATGACAACGTGGAAGGATGGGCCGAACTTCTTATCCATGGCCTCTTTCACCATGCGGGCGGCCAACTCGTTGTTTTGCGAGAACTTTTCGCAAGCTGTGACGGACAACTCAACGGCTTCGATGCGCATTTCCTCTGACATGTCTGAATGCTGTGGACAATGGGTTAGTTAGACTTTTCTCGAACCCTTTTGGTTTCAACTGCTGAAGCTTTCAAACTACTTATTCGCAATGATAACCCTGACACGGGTATCGAACCCGTAGCGCGGCGATAAGCGCTCTGCTTCGTTTCCGTTGCTTTGCATATTGCAATGCCTACAATTTTTAACTGTAGGGTACCTATAATTTTTTACTTCTGATCTGATATCGCCTTCCAGTTCCCTTACCAACTTAAAAAATGTTTTACAAAGTCGTACCTACCAAATTCCTTCTAAAGAAACTCAAAAAATATTTCCCCATTAAAATGTCACGCCTCGTGTCCAAACGCAAATTAATCCATTAAGTACTAAAGAAGTTGTCTACACTTTAAAAACTGGCCAAGTGCGAGTCGGACTCGCACACGAAGGGTTTCGTACCACAGGCAAAAACGCCGAAAGAAACACATTTGTTTTATGGGAGCCCCCCTTAAATATTTATTTTATTTTGTTTTTAGTATCTATTTGTTGTTATAGCGGCAACAGAAATACATAATTTGTGAAAATTTCAACTATCTAGCTATCGCGGTTCTTGAGATACAGCCTGGTGACAGACAGACGGACGGACGGACGGACAGACAGCGAAGTCTTAGTAATAGGGTACGGAACCCTAAAAACCGATTGTCCAAACACGCGTAGTATTCGGAGATAGTACGAGTTGGGTCCACCTGCCAAAACAAACAGTAGATGAAACATCGCGATCGAACACTCGGGAGAGCTGTCGGCGAACAAACAAATGTGTTTACTTACCGTCAGCCGGTTATTGATAGCGATATTTGGACGAGAGAAATTTCTTACCGAACGTTGACTTGCAAAATAACGATTGTAGAGTTGAGAAAAACACGATGGCAAATAGACAAAGTTATGACATTGTCGAGGATTTCCTAGAAACTTTTACAATGGTGCGATGGTGACTTGAAAAGTAGGTAGAGTTACTGAGATGGACTGGACTGGACTAGGCTGGATGCTTAGAGAGTCGAAACTGATTACTGATATGCAGCAACTTGGACTGGAGCTTCCAAAAAGCCCTTACTGCGACAAATTAAAAAAGGCTGGACTGGGGTTGATCAAACGAGACGAAAACGTAGGTAGGTACTAGGTACCTGTTTGGGTATTTTCTAGGTTTTTTTATTCATCCCATCAGTGAGATCATTGGACGGGTATGTAACTCTATAGCCAAGGGTTCCGGTCGAGTGATGCGTTGCAGCGAGCCAAGTCGTGCCGCTCTCAGGCCTTGACTCCGCCGAAATTTAATATCCACATCGTTTGATCAATATCACGCTAGTATGTATACAACGATTTGATAGTAGGTAGGTAATTAGATAGAAATTAAATTCAATTTAGAAAGTGGGTAGGTAGGTACCCAAAAGGGCGCATTTCACTGTTTCATAAATATGTTTATAAGTGTCTCAATCATCAATGATTTGTTTCATATTATGGATGTCAAAAGTTCAGAAGTGTACCTACCTAAAGGTTTATGATTGTGTTTTGGGCTAGCTAGCCCCTTGGTGTAGTATGCAGTTATAGTAGATAGGTACATACTACCAATCATCATCTGCCTAGCCTTTATCCAACTATGTTGAGGTCAGCTTCCAGTCTAACCGGATGCAGCTGAATACCAGTAGATACATACTACCAATGATATTTATTTTATTTATTTACGCAAATCTTACCTACAACTACCATTAGGTACAGATCTACGATCCAATGCGATAAGAGTGGTTTACTTTTATTATCGTTAGTAGTTGGTAATCGAACCTGGGATAACCTAGGGAATAAAAGGACATTAAGGTCATTGATTGAACCAATGGGGATTCCCTATCACTAATATTATAGTATATTTAGGTACCCACTTACAAGTGGGTAGGTGTGTCCCAATAATTATATTTGGGTATGTTGTGTAGGCAGCAATAGATAGCAACGAACAATAACATTAACGAAGAAACGCTGATGTTTAAAGAAGTCATATATTTTACCCTTATGAGAGGATAGGTATGTATCACTTTCTCTGTTGCTAATGCTGTAGCCGCAGTACCCTCCTCTGCCATTGTCCATAAAACTTCCAAGTACACACAAACACTACACAGCACAAAATTGTCGAAATACGACACGTCTCTCCGTGGACCGTTCAATGCAACGTCTCCCCACTGTTTACCCGTTGCCTTGGAAACCGTCGGAGGCGGGAAGATTATGATTGATTTTTCTCAGCGCAGTGCACTGTGGCACGGTTGTGCGTGGCCAGCCACTGTCGCTGGTTACTAAACTACTAATGGTAGTAAATAATGAGCATATCCTCCAAGGTTGCGCGTGGGAGCAACTGGCTTTTTAACATGGTAGGCACTTATCTTCAACCTTTGGATATAATGACATCATTATCCTGAGGAGTTTTTACCAAAACTGGTATGCAGTAATTATGTACCTACTTACTTACTTATCTAGTTATATATTATTTTAAGTAGCACTTGAAGCTAGTGAAATTTTATGACTTCCTTATGATATGCCACGGCACGTTCTATTTCTTTCACTTTTAGCCCCTGAGTTGCGAATCTATTTTTTTAAATATTGTAAATACAAATAGCCCGTATACTTTGTGGACAGTTTGTTTTACTAGAAAAACTTGAATTAAGTATGCAGAAATTCAACGTTAAAACTTGCAGTGGTAACGAAAAAAAACTAAAACTAAACTTCAAAACTTACTCAGCAAATTGTTAAGTTTTATCAATATGCTGCTCAAGTGAACGGTCGGTTATAAGCTTCTTCATCAGCACATTCAGCACTCAATAAATTATTCTACCAATATAAATATTAAACAATACATGGTAGAAAATTAATTTACTTCGTAGCAATAATGGCTTCAAGTCAACTGTCAATGTCAAACAACCAACAATCAATCAATGTCAAAATCAGCTGTGCTGGTGTTCCGCAAAAGTAAAATATACTGAAACAAACTCAAATAAAAGTGTTTACCACATTGCAATTAAAAGAATACAGATAGAAACTATGGCTTCCCGCTTTAGTGGTGCGTTACAGTTGACCGACCTCGACGATTTTATAACACCTTCACAAGTGAGTAACCTAACATACCTATGTTATAAACAAATAAATGGTTTTGTTACATTTCCTGTTCGATTCTGCCTTTTTTTAAATATGCGAGTGTAATATAATACAACCTCTAAGACGACCCACTGACCCAATTTAACATTGACATAAAGTAAAAGAACAAGTCATTTTTATTTGGCCTTAACAAAAATAACCAAAAAAGTTTCCAAAAGTTATGTTGTTTGCATATTTTTATCACCTGACATCGTGAATCGTGATCATTCTCGGTATTTCAAAAGTTTTCTATCAACAGGAATGTATAAAACCTGTAAAAATCGAGAAAACAAAGACGAAAACTGGTGCAAAGATAAAGATTGGTGAAGATGGATACTTTGATGTGTCAAACGGGAGGGAGCAGAAACTACAGAAAGTGGAGATTACCCTGGCAGACTGCTTGGCCTGTAGTGGATGCATTACGTCTGCCGAGAGTGTGCTGGTCACCAAGCAGAGTCAGGAGGAGCTGTTAAGGTAAGCTTTGTAATCTTACAGCATTTATTATTATTTATGAATAAATTTGTGTGAAGCGTCTGAGCAAAATGTGATAACACAGCAATATTATTGTCACATGTTTTTTTATCATAATTTAATGTTTTGTTATTTTTTATTAATTGTTATTTATCATCATTTATTTTATTTATTTCTGGTATAATTTTTCCCAAGAAGAAACGCTGAATAAAAACGAAATTAAAAGTGTTGGAGAATATCATTGTGAATTATTTTCTGCTCTTAACACTTTGGTTTATATTTTTCTAGAGTATTCTCTGAAAAGAAGTACACAGATAACAAGGGCGTGAGTAAAGATGTGAGCCTGATAGTGATATCTTTGTCACCACAGCCGACCCTCTCCCTCGCAGCGCGGTACAAGCTGACACCAGAAGAGGCCACTCACAAGTTAGCAGGTGCCTTTATATTTTATATCTAACAAAAGTTAAAGTAATAAACTAAAATTACCAAAGTTTTCATGCCATACTGCTTATTTTAAAATAATATTAAAATGTGTTATCAATATGACTCAGCAAAAAATGCATAATAATACATTTTTGGATGACATTGACTTTAAGTGTAAAGATATAAAGTCCAAAGTTGTACACCACTTTTTTTTGTAGGAAAACCTTGCTAGGAAGAGTTGCTTCTGATCAGGATATTAGGAGCAACTCTCTACAAGTTATCTAATCTCATTGTAGGATGCTGCGTCTTTAATGTAAGTTATACAAACTCATATTTTTTTTTATTATTCAATGTCATCAGAAAAAATCCTCAGGTCTGTGCTCCGCTCACTATGCAGTGTTTAAGGACTGCTTGTATTTAAAGGCTCATTTCATCTGTACAACAGACGGTGTTACTCATTTTATGAGACTTTTAATAAATGCATGTGATAGGTACACAACATTTTGCATGATTGTACTCACAATATAACTTGCCGTAACTTGTCCAGGGTACTTCAAGAGCTTAGGTGCCGACCTGGTGCTGGACATGACGATAGCCGAGGACTTCTCACTCCTGGAGGCACAGCAGGAGTTCCTGCAACGCTATCAGAACCAGCAGACCGACCCCACCTCTAAGAATATGCCCATGCTTGCTAGCTCTTGTCCAGGTAAATAGCCATAGGCACATGAAGATTGGTTATAACTTTGCAAATTTATTGCTGTTTTTATACTAAAAGTAATCATTGGTGGCACAGTGGTAACCGCCTCGACTTACGAGTCGTGGTTTCGAACCCAGGCAGATGCTTTACATTTGTGTAAATAATTACAACACCTCTGCTCTCAAAACGGTGAAGGAAAACATCGTGAGGAAACCGGCATGTCCTAGTACCAAAAATTCGAAGACATGTGAAATCTACCAACCCGCACTGGGCGCGCCTCTCGAAGAGAGGACGCCTGTGTCCCAGCAGTGTAAACATGATTATGATAATATCAAGACGCACATGTTCACACCAACACAGATATAAAACTGCTCGTGGGGCGTCTTTGAGTAAGACGCACATGTTCACACCAACACAGATATAAAACTGCTCGTGGGGCGTCTTTGAGTAAGACGCACATGTTCACACCAACACAGAAATAAAACTGCTCGTGGGGCGTCTTTGAGTAAGACGCACATGTTCACACCAACACAGATATAAAACTGCTCGTGGGGCGTCTTTGAGTAAGACGCACATGTTCACACCAACACAGATATAAAACTGCTCGTGGGGCGTCTTTGAGTAAGACGCACATGTTCACACCAACACAGATATAAAACTGCTCGTGGGGCGTCTTTGAGTAAGACGCACATGTTCACACCAACACAGATATAAAACTGCTCGTGGGGCGTCTTTGAGTAAGACGCACATGTTCACACCAACACAGAAATAAAACTGCTCGTGGGGCGTCTTTGAGTAAGACGCACATGTTCACACCAACACAGATATAAAACTGCTCGTGGGGCGTCTTTGAGTAAGACGCACATAAACACACCAACATCAACACAGATATAAAACTGCTCGTGGGGCGTCTTTGAGTAAGACTCACATGTTCACACCAACACAGATATAAAACTGCTCGTGGGGCGTCTTTGAGTAAGCTCACGTTATTGCTTTTCAGGATTGCATGTACTACTAATAGTCAACAGTATTCTAGAGTAGGTACAGTGATTGTTGAAAAGACCACAGTATTATTCATCATAATCATAATCGTTTATTTGCTAAGAAAGTAGGTACAGTCAACAAAACAAATAAGTATGCAGGATCGTCGGATATAGTTGAATTTTGTAAGAAACCGATGGATGTTGTCGACTGAAATTTAATTTGATAATTGAGCTGTTTGTTTTCTATTAATAAAATCAAAATTTTATTCGAGAACATCCATCGGTTTCTTACTAAACGTCAACTATATCCGGGGATACTGCATACTTATCTCTTTTGTTGACTGTACTTAAAATAAAGGTGTTTACGAAACTTTGTAATTACTGTACAATCTATCTTAAATTAGGCATGCAATCATTGAAAAGTAAAGAACGATTTAACGTTCGTTGCTAACTGTACCTCATACTCCCTACATACAGGTTGGGTATGCTACGCAGAAAAAACTCACGGCAATTTCATCCTACCATATATATCGAGTTCCAAGTCGCCGCAGCAAGTGATGGGCTCCCTGGTCAAGCAGTACCTGTCCAAGTGCAGGGAACTGAACCCGGGGGAGATATACCACGTCACCGTCATGCCGTGCTATGATAAGAAGCTAGAGGCGTCCCGGGAAGACTTCTACAGCGAGATGCTCAGCTGTCACGATGTGGATTGCGTTATCACTGCAAGTATGTATGATTATACTTTTTTTTGTAAAGGACCCCACACAAAGTGTTAGATAAAAGCCGATCGGCGAATTTGGCTGATATTTTGTTATAATATAGCCTATAACATGCACTTCAAGATAAAAATGGCTATAACTCTCAAACTGGCCGTTATAATTTTTGCGCCCTATCGGCTTTGAATCAGCATGTTGTAGGCTGTATTGTACCAAAACTTCAGCCTTTGCCGAACGGCTTTTTCCCAACACTGTGCGGGGTCCTTTAACCGGGAGCATGCCGTAATTACAGAAACAATTAAAAAGCCATTGTGTCTCGCGTGGATCTACGTTGCGGAATTCGCAGGGTTAATTGAGGACCTTTATATTCGCAATACGTACCTATGACAGTCCCGTCATACCTTAAATACACACAGTCTTCGCATCATCACCATATAGATGAGACAGAATTCTATGGAATGTACCTAAATAAAGTTTATCCTCAAGACCATGATTATACTTAAATTCAGGTACTTGAAATGATGGGCAGGACATGCTACCGCCACTTATTTAATTATCAACTATATCGTTATGTAATCTACGTTTATTTATGAGTGTGTAATAGAAAAATCCTAAATATATTTTGAATGCAATGGAATTTGAGATTAGTTATGATTATTAAATTGAGTTTGTGGTTCCAAAACTTTTGTATGTCTTTGTAACCCTATAATTTCTGAAACCCCTCTAGTCGAACTAGAACAAATGCTAGACCTGAGCAACAAGTCCCTGAGTGACGTCACGGGGGCGGAGCTTGATTGGCCGTGGGGCGCTCTGGGCGAAGCCCCGCCGGCGCTTCGCAGACACATCGGAACTGGGTCGGGAGGATACGCAGATAATGTGTTCTTGCATGCCGCGGAGCAGCTATTTGGGGAGAGTAATGCGCAGCTCGTCTATAGGAATTTAAGGTATTGCATGTTTTTATTGGTTTTATATAATTTTGCGGCTCGATCGATCAGGTTAAGCTACGCTTGCCGCGGTTGCTCCGTGGATGGGTGACCATCTTTACATACCAAGACCCCTCCGTGTCTCGGAAAGCAGGAAAGCACCCGTTGGTCCCGACTGTCATTCATGGATCTTTGACAGTCGTTACGGGTGGTCAAAAAAAAGATCGAAAGTCTGACAACCAGTCTTACTAAGGGGTGTATTGTATCGTATTACCCAATCATTGGGTTGTGGAGGTCAGATAGGCAGTCACTCCATGTAAAATACGGGTATTCAGCTGCATCTGGTTAGACTGGAAGCCGACCCCAACATAGGTGGGAAAAGGCTAGGCCGATGATAATGACAATTCTGCCAGAGAGATTCATGATTGGAGTATTTCATCCCTATTCCACTTTGCGACTTTCCTGGTGAAGGAGGAGACGCGTGATTCAATTACAAACGACCACTTTAAGGCTACTCTTTCGAAAAAAGCTTAAAAACAGCGTGCAGATGAAGCAGCTTTTCTCCGGAACTTACAGAGAAATTACATCTGAAAAAATAGTTGGTAATCTACATGATATGAATCGTAATTTGATTTAGCCATAATTTTTCTATCGATATCACCTATTAAGAAAAAAAACCACCAAATCACCTCCAAATCGTTGAGATGAAACCATTTTACTCCTTAATTTTTTATCAAAAGAAATATCTAGTGCTTTGCAATACAAACGAAAATGATTTGGTTTTGTTACTTTTTAAAAACATGTATATTTTTTAATATAATAAATAAAAAATGCGATCGTTTAAAGTCCGTGTCTATATCATCCCCGCACTCGTCCACGAATTCAGTGCGGGGCGCCTCGTGTTGCTAGGCAACGCGTTGGCATGCGCGTGCATGCGGGTGGCGGAGTGGCGCGGAGAGGGGTAGTTAGCTCCGCCCAAATGCACAAGGTCGTTGGCATGAATACAAGCCTTAAGGCCTAATATTCCGATTTTTGTTTCACAACGTTGTAGGCGTGATTGATATACAGGTTGAAATTTTAATCACCGTTTTCCTGATAAGAGGTCATTGTACTCATCATTATGAACAACTTTTACTATGGGACCAAACATGAAATCGCGAAAAAAAATCAGCTGTTCCCTACATTTTGACGAGTTATGCGAACATAAATGTAGAGAATAGAACAGCTGATTGTTTTTTCATGATTTTAGGTTTGTTTAAGCATAATGATGAGTACAATGACCCCTAAAGGTCATAGCACACATATCAAACCGGAAAGGGATCGGCACCGTATCAACTCGAGCCGTTCAGTATTCTTTATATGAAACTCCCTACTGTCGGAATCGTAACGTAATCGCCTCGCCTCGGGACAAGCTCACGAACCGCGGTGCGGTGCGTTACGGCTCATCGTCTCCGCGCTTACCTCTCTCCGTACCCGAGCTTACATCTCTTCGTCCACCCTTGCCCCTCTCACCCATCCGGCCTGCTTGCTGCACCATCAACCAGCGGTCGACGAGCCGTAAGCGCGGCGTCGCGTCGCCTAGCCGTAGCCGAGTCGACGCGACGTATCGGAACTTCTGATCCACTTTGGTTACGTGTTTACGTTAGGTTCACGCCTGTTTAACGGCGAGGCGAAAGGCGATACGGTACCGATCCCTTTACGATTTGATACGTGTGCTATGACATATAAGAGGAAAACTGTGATTAAAATTTCACCCTGTATATAACCACGCCACACACAATAAGCTTTTTAGTATCAAAAATGTCTGCGTTAAACCGCCGGCAGACAGGCAGGTAAAGTCTATTCAAAATTATGTTTCAAATTAATATTATTTCAAGTTAAACAAATATCAACTTTATTTTAATGGTAATTACACACACTATTGAAAAAGTTATAAAATACTTGAAGTTGTAGCGTAAACTGACCTTTATTGTGTATACTACACAACAAAGTTATTTTTCCATAAACTCATTTGTTTATATTTTTGGCAAATAAATCGCGAATGCAGATTAGACGGACTTGGCGAAACTTAAAGCATTCCTAGTTTTACGGAACCCTAAAGTGTAAAGTAAGTCAAAGAATATGAATGTAGCTTAGAAAGACAAGACTGCGTATCTAGTAGTGATCCCTATGTTGAAACAGTATCGTACGACACCCAGCGTCACAGTTCACAGTGTGACCCCACGCACAATAAGTGTGCCATTGTGTGGTGTGCCACTAATTAGTCAATGGCCAGCCTCGCATTGTTTGCAGACTGACGCAAACACTGCACTCGTTTTTCTTCATGTTTAGTGCATAACTATGTTACGCGACCTAAAAATGTAAGACCTTTGCTCCTGACCTGTCACGATCCCACGCCGGGCAAAGGATTACGTAACAACTGTAATTATATGAAGAAGTCGAAACGAAATCTTCCGTTACATTTTCATAATCTACTTTCGCTCACAAGCGCGGTTGCTAAGCCTGTCCAGTGACGTAATTGCGTAACACACTTAAAATGACAATAGATCGCAATGTCTTTCATTTTGACAGTTCACCCACGTTCATTGCGTTATCAAATCTATGAAGCAATGGTGTAATGAATTTCCTCCAAAACCCTTGGATTGTGATGATCTCAAGGTCCGACAGTGCTATCAAATTCTTTTATTATTTCATTCTCAGTCGCAAACAAACCAATATTTTGCATTTGTGCCTGCTTTATCGCCTTCTTTGACACGGGACGTCATGTGAAATGTGGGTGTGCCGAACGATACACATCTGCCTACCGCTTCGGAATATGAAAGCGTGGCGTTATACTAATGTTATCTCCCCAGGAACCCCGACTTTCGCGAGGTGACGCTAGAGAAGGACGGCAAGGAAGTGCTGCGGTTCGCAGTCGCCAACGGCTTCCGCAACATTCAGAACTTGGTGCAGAAGCTCAAGCGTGGCAAGTCGCCTTACCACTACGTAGAGGTCATGGCGTGCCCCTCAGGTATGTAACTATGTACTTCAGTTTAGTTGGCATTTGAGTTAGAACCGATATTTCATAAGGAATTGGTAAATATCAGCTGATAATCGATGTGAGAGATTAAAGGTTCGATGGCTTATAATTTGCAAAAGAACAATCGAATCTTTCATCTTTCACATGGATTCTTTTTATAACATCGTTAACCAATGATAATAATGTTTTGTCGTATCGTAATATATACCTATGTAAAAAATTAAAAATATTGAGGGTTATGTATTGCCAAAACCCTCTAAATTTTTACATATTTTTAAGATGGCGTCTTAGAAAGAATGAAATCTTTAGTGACTATGGTCCAATTGATAAGCGGGGGCGGGTAAATTAGAAAAAGCCAATCAAACCAGTCGTAATGACGGTAAACTATGCCTTCAACATTCTAGGATGCCTGAACGGCGGCGCTCAGGTCCGGCCGGTCAGCGGTGAGAGTGGCCGCGAGCTGGTCGCTCACCTGGAGACCATGTACTCTGAGCTGCCTCTAGCTGTCCCGTCAGACAGCAAGCTGGTCCGCAAGCTATACGCCGAGTGGCTGGACGGCAAGGAATCCGACAAGGCGCGAGCTATGCTGCACACAACCTACCATGCCGTCGAGAAGTCAGACATAGCGCTTAATATTAAATGGTGATCGGTTGTGAAAAAGTATAACGGGTGTAAAAAGATCCTTAACGATGCCGAAAGTTATTTGAACTCCCCGCCATTATGATCATTGTTTGTACTGGACCATACCTGGAAACCTTCTGGCTACGGAAATATTGAAGGTCAAAGTTCCAACTTTTTTGACTTTTTTTTTTACGAAAACCAGTTTTTAAGGTTATAACTTAACTTTAACTACCCCCGTGACTCACATACCGTTGCATGCACTCATAAGCACAATGTTTTGCGTGAGTTACATTACGCGCAACAGCAACAGCGCTTTTTCACATAAAATTTTTTGTCGTTTCCCAGCAATTATTTTTGTACAATGTTACTTACTTTGATGTACGGAATGCGTAGCTGATGGCTTCGTGATGGATATTTTTACACCCTGTAGATAATGACATTCACGAGCGCGCGTCTTGTAACTCTTTATATCATTGTAGGTAATAAGGTATTAATTGGAATGATTGAAGCGCGTTCGTGGAATGCAACAGCTGTACAGCCCGATGCAAACTTTATAACTGCTCTGAAGTGCGGAACTCGCTGCGCAATGCAGTGCGCAATTCATGTGTCAGCGCTGACACATGAAATGTGTGAAACGTTACTGCGCAGCGACTCGCCTCGTGTTCCGAGCCGCCATAAAGTTTGAATCGGACTGTAACTGGCGTTTAATTTGGCCTACCGACCGTTAGAAAAAGTTCAGTTTTGTATAGAGTTGTCGCCGGTATGACCTGTGTGGACAGTCTCGTTCTGAAGCTCGATGTGACAAATAAAGTCTCGGGTACCTACCTACTTAAAAAACGTATCTTCCCGTACACTTCGTTTCCGGTCACCTGGCGCCCGGAGTTTGTAATACGGCACTGTGTACGTGTGTTACAAGTAAGCAAAATATTTATACTGAACTTCCTGATTCTTGTTTTCACACCATTCATAATTGTGTGATGAATGTGTTATGAACACATCATCAATCCATGTATGTAATTTGTTCGTCTCACATCATTTCTACTCGATCATTTATAAAAACATATACAGGGATATATATTTTAAATTGGCTAGCTAAACTCCGCACACGCGATGAGTATCAATATCTAAACAAAATGAAAGAAAAGTGAAATTAATTTGGTCCTTTTTTGTACGGTCATCGGCCGGAGTTAGCTAAGTCACTTGAATTTCACTCAAAAAAAAACTATTTTCTTTGTGTAAACTTCACAGACGTGATGGGTTTCGATATCTAAACACGGTAGAACAAAACAGATTTTTCTCAAATTAAACTTCAAGTAACAAAACTACCAGAGGTCGTTGACCCCCGAAAAAACATCAAATTAGTCATTTATTTTTTTGTTTTATCGTGTTTAGATACCGATACCCATCACGTCTACAGTTTCCCTAGCTTATTTAATTTCACCCTGTATATTTTTTACTCTGCTGCTACTCATCATAATCTGTTTTTGTATGTAAGTATTAATAGTTTAATACGAAACTATCCTAGCCTTTATATGTAGTATAAAGGCTCAATGAAAGTTCAGTCGTAAATCGTTGAACAGATTTGAATGAAAAACACATAGGATACTTTTTATCCCGATATTCCCACGGGATTGAAACTTACTCGGGTGAAAACGCGGGGCGCTGCTAGTGTATAATATTTGTTTTGTTTCGTCTCTAGTTGTAAGCTATGTTGTGATATTGTGTATTTGCTTATAGAATGACTTAAAGTTGTAAATATCACGATCTAATTGTAAGAACAATACACTTGTTTGAAAACGTCTTGTTTGTGTCCACTACCCATTTGCATATAATATGTACGTACAACTTATTCACTAGGTATAAATATTTAATGGTACCTTTTATAAGTGACTGTGGATAAATTGATGACCCTCCGTGTCGCAACTACGTGCTGCTCATTTCTTTTGTGATGGGATTCTCCCATTCATGTCTAAGATCTCCCACACTGATGCCAACGTCACGTCATCATGACGTCAATGACGAATTAACGAGCCCCTCATGAAAAAAAAAATCAGCTATCTATCTCTATTATAAAATTCAAAGTCCTGACTGACTGATATATCAACGCACAGCCTGAACCTCTGGTCCTAGAGACTTGAAATTTAGAGGGTGGGTTCTTTGTGAGAGTAGATAGGTGTAGGTATAGTCCAAGAGCTAGATCGAAGAGTTCACGAAAAAACTTTTAGACCAGCTCTTCTTACTAATTGAACTCAATTATATCTCCTAAACTAAGACCCGATTAAATCTGTGACTTGGCGACTGATTCCGACTAATTGGCGACTAAATATACGCAATTACCCCACTGGTTGAGACTCGCACAGACCAAGGAAAAATGGCACAAAAGGGAGGAGACATATTATTGCCAGGAGGCTTGTTCTAGCAGTGGGTAGAACAAGGCTACCTATGATGATGATGATGGAAACATATTCTATGACAGATTCTTTACACTATCGTCTTAGAGGAATGATATGCTTTAGCAACATGTGATTAATAATCGGAACAAATCGAACGAAATCTTCGAAAATGTTAGGTTACATACAAAATTTAATTAGCTTGAAAGAGTTCTTTACGAAAATGTTAGCTCCAAACAACAGTATTTTGTAAAAAGCAATCGTCCAACATTCCTAGCGCTCACTTTTATTTAAATAATTTCAGCACACATGCAATTTTGACACGCTTCATAAATATTTAGTAATCAAGTATTACTAAATATTTAGTTAGCTTACCTGAGCGTGCCTACTCATCCTAGTTGCGAAGTTCTGATGCGCTGATCACAATCAGTTACGTGAACTACGTCACGCTCCGTTATCGTGTCGCGTCCGTCTCGTGATGTGTGTGTTGGCTCGTGAATTAATGAATAACGATCGCAGCTATCGATCGTATTCCGTGCAGTGGCGAGTGCGGGCGCGGTGGCGACCAATCTCGTGTTGTACAAATAATGTCTAGTGTTTACATAACAAGTGTTGGACTGCGCGACTGAACGCTTCTCGACACGCGGCACTAGCGCGCGATGGAAGGCTCGAGCATCACCGCGACCAGGATATACTGTGTTCTGTTCTGCACCATCATCAAGGCCGTGATCAGCACGGGGCTGGGCAAGTGCCCTGTGTACCCGCCGCTGCCCAACTTCGACATACAGCGGGTGAGTAGCTCCACATTTCACATTATCACGTGTGCCGCGTGCATTACAGTGCATTTTTGTATTGTAACGGTAACGTTCGTAAGCGTAGGTACTTGCTGGCTTGAAGTTATAGGGAACTTGTGTTCAATAGAGTTCACTGAATATGTAAATTAGTTTACTCCACTGATGTTTACACATATCTACACGCATAATGTTAGTAGGGAGCAGTTAACGTTGATAGGTAGAATATATTATTAACCCCTAAAACTTCGAGAGACACTTCTCACATCAGCGGCAGTATATGTTACTGATTGTCTAGCGTCCTAACAGACTCCAGCATTCACATCATTATCTGTCTAGCCTTTTCCAAAATGTTCGCTTCCAGTCTAACTGGATGCAGCTGAATACCAGTATTTTTTCTGATCTCTACAACCGTTACTGGGTCAACACGATATCCCTTGATCCTGCAGTATATTGTAAAATATCCTTCTTAAATGTAGATTGTACTTGGAGGCATTAGCTTCTGCTTGCCCCCTACCTCCGTGTAGTATACATTTACCTCATGGCGTACTTTCCATGATATTTCAAATTCTAGTGTTAGACCACTCCCAATAATAAGGTTGCATCTCAATATATCTGTGCCAAATGCGGTCATTCCGCTTTTCATGTTTTCCGAATCGGAAAATGTTGGAATCGCCAAAGCTATCCTCTCATTAGGTACGGAAAATCCTCATAGATGGCCGCCCTGGGCAGGGCGGCGGGGTCTGTCAGACTCTCCTACTCACACCTACGCCGCCATTAGGTATCCCTCTGCTAACTCCTTTTCCAATGTTTTCAGTCACACGTCTTATTTATCGGCAACGCTTTTACGTTGGGCCACATTGGTAGAATGATCTGAATTGGTATTTCTAGAAGAACCAATTTAGACGCTATGGTTCCTAGTAGGGTTATATTATCTGGGCTATGGTCTTGTTAGAAGGACCGTCTACTCATTAAATTTGTACACATTGGAACTGCTCCCACTGCTGGAGAGGAGGCCTGTGTCCCAGCAGTGGGATCATTATAGGCTGATTATGGTTATGGAACTGCTCCCGACATGTCTAAATCTAACGCGTAGACGCTCCGTCTGCATATATTATTCTGATATTGTAAACGGTCACCTTGCAACCTGCTTAAGTCCGAATGTCAAGCGGTTAACACGCAGCCATGCATACGTTTAACATAATGCATAACACTCTCTAGGTACCTAAGTACCAGGTAAATCGGAAGAAAGCGACCAGAATTCGGAACGTTACACCAGTAAAAAAAAACTTTATTGGTACCTACGCATAGGTAAGGTAATATTCAAACCTGTTAGTACCTACCATAATGTTAATACGGTCGTTGACCCTAAAAAAATGTCATCAATTCAATTTTTGTTTTGTTTTATCATGTTTAGATATCGATACATATTATTACACCTGCGGAGTTTCGCTAACAAATTTAATTTGGTATATTGTTTTGATAGAACTAAATGCATTCTGAAAAACAACATACGACTATGTAATGAATTAGATTTTCTTTATGAAGCAACTAAGGAAAACTTGCTGGAAATTAATGGAATTGATTTAAGTAATTACTTACTAATTAGCGATAACCTTTTCTTCGCTATCGCAATTTCCCTGGAAAAGATACTAATTATGTTAATATTTCTCACTAATATGATAGGTATTTTCCTCAAAAAGTGTTCACGAAAGGGGCCTGCCTGAATGGTATAAATATTCAAACAAATCGTTGGTCGACGAACTTTAATCATTTAAAATTTAACTAGCAACGATTACTTTTTTTGACTAACAAAAAGACTTCCTCATTTTCCTACGTCGACTAATAAAATCAATATTATCTCCCGGCTTTCCCAGGCCAATAGTGTAGGTATCAAATATAATTAATTTCATAATATCGGTTGCAAATACAACATTTTTAACTATAATAGGTGTTCTTACTGTGGCAAAGTTGGCTTATGAATGAATAACTGGCTGCAGCAGCAGCACATGCATGTTGTGTGGTGGGTTTGAATCTCGCAAGTAATTATTTGTATTGCGCACAGGTTGTGATTCCGGGTCGGGAGCGTATAAGTACTGTCTGTGATATTTTAAATGATTTTAAAACCACCCATCACGAATTAGGAAAAATTTCCAGTGTTGGACAACAATTTTCCAGAATTTAGGAAAGTCTTAATCTGTCAATTTATATATCTTTAAGTAGTTCATAATCTAATCTCAGATAATTTACATTCCAAAGCCTACTCACTCAACTATCAACTTTAGCGTTATGTATTCTAAGTTAAATTTTAGGCGACATTAGTATAAAAAGATACTCAAAAAAATTGGTTGCAGTCGAATTGGAACTTTGTCATATATAGGTCACAAGACATTGAAATTGTTGTTCCAAAACTTTATAATTATCTGAGACTCTGAATACAAATCTTCTTCCAAAATAAAACAAAGTCGGGTTAGTTACACCATTTATAACTCAAGCACGGCTGGACCAATTTTTATGATCTTTGATTTGTTGGATTTATGTCCGCTCCGAATAACTAATAATAACCATTATAACTGGGAATAATTCACGATTTTTTTTAAAGATTTTCTTTTTCTTATTGATTCTGAGGCGGTACCTACGAAGTTCGCTGGGTCTTATAGTATTGTTCAAAACAGAAATCAATAATCACCTGACTGATGCCCACTCGGTATTGTGCACAGTTTACAGTCGAAAAGAATGAATGAAAGCAACCCACCTACTTGAAAAAGTATATGAATTGGAAACAATGCGATATGCGACATGACTTTGTAAACTAAAATGTTTACAGGAACACGATTGTTGTGAGATGAGATGCTATTTTTAATTGAAATGTGTTTCTGCTTACACTGCCTTGAAAAACTTGTCGGCACTGCGCTATGGGTCGCAGGTTCGCTTCCCGCACGAATAGAATAGAATACACTTTATTACAAATAGGGGTACTAGCTTCTTCCCGCGACTTCGTTCGCGCGGAACTCGTCAGATAAACAATATACTAAAATATCAGCCATACTTTTATAAGTCTCCGTATGCCCCCGACCCTCCGCGTCGCATCGCATCTTCTTCGTTTTCGCTTAGCGTTCTTTCGGACTTTCTTTTTGCTCGGCTCTTAGGGTCCTAGCGTGATGTTATATTTAACATCACAATAGGCCTATAACTTTTCTCATGAATTGGGCTATTAAATGCAAAAATAACTTTTACAATAAATTATTGCTTTCAAAGTATGTGTTAAGCCTGTTATTAATGAGACGTTTTAAGATCTTGGATAGGGCAGGTAGCACCGCAATAAGGCGATAATTAGTAACAGAGGCGCGGTCCCCTCCTTTAAAAATGGGATGAATAATGGCCTTTTTGAAAGAAAATGGAAAGGTTCCAGAGATGAGGCATAGGTTGAAGATATGGCAAAGTGCGGGTGTATCTACCATAGTTTAGCTACTCTCTGACTAACCTTTCGGGGGAAAGTGTGATGTTATGCCATGTCTGTAATGTTTTGTAATAGTTAAATCCGCCATGTTCCAGATGACCGGCACTTGGTACGAGGTGGAGCGATCGTTCTACCTGGTGGAGATCACGGCAAGCTGCACCGAGCTCAACGTAGCGCTCAACGAGCGGGGCTACCTGCTCATCACTATCAATACAGTTAACAAATGGTTAGTTGTTAAGTATGTATTTATGTGGAAGGACGACACTCGTCAATCAAAGTCGCTAGCCTGTTGCACACTGGTTTATTCAATAAAAGTCTCCCCGGCGCGGGGAGGTGCGGGGCGCAGCCCGCTCACCTACGTACCGCACGCACACATACGTAACATTAGTCAAGTTTGTTACTTATTTCCAATACTACAACTTATGTGCACGTTGATGACATTTGCTATCGGTAAAATTTACGAAATTTCTACAAATAAGGTAGGCACTCTTTTTTGTGCAAAATATCATAGTTCGAGGACCCAGAGGTTTAGGCAGTGCGTTGTCAGTAACTAGGTGATTTTATTAAAAGTAGTTACGGATAGATAGTAGGTAAAACCTAAAGAAGCTGTATGGAATCGGTTGTCATTGTATTTGGACATGTGATGCGGAGGAATGAGGAAAATTATATAATGATGAAAGATTTGAGTGATTATGTGAATGGTTATAACTCTATAAGGGTGGAAGAAAGGGTATCTAAGACTAAAAAATCAATAGGTTGATTGTACCTACAAATAATTATATGCTTAGGAGGGTTTCTGTTCTGTTATGTAACTTCTGAGTTTTTTTTTTTTTTTATTGATGGGCCTGCTCTTAACTCGATATGACGGCAAATAGAAATAGTGAAAGAAGTTATACGCTGCGTAACCTCATTGTGACGGTATTCAAAAATATTGTTCAATCCTCAGGACCAACGGTCCATCAACGACGCACGGCATCGGCATCCCGAGCCACAACGCGTCCTCAATCTTCCGCTACAAGCTCAACAACCGCGTGCCGTACATCATCGGCCGCCTGCTGCCGGGCGCCGGCGTCTACCACGTGCTGTTCACGGACTACGATCAGTTCGCCATCGTGTGGTCTTGTACCAGCGTCAGTATCGCACACTCAGGTATGTCTTGTACCAGCGTCAGTATCGCACACTCAGGTATGTCTTGTACCAGCGTCAGTATCGCACACTCAGGTATGTCTTGTACCAGCGTCAGTATCGCACACTCAGGTATGTCTTGTACCAGCGTCAGTATCGCACACTCAGGTATGTCTTGTACCAGCGTCAGTATCGCACACTCAGGTATGTCTTGTACCAGCGTCAGTATCGCACACTCAGGTATGTCTTGTACCAGCGTCAGTATCGCACACTCAGGTATTTTGTCTATTGTATAAGACTAGACTACCAGCCTGTGACTGTTCCACTACAGGGCAAGGCCCCTTCTCATACAGAGAAGGCTTTGATCATTGAGCACCACGCCACGCTTTCTCAAGACGAGTTGGCGATTTCAGACTTATATTAACGACAAATCCAGGTTTCCTCTCGATGTTTTCCTTTTCCGATGTCAGTGGTGACCAAAAGTTAGTCATCTTTCTAATAAGCCCATAATTATGTAGGTACAGCTGTGGTAATTTACTATTCCAAATATTTTGACCATAAATAGGTACGAAGAAAGCTTCCTAAAAATATCTGGTGGAGGTTTACTTTCATCGGCTCGATCCATAGCCAAGTCATTTAGGCATTAGGTTTTTTTTTTGCCTTTTAACGTCTTTATTTTTGTTTCTCATGTTTACAATGGTAGGGATATCGACGAGTAACCAGCTGTTACCATGGGTTCAGTAGGTATATGATTCTGAACCCTTTAAGGTTGATTTGAAACCCGAAATTATATTTTTAATAACCGACGAACAATTTCAACGCATGGTTGAAATTGTTCGTCGGTTATCTACCTATAATTTAAAATACAAACTCCTGGCTCACTGATATATAATCAACGCACAGCCTAAACCGCTGCGCTGGTCCTAGACATGAAATTTGGAGGGTGTGTTCTTTGTGAAGAGTAGAACGGGTTTACCGAAATGCCATCCCTAAGAGGGTGAATGGGGGGAGGGTGAAATTTCACGAGGACGGACGAAGTCCCGGGCAGAAGGCAGTTAAAAAATAAATTTGCTGTTCCACACATTTTGACCGCGTAGATATTGCACTTTTGTATGGAACAGCAATTTTTTTTATTGATAACCGACGATATATTTCTTCGCTAGGGGGTCTCGACTCGAATTATGTGCTGAATGCATGGTTACAGTTTGTGCGTCGATGTCCCTGCTAATCTGTATAGTTTTTAACTGATTACTTAAACTCTATGGGTCGTGGTTGCCTGGATAAAGAAGTTATTATTATAGCTGGGGAATTATTATCAATAGCTAACGTGACGTCATTATCTTCAGATCACATCTGGGTGCTGGGTCGGCGGCGCGAGATCGAGGCGCCGGTGCGCGCGCATATCTACGCCATCATGGAGGAGCTTCACCTGGACCCCGACAGACTCATCATCTCCAAGAACAACAACTGTACCAACGTCGCTGATAATAAAGTTTAGATTTATATCTCTGCCTTTTTTTGAGACACCGTATAGCAAGATATCGAATGTTCGCACACAGCTGACAGCCGGAATCATTTATAGGACCGGCGGACACTACACTGGCGGGCTGCAACGCATTTCAATAGAAAATAAAAACGCGTTGTAGCCCGCCAGTAGAGTGTGCGATAGTTCATACAAAATGTACGAGAAGGATATTGCAATGCGCCTGCCTATGTGTGCGTTGCGCTTTACATTGCGTTCATCGAAAATAAATAACCAGACGCTTAACTCCAACAAATAAGCGCCTCTGTTCGCTTTGATGTGGTCTCCGGCTAATAAGTTTATTTATTCTTATCTTTATTGCAACTGAGCAAGGTCGATATTCGTCGAGCAGAAGTGTCACTGACTCTGGCAGAGCCACCATCAGGGATTTTAATTTTGATAGCACAAAAAATGAGTCGCTAATTAGTCGAAATTTGTCGCCAAATATCAGAATTTGTCGGTTACTGGTTCAAAAGTTATAAGGGTTTATAGGTGGCCGATCTGGAGAGAGTTTCCCAAGCAGGGCCACATTTATATCTCAAAAACTAGGGCACCTAGCGAAGATCTGTTTTCTCCCATATTTAGTCGCCAATTAGTCTTCGCTAGGTGCCCTAGTTTTTGAGATATAAATGTGGCCCTGCTGGGGAAACGCTCTCCAGATCGGCCACCTATAAACCCTTATAACCAGTGACCGACAAATTCTGATATTTGGTGACAAATTTCGACTAATTAGCGACTAATTTTTTGTGCTATCAAAATTAAAATCCCTGATGGTGGCTCTGCCAGAGTCAGTGACACCGAGCAGAAGCAGCAGCGCTGCGCGTCGCCTGATGTGCCCATTAGATGGACGGATAATTTCTCAAAGACCATCCATTTCGGTCTCTTTCTGGGATATAGCATTACGTCTTAAATACCCAAGGGGTAGGCAGAGGTGTTTTATACACAATTTTTTTAACGAAGTTCTTTATTGCAGCTTGTGGACTGTGGAAGGAGTAAAGGTAGAAATTCATGGTTTTCGCGGGTTCTTAAACCTACCTATAGCGAGGTCAAAATGAAAATCCAAGATGGCAGCTGCAGCCACACCGCGAAGTGGCGACGAACGAGCATCGTTTCACCTTTTTATCATGACAAAATAGAAGAACGGTTACTTTAGTCAACATTCAACAAAGCAAATTCAAGTGCGCCCACCCGCCAGCTCGCGGTGTGGCCTGCTCTTCACGCTCGGCAGTTGCACTTACGACCTCCAGACCAACGAAACAGTCTTTGATTTGAAACAGTCGCTCTTCTAGGCTCGGTTGACTTTTTCGATTAAGTAGAAAGAAACAGATTGTGACCACATCATATGTTTCATATTATTACAACCAGTAAAAATGTCGGGGAATGATAAATAAAATAAAACAGTTCCATCATCACACTTTCTACTTTTTTTGGAAAAATATCTTATATTTACAGTAAAGTTTAATATAGTAAAAAACTTATGAGAAGTTCAATAACGATTAATTTGAAATAATCATCATCCATTGGAATTTGTCACGTAGGGTCATACGACATATTTTGCTGAATGAGGCCCTGTTCAATTACTTTAAATTCAGATATTTCAATAGAAAAAAATCTTTTAACTTCATAAAAGATGGCAATAAATTGTTTAGAATATATTTTATATCCGGTGTGCGCTAAGTTCTAGCCGCTGACGAAGTACCGTCCACTTCAAATATCGACAAAACTGAAGAATATTAAGGTTCCGAATAAGTAATAATCACACGCGCTTGCGATGGCGTTGCTTATGGTACGGAGAGGACGTTGCTTATGGTACGGAGAGGACGTTGCGTATGGTACGGAGAGGATGTTGCGTATGGTACGGAGAGGATGTTGCGTATGGTACGGAGAGGATGTTGCATATGGTACGGAGAGGACGTTGCGTATGGTACGGAGAGGATGTTGCGTATGGTACGGAGAGGATGTTGCGTATGGTACGGAGAGGATGTTGCATATGGTACGGAGAGGATGTTGCATATGGTACGGAGAGGATGTTGCATATGGTAAGGAGAGGACGTTGCGTATGGTACGGAGAGGATGTTGCGTATGGTACGGAGAGGACGTTGCGTATGGTAAGGAGAGGACGTTGCGTATGGTAAGGAGAGGATGTTGCGTATGGTACGGAGAGGACGTTGCGTATGGTACGGAGAGGATGTTGCGTATGGTACGGAGAGGACGTTGCGTATGGTAAGGGGAGGATGTTGCGTATGGTACGGAGAGGAAGTTGCTTATGGTACGGGGAGGGCGACTCTGCGGAACGGTAGACCGGTTGGGGCAGGGGCGTGCATTCAACGGACCGGCAAACTTAGCGCGAAGGGGCAGTATTATAAACAATCTAGTTTTTATGTGAACAGAGCCCATGCGATGATACATAGGTATTTGTAAAGATGTTAAACAAGACAAGACAAATAAATTGTGCTATAAAACTAAGTAAGTGCCTTCAGAATGTATAAGTAAATACTTAAAGAATATAAACAACAAAAAATAAAGTTAGAAGTTATCTGTAACAACATTAATCTATTATTTTGGCCAAGTTATTCTTTAATATAGAGTGAAACAGTTTGGTTATCATATTTGGCATAGTATTGAAACAGTATTATAACATTTAACAGACATAGTATCAATTACTATCACAACTATTTATTGCTGTCACTGCTTTCTATTATTATTTTATTAAAAAGATCAAGACCTCTAATAGTATTGAAACACTATGAAGATCAGATGGCATATAATTTTACAGTCTGTAACATATTGCTATAGAAAGACCATTATTTAAGGCAAGATCTATCTAGATTCACTAAGTTTGTTACTATTATTTTGTAACCTTAGGCCTTATGTAACACGAAAATATAATTAAATAAAAACAACAATATGCTGCAATATTCAACATTATTTGTGCAAAACAAAAATAAAGTGCATAAAAAACAATATCAATAAATTAATTTGAACAATACTTGATTAAGTACTGAAACAACAGACTGCAATTATGTCTAAACAGCCAGATTCCGTATATGATACAAACCGACACCAAACCTTATGAAAGTATCTTCTCAATACACAACACACATATAGTAAAAATTGTGAACACATTATAAATTGCCATACAGTCACAAGCAGTCTGTGAAAAGTATTACCAAGTCTAAAATTCACGCATTAAAATCATTTTCTCCACTGGCAACAATGGTCCTCACTTCTGTCACTTTGAGGCACTCGGCGTCGCGATTTCTGTAGTCGTAGTGTGATAGTGAGGACACACTGTCATCAGGGCTGTCACACTGACTGTCACTCAACATGATCCCAGGGTTCTGTGGAGCCTTATTGTTCTGTACAGCGTACTGGTGCATCCACAGCTGCTTCTCTTCCACCTCCCTGCTCACCACAACAAACAATTCCTTTTCTTTACTATCCAGTTGCTCTTTTAAGTACGCAATTAGATCACTGCTCTGAAAGTTGAAGGGAATAATTTTATATAAATACTTTTCTTGAAGTCTGATTTGATTAACTATTAAGTCTTTTTGTTAAAGGCCTTTTGCCCAATAGAGATACTTGCCACATCAATGAATGAATACCTTTATAATAACAAATAATATTTACCCTTCCTATTAACTGTGGTACTTCAAGCTTGGAGTCCAGGTTATAGAAATTGCCCTGTATCTGCCGGATGGTGATCCAGTGCCGGCGCCGCAGTGGCAGCATCACAAACCCCAACTTGTAGTCTGATGGCACATTCAGGATAAAGCCACAGATATTTGACAAGTCCAAACAACCTGGGTCCCTGAAACAAAAAATTTTTGTTAGATTTCTCCAAATTTTTTTCTACATGCAGAATGAGGTTTGAGTAATTTTGTTTCAAAGTCAAAGTCAAATCATTTATTTCAAATAGGCACATTAAAGGCACTTTTGAACGTCAAAAAAAAACTAAATAGAAATGATTCTAGTCGCCCATTCGAAAAGGTAGTTTTCGTATGGAGAAGAATGGGCAAGAAACTCCACCGTTACTCTTTTAAAAATGTTTTACAAGGTCTTGTATACATAATAAAAATTATATGTGAACACGATGCACCCATAATAAAATTAGTCTACCACAAAAGGTAAAAATAATTAAAAATTAAGCAATGACAGGTAAATCAAATAAGTGATAGATACATGGTGCTCACATATTTACAAGTTATTTAAAAAAAAAAATGCAAAAGTAGTTGAACTTTAACAAGTGTGTGAGCCACTGTAGTCGCAGATTGTAAAAATGAATTAGAATAAGATGTCATAATCAAAAAAATATATATAAATTAAATTAGGAACAAGTTTGATTTTGTCTAGACTTTTAGATTGTCCTATGGAGCAGGACCAGCATGTTTCCAAACATTCTTATCTTGGATATAATCCTCTAATTTGTAATATCCTTGTTTACAAAGTGTACTTTTAATATGAGTTTTAAATTTTCTTTCATTTAATTGCAATATGTCACAAGGTATTTTGTTGTAGCATTTAACACAGTACCCCATAAAAGATGTATGTACTTTAGATAATCTAAAAAAAGGTTGATCTAATTTATCTTTATTTCTAGTATTAAAATTATGCCTATCACTTATTTTATTAAAAAGATGTTGATTTTTTCTTACATACATAATATTTTCATAAATGAATTGGCAAGGTACCGTCATGATATTAACCTTTTTAAATAGTTCCCTAAGAGATTCGCGACGACGTAGATTGTAAATGGCTCTGACAGCTCTCTTTTGTAAAATAAAAATGGATTCAATGTCAGCAGCCCGACCCCATAGTAAAATGCCATATGACATAATACTGTGGAAGTAACTAAAATAGACCAAACGCGCGGTTTCTACATCTGTTAACTGTCTTATCTTTCTAACAGCATAAGCGGCGGAGCTTAGCCGCCCCGCAATAGATGTTATATGAGGTCCCCATTGTAATTTCTCGTCTAGCGTGATTCCTAGGAAAACTGTCTGATCAATAAATTCTAGTTTTTGGCCATTCAATATGATTTCACATTCGCTACTTCTAACATTCGGTAATTTAAATCTAATGCATTTGGTTTTTTTTTCATTAAGTACTAAATTATTTACCGTAAACCAATCTTGGACCTGAAGAATAGAGTTATTCACGTCGTCAAGATTTTGTGACCGTCGGTCTATTTTAAAGATTAACGATGTGTCATCTGCAAATAACACCATCTTCGGTTGATTTTGAAGTAATTGGGGTAAATCATTAATGTAAACTAAAAAGTCTAGTCTAAATTTCTTTTCAATGACAATAAATTCTTATAATCAACATGATATTTTGCCATGCTACAACCACCTTTATAGACTTTTACATCCACTATTGATTAGTGGCTCACTCAACAGATTCATACATATCCAAAAGTACCAGTTATTAAAGTATACTTACTTCCTCTTATCAAACCAGACAGCTTCACAGCCTTTTTTCTGTAGAGCTGCCATTATCACATTGATATCATAGTTGCCAAGCCCCAACATGGAGCGGTGCGGGTTGATCCACACATTTGGTGATAGCCTGCTGCATATTGCATCTAACTCTGTCTTCGAATACGTACCCCGCGTCTGGAAACACAAAACAATAAACCGTAACATACTTACAATACACTATTTACTCTAAAATACAAGTCAAATATCAAATCATCATAACAAAGTTTGACTTTGAATTGTGTAACAATAGCGCACTTCACGGCCACATTTGACGTGTACAGTAGCATTAATTAAAATTCAATAATTACCTGGAATAAGTTGTTAAGCGCGTGTAAAGCGCATAACTCTTTAACCTGTTTTTCATGATAAATTGTTGGTTTCGAACTCATCGCGTTTACGTCCCATTCAAAGAGTTTCTTCTGAACCAAGCCTCATGATCGTCCCAACCAAACTTAATTATCTATTAGCAGAAATTTTTGCTATTTATATCTGTAACACGTAGAATAAAAAGGTTTTTGTATTATTTTAATCGCTGAATATAACGCAACTTGACAATTTTCTTTGACAACAAAGTTGACAGCTGTTCCTTAGAGTTGGGACAGGGAACGCCACAGAACACTATTACTCCTAACGGAACGCGAACACAAAATATAATTTAGTAAGTTATACTTATAACTTAAAAAAAAAATTAAACAGCCAATATCGGGTGGGTCAAGTATCATTTATATTTAAGGCGGGAAATGTTTTTGAGTTTGACATTTGGATTTGACAGTTTCACAAAAATATTTACGTGTTTACAACTATTTTGGGAAACTTTCAAATTAATTTTAACATAAATATATTCAAACAGGCTGACCACACGAAGTAATGTTTGAAACAGATCAAATAGAAGGTTTACTCCCTGAAGATGAGCTTGATAACAACTTATCCACTATTAATAAATCTTCACTGCAACAGTACAAACTTTCTCTACCTAGGTAAAGTTTTCAGTCATACTTTTAATTTATCAGAATAATTTAAACTCTAGTTGACCATTATTCCCTATTATTAGATCGTCAAATATAGCATCTACTGTATTGCTGAACGACATTTGGAATACCAATCAAGAGTTGTTAAATGATGGAGCTGTTAACCACATTCTAAAATCGGCTAATGTTCTACTACAAAATGCTGACACAAGCCAAATGAAAACTTGGAAAAGTTGTTTAAAGTAAGTATTAATACCTACTGGTAGAAACTAATTGCTCTAATTTCAACATTCCATTAAAAACTAAATCTAATGTTTACAGCAATTTTGATGCAGAATCTTTCCTTGAACAGACAACATTAGCTTGCGATCAATGTAATTCCACTACAAAACATGGCTTAAATGAGTTTCAAAAAAACAATTGCATGTGTAACCTAGGCTTAGCTGATTCAACTGATAAACCTCCTAAACAAGTAACAGAGAACAAAGGAAGTTCATATTTTGTAAAGAATTTGAATTCAGAAAACTCAAGTCAAGAGTCAAGATCTGGGGATGACCAGAGACAAGTTTTTAAGCCAAGGTTTGGGCGGCCAAAGCATGTAAATAAGAATGCCAACCAGCCAGTAATATCAAGTATTCCCAAAACTGAGGAAGTGGACTTCGAAAAAGAAGAGGAGGAGAACAAAGCTCATAAGAGCAATGTAGCAAAGATTATGTTTAAGACAGCCAAGGAAGCATTGCTAGCTTCTAACCCTGCAGCTAAAAGAACATTAGGGACATCAAGAAAAGCTCAGGCTAAGTTTGTGTCACCTATGATTGGAGCTCAGTAAGTCAACATTTCCCATAAAAAAGCCTGATAATGTTTGAATTGTTGTATTTTATTTTTTATCTTATTACCTATATGTTTTGAATATGTACCAGTGTACCTTTTTTTTTTTCCAGAGACAAACAGGAGACATTTGAGCCAGAAGTAACTGATGAGAGACTCAAACATATTGATCCAAAAATGATAGAGTTGATTGAGAGTGAAATTATTGATAAGGGAACACCAATAGGTTAGTAGAAAGTAAACTCAATGAACTCTTACTTTTCAGCTCAATTTAAATGATTGATTTACAAGATAGCAAACAAGAAATGTACTTGTTTATAAACCTGTTTTTTACAAATTCTCAAAAAAGTTTTATTGTTTCAGGATGGGACGACATAGCTGGTCTGCACCATGCCAAGTCAACCATACAAGAAGCAGTTGTATGGCCTCTGCTCCGTCCTGACATTTTCACTGGACTGCGGCGGCCTCCTAAAGGGATCCTTTTGTTTGGACCTCCTGGCACTGGAAAGACTTTAATAGGTATATCTCTAACAAAACTGATGAACCCTCCATTAGTGCTACTTATGTAAATGGTTTTGATAGCTCCGTTGTAACTTTTGCCTAAATCTTGTGTTATAACATGTTCAAGATAAGGTATAGTCTCCCTCGTAATTGCTTTATCACCCTAAGGCTTAATAATAATAATAATAATTTATTTATCAGATTAATTACATCCATATTTGTTAGTAGGTACAATACGAGCTTACAAAATAGTGTTAGTAATCATTCATAAATTGATTGACCTATAATAAAAATAATAAAATAATATAGAATCACTTAAATTAAAAATTAAATTAAATACTTTAATAAAAATAAAATAAAAATTATTAATTGAAAATTATACATTACGAATTACATTTAAATTGACAATATACCTACATTAATATTTGAAAGTGAAATAATTGTTATAGATTAATAAAATCAAAACAATATCTTAACACTAGTCAGCACATGAACCATGCAGCAGCAGTGGTTCACGTACTGACAGTCGAAACGTTCGGCAAAAGCGCTCAGGATACTGTTGGGACTGGCCCGCACCCTACGCACCAGGGTTGTGCACCGCTTGCGCATGATTGTGTGGAAACAATCCACACGCGCCTCGGCAAACATTCAAACAAACATTAATGTCACTAGCATGTCAGTAAATAACCAGGTGTCTATGTGACAGTTAGATAGTTTCCACCTTAGTAAAGTTTCCATTTACTGGACATTGTTATCAAAAGTGGTAAACTAATAATGAGGCCGACTATACGTACTTTTTGATAAACCACACGTCATTGTATTTCGTGATTCAAAGTAAGTTAAGTTTTCGTACAAACTCAGTATCTTAAGCAGTATCATCTGGAGCATAGTGTAATTCATTGTTTCATAAAAGTTTCTATGTATTGCACGTATCTGTTAGGTAAATGTGTGGCGGCGCAGTGCAACGCGACGTTCTTCAGCATCTCTGCGTCGTCGCTGACGTCCAAGTGGATCGGCGACGGAGAGAAGATGGTGCGCGCGCTCTTCGCCGTCGCCAGGTGTCACCAGCCCGCTGTTAGTATTCACAGGCCTTCATTCATTTCGTCAATGGAGAGAATCACTTGTGAAGTCCACTGCTGGGCTCTAGAGAGCAGCCCAGTAGCCCATTGTTTCATCCTATATTCCTATTGTTACCATACTATGGAAGCAAATGATCAACCTGTACATACACACATCAAAAGTGTCTAGGGATCAAGCATTTTTATGCGGATTTCTTGAGATTGAGATGTGGCTTTGTAATAAATTTATGATTTTATAAATTTATATGGATCCTTTTTGGTGCATTTCATAATTTGAATCAGGAACTGTGAATCAAATTCGAGTAAAAGATGAAAATCAGCTGTCAATATTTTCCCTATAAAAACATACAACGCATTGAAGAAATTATTAGTGCTACTGTTTCCCTACTACTGATTAAAACCAACGTTATTATGGAGCGGCGACGTCATTTAAGCAGGGAAGAAATGCTCAGAGCCGTGGGAATGATAGAAGCTGGTTCCCGGCAACGTACTGTGGCTTTAGCTCTGAATACAAGTCAGAGTGTTATCAGTCGACTTTGGACACGTTACCGAAGCACTGGTACCGTGGCTGAGCGCCATGGAGGACGGTATCGCTGCACCACACGGAGACAAGACCGATACATTCAAATCTTAACTCGAAGAGCTCCAACAATAACCGCCATGATGTTAGCCGTGAGGCTTCATCACTCTTCAGTGAACTTAATTAGCGACCAAACAGTCAGAAACCGCTTGCATGAAGTGAACCTTCATTCCCGAAGACCGCTACGGGTACCACCTATAGCAATGCACAATCGTAGGATTCGATATCAATGGGCTCTTGAACACAGAAATTGGGCAGAAGAACAATGGCGTTTCGTGTGCTTTTCTGATGAGTCTCGTTTTGGTATGAGACCGGATACAAGACGTATACGACACTGGAGAACCCCTGGACGCCAACAGCGATTAAAATCCTGCCAAGAAGTCCATCCTTATAGTGGTGGAACCATCCTGGTATGGGCGGGTATTTGGATCGGCGGAAGAACTGAGTTGATTTGGATCAGAGGCAACCTCAACCCTCAAATTTATGCTGAGACGATTGTATCAGACGTCATCGTTCCTCTACAAGTGCAAATCGGTCCCTTATTTCAGTTAATGCATGATAATGCACGACCGCACACCGCAAGAGTTGTAAGACAGACTCTCGCCGCAACTAACATCAATGTCCTGCCCTGGCCTGCTCAGTCGCCAGACTTGAACCTGATTGAGCATGCATGGGATATGCTACAGAGAAGAGCTCTGCCGAATATGGAGGGTATCCAGTCGCAAGAAGACCTTTTTTGTTGTTGCAACGAACATGGGCGGCCATTCCACAGCGTGATTTGGATGAACTCATTTTGAGTATGCCAAACCGATGTTCTTGTGTTGTTAGTGTTCGCGGTAGAAACACGGATTATTAATTGTTTAAGTTACCCAATAAAATTTTAAAGAAAACTGTTATTTCAGTCTTTTTTTCGAACTTTTGTGTTAGTGGTTCAAATGTCAAAAATCCCTTTATTAGGAAAATGGCAAATTTCTTTATTAATGCAAAGGTGACTTGGTTTATCGTTACTGTGACAAACGAAAACACTTTATTTGATGAATCCTTAAAGAAAATTTTAATTAATATCAATCAGGAGAAAAGTTATTGCAAAAATATATGTTGATCCCTAGACACTTTTGATGTGTGTACTTTGGCTAGTAACTTTCAGTTGGCAATAAGAAAACCCAGCAGCTGTGTACTGGCTTGCTAACAATTTTGACATTTTTGTAAATCAGTGTCTGTCACTTCTCCCTGCCTATTTAGATGAGAAAAGGATTAATTAAAACACAAAAAAAGTAGATAAATAGAAAATAGAGTATTCTTTATTATGTACACCATAAAAATTACAGATAAAAAAAGTAAAAGTATATTTTTATCATTCTAAACCTGAAGCTAACCAACCAGAATTAAAATCAAGAGACATAAGCGATTCTCCACCAAACAGCACTCCCGTGGCAGTATCAAACAGATTTACTCCCCTACTTTTAGCCCAGTCTGAAAACGAAAATAACGTCACCCCAAACTCAAAAACGAATAAACCTCCCCCTATTGTTCTATATGGAATAGAAGACGTCAATGAACTCTCAAAACTTATAGAAGCTGTATGCGATGCCAAGCTGTTTAAAATAAGAATAATTAACAAAAACTTGCTCAGAGTCCACGTGGATTGCCCAGAAACTTACAAGGATGTTATATCGGCAATAAGGGCCAAAGGCTTGATAGGTCATACGTTCACGCAGAAAGAAAAGAAGGCATATCGCATAGTTATAAAAAAAACTACACTATACTACACCTCATAATGAAATAATCGACGCGATAGAAGCTACTGGCAATAAAGTTCGCGGAGAAATCATCAATGCCCGATATGGCCCAGACAAAGCTCCATCTTTTACATTTTTTGTCAACTTGGAACCAAATGAGAATAACAAAGCAGTTAAAAATATAGAGTATATCCACCATCAGCGAGTTACAATAGAAGACCCTCGAAAAGCCAGAACAATAGTTCAATGCCAGCGCTGCCAACAACATGGGCATTCCAAGAATAATTGCATGCGGCCCTATAGATGCGTCAAATGCGGGGAAGGACACAAAACTGCAGACTGCCAAAAGAAACATCGCAGCACACCTGCCAAGTGCGCTTTGTGCTCTTGTGACCATCCTGCTAACTATAAAGGCTGCCAGGTCTACCTGGAGATCTCGTCCAGAAAGGCAAACCAAAACAAAAAACATCCTCTTCGACCTCCTAAGAACGAGTTAATCGCAACTAATCCAACTGCACAAGATCACCCCAGCGAAACCTTACCACCACCTAATACCACCCAACTCCGTGACAAGAGAAGCTACTCCGATATTGCAGCAAATAGACGCAGCATTGACTTTGACTCTGAAACTGAAAACAACCCTCAACAAAGTCGCCTTGTAAAAATTCTAGCAAAACAATCTGAAAAGATAGACCAACTCATTCAACAGATAGGTACTCTCCTGAACCTATTGACGACTGTCGTCTCTAAATTACATTCATAGTACCCTTACGTATTGCAACGTGGAACATCAATGGGTTATCGTCGAACATACTTGAACTTGAAGAAGTGGTCAATAGTAATAAACTTGACATAGTTCTAATCTCAGAGTCTCACGCCACAAAGAATAGTCGTTACCGAATGAAGGGTTTCAACATTTACTTCACGCCCCATCCTGGCGATGGCAAAGCTCATGCGGGCACTGCAATAGCAGTAAGATCAAACCTTAAGCACACCGTACTGGAGGAGTACGCCACCCAACATATCCAGGCTACTACTATCAGATTAGACGATCGAGCAGGTCCGATCACACTGTCCGCCGTTTACTGCCCACCTAAACACAAAATCACTCATCAAATGTTTGAAGACTACTTTTCTCATCTTGGAAACAAATTCATATCAGGAGTGGACTGGAACGCAAAGCATACGTACTGGGGTTCCTGCATGACTCTGCCAAGAGGCCGATCACTTAAAAGCTGTCTTGATACGACCACCTCACACCAATATCCTCTGGAGAACCGACGAGCTGGCCAACTGACCATAATAAGACTCCGGACTTACTGGACTTCTTCGTAACCAAAGGGATCAGTCATCTTTACTGCTCTGTAAAATCGAGCCTTGATGGATCATCTGATCATACGCCGGTAATCCTCACGTCGTTGAGCTCTTCAGTCATATATGCTGAACCATCTGACTCCTTATCCAACCGGAAAACTGAATGGCAGGGGTTTCGTAGTTTCCTGGACGAAAACATTCAGTTAAACATACCCATGAAGACCCCAGAAGATATTGACAATGCCTGTGAGTACCTCACAAACCTGATCCAAGTATCAGCATGGAAAAACTCACCCTGCTTAACTCACCTCCCAACGATGTCACCGCAACCAGCAGATATTAAAGCAAACCTTGTAAACAAACGGCGGCTCCGAAGAATCTGGCATCAATCTCGCCATCCTGCAGATAAAACAGCCTTCAACCAGGCTGCGAAACAACTTAAGACGCTACTACAAGATTCAGCAAACTCTTCGTTCCGAAATGCTATACAAAGCTTGTCACCTCAGGGAAAGGGCGAAAAGTCGCTTTGGAAAGCTGCTAAAGATATCGGGAAGCCGCAAGAACATCTCCATCCCATCAAATACTTAAATTCATGGGCACGAACGGATGCTGAGAAAGCAGAAGCATTTGCAACTCATCTGGAAAATGTATTCAAGGCGAATGATGGTGACGACGAATCTGATGTTGACGAAATACTCAGTCAGGATCTCCAGCTGTGCCTGCCTCTCAAACCCACATCCCCAAAGGAAATCGCGAGCGAGATTAGACGACTAAATTCCAACAAGGCCCCCCGGATTTGACTTAATCACTCCCACAATACTAAAAAATCTCCCTAGAAAATGTATAACATTTCTTGCCTCACTCTTTAATGCAACCCTAAGAACGTCATATTTTCCTCTAATCTGGAAAGTATCGGAAATCATTATGATTCACAAACCTGGAAAGCCTCCTCATGAAGCTTCATCATACCGTCCAATAAGTCTAACACCAGTTCTCTCTAAGTTGTGGGAAAAAATATTTTTAGTCCGCTTGAAAGAAATCATGGACCTCTGCGACATTATTCCAAAGCACCAGTTCGGGTTTCGGAAACAGCACTCGACAATTGAACAAATGCACCGGGTCCATCACGAGATTAGACGCTGCTTTGAAATGAAACTGTACTGCTCGGCGGCATTCCTAGACGTTCAGCAAGCGTTCGACAGAGTCTGGCACAAAGGGCTACTGTGCAAAGTGAAAGATAAACTTCCACATTCTCTTTACCTCATCATCAAGTCCTACCTCGAAGACAGGCTTTTTCAGGTGAAACAGAGGGATGTCAGATCTACGCTACGTAAAATTAAAGCCGGCGTTCCACAGGGTTCTGTACTCGGCCCTGTAATATATAATATATTTACCTCAGACTTACCGGTATCTGAAGACGTGACCGTAGCAACATACGCAGATGACGTAGCCTACCTCGCCAGTGATGAAGTCCCAGCACAGGCTAGTAATAAGCTCCAACACATACTAGACGAGACCCATACATGGATGAGAAAGAGGCGCATCCGGGCAAGTGCTCAAAAATCGAACCACATCACATTCACTTTAAGAAAGGAAAATTGCCCTCCTGTCAAACTTGGCAATGATGTTCTCCCACATACCGAGATGTAAAATATCTAGGCTTCAACCTAGACAGAAGGCTCACCTGGATGTATCACATCAAGAAGAAACGGGATGAAATTAATCACAAGTTCCGAAACCTGCTCTGGCTTATGGGTAGAAACTCCGTCCTCTCTACTGATAACAAGCTTCTGATCTACAGGGTGATTGGAAGATGGGTGCAAAGCTTTAAGGCGAAGATAGTACAGGCAATTCAGAACCATTTAAGCCATGGTTGTCTTAGACGAAGTCTTACCACTTTTTTTTTACCAATTTCTTAAGATTTTTTTCGAAAATTCCCAAAGTTTTAACTAAACTACTTATTTATGGCCAAATTGAATGATAAACGAATTCATTTTTATTGTATTTAATTAAAGTAATGTGTAAGCAATCTAGCAAAACATGTTTTAGGCCTCTGTGTCGTTAGATATTTTTTTTACAGACATTTAAAGTTCATAAAACATTTTAAAATTCATAAATATGTTTTGTAAACCATATTTAAAAAAAAACGGAGCGTGCTTTTTTTGTTCAAACCTTTTTGAAAACATGCTTGATAATCGCTTTTTCTATTGAGGTAACATTTACGCGGATATCTTACAAATTATTGAAATTAGGACCTAAAAACCAATTTGAGGGAGAAATTTTAAATTTTTGGCAGACTAAATAAAACAACATTTGAATTTAATTTATTTATGTTTCATGTTCAAAATGTTGTCCGTGATTTCTAATACAAGCACGGCTCCGTCTTCTCACTTCTGTTGTTGTTATTTTCAACATCATCTTCAGCTTCATTGTTTCAAACTCTGAATTCATTCTCTCTATCAGTTCTTCTCTCGTGTTTATTTCCACATTCGTATACACTAGCTCCTTGGCCCGGCCCCACACGAAAAAGTCCAGCAGGGTCAGATCTGGTGAGCGAGCGGGCCAAGGGATGGGTCCATCTCTGCCAATCCAGCTGTCAGGAAAACAATTATTTAAGTGTTCCCTTACATTTAACATCCAATGCGTTGGACAGCCGTCTTGCTGAAAGACTGTACTGTCTCTTGCGAATATCGGGACACCGGTTTCCTCTATCAGCTCTGGTAAATCCACTTGTAGAAAGTGCAAATCATTTTCACCATTGAAAGTCTCCGGTAAGAAGTGGGGCCCAATCAACGTCCTGCAAATTACTCCAGCCCAAACATTGACAGAGAATTTCCTCTGAAACGACACCTGCTTCTTAAAATGTGGATTGTTGTCTTTGGCGGCCCATTCATGAAGCAAGGTCAGATCTGGTGAGCGAGCGGGCCAAGGGATGGGTCCATCTCTGCCAATCCAGCTGTCAGGAAAGTAATTATTTAAGTGTTCCCCATGTGTTGTGTGGGTTATGAAAGTTTGTAATACCCTCCCTAGAAAATTTGCTTTCATCCGTCCACAAGATTGATTTCAAATTCAAATTTTCTAGGGAGGGCATTACAAACTTTCATAACCCACACAACACATGGGGAACACTTAAATAATTACTTTCCTGACAGCTGGATTGGCAGAGATGGACCCATCCCTTGGCCCGCTCGCTCACCAGATCTGACCCTGCTGGACTTTTTCGTGTGGGGCCGGGCCAAGGAGCTGGTGTATACGAATGTTGAAATAAACACGAGAGAAGAACTGACAGAGAGAATGAATTCAGAGTTTGAAACAATGAAGCTGGAGATATGATGTTGAAAATAACAACAACAGAAGTGAGAAGACGGAGCCGTGCTTGTATTAGGAATCACGGACAACATTTTGACCATGAAACATAAATAAATTTAATTCAAATGTTGTTTTATTTAGACTGCCTAAAATTTAAAATTTCTCCCTTCAATTGGTTTTTAGGTTCTAATTTCAATAATTTGTAAGATATCTGCGTAAATGTTACCTCAAAAGAAAGAGCGATTATCAAGCATGTTTTCAAAAAGGTTTGAACAAAAAAAGCACGCTCCGTTATTTTTAAAATAAGGTTTACAAAAAGTATTTATGAATTTTAAAATTTGTTATGAACTTTAAATATCTGTAAAAAAAAATGTCTAACGACACAGAGGCCTAAAACATGTTTTGCTAGATTGCTTACACATTACTTTAATTAAATACAATAAAAATGAATTCGTTTATCATTCAATTTGGCCATAAATAAATAGTTTAGTTAAAACTTTAGGAATTTTTGAAAAAAATCTTAATAAATTGGTAAAAAAAAAGTAGTAAGACTTCGTCTAAGACAACTATGGCTTATATGGTTCTAAATTGTCTGTACTATCTTCGCCTGAAAGCTTTGCACCCATCTTCCAATCACCCTGTATAACTCCGTGTTGAAGCCCATCTGGACCTACGGAATCCCACTGTGGGGCTCTGCTAGTAAGAGCAACGTCATGTACATCCAACGTGTCCAAAACAACATTCTGCGTACCATTACAAGCGCCCCGTGGTTCTCCAGAAATGACGAGATCCACGAATATCTTGGCGTTCCCACTATTCAAACTGAAATTGAGAAACACAAAAGGAAATATGCCGATCGGCTCTCGGTTCATCCAAATACTCTGGCCTATGACCTCTTAAACCCTTCTGTAACGGCGAGAAGGCTGAAAAGGAAGGATGTGCTCTAATAAGGCAGTCGAGATACTGGTCTCTTCGCCTAAACGCCATAATCACTCAACTCATCCGCTTATAGTCTTGCGACTGATTGCAGATCAACCTAGAAAAAAAAAAATTTTTTTATCATGTTTCAGGTAATATTTATAGATGAGATAGACTCTTTGCTGACTCAGCGGAGCGACACAGAACATGAAGCTACCAGGAGGATCAAGACAGAGTTTTTGGTGCAGTTCGACGGCGCAGCGACTGGTACCTAAACTATAATAATTATTAAGACTATCGACACGCGCAGACTCGTCACACGTCTCGCGTGAGATTTCACATGAAAATCATTATCATAATGGCCTTGCCCCAAATATCGCCCAAACCGATCTGCCACTGCCCACATCCAATGTACCGTTAAACTCATGGCCATAATAATCCTAATCATGCCTTTGCCACACCTTTCGAAGTTTTTACTGTTAACCCCACAATTTTAATATTCATAATACGTTTCAGCTGAAGAAGATCGTCTGTTGATAGTGGGCGCAACAAATCGTCCTCAAGAGTTGGACGAGGCAGCTCGTAGGCGACTCGTCAAACGATTGTACATACCACTACCTGATGCTGACGTGAGTTTGTTATGATGCGAAGGCCCTGTAGTTAGTAGCCATTGAAGATTACAACCTAGTATGTTTTTATAAACTTAAAAAAGGGTTTATTTTTTTGACGTGAATACGTCTTTAAAATTGCTTCCATAATAAGGGGCAAGTCAAAAAAATCAATGATAACAAAATCATTCAAAGAGGTCATTTTGCTGCGTATCGAGATTTCCACTTAGTATAACTTTTGACTAGGAAAAGCTACGACATTCGTTTAAGTTTAAATCGTCAGCTCTCGTCAAAATCTATCGATTGTATACAAAACATTAGTGTAAAATAGTGACAGTGAATATAATGTATTAAAATAATATCAAAAATATATAATGACGGCCTATACGCGTCAAAAAGCCAAATCCAAATACAGAGATAGTATACGGTTGGAAAGGGCTTCTCAAGAGCAATCGAATGGTATCAATAAAACAACATATATGACCGTGTCAAGCAGTGCCGGCCCCATTTTTCTTTTGTATTCTTTGTTCAGAGAATATATTTATATAACTTGTGCTTTTATCCACACCCGTTCTTGGGACTGGACAATAATTAGCAATCCATGACTACTTCTGTTAGTACGGGTATCACCTGTTAAAACTATTGTATGTGTGGTAATGAATAAATAATATTTTTTAGTTTACCAACACTTATTTTAATCATACTTAATACCAGCCTGTAACTATCCTACTGCAGGCCCAAGGTTTTTTCGCATACAGAGAATGTACGAGCGCTAATCACCACGCTTGCTCAAGGCGTATCGGCGATTTTGGACTTGTATTACACTTATTACAGGCTCATTTATTTTACAGGCGCGCAATCAGATTATAACAAATCTTCTCGCAAATGAAGGCAACGACTTGACACCACAGCAAATATCAGAGATCGCGAACCTGACGGACGGCTACTCGGGCGCAGACATGAAGTCTCTGTGCTCGGAGGCCGCCATGGGACCCATACGCTCCGTGCCCCTCTCGCAAATCGTCAGCATTGACAGGAATAAGGTAGATATGAAAAAAGCTACCTACGCTAGCTTATTATAACGCCTATTCAGATATAAGCGAAATCGTTATATAAGCTACCTACGCTAGCTTATATAACGCCTATTCAGATATAAGCGAAATCGTTATATAAGCTACCTACGCTAGCTTATATAACGCCTATTCAGATATAAGCGAAATCGTTATATAAGCTACCTACGCTAGCTTATATAACGCCTATTCAGATATAAGCGAAATCGTTATATAAGCTACCTACGCTAGCTTATATAACGCCTATTCAGATATAAGCGAAATCGTTATATAAGCTACCTACGCTAGCTTATATAACGCCTATTCAGATATAAGCGGAATCGTTATATAAGCTACCTACGCTAGCTTATATAACGCCTATTCAGATATAAGCGAAATCGTTATATAAGCTACCTACGCTAGCTTATATAACGCCTATTCAGATATAAGCGAAATCGTTATATAAGCTACCTACGCTAGCTTATATAACGCCTATTCAGATATAAGCGAAATCGTTATATAAGCTACCTACGCTAGCTTATATAACGCCTATTCAGATATAAGCGAAATCGCTATCGCGCTTGGTAGCGTTACTGGTCCGCCTTCTGGTTAGTTACTTTGGTTCAACCAAGAGCGACAGCGATATTGCTTTTATATCTGATATAGGCTTAAAGTCCAGTTTGGATATGACTCATAGAATGAATACCATGCCCCATGGCTTAGGACCTTAATTAACACAGTGCAAGATTTTACGTGTGTATGTCTGTAAAGCACGCGATTTTATACCGTATACTGGATTTGTCCAGAAAGATCGCAAGGTTCGAATCCTATTATTAGTGTGGCAAGTTAAAATTTTAAAAATGTTTTCAGGTGCGCCCCGTTTGTATACAAGATTTTGTGAATGCCTTACAAAGAGTGAGGCCAAGCGTGTCGCAAGATGACCTAGGACAGTATGTGAAATGGAACACAACGTATGGCCAAGGATTTTAATAAATAACCTATTCATTACATTATTTTTATTTTATTGAAATCTGTCCCCATATTTCCTGTTTAATGGGTTATACTCCTGTATAACCCAAACGTAAGAAAAACGTAAGAACATTTGAATTTCGCGGGCGAAAGCGCCAGGGTAGCCCGCGAAATTCAATTTTTTTTTACGTTGTTTCGTGTTGATGACTTTAATGATTTATAATTCTGTAAATACATATTTGTTACGGCCGCGAATCATATTTTAATCAACGTACAACTTAATACTGACCAGCAAATTACAAAAAACGCGGGCTACCCTGGTGGCTATGGCAAAGAGTATTACGTCCATGGCTGATGCTCAGTGCTCACAGGCATACTACTGCCCTGCGTTCCGAGTTGGGAAATAATCGATGTGAGCGTGCTTAAACCCGTACCGAATTAGCGTGAGCGCGATAACGATGTCCCGTCAGCAGTTTTGTGGGGCAATGTATTATTGTTTTGATCTGTAAAGGAAATTAAATAAAATCATTCATTCATGACATGCGCCATCTTGCGATAACGCCGACCATGCCCTACTAGAATAATATCACCGTGAGCGCTGTCAAAAATGACAGTGTGTGTGTGTGAGAATGTGTCAGTGTGTGTTTTGTTTTGATTGCATCATATCATAAAATTAAACTAAGGTGGCATTTTCGAAATTGTGCTTCTGGCTGATAGTCGCCACCTAACCAAAGAAGAAGAAATGTGGTGTTTATACAAAGAAATACTGTAATAATATTGTTTTTACATTGAGTAAGCACTGTGAGCGCGTTCACGGACGTTCCGAATTGTTGACAGCGCTCAGCTATCATAATCGTAATATCTAAATTCGGAACGCATGTGAGATGACCATGGACGTAATATTACGTCCATGGAGATGACGTGAGCGCTGTGAGCGATTATAGCTAATTCTGAAAGCGCCCAATGTGAGTTGACACTGACAGTTGTATTGTCATTGTCAACAATCAGCTGTGCAGTGTTTTGGCGCTTACAGACTCAGATATTTTATCAAAAATCATTTAAAATATTCGGGGAGCTTTGTTTTTCTCAATCAAAATCAATTAAATAAACAAATTTCTATAAGATGCCATAAGTTAAAGTCAGAATGGATCAAGATAATCGTGTTGTAGTGCTCATAGACATGGACTGTTTTTATTGCCAAGTAGAAGAGAAAATTAACCCAGAATTAAGAGGAAAACCTATTGCCGTAGTACAATACAATCCTTGGAAGGGCGGAGGGTAAGTGACGTACAAAATATGTAACAATTTCCATGTAGTAGTAACTTTTGCATACCTTGTTGTATTTAAATGCTGTTTTTCTAGTCCCGTTGCCAATTTGTCAGGATCATAGCCGTGAACTACGTCGCTAGAGCTCAAGGCGTCGGCCGCCACATGCGAGGAGATGAGGCCAAGGAGAAGTGCCCTGATATAGAGCTACCAGTTGTACCATGCCTTAGGGGCAAAGCGGATATTTCCAAGTAAGTAGATTGTTCAATCAGTAATAATCTAACTCCAATAGTCTTTATTGTTTCTTTCGTAGATGTCTATAAACTTGCGCTACTACACCAGTATTTTCAGATTTCCTCATTTAGCTTACAAAAGCTAACTACTTACTAACTTCAAGGCCAAGAAATAGTTGTAAAACGACTATGGCTTAATGCTGTCACCACATTCCACATTAGTGTTTTTAATTAGAGTTTACTGTTTGGTTTATTTTATTACACAGATGAGATGTACAGTAATTTTCTAATAATATTTCTATTTCAGGTATAGAGAAGCGGGCAAAGAAGTAGCGAGAGTGTTACAGAAGTTCACACCACTCTTGGAGAGAGCCTCAATTGATGAAGCTTACCTGGACATCACTGCTCCTGTTAGTAAATCAATATACTTTTAATCTTTCGCTAGAGTGGTCCTGTTTGCTTGGGGACCCTGGTTACTTACTAGTATACCTATGACAGCATTCTTGCTAAGTAAAACAAGAACAAACATGTTTTATGATTTCTCCTTAGACAGTGTTTTAAAAATTGCTCAAATTTTGTATTCCAGGTGCAAGAGAGACTAAAGACCCTCAATGTGAACACAGTTCACACTGACATGATGCCAAATACCTTCGCCCTGGGTTATGATTGTGTGGAGGAGTTCCTTGCAGATGTACACACATGTGGCATAGAGAACATTGAGTTTGACTATGAACATGCCAAGCAGTTGCTTATAGGTGCAGTCATAGTCAGTGAGATTAGGGCTGCTGTTTATGAAGAGACTGGTAAGGCTACCTAGGCAAAAATGAATCAAATTCACCTAATAGGAGTCTCAGATTCTATAGAGAAATGTTTATATGATTTCATCTTTATCAATCATAGGGGTTCCGGTTGTATTGCAGGTTACAGATGTTCAGCTGGCATAGCTCACAACAAAATATTAGCTAAACTGGTGTGTGGTATGAACAAACCTAACAAGCAGACAGTTCTACCAAAACATTGTATTGATATACTGTACAGGTAAGTTTTCTGGTTTTATAAAAGTTGCGCCTAAGATACCGAGGGCGAAGGAGACTTGTTGCGTGACCTCAGCATCACGCAATAGAATTAATCTAAATGAAACCAATCATTAACAGATCTGCTAGTTTATTTAAAATCTCCTGACTTTCAGCACATTGCCATTGAAAAAAGTAAAACATCTTGGAGGAAAGTTTGGGTCTACTGTTTGTGAAATGTTGAAAATCCAAAAAATGGGTGAGCTTCAGAAGTTCACTGAAAAAGACCTACAAGCAAGATTTGATGAAAAAAATGGGTAGGTATGCTGAATGAGGTTTCATTCTTGGCGACTTATGTCGATAAAATGTCCTGTTTAATTTTATAGAACATGGCTACACAATATCGCGCGAGGTATCGACTTGGAACCAGTACAAGCAAGATTCAACCCTAAAAGTATTGGGTGTTGCAAACAATTCCGAGGAAAGGCTGCTCTCCTTGACTTGGAGAGCGTTCGGAAGTGGCTCAAAGACCTCGGCGACGAAATAGACGACAGACTAGACCAGGACGCGTTGGAAAATAACAGAGCGCCGAAACAAATGGTCCTTAGTTACTCTACGCAGCTTCCCAATGGTCGAGATAGCAGCAGTTCTCGTTCTTATAATTTTGTAGCTGATGACGAACTATGCGGCGAATTATTTTCAAGCAAAGCTTTAGAACTTCTCTTAGAAAGTTCTGAGGGAGTCAAAGAAAAAGGTAAATTTTGCAGATTTCATGTGTGTGCTGTCATAGATCTATGGTGATTGCCAAGTGCCGATTAGGGCGTATACTAAAACTCGCGCGGGTGCACACACGCATGACGCTTTGGAAGGTACAGCTTATCTCTACTTAGTAACTTACTTGTCACTTACAGGGAGATCTGTCGACTTTGTCGCCGTTTTTTTGCCATATAATAAATTATTAGCGAAAATTCCAATCAGGCAGTCTACCCGATACAACTTCATGTTTATGTTCGAAACCAAAATTGTACTAGCGGCGTTGCACGAGGAGGGCGCACGGTCCCAGGCCTTAGTGTGCCCTAATTGTTTACAACCTAAAACAATTTTTTTTTCCCAAAAGGTGAAGGCAACAGGAGATTGAAAGCTCCAATAAAATTCCTAGGAATAAGTGTTGGAAAGTTTGAAGATCATACAGAAGTAAAGAAGACTAAGAAAATATTAGATTATTTTTGTGCTGGATCATCTAAAGATATCGCAGATAAGACTAAAGACAATATTAAACAAGAAAAAGTTAACAGTGAACCGTCTGTTGTGAAGAAGTCTACCACTAAGAATGATGGCAAAGATTACATCATGAAAAAATACTTCCAAGTGTGTGAAGAACCTCAAATGAGCGAATCTCAATCTTTATCAAAGCAGAACCTCGATTTAAACAATAAAACAAACGACGCGATTATAGAATCTAGCTTAGATAAGCAGGAGTCATTTTTTGCAAAAATATTGAATCAAAACAAGAAGGATCCCAGTGTGAGTAAATTACAAGATTCAGAATTGGTTTTCCAAAAAATACGGACAACGACGCCCGTTTGTGATGTGGTCACGTTTGGGGAGGATAGCAATGAGACATATTATTCGGGATCAACGATTGTTGACGAAATAAACAACAGCGTGGCGCTGTTCGAAGATGATCCACAGGACGTTGCTCGTGTTACTAGTATAAGAGAGTTACTGAGCAGCTCCAGAAGAGGAAAAGAAGATGGCTCTGACACTGTTTCAGAACCAGAACAAAATACCGATGCAGTTGCACCTGTTGTTCCTCATAACGAACCACCACAAGTTGAGATGTTTAACTGTCTTGAATGTAGCAAATCAATACCAATGGATGAGGTCGCCGAACATTCAGATTACCATCTTGCTTTGAAGTTGAGAGAAGAGGAAAGGCAACAGGTTCGCAGAGAAACAAAAGAAAAGAATAATATTGTAAAAACTAAGCAGAATGAGGAAACAAAAAAGAAGCAACCAGAACAACAAAACAATTCAAGAAATGAAACTTCTTCCATTGCTAGCTTTTTAGTAAAAATCGATGAAAATGTTCCAACAGAGACCTGTTCAGAATGTGGTAAAAAAGTTCCCCTAGAAAAATTTGGGGAGCATCTAGATTTCCATGAAGCACAGAAGTTGAACAGAGAATTAAATAAGAAAACGAATCCCTTGTTTACTGGAAGTAATGTAAAAAGAAAACGGAAATCGAATTCCCCAGTAAAGAAGAATAAAATGCCTTGTAGACCTATTGACTCTTTCTTTAGATAATGACTTATGATATTAAATGGAATGGAAACACAGTTTCGTTGTTTTAAAGGTGTATATTATAGTGTTAAAAAGATTTACACAGCGTAGATCTCATTCTGGATCTTTCTCCAGGCGTCAAGGGGTCCGTGCTCGGGGCGGTACTTGACGTTGCAGCCGTCGTTGGCGAGGCGGCCGTCCTCACGCAGCTTCTCAAACTCCTCACGCTCGTACTTAGTGAAGCCCCATTTCTTGGAGACGTAGATCTGAAATAGTACATCGTCAAATCAGAACCGAAACTAACTTGCAGGTGTAAGTGGTCAAAGTATGTTTTAAATTGACAGCCCAAGATATAAACAAAAATTATAAAAATATGAATTTTGTGGTTTTGAAAAATCATAAGAATTATCCCCTAAGACAGGGCAAAAGCAGTCTGTTTTCACTTTTGCCAGGTAGTATTTAAAATAGAGCTCTTAGTATGCAAGTTGTCTTCTTTGAAAAAGAAAATGTATATTATGAGAATAGTGTACCTTCTGGCGACCGGGGAACTTGAACTTGGCACGACGCAGAGCTTCGATGACCTGAGCCTTCCAACGGTCGCTGGAGCGCACGGACATGATGGGTTGTCCGATGCGCACACGCGCTACGGTACCTTGCGGCTTGCCGAAGGCACCTCTCATCCCGGTCTGGAGCCTGAAGTGAAAAGATTTTCAATGTTTTTATTTATTACTCTACTAGCATTTTGTAGCAGGAATACATACTCCCTTATTTTAGTAACATTAGTCGAAAGTGCAGGGCAAAAGTTTCATAACTCCATGGTGCATGCTTAATATACAGGATGATTGGTAGATGGGTGCAAAGCTTTAAGGTGAAGATAGTACAGACAATTTAGAATCATTGTATGCTATGGTTTCTTAGATAGTCTCAAAAAATTTTTTTACCTAATTTTTATGTCGTAACTAGCAGCACCCCGCGTTTTCACCCGCGTAAGTGTCGATACCGTGGGAATATCGGGATAAAAACTATCCTATCTCCTTTCCCGGGACTCAAAATATCTCTATCACCAAATTTCATCTAAATCGGTTTAAGCGTGAAGTAGTAACAGATAGACTGACACACTTTCGCAATTATAATATTAGTATGGTCAAACATGTTTTGCTAGATTGCTTACACATTACTTTAATAAAATAAAATAAAAATGAATTCATTTATCATTCATCATTCAAAAATAACCAGTTTACTTAAAATTGTGGGAATTTTCAAGAAAAAAAAAGTTTAGGTAAAAAAAATGGTAAGACTGTAGTAACCATGACTTAAATGGTTCTAAATTGTCTGTACTATCTTCGCCTTAAAGCTTTGCACCCATCTTCCAATCACCCTGTATTTGAAAAATAAAGGTTTATCATAAGATTATTTAGACATCTTTGTAATTATGTCAATACAATAATTAATAAATACTGTTAATTAAGAATTTCTACTAAATCCTGTTACAGTTATAAATATTGACTCATTATGACAGCTTATTATAGTAGGAAAGAAAAGTCATCTTACTTTATCTTCGAGGACATTTTATAATTTGCAAGTCACAGTGAGCATATTGCTATGACCTATGTATGAGTAATACTACAGGATAACATGATTGGCATAGTATTACTGTTCAGTTTGAATATCACAACATTGTGCAACCATGACTTGAATCATTTTATCAGTTTACTGATGACAATCAAATTTTAACACAGGTTTATCTAGTGCTTATAATACAAATGTTTTTTCTGATAAAAATTTAATGCTTTTAACATTAAAGTAGAGACTCACTTATGAATCACAGCAAAATGGGATTAATAAAGATGAAGGGATGAATCTTTGACAGTCATTACAGGTAGTCAGAAGCCCAGAATGCTTGACAATCAGTCTTACAAAGGGGCATCATGTTACCCAGTAACAGGGTAGCGCAGGTCAGATAGGCAGTTGGTCCATGTAAAATACTGGTATTATGCTGCATCCAGTTAGACTGGAAGCCGACCTGAATATAATAATTGGGAAAAGGCTGATTGATTGAGGAACCAAATGGTGACATGATGTGAGTGTGAGTGTACATGCACAGAATTGGGAGCGTATGTTCAAACCTGCCATGATTCAACGGCAGTATTGTACCAAATCACCCCATTTTACATTCACAGAGGTCTGCAATTTTAGTCTAAATGACTGAAAAGAGGCACACCTACTGAAAAACATTTTAAATTATTCATAACAAAAAAAGTTTCTAAAGTAGGACTTTGATGGTTTTGCCAACATTAGGGTAGGACTAAACTGGCCAGTTTTCTGTTCAAAATACTGATATACAACATTGAGCAGTGTTTGTAGAAACTTAAAAAAATCCTAAAATATGTGTTTAATTATTATAACCTAACTTCATCATGACACCATCATGTCAGTTAAATGCCTTGTTATTGTCCCTTTCTATTACAATCATGATATTATAATATCAGTTTTTGTTTTATGATACTTCTTATTACAAAGTACTTTCATAACATTTATAAACACAGTTTTCTCGCATCAGTGTAGGACATTGTTACTATTTACAAGACAACAGTCTGTTGTCTTGTGACATGTGGGAATAACCCTTAAGCTTGGTCTGTTGAACAGACCAAGCTTATGGGGTTATTCCCACATGTGGATAATACAAGAACTAAATTCTATTACACACAACACTGGAAGTAGATTAACACTGGCCTGTAGTGTTTTTATTCTATCTGGCATAGTAAAACTGCATTACATTACTTCAGCATGCACAATTTTAGAAAGTTAAAATAAGTTTTTATAACATTGTCTAGAGTAATAACTAAGTAATATAGAGGATGCTTACCTATCAGCTCCAGCGCACGATAACATTTTGTTGATGCGGATAACATGGAATGGGTGCAGCCTCATGCGGATGTGGAACTGATCCTTGCCGCAGTTCTTGACGAGGTACTTGTTGCAGCAAATACGGCCTGCTTCCAGAGCCTCAGAGCTCAGCTGCTCGTACTCGTCAGACACCAGGTGCACGCATAGCGGGAAGTCGTCCACTGTCGCCTTCTTCTTTCCCAAGTCGAAAATACGGATCTTGGGGTCGGGGACACCACGACAAAACCGTGACTTAGGGTACGGTTTGTTTTTACAATACCGATAACTGAAAAACACATTTCACTAGTTAAAACTTTGCCCAATTATTGATCATAACACAACTTTTGAGGTTGTAAATTATTTACCATCTCGCTGGCCGGCGCCCCATTGTGATCTGAAATAAATCAAAAATTAAACTTAATAAGTTTTACACTACACGTCTTTGTAAATTCACAGAATAATATTCATCACTTTTCAAGATTACATTAGATTTTATATTAAAAAATTATCAGCACCTTCACAAAGTGACACCACTTCCACGAAAAGACAGACGGAAGTTGGTTTGACGTTGACGTACGTTTTTTTTAGTGTGGCGAGCTCAAAAAAATATTTCAAATATCACCATAAACAAACCCCTTTGAAAAAGTGCCTAAATAAAATTATGCTTCTTCCTTTTGATAGGCCTTTTCTTTTCGCTTGCTTTAGATTAGTTTAAAGCCAACTTTAAATTTGTTTGCACTTAATAATAAAACTGTGGTAGTAGCCAAGTGTGGGAGAATTTTGTCTATATAAGATTAAGGCCTGCCGGTCGATTCTGTAAAAATCTCACCGTGAAAACTTGGGTGAAGTGAGTTTGTTTTTGCTAGGAATTGACACTATTGACAGCTCACTTCACCTAAGTTTTCACGGTGAGATGGTTACAGAACAGCTGTATCTAGAATCATATCACGCCTGTAATCGCTAATATTAAGTCCCACGTACCCAAGGAGTATTAGTGTTCTGTGCACGTACCCAATAACACTTTGCATTGCTCTGCGACTAGTGTGTATGTCTTGACTTGAGTAGCTACTCTATAAAATGTTTGTGGTGCAACCAACCCTTAGGCCAGTCAGTGTACACACAGGTTTTCTTATCGTGAAAAACTACGGTTGATTCGCAGAGGTATGGTAGTCAGTGTTCTAAGGATTACTATGAAAGATTGTTGAAATGTTGACAGACATGGCATAACGCCGTTACCGTGTGCTTCGTCTGGTGGTTTGTCGTGTTTTATTCAAGCTCAGGCGATTATTTTACGGTGCAGCTTGCGCGGCCGGCGGCGTACCCATATAGTTACTTTACTCTTTGGGCGTACCGTAGGAAACCGTGCCGTGTATTGTACAATGAGCCTTATTCTTGTTACAAGTGTTTCTGAACTTTAAGGATAATTTTGTTGTTATATCCCATTTCCGGTAGTTTCTAGACGATTTTTAAACTGTCAAAACTTTGATGAAAAATGGAGTAGTATGTGTTCTGTGGATAAATATGTCAGCTGTATTAGAACAAAACACGTATTTTTGCGTAAAATTAATCATCTAATGAGAGTATTTTACTAAGTGATTGTTTAAAATGGGTGCTTTAACAAGTAGGCAAAACGCTGGGGTCGAAGAAGCCGATGTAGTGTCCAATCATGCTTATAAATATCCTCCTAGATCAGGTAAATGGGCCTTCTCTAATTTGATTACCTATTTATTGTGGTGTCGTATTCATTAAGCCTGATCCATTGGCATTCTAAATGTTCATTTTTACTATGTAGTTTATTTAGATAACTTGAGCAATGCAAATACGTGGATTTCTTCATTGATTTAATGACTGACAGTGAGAATCAGTCTCCAATTTTGTCGTGTAAATCTATTTCATAGATTGAATAATCTTGAGTAAACTAAATAATTATTTAAATCGGTTATCAAATTACATCTTGATACAAAAAGTTTAATGAATAAATACTACCATTACATACATTTTCACATTCTAATTTCTAAGTAAGTTAATGCTATAAGGAACATTTAGAAACTGATGATGCAGGTAATTACTTCGGGAGCCACTTCATCATGGGTGGCGAGAGATTTGACACGCCTCAGCCGGAAGCGTATTTATTTGGAGAAAATGCAGATTTGAATTTCCTTGGCAGCAGACCCACACCTGTAAGTATAATTATATTAAACTAAATTAATTTATCAAGCCATCAAAGTTTTATGATATTTTGAAGTGATTAAAGTGCTAAATGTGTAAGTAAACAAAAGGAAAGGAATCAACAACATAAGATATTTTTAAACTTTTTAGAATATCCTAAACATGCTGGCACTTAGAATGTCAGTGACACAATGTACCCTGGGTGCTTTTGAGATAAATAAGAATGTAAGTCCACTAAGGTCACCTAACTAAAGAAATTCTTCATTAAAAAGATTGATTTACGTGATTCTGAATCTTACAAAATTGAATTGAATTACTTCATGATTAAGCCAATATGAAATAATCTATGTATTGTTCTGTCATTACCTGATTTATCACAATTAAATTAATAACAATTGACATGTCCTCAGTTCCCGTACCCCCCGCCACAGTCTAATGAGCCTACTAAAACATTAAAAAGTCTAGTAAATATACGTAAGGAGTCTTTACGTTTCGTACGCTGCCCTGAGCCCGTGGGCAAGTTGGCAGAGAACAAGATTGGAGATGGCATGATCAAGTCTACAGACAATAATGGCAAAGGGACATATTACAATATTGAGTTCACGTTTGATTGTGACGCAAGATGTGCTATCACTGTATTCTACTTTTGTACTGAAGAAGTCACTCCCACTGGTGTTGTGTAAGTATCGTTTTTATTATTATTTTGTTTTGCTACAACTGAGTTATAGTAACTGTTATTATGACTGTCTTGATTGTAACACTTTGCGGGACACTAAACGCCCCAGACATAACAACAATAATTTTCTATTGTATCTCGTTAGTGTTCCCTTCAATGGGTTAATCAATGGTGATGTAACCTTGTGTGCATACAGTGCATAACACTTTATTGTCATTAAAAATATTTTAATTTCTTATCTGATCATTCATAAGTTCATAACCTTTAATGCAATTTAACAACAACACAAGTGAAATCGTAACATCCTTAAAACATCTTAAGCTATTTTAATGATAGCTACAATAATCAGACAGTGGGATAAAGTTTACCTTTGTGTTGTTTTAACTTTAATAAATAAATAAAGTCCATTAGAAGAAAAACTGAATGTTTACTTGATGTATATTATAATAATTAATATATTTCCTGCCTCTTCTACCACAGTTACTACCCGCGCGACCCTGCAATGAACTCCCAGACGTACCACTACAAAAAGGGCGCAAACCAGCAGTTCTGTCAGATTTCACATGTGTTTGATCCTTCTAAACATCCTGAAGAGGATCTGGTGTACAACGCGGACAGGGAGATCATTCCTATCGCTATATACTGTGTCGTTGACGAGGGACAGGAAGGTAGGCATCTAATCTCTCTTCATGGAGTGATTTCCATTCTCTCTAATAAATTTGTCTTCTAAAAAAAATGGTTGCCTGTAAAGTCGGTTTTACGGGCGAAGATTTTACGTGACAACGACCGATCATCCGATCATAGTTGAGTGGGAGAGAGACGCAAGGCATTCGGCGGGCCTCTCTCTCGTTCGGTGACTCATCGTAACGTTACCGAGCGTTACACTTTTTCATAAGTGACTCCCAGTCGCAACCTAATTTAAGACGTTGTCACGTCAAAAAATATGTGTGCTGTTACATTTTATACAATTTCTTCATCATAAACTACCTATTGACTAAAGATTAGCATGAAACATTGCAAAAGTAAAATAGCAGTTTCGTTTAGCATAAAAAGTGCGCCTGTTACTTTATTGAATTAGTTTTCAGTTTTTCCTCAGTTAGACTTTAAACAATTGATTATGTTACTGACGTTACCGTGTTGAAATGAGATTTTAATTGGAATTACGCGGGCCTCTGTTTGCGATTAAAAGTAAATTACAGTGCCGGGTGACGTGATATGCAGGTGAGGTCAACGACAACTGTTTCTTCATGTCAACGTGTAGGTAGGTATTCAATTATTTACCATCTTGTTGCACCGGCACTCTGATCCTCTAGTATTAAATTAAGTGGATCCACGTTACGTCAAGATGACGCGATAATGGTGGCTATACAGCTATACTATTTCGTCCGATGTAGTTAGACTAGTCTGCCTGTTATTATAGGTACAATAAACTGTCTATTCGCGTATTATAAAGAATACCTACACTATCTAACATGTTACGTTTCATAGAACAATCTTCTGATATCGGAAAAATAAAGAATCAGGAGAAGCTAAGACTACTGGTACTGGCTGATCCACTGAACAGTACTAGGTATTTACTTGCGTGAGGTTTTAGTTGGGAAAAGGCTAGGCAGATGATGATGATGAGTGGCTCGCGATAGATGTTGGATGTCTCACTGCGCCACTTAAATCACGGTCGGCACGAGGCGAGACGTTTCGAAGGCACAATTCTCTTTTATTATTAACCCATTAGTCAAATTCGTGGATAACCTTGGACGCGAATCAAAAGCTTATATTAGCTTTCCTAATTATACATAAGTAGGTATATAATCTGCATTCGCGATTTATTTCCCAAATCTAAACAAATATGAGTTATGGAAAAATAGCTTTAAATCCTACACAATAAAGTTCAGTTTACGCTACAACTTCAAACATTTTTATAACTTTTTCAATAGTGCTAGTCACTCTGAAATCAACTTAATTACGATTAAATTAAAGTTGATATTTGTTAAACTTGAAATAATATTAATTTGAAACATAAGTTTTAATAGACTTTAGGTAAGTACCTATAGACGCCAGCACATCAATCTACCCGAAACTGTCAAAATTTGCCAATCAACTTTGAACCTTCGGCTTTAGCGATAAAGTTGAAAATCTATTAAAGAAATTTGATAGATTGTAGTAGCTTGATGTGCTGGGTCTGTACATAAACTCACGCCTTTCTCCCATGGGGGTAGGCAGAAACTACAGATCGCCACCTGCTATGATCCTTACATACTCCTTTTGCTTCGTTTACATTATGTATCTGTTCATACAAGCACGCATTTCAAAATTATCGCCTCTTTGAACATTCCAACATTGTTTTTTTTTTTTAGCTGAAATAAGGCAGTCCCACACGACGATAGCGGTGGTGGAGAAGCACTCGGACGGCACGTACGTGCTGAAGGCGCTCAAACAGAAGCTGTTCGTGGACGGACTGTGCTACCTGCTGCAGGAGATATACGGCATTGAGAACAAGAACCTCGACACCAAGGTTAGTAGTTGCCGTACCGGGTTGGGTGGAGTATTATAGTGCAACTAATACAAGTATTATAGAACATATCCACCAAAAACTGGCGATATATGGGTGTACTAAACATCTCTTCCTCACCTTTCGGGCATACCGGCTTAATATTGTGTTTGTATAATCTATAGAACAAATCCTTAATTAATTGTATTTACTTGTCCGAAATCAAAATTAAAAGCCAAATCTCGGTAGAACTTCGTACTTGTTCAACAGGAGGCTGCCAAATCCATTCACATATTTTCCAAATTCAAATAACTCCTATCTCCTTCACAAACAGCCGAGTTCAGACGAGGAGACCGAAGACGGTGGCTCCGAATGCGTGATCTGCATGTGCGACGTAAGGGACACGTTGATCCTGCCGTGCCGCCACCTCTGCCTGTGCAACTCGTGCGCCGACTCGCTGCGCTACCAAGCCAACAACTGCCCCATATGCCGCGCGCCCTTCCGCGCGCTGCTGCAGATACGAGCCTTGCAGCGCAGAGCTGATAACGCACCCGCTCTCCCTGCTGCGGCCAATGATGTAAGTCACATTTTGGAATGTCACTTGGCATAACAAATGCTTATTTGTAGAGTATTACCTATATTTGGTGAGAGCTCTCACAGTACACAAAATATGAGCTAATATAATATAAAACCTATTTATATTGGAATAAATTTCACTTGCGAAATAATGAGAATATTTTGTACAAATATGCCATATAAAATGGTAGGATACAATAATACTACAGTTATTTATGAATTATCTGTGTTTTATTGCGATGTTTTTAAAACATTTAAAAGAGAAGTTTCCTTTTTAAACTTTATTTATAGCACATGTCAATTGTATTCTTATAATGTTTAAACAGGGCAGCACAGAGAACATCCCAGCAGGCTACGAGCCGGTATCACTTCTGGAGGCACTGAACGGGCCGCATCCCGCGCGTGCGCTTCCTCCTCCACGACCTGCCCCCGCCATCGCCAGCCCAGATACCGATACTGCTTCTCAGGTATGTTCAGTTTCACCACTTTTTATACACTGTGTAAATAAATAAACCATTTATTTAAAGCACATAAAAGAAACAGCACATCATACAAAACCATAATTAAATGAATAACAAATTACAAAATGTTAATTTTGAGTTTTGACACAGAGTAGTGAACAAATGGAGTACTAACTACTATGTCAGTCCGACGTAAAAATTAATGACCGCTTTAAATTTTAATTGGAATATTCTTGAACTATGTTTTACGTGAAACTGTATTTCATATTCAAATCTATTCAATATTAAAAAAAAAACATATTTGCGTCTACACTGTATATCACGCCATACGTATAGTACGTCTATAATTAGTATTTCTAAAATGTTATGTTCAATTTCCTAGGCAGCAGAAATCTTGAACCGCTGCAACTTGGAGCGTAGTTCCTCTACGAGCTTGGGCAGCAGCGGCAGCAGGAAGGCCAAGAGCGGCTCCAAGGATGACGTCAAGAGTGTGCGAGACAGATCCGCGGCGCAAACTGTCACACCTGAGGTATGTAATGATTTGCGATGGAGTGCGATAACGATCTTTCGATGCCTGAATGACATTGTCAGAGGCGTTATTGGTAAAAAAAATGTGAAAAGTTCTTAGTAACGTTGTAACCTAGTACGTCCTTCCTTAGTTTGAAAGCGGAAATCACGGTTTTCCTTACGATTCCAATGTTCATTCTGGATGTTTTCGTTGCGAGTTCAAAGAAAATAGAATCATTTCCGTAAGACTGCGTGTAAGCTTATTCAGCTTATTACCGACTTCAAAAAAAGGAGGTTATCAATTCGATACGTATGTATGTAATATTATTGGAATTGCATTATATTCACATATGATGATCTATTAGGGCTTCCAAACAAATATACAAAATTTCATACACGTATGTATGTATGTATGTATGTTTGTCCACGCATATCTCCGGAACTATTAATCGGATCGTGACCATTTTTTTTTATTGGCTTACATTTTCTTCAACTTAGGGAACAGTGCAAGTTTCATCAAGATCGATTCAGTAATTTTCAAGATATGGACTAATACGTGTAAGTGTGACGGCCTGGCTTATTGATAAGAGCTACGGGTGTAGTGTCAAAGGGAAAACATCTCAAAACCTTGGTCAAATACTAGTGCAAAAACTAAAAATTACGAAATAAAAAGTAATTTAAAAAAATTAAACCGACTTCAAAAAGAAATTAACTCAAAATTATGAAATAACTTTAATTTCGGAAGTCGGTGGCATAAAACTAAAATACAGATCCCAAGACACCGACTTCCGAAATTAAAGTTATTTCATAATTTTGAGTTAATTTCTTTTTGAAGTCGGTTTAATTTTTTTAAATTACTTTTTTGTGTTAGTTTCTAATTGACCGCCAATGTAGATCTGGCTCATAGGAGTTGCAGTGGGAAGGTAGAGTGTACTAAAAAATAAATAGATTTTCTTCTGTTCTATACTTGCACTGAGCCTAATGGAAAATCATTAAGTTTTGACAATAACATACATAATAAATGTTGTGTATATGTGCAGTTCCGCATGTCAGTTCTGCTGGCTCGTGAGGAAGAAGCCAAGCGCGCCGAGGAGAAGGCGGCCGCTGCCAACAGTCCGCTGCTCTACAACCACAAGATCGTCAACGGAGACAAGATCTCTAAGGTACCAATGTGTATTTTTCACACATCCGGTCCAGTTGAAAACCAGCGTCAGACACTACTTAGTTGTCTGGCATTTTTGCTGAACTGGACCTTTTTAGCAAGCCGTGACACACTTTCCTGCTAATTTCTTACACTTGCACCTAGCTTCTGACGTTTCATAAGTGCCCATGTAGGCTTATGTGAAAAAAATATTTTGATTTTGATCGAACTTTCCACTTTTTATTTGATCTTTTATTTGTTTTTATCTGATGTATGTATCTGGTCTGGTGTATTTTGTGTCTTTTAGCCTGTGCTAAATAAATGTATTTACTTTCTTTCTTTTTTTGCGGCACACGAATACATAAAAATATGGGCATCAAAATAACATGACCCGTTATGTCTGTAATCAAAATGAATTAAATATCTAATTATGTTATTTGTTATGATTAATTTCTTGTTTACAGTCCTCCCTAAGCCTGGAGTACCCTGGCGATATGGAGTCCGTGCAAGAGGCGTCGGGTTCTGACGATGAGGCTCGTGCGACGCATCCGGAACCCGATAGTGACGCCGAGCGACTGTCGCCGCTGCTCACACACCCTACTGTTAACGGGGTGAGAATACTTGACCAGATTTGAAATAATAAAAATCATGCCGCCACTATCTAGACGACGCACGGCGCAACGAGTCTTGTAGATTCACAGGAGTTCCTGAACCTATGTACCATCTCTCACTTTATGATCCTTATTGTTAGTGCCACATGATGGTGGGGTTAAACTTCCTCTTTCTCTTGTCCCTCTTGAGCCTAACATTGAAAATCCAACAGAGTGTATCCCTGCGCGTCAAAAAAATACACTCGGCGACTTTCGGCACTAAGCAGTGCGTTGCAAATCCAGTGTGAAATAAAAAATGCCCGCGTAACAATCGCCCGTGGGTACAGTCACGAGCACTAATATGTCAACACTTAGCAACTTTCAATTGCGATTTTTCCACGAAATAACGAATGCAACGTTGAAATACGACACTTTAATTAAACCTATGGGTTCGAAAATACTATGTTCCTAATAATATAAAATTACATTCAAAAATAAAGGAGAAAATCGCCTTTGAACAAAGCCAAGTGTATACATACTTATGCTCGTGACTGTACAAGGGCTTATTCATTATTCAATTCTGCACAATAAAGTCCTTCTCAAGATTCACCTAAGACCAGTAGTTCTGGAGATATAAAATTTGATCGAAATGTCGTTTATCTATAACTAGGTGAAATTTCACGCGGACGAAGTCGCGGGCAGAAGCCCGCGACTTCGTCCGCGTGAAATTTCACCCTCTCCCCATTTACCCCCTTAGGGGTTGAATTTCGAAAATCCTTCCTTATTCCTTGTCTACATTATATAGGGAACCTCTGTGCAAAATTTTAGCTTTCTAGGTCCAAGGGTTTAGGCTGGGCGTTGATGAGTCAGTCAATCAGTCAGTCAGGACTTTTCTTTTTATTTATATAGAAGATAGATAGATTGATATTGTAGGTCTAACCTATTATTTTATTTTTATTAATTATAGGTTGTTTTCTTCTTCGTTTTGGTATTCTGCTTCTAAATAGTTTAATCTCTAGTAATGTCAGTCTAAAACTATGTTAGATGCTATAGTTCAGTATCGCTTTTTCCGATTGTCATTTATTGTAAGTGTACAATATTGGTGGTAGGGCATTCAAAACATGCCTGTCTTGACAAAACATGAATGTGTATATTGCACTTCACTGCTATTTTGAGCATAACAACATAATTTATTTAGCATAACGCAAAATTTAGATAATTAGTTACCGCTTTACGTGTCATTTTGTAATCTGTATATTTTGAGAACCATTGTTACTACGAGATTCTTGTGTTTTTTTTTTAATGTAAAATTTAATAAGGAGTAAACTTGTATCATTAATTAACGAAAAATCAATTTTGGGACCTCAGACAGTCCTTTTTTGTTTTCGCACTACTTATTTTTCACACAGAAATTCTAATGCCCGAGGAAAGATAATACCGGCGATAAATCTTAACTAGGATTTATTTCGCGAAATTAAAGGCAACTCGCCTTTAATTTTACTTTTTTTCCTGGGTTATTCGCTCTATCCTTGAAATCCAATTCGGGAACTTGACTCTATAGTTTCTTACCTTTTTATTAATTTGTTATGCAGACAGTATCAAGCCTGGGCAGCGGGTCTCCGGGCACAATGCGTGCTGTGAGCTCTGCGCTGCGCCTGTCCGCGCCCGCACTCGCGCACATCGACGACACCGACACGGACGAGCCCGACCACAAGCACAACTGTCAGTATGCCAGTCAGACATACACCCACACTACCCACACATACACATACATAAAATAACAAACACACGGTGAGCTCTGCGGTGCGCCAGTCCGCGCCCGCGTGGCACACATCGACGAGCCCGGTACGGCACTGTGCCAGTCACCAAATCAAATATACACCAACACATACATACAGACATACAATAACAAACACACATTTTTTTTGTGTCACGGAATAATGGTATCCAAATGGTTTGCCAATGTGCAAGTGACTAACTGGAAATATACTTTAACTTTTTGCATGGGACATTAAAATAATTAGTGAAATGTGGGTGTACCTATTATACACCTCTGTATTCCCCATCGGGAAATACAGGCTTGTTAATAAGTCTAAATAAGATCTACGAATTAACATATTATAACATTCCGTCTTTGCCACTTTCACTTCCGCCTTGTCTTTGCATATTGGCACTCCATCTGTACACTACTCCGTGTCCACCAACACAATGACACTCTACTAATATAATATCTCTCATGCTCCTAATAGTCATGTAAATTCAAACTTCGAACGTCCGCTAGTAGGCCGCTATTTATTTCAACCAACTTTCAATTTGTAGATATTATTACGTGGAAGCTTTGCTTGGAAATAAGGGTGATATTACACTGGCAACCTAGTGAACGCTAGTATGATTTTGCCCTATATGCCCATTTTGAATGTCTTTAGGTGATTGTTCATTTCGTTATTCAGTAATCGTCCTGTCTGATATGGTTTAGGATAATTAGTTAGGTAAGATTGTAAAGTGAATTTTACATAAACGCAATACTCCTGTGCTACAACGCTACAGACATTATGGTAGAGTAGCTCTTTCCCCATACATAGTGTGTTTAAAGCATGTTTAAACTAAACCACATTGATTTAGATTTTCATCGATAGTAATGTCTCAAATATTTTGGTAATAGAATTAATGAATATATTTAGCATTTATATGTCCTTATGGATAAGGGCAGGAAGATGATGATGATGATATGTCCATAAAAGGCGCTTTAGATAAGCGTACCCAATAAGAGCAGTCATCCATAAAATCGACACGCTTATTATTAGAACTTACCGCATGCTATCAGAAGGGAACGCGCGTGGCCCCTCCTAGGGCATACAATAGCAAAGACAGGAGTAGTGTCATCGTGAAAAGTTGATAATTGGGTGTAAAATCGCACGCAGCGAGCGGAACACAGTCTCGTAACGATGTGGAGTCGCCGGCAGTCGCCGAGGACTCAGATTATTTCACGCCGGAAGACACCAACACGACCATTCTGACCGTTCCTAAGATGAACAAACTTGCAGTAAGTCCGCCATCTTGCATCAGCTGTCATCGTAGTCGTGACGTCATCATTGAGCTTTGTTTGTGTGCGTGTTAATTCGGTTTTGGTTTACGCGATGTTCTTTTATTTTCCGCGTCGTGTTTAATTTGCACTTTCATTACTATCATGTACTGCATCCGTATTGTATGAATGTTGTTGAGGTCACACTGGCACATTGCAGGAGCCGAACGATGCACTGCGTTAACCACATAACGTAGCTTGAGGTCAAGGCATTGTGGGGCTTTTGAAACCCAGTTACATGAGCATATTATTGCCGGACAAAATGTTACACAATGTAACAATTTCTTAACCAAGTGTTTTTTAAACAAACCTCATTAGTCTGGCAACAATATGAGCATTATAATTAGAAATCTGGCTTTTAAATCTGCATCATCATGTCCTAATATAAGTATCTGTTACAGGAGCCGACTAACAATGGAGATTGTACTCCCCAGCGTTGGGCCTTGCCGCATCACGTCACGTCATTACCTGGTATGTAGCGTGTAAAGTACAAAATAAGTATACCATACAAATAAAAAAATAATAATTTGCCCTCTATACTCAAATTAAATTAGCGAAACTCTGCAGACGCGATGGGTTTTTATAGCTTAACATTATTAAGTATACGAAAAAAAATGCGCGCGCGGCACTGTACACGTGATAGAAGTGAAACTTTAAAGAATAAAAGAGATTTAGTGTGAGAGACAGAGAGAGTTATATCTTTCTTCTCTCTCATGTAACGAAATGTGCCTAAACGTGACACGTTCTTGAAATTTCACTCTTAACTCTCGTCCAATTATGGAATCGCCGCCTAAGAAGTTTCACTTCAAAAATATGATTTGATGATTTTGTTTCCGGGGGTCAACGACCGTAGGAAGTGAAGTAACGCACTGTTCTGTTACCCTAATATCGCTAACTAATTTGATTTGACGCTCTATTCAGACACGTAGTAGGGATTACGGGACAAGGGTATGTCTGCGGCTTACCCACAAGTTTCGTGCGGTGACCACCTTTGTCCAGTCGTGATCTTCAATAAGCTGTGCCATCACTACATCAAGTAACATTTATCCAGGAACACCCTTGAGCCAGTCCAGCGTGCGCTCATCGGGCGACTCGTACAGCTCCACATCATCCACCCGCCAGCTGCTGGCGCCAGTAGCTGGCTCGCCGCTCGCCACGGACACCGCTTGCTAGCGACCACTGCCGCGTCGCAAACCTCATCCGTACCTACCGACACAGTTATACAACCACGTCGAGTACACGCTGCCACCTTACTAAGGAATGCTCCAAACTTGAGCTTCCTTGTGACTGGTCGACTGATGTGGCTGCTTCCATTCAATAAAGCCACATTAAACGTTTGTATAACGCCTAACGCAACGGGTGTACGGTGAATAAGCGATCGAGGATCTTACAAACCTAAACGACGTATGCAACGTACGTACGTAACATTTCGTAAAAACAGTATAAGTATGTAATAAGTATATAATAATAATATAAGTGGCTTTATTTAGTAATAAGCAAATTAGACGGTTGATTCGCAGCTATATTGCAGGTTCTATACCTATATCATTGTATGTATCGCTTTAGGTATAAGGAATAAATAACATGTATAAGTGGGCCCTGCCAGAGGCCCCAGAGACCCCTTGCAGAGGTCTTTGTTGGAGCGAGATATAATTTTGCCACTTCATACAAAATCCACTTGGGGCCAGTGCACATCGGCGGACGGCACTGCAGAGGATTTATGTAATACTAGCAGCGCCCCGCGGTTTCATCCGCATAAGTGTCCATAACGTTGGAATATCGGGATAAAAACTATGTTCTATGTCCTTTCCCGGGATGCAATCTATCTCTCTGCCAAATTTTATCGATATCCGTTCAGTGGTTTAGGCGTGAAAAGGTAACATACAGACAGTTACTTTCGAATTTATTATATTAGTATGGACTAACTTCTGCCCGCATGTCGGAAATCATCCCACAGGAACGTGCTACCGGGACAAAAAGTAGCCTGTGTCCTTACACAGGATGCCATTTATCTCCTCGCCGAATTTATTCGAAATCCGTTCACTGATTTAGACGTACATACAAGTTACTTTCGAATTTATAATAATATAGTACGGATTTTAATCGTTATCTAATCGAAATAAAGCATATATTTCAGTGCTCCTCAAAAATTCGGAGGTCATTCTTTCTGCTGCTGGCCGTGCCGTGTGCGCTGGTCTTTATGCTACTGGCCGGGAACTAACCTTGCCTCATTGGTGCGAGAGCTCATATTTTATTGCTGAACTGAAGTAAAATGATTATTTATTACACCCTGAATTGGGCGCACCGAAAATAATGTTATTCAAATAATGTTTTCTTTGTTTTGCATAATAAGTTGCTTCTGGTTTATTAGTCAACCTATATAAAACGTATTTTTTTAATATTATGACCACATGGCGACACCGTTTTTGATTTCGTAACACTGATTAGATTATGGATAAAAATGTAGTATCCAGGATGAAATGCTGTTTACTCAAACTTGCCAACAAGTAAAGCTGAAAATTATTCTATGTGGGGTGAATTTTTGATCATGTTCTGTATATATATATTTGCAATCATAGCAGTACCCACATCCGTCCTTTTCTGTGTATTTGCTGGACATGGTCATCTGTCTTAACTATTTCTCAACACTATTTAACTTTATGCTCAATTTTTATACTTATTTATTTTCCTAATTAAGGCAGCAATTTATATCCAATATTATTTAGAAAGTAAGATGTCAATAATCTCTAAATGTAATGAAAAAAAAAACGTTGATATAATAGTAATTTCTCATAGTAAAAATATATAATATTAGAAGTAGGTAGTTTATTAAATTTAAAAATATTTATTAATGTTGCTGTAGCATCTATTGGACTATAACAGGTCCAATACATTTTCATGTAAAGGTCTCTCAGGTAATCAATCAGTGTACTAGCCCTGCACTACACTTATTCGCCATACAAAACAAAATATAAACAAAATAAAACAAAAAATACAAAATAATAATACAAAATATATTATACCGTATTTTCATTCAAATTAAGTTTATTTTGTAATTGTGCGTTTTTATGAATAATTGTACAAATACAAGAAGTGTAGTGCTAGCATGAACTGTGGTATCAGCAATGGTGTAGGTAGGAGGTATAATGTGAAATGTATTTTCGGGTAAGATAGTTGTTAATAAAGGATGCAATGTATTAGAGTATAAAACTAATGGGTAGGACATTATTCATAGACTGATTAAGAACATTCCTATAATTTCATCAGCAGAATCTCGAATTATGTAAAATATATTTCTGCACATGCTTTTTTTGTGTGTAGCCTCACTAACATTTTTTTATAAAGCTGTATAAAAGTGTATTGTTTGATTAAAATAAACTTTTAATAATGTTCAAGAGACTTTTTTCTATAAATGGATAAAATAAGGCAGAATAAATTTTAAATGAAGCTACCTTTAGTATAAAAGTTTATTGTGATGATGTTGCACTTATAGTTTAATAAGCTAATTAATACAAAACTACAGCAGATTAATAACTCTAAAAAATAATAAAGGCTTTTAAACAAAAATCTAAATAGGATTGTATTAGACATAATACTAAAAATATAATTATCTATTTACATAAATCCATTTTGTGTAAAAATCTGTATAAAAGTAATCAAGTCTGTATTCTAATAAATATGATTATGATAATTGACTTGAATAAAAGTATTCTCAGCTTTGGTTAGGCATTGTTTACATATTGTAATTTGAATTTTCTGAATGACAACCATCAGAGGTGCTAGGACCAGAAACTTTCTTCATGGCTTGTCGCCGAGCCGCATACGCAGACATTCTGGTTAGTCTGGCCTGCCTCTGCTCTGGCGATTCATTGGCCAGCCTTTTGGCAGCATAGGCAGACATTCTTGATAAGCGTTTAGCTCTCTGTTCACTGGTCTCCTTGGATAATCTTTTAGCTGCATATTCTGACATGCGCCTCAGCCTGCTGGCTCGCTGATCAGGGGTTTCGTTAGCGAGCCTCTGTGCGGCGTAAGCAGACATTTTTGCCAAACGCGACGCTCGCTCGTCTGGCGATTCACACTTAGGACCCGAATCTCTGCGACGTCTCCGTTTTTCGGGTTCCAGCAGCATGAGCGGGTCCAACTCCTGTGTCGATGACATCGAATTCGAATCATCCATCTCATAATTTTTATCACAACTAGTTTCATCATACTCTTTTTTGACATTATCATAAGATATTAGTTCAAGTTCAGAATTCATATCTGTAACGGTAAGCGTGTTGTCCATTTTGCTATATTCAGATTTTACATTAGAGATCCACTCATTATTTGCTTTCGCTATCACCATTTTCTTCCAGGAACAATCAGATGAATTCAAATCACCCATATTGATTGTTCAAGGATAGACGTATCCATAGAACCATAACGAACTCGACAATATAAAAACTTATTCAAGGTACCAAATACACTATCAGATCTTTAATTTCACTACACAATTGCATGGATATTACAATCGATTCTGACCGAAATAAAAAAAAATAGAATTGCCGATGGCGAATGGCGGCCGAGGGGTGACAGTGAGTGACATGACAGCCAGCGCAAGAGAGAGACGAAAAAACCTACGGTAGAATGGTAGATAATCATCTTTTCCCAACTATGTTGGGGTCGGCTTCCAGTGGCTTCCAGTCTGACACTCCCTTCCGCTCCACCCAGAGCGGAAGGGATCATTTGATGATTTCTTATCCTCAAAAAAAAAAAAGGCCGGGCGTAAATGTCTGGAAACCTGAATCATGAATGCAATGATTTCAAAAGTAGTAGAAGTAGCTAGTAATATATATGTCAATGCATGAATGCCTTTCTGAATTCAGCAAGTGAATGATCTGGTAGTTCAGGTCAACCTTGGCTCCGTTATACCAACGCTTGTCAATCGCCAGGTGTCAGATTAATCTGAAAAATTAATTACCGTAAAATCGGCATGTCAGCAAATTGTGTGGCGTGTATAGGAAATATAATAGTATGCAATTCTGAACGTTCTGGTTTCAGTTTTTACGCCCGGCCCATATTTCTAAGGCTAAGCGCGCACCAGGAAATATATCTTTACGGAAAATAATCACTAATCTGTGAACAATACCATTATACTAGAGTTCGCGCACTGAGGTAAATAATCGCTTGAAAAAATATATCAGCGTTCGGGAATTTATTTCACTTAGTAGACATGCGATTAATAAAATCGCATCGCGGTGCGCGCTTAGCCTAAAGCCTCGCATCGTCGTCGTCGTACGCACTAGCCGTTTCGAGCGACATATTTAACAATCCCATTTTTATCGGCTATCGGTTTTTACCGAGACATCAAAGGCCAGAGACAGTCGCGAGATTTGTCTTGTAAGTTTTATGTGGTGGACGTTAAAAAAGTGCTCTGTGGGTGGCACGGACGTGTTAGGCAGCTTATGCACAAGACTTCTGCTTGAAATATCTTGATGGTAATGCAAACATCGTGACGGAGACGTACGGACGCCAGCAGGTCAACCTACCCGAAACTGTCAGATTTTCCCAATCAACCTTGAACCTTATGTTTTAGCAATAAAGTTGAAAATCTATTAAAGAAATCTGACAGATTGTAGTAACTTGATGTGCTGGCGTCTGTACATACCAGGGAGATAAGTCGCGATACATATCTCGCGACATTTTAATTAAGCCTGCAAGGCTTTAAGGCGAAAGCGCTAGGGTAGCCCGCGAAATTCAATTTTTTAAAAGTTTTTTGCAATTTGCTGGTCAGTATTAAATTGTACATTAATTAAAATATGATTCGCGGCCGTAACAAATATGTATTTGCAGAATTATAATCATTAAAGTCATCAACACAACTCTCTAAGACCAAGTAATCCCCAAGAATTACTTTACTATTTCATGAAATCTTGACATTTGGGGATCAAGTTGTATTACTGATTGTAATGATTATAATTCTGTAAATACATATTTGTTACGACCGTGAACCATATCTTAACCCTTCGCATGTCGCGTGTACAGGGTATGTACCGATAACAATAGAATTTCTATTGTGTCTGCTAATTGGACATGCGAACAAAGTACAGGGTACTTCTATTCTTAGTCTGTGAACTTAATACTGACTAGCAAATTGCATAAAACGTAAAAATATTTGAATTTCGCTTATTTTTTTATTTTGGTTTTTTGATTTTTCTTCATCCTTACCACCTCTTGAGTAGTATATTCCTTGCATAGGAGTTTAGAGTTATTCCACAGTTCCTTCCATAGGAGGAAAACAATTTGTGTTACTTGCAACACTAAAAGTAGTTGCCAGTTTATTTTTGATTTGGAAAATAGACAACAATTTTATTGATTCAAATTCGTGTCACACAAATTAAATATGTAATTTTAAAGAATATAAAGATATTACATTCTCTACAAAAATGAAAAATATCATTTACAATAATTATAAACCTTAGTAGCGATGTATTTTTGTATTTGCTCTGCTCATAAAATTTGCGAAATACTAAAATTACTAGCAACACTTAGCATGTGAGTTGTCAAAAAGTTGGCATTTAATCCATCTGTTTTATTTAGAAAATCTATTTTCAACTCATTCTGCGGCTAACATTAGGGTATTTTTTTTATTTTCTGGAATACTAATATGGAAATATACATTATATTACAACCGGTCCTACAAAAGCTGTTATTTGTTTCATAAGATCATTAAATTCCGTGGAACACGTAAAGCATCTGTGATCCGAATTTGTAGCTATTTGTTTCACTATTTTCATCTTTTGTTGTCTTTGTGTTAAATTAATCTCGCGTTGTTTTGTTTCTTAGGAACTGTAACCCAAGGGAAGGGCATACGATACAGTAACATGATGACATAATGGCGTAATAGTTTGTTGCTGTTGTTGTCGATTGTCACTAAACATGGATAGTATACCCGACTCACCAGTGAAAATGAGCCCTCTCGTGGAGCCCGAGGGCTTCCCGGAGAATGAGACGGATTATTCGAGCGTCAGAGGAAAGGTAAACATTAACATTGTCTTTGTTTACTAACATTTTTGTTCCCGCGAAAATTACGTCTACTCACATCTCCCTGTACCTGTTATACATAGTTATGGATAAGTACTAACATACTGTTATATGAATTAAATGATTGCATGAATCTCTTGATTCTCAAACTAGAATTCACATAGGAACTTTAAGATCAAACACTTACATTGAACTAAAACAAACCTTGTTAAAAATACGTCATAAATACTTACCTTTATAATAAAAGTACAATTTCGTAACTAAAAACATATACCCACTGACCAGATAATAATTATAATTGTATTGAATATTCCAATAATCTATAGGCATTATTGCCTAACAAGTTATTGCATCATATCAATATTGCACCACTTTGTTTATAAATTGTCCCATCCACTGTAAAATATGTGAAGGAGGATCTTAAATGAACTAGTTATCATTATCAATCAATACAACTTGGCACTATAAAGATAGAACAAATAGCTAATTACGGAACTGACCACAGCTCTATCAATGTGACTATACATTGACTTTCCAGGACAAAGCTATTAGTTATTTAAATCAACAGATCAGACAAACAAACTCACTATCCGGTTCATTATTTTTGCATAAATAAAATACTAAGTAAAAAAAACTGCTGCTGAGCAAAGGCCGTAATATAGTTATTAAAAACGTGCGGTTGGGGGCCCCCCTCATGGACGAAGTTCCTTACACAATACTACGAAAGAGAGAGAGAAAGCCGCATGGAGGAAGCATACTGCTTTTTCAGCATGATAATTTCTACTAGTTAACTCTTACCACAAGCAGTCCAATAATTTATATTTAAATTAGTACTTAATAATATTACATAACATATATAAAAAAACTCAGTATTTAAGACAGGCTTGCCATTAAGTAATTTAACATTATTTCTTTTAGATGGTTCTTGTGAGCCCTACAGCCGATGAGTATGAGCTGCTCCGCAAGCAGCTGCTGGAAAGGCTGGAGTCAGGCAACGGAGAGATAATATACGACATAGGGCAAGGAGAAGGTAACTATTATATTTTATAATAAAATTCGTAATGTAACTCGAGCAGAGTGAACAAAAAATAACATGAAAAGACAAGATTTTTTTTTTAACTTTGGTTGATTTAACAGTGAAATTTAAAATCCTACACAAGGCTGATTTTTCAATAGTCAGATAACTTTTATTTGAAGAATAATTATGGCAGTTTGACATATTTTCTATACAAAATCTGTCAAATTGCAATATTTATTCCTTAGATAAAAGTTATCTGACTATTGAAAAATCAGCCCTAAGACTAACTAATATCAGTGTAACTGATAACAATACTGATTGACAACCACAAAACAATTATAGTTCCTGTCTCACAGTGCAATAGAATTAATCCTTTTGTAATAGGCTATTTGACAATGTAAAAAATAAGGTCATAATTATTGACACTCGTATAGATTATCGCTTTTAAAATCGATTTGCATTAATTTTACTACAAAACAATGTATTATTTATTAAAAAAATCCCGAAAAAACTTCATCTTTTTAAATCTGGCGCCACGTAATCGAAAACGGTCTGGATTGGCTGAACTTATGATGACGTCATGGTATAGTCAATTACTGTCTATCGTTGACAGAACAGATGACTTTTGTCTAGTATCTCGACCGTTTCAACGTTTGTTTACGTGTAACAATATGGCGTCGTGACGTCACAATACGTTACGACGCCATATTGTTAAAGATAGCGTTTTGACGGCTTATTTAAACAGTACATTTTTATTTACTATTTTCTAAAAGAAATACATTATGCAATTTGAAGTAATAGGTTTTTGTGGGCTCGTTAGACACCATTAAATAATCTGAGATGTTTATCAGAAACCAGTCAAATAGCCTATTATGTGTAAACAAATATAATTCAATCAACATGTTGTGGTTTAGCATAGTGGGTACTTATTTTTTTGCCTGAAGCTTTTACAATACTGGTCAATATTTCATCACTAATTTATGAGTAACATCTACCTGTTTCAAAACGAAGAGGAAAATCATTATTATTGATTACTCTTGGGTAGTCCCAAGAGTATATATAGTGTCATGTGGTCTGCTAACCACATGACAATAGCTGTGCAGCATTAAATCAATTCTGTGAAAATATTTTGATTCCACAAATCCTTGGCTGGAGTTAAGGGAATTCTTGGAACCAAAAATTCTTTGGGATTGCGCACACCTGCCAAAACGCAGTGCATCGCGCGTTTATTTAAAATGGGTGCAATGTCAAGATGAAAAGTCATTTATTCAAATTAGGCTGAGAATTAGCACTTTTCGAATGTCAAAATTGCATAATACAGTCCCCCAGCACGTCCGCCCTTCACCACTTCTGCTTTTGCTGGGGAGAAGTGGCGCAACAAACTCCCCAGCAGCACAGTCATGTTGATAGGTACTACCTTTATGGCTGTGAAAACCGTGTGTACTGGCCCTTAGATTTAGTCATCATCGTGGTCAATTACGTCATCAAATATTTTAATGATAATCAAAAGATAAGATAATTTATAATTTCATGAATACCATGTAAAAGTAGATAATACAGATATTACAACTTGCAAGTCTATTATCTTATCTAAGTGATCAGTCGGACATACGTGCATGCGGTAATGTGGTAATATCGATTACTCTTAATAGTGCGTTGCATGTTACCGCGAATGTAATACTAGTATTTGCGGGAAATTTATTGATGATTCACACACGAGCTTCAAGATTACACGGTGTTGCGCATTTTTTTTAAATTACGGGCAAAAAATGTCCACGCTGGTGGGTCTAGAATTATTTACGGAATTCATGGAAACAGTATGTGCGTCGATGTCCCCTACACACCCCCCTATACGCCTTGAACTTGGTAAATCCAATAAGGAAATACATTTATAAACCCTTAAGAATTCAAAAATTCTTTAAAATATTAAAGTTACTCCTCTGCAGCCGTCGACAGTGGCGTAACTTTAGGGTGGCATTGGGGCAAAATGCCACGGGCCTCCAGCCAGAGGGCCCGGCCCGAGAGGGTCATAAGCACAGGAGGATCCTAACATAAGGAATCAGGTGTTCAATTTTGTAGGGGAAAATATGAAATGTACGCGGAAAAAGTCGCGAGAGAAGTGCCAATAAAAATAAAACTATAATGTTGGTTGAGCTTCTTTACATTGAGGGAGGGCCCCAACCGGTTGAATTTGCCACGGGCGGGCCCCAAACGGTATAGTTACGCCACTGGCCGTCGACTTGTAAAAGTATTCTTTTCTATTATAGTAAGTACATGGTCTTGTTGTATAGTTAAACATAACACGCGACGCGTGTCAAGGGCATGCCTATTCAATCTGTACAAACATTAAACAAAGTTGAGTGGAGCACGCTAGACCTAGCAGCCGTATAATTTTAATTTAATTTTTGATAACGTCTATTTGGTATTCAATTAATAAAACAAAATCCTCTTTCCTAGCGCCTGTATCGCTTTAGGAACTAATGAGTTTGCGTATGATAGGTATATTCTGGTAGCATACATTTATCTCGTCATACTGGTTGCCTTCTTAGCCCCAGGCGACACAAGTCGACAACGAACGATCGCGAGCTATCGATTGCGAGCAGTCGTTCGCTAACATTCGACGCTAACGAAATTACTTGGTGTCCCCACGTCCTAAGTTCTAGATAGAGCTCATACGATAGAGCGGTCTCTATAACGATTGGCACACAGTGGAGTTTGCCTAACCACGTGAAACCACGCTTTCGAATGTTCACTAAACGCTCGTGAACGAATGTTCGCGAGAGTGACACTTAATGAGGTAGTAAATGCAAAGCCGAAGCAGTCAAAAACGAGATTAGATTTAGCAAGTCTTTTCTGGTGCCCTGACTGTTGGTCATAATGTCCTCATCATCTGTGCAGACGGGCGCGGTCTAACAGTAGACGAGTACAGCGCATCAGTAGCGACGCTGCAGTCGCTGGTCAGCGGCGAGCGCGTGTCATGCGTGGAGCTGCGGCGCTGGGAGTGCGGCAGCGGGCTCACCGGCCAGTACCTGCTGCGTGCCGAGCTCGACCACACCGACTTCATGGAGATCAGGTGTGACAGAGTTATAATGTGATGGTGATCAGCAGTAGTCTAGGTAGATCTTCGTGGAAGAATTCGTCCCCGGAAATAGTCCCACCTATTTCTGTCGCCATGCAACGTTGCCGTGTTCTGATTTCAAGGGTCGATACTATGCCCATCAAATGAGAACGCTCCATGTTCCTTCGGGCCTGTGTGATTACGAGTTTTTCAGGTTTATTTCTGAGATGGAAACGCACCTGCCATGTGGATACCTCGGGTATTGCAGAATACCATAGGCGCTTTTGTTGTCAAACTATAACATAAAAAATAAGAAAATGACTATGAATGAATGTTTTCTACCACTTTTGATACTTTCTGCGTTAACCATGAACCTGTTCCAAACTAGATATTTTTCTCTTTCCATAATACAGAGTGGCAGTAGTAGGCAACGTGGACGCGGGCAAGTCAACTCTCCTGGGTGTACTAACTCACGGTGAACTAGACAACGGACGAGGGTACGCGCGACAGCGGCTGTTCCGACACAAGCACGAGATGGAGAGCGGGCGGACCAGCTCTGTGGGCAATGATATACTGGGCTTCGATAGCATGGGTGAGTTCTATGTAGATGCCGAAACAAAACACGAAAAATCGGGATTGAAGAATGGCTTCGCTTCTGGCATCGTAACGTCGCTATGTCGTCGCGTTGACGCGGCGTTAGTAAAACGTATGTATTCGACGAACGCTTATGCGGGATGTGGCAGGTGACGAAATAGTTTGCATTAAATTGTAGAATGTTATTTTTTTGTAGTTTCTGGGAGAGTTAAAATCTCCAAAATCGTCGTCCCAGTAATGACGCTGTATGTTATAGTTGACTGCTTGATTCGCGACTAAACCTCATTGTCTGCGAAGCGTGACAAGGCCAGTGAGGAAAAGTGTTCTTATAAAAAGGTTTAGTGCGCTTAATGAAATACAAAAACTGCTTGTTTATTTTCGTTTTAATCATGTTACTTTTAATTAAATCTCACAAAGTGTACTAGGATTTAATAACACGAAGATTAGAACGTAAAACCTGCACCCTGATTGCGTAACACACTGTCAATCGGAATCTGAATAATTTTGAAGAAAATTGCCAATGCATTGCTTCATAGTTCGAAAAAAAATTCTGCTCAACACGTAAATAACGCAATGAATCTTGTTGAACTGTCAAAATGAAACCGATTCCGATTGATAATGTGTTACGCAATTGTCCCTCTGATGGGAACTTTGGATCAATGATTACGATAAGAACATTATAAGTACTTTGTTGTAGTACGATTACATCAACGACGAAGCAAGAGTAACTTATACAGGGTTATTGGGAAAACATTAACAACCTCTTAAGAGGTCATTGTACTCATCATTATGAACAACTTTTACTATGGGGCCAAACCTGAAATCGCTGTTCCCTACATTTTGACGAGTTATACCTACGAACTTAAATTTAAGGAACAGCAGATTTTTTTTCGCGATTTCAGGTTTGGTCCCATAGTAAAAGTTGTTCATAATGATGAGTACAATGACCTCTTAAGAGGTTGTTAATGTTTTCACCCTTCATTTTGGCGTTGGTATTCTGGTAACAAAAAACACATGTACGCGTCATCTTGAGATCGTGCTTCTTTTTCGTCGGTTAAATACTATAATGACACGTTGTTTCCATCGAGATGGTTAAAGCGTTGCTACGGCGTAATACTGCAATAATTGGATCGATGTTGAAACTCGCTTGTAAAGCGATGTATACATATTCACATATAACACGGTACTTGGTATAATTAGTTCATTTAAGTAGTTAATACTGTGATATTAATAGAACTTGAACGATCACTGATAAACTTACTTATCTAGTTATGCAATTAACTTATGTAACCGTCCGTTAACAGTACCGTTGTCGACGTACGCTATGAATGAGTCTCTATACCTACTACACAATACACCTACTTTGTTTTTTGTACTATTTCTTTCATTAAACTTAACATAACTAGCGAAACGTACTATAATTACTCCTCTGCCTCACCCTTTCAGAAAAAAGGCGTGATATTTTGTGTTCTTTCATTAGAGACTCGTCCGAGATGGACCAAAGAGTAGTAGAACAAGGGATGTCCTCCTATATCAACGAGTGTTAGCCCAGCTAGAATCATCTTCTGAAACAACGAAGGCATTTTGCACGACATGCGACTGAATACTTTCTAATTTCATGATAAGAAACTAGAAAGGCTTGTAATACATACAAATTACTTTCACTTTATAAGAGCAAGGCTTAGAATTGTATGAGTTTTAGAATTGATATTCTTTTGAACATTCTTTAGGGTCACGTATCCAAAAGGTGCCACCGGAATCCTGTTACTAAGCCTCTGCGGTCCGTCCTTCCGTCCGTCTGTCTGTCCGTCCGTCCAGCTTTCTGTCAGCGGGCTGTATCTCATGGACCGTAATACGTAGACCGTAGATTTTTTTTACAGAGTGTAGTACACCCCATTTTGCCAGTTACCGGGCACAAATCCAGACTGCTATAACTGAGAAATTCTTATATGAAAAACCATATAAGTATCACTTGCCTGCTTGCGCCCACTAGACTAGACCAACGAGGCAGTCTCAATAATTATTAACATAAAAGACGTAGAATAATGTTACAATCCCACGTTGCGTACAGGTAACGTAGTAAACAAGCCAGACCACGGCACCCTCGACTGGGTGAAGATCTGCGAGAAGTCTTCCAAGGTCATCACGTTCATCGACCTGGCGGGCCACGAGCGCTACCTCAAGACCACCGTGTTCGGCATGACCGGACACGCGCCCGACTTCGGCATGCTTATGGTGAGACGCTTGAAAATTGTGATGTCGCTCGTACAATCTTTTCACAGTTATTTTACAACAACATAATCAGTCTATAATGTTCCTACTGCTGGGACACAGGCCTCCTCTCGGTGAGAGGGAGCGGGCCCAGTGCGGGTTGGCAGATGCCACATGTCTTCGAATTTTTGGTTCTAAGACATGCCGGTTTCCTCACGATGTTTTCCTTCACCGTTTTGAGAGCAGTGGTGATGAAATAATTTACACAAAGTAAAGCGCCTGTCTGGGTTCGAACCTACGACCTACAACTCGTAAGTCGCGGCCGTTACCACTGAGCCACCGCTGCTCTGACAGTTATTTTATAAGAAAGAAAAAATAGACACACAATTAAGTAGGTACACAAAAAAAATACTTAAAAACTTAATTGTAATAAGTAACAGTATTTTATCTCTGACAGCAACCAAACAGCAATATAGTACGAGAATGAAGGTCAGAGGGTAAAATATAGTACGAGAATGAAGGTCAGAGGGTAAAATATAGTACGAGAATGAAGGTCAGAGGGTAAAATATAGTACGAGAATGAAGGTCAGTGGGTAAAATATAGTACGAGAATGAAGGTCAGAGGGTCAAATATAGTACGAGAATGAAGGTCAGAGGGTCAAATATAGTACGAGAATGAAGGTCAGAGGGTCAAATATAGTACGAGAATGAAGGTCAGAGGGTCAAATATAGTACGAGAATGAAGGTCAGAGGGTCAAATATAGTACGAGAATGAAGGTCAGAGGGTCAAATATAGTACGAGAATGAAGGTCAGAGGGTCAAATATAGTACGAGAATGAAGGTCAGAGGGTCAAATATAGTACGAGAATGAAGGTCAGAGGGTAAAATATAGTACGAGAATGAAGGTCAGAGGGTCAAATATAGTACGAGAATGAAGGTCAGAGGGTCAAATATAGTACGAGAATGAAGGTCAGAGGGTCAAATAACTTTGAAGGGACTGTAGGAGTACGCTGTTTAAATAAACTGTAGAAAAGGACTTCCCAAATGTTTATTAGCTATCTTTTTCTCAATGAGTAATGTCTTACTAAGTAACTCGTGGTTTTGATTACAAAAATACAACTTTACTTGAAGATATCGTAATAAACATCCTTGTTTTCTTTATCGACTGCATCGGATGCACTTTTGTTACGTGGTTACAATTTGATACTAACAGGGTCTTTAATGTCGTAGCAGTAAGGACTACTATCGTAGTTCATGTGTGTTACCACTGATGTGCGCTTGACCTTATTATGATGAGCTGCAAACATGACTCCCAAACATGATCCCTAAAAATTTCTTCTTATTTTAATCCATTCTTGATGTCGAGTTTTGCTCTTTTAATGTAAATATAAAAGTTGTGACATATCCTTCCATTTCCTTAGATCGGTGCCAACGCAGGTATAGTGGGCATGACAAAAGAACATCTAGGTCTTGCGCTAGCCCTCTCCGTGCCAGTGTTCGTGGTAGTGACCAAGATCGACATGTGCCCCCCAAATGTTCTGCAAGACAACCTCAAGCTGCTCATCAGGATCCTCAAGTCTTCCGGCTGCCGAAAAGTACCTGTCATGGTAAAGACGAAAGATGACGTCATTGTTAGTGCTACCAATTTTGTGTCACAGAGGTAAGTTGTCAAAAACATGAAAAAATAATCACAAATGTACATTAACTCGCATTAAACCAGTATCTTACCTCAAAGCGCCACATGGTAATTTAAAAAAAAAGTGTATACCTACTTATTTGGGCATTTCAGAATGTCTTCAGCAGTTTCTATACCAACTAGTGTTGTTCCAGGCTATGTCCAATTTTCCAAGTATCAAACGTAAGTGGTGAGAACCTAGAGCTGCTGACGATGTTCCTAAATCTGCTGAAGACGAGGATGCCCTCACAGGACGACAAGCCCGCGGAGTTCCAGATCGACGACACGTACTCAGTACCGGTACGGTATACATGGTCACATTTAATAAGTTGGTGAAACTGCACAGACGCGTGTGAAGTTTAGCGAGATAAATCTTAAAAGGTTCCGTTTTCCTTTTAAAGTCGAAACCGTAAAAAGTATGATTTTAAACTCTGAATAGAGTATATGAATACTATCAAAAATATACATAAATTAAGATGTTATTAAAAATTTGTGAAAAAAGTAACAAAAACAGTGGAGCAATGGAGAAGATACATGCCTTTGAAATTTTTCTTCTATCCTTGTCACGCAAATTGATGATTGTAGTGAATGGCGCGAAGTTACTACGGCGTTTCTGTGTTGTGACGTCTGATGGCAGCAATGCTGTCTCTGTCTAGCATAGGCTTTATACGCATACAACTCCCCTATTCTATCATGACAAACAAACACGTTAACACTATCGCCAGTGTGATTGATCCTCTACAATTCTCTTAAAAAGTACTTTCTTCCTTTCCCAGGGTGTAGGCACAGTGGTATCAGGCACGACGCTGGCGGGTGTGATCCGCCTCAACGACACGCTACTTTTAGGGCCCGACCCGCTCGGCCGCTTCCAGCCAATCACCGTCAAGAGCATTCATAGGAAAAGGATGCCTGTTCCGGAGGTCAGGGGTGGGCAGACAGCCAGCTTTGCTCTAAAGAAGGTTAGTCAAGAAAAAATACTATAATTATTGGGTATCGCATTTAGGTTTTTTTTTTGTATTCCATGATACTGTATCAATTTGTAGCTCAAATTAAGTAGGTGGTATCGAATGTGTATTACGTTTTCAAACAAATAAAATGTTTTTGTAGAACATTGATTTAGCGAAAAATACTTTAATGAGTATTTTTCGCTAAACCTGTAACATGATTTTGATGATGATTTTGTCGTTGATGTTTTGTGGCTACACATTGATACAATCATACAATATTGTGAATCAAACCTGGAGACAGTTAAATTATATCTTTTTGAGGCTGACTGTACTTCACACTGCACTCCAAAAGTTCCGCAAAGGGAATTCCAAAGTATAAAAAAAAATTCGTTAGAATGGGACTCGAAAATATTCTGTTATAATATTTCCAGTATAACATCACCAATAATGTTGTCGTACAGATAAAGCGCTCACAAATCCGCAAGGGCATGGTGATGGTGTCTCCCGCGCTCAACCCTCAAGCGTGCTGGCAGTTCGAGGGAGAGATCCTGGTGCTGCACCATCCTACCACTATCTCTTCACGTTACCAGGCCATGGGTACGTAAACATACAGCATAGAATAGCGAAGCAGACAGAAAAACGTTAGAGAAAGGAAAAATTACAATTAACCTAAAACCAAAAAGTCAAAAGAGATTTTAACATTGAAATAATATAGTTTGTCGTTTGTTTGTATGTTCGGTCATAACTCCGTCATTAGACGGATTTGCAAAATTATTTTTTTGTTAGAAATGAAAATTTAAATGGGACCACCCATTTAAATTTCGTAATGATCTGATGATGAGTTTCGGAGACAGACAACGGCACTCTTCAATAAATGCCAGCAAATCAACAGCGATTGCTGCTATCGCATAATGTATGCATTATTTACGCAATAACACAACATAACATCACGCCTGTACCCTTTAAAAGGGTAGACAGATGTGTTCAATATCTTCCTGTTACTGATATTCACATATCAAGTAGTGTTATATGAATTTGTATGGGGTAGGTACTTAGGTAGGTACCTACAACTAAAAAGTGAAAAATTAAAACTTTTTTACAAAAAAGCAAAAACAACCGACTTCCAAAAAAAATCACTACAAAGTGAAAAATATCTTTAATTTCGGAAGTCGGTGTCGTTGGTTCTGCATTTTCGTTTTTTGACACCGATTTTTGTAGTGTTTTTTTTTTTCACTTTTTTTGTCAACAAAATATGTTATTTCAATGTAAAAATCGACGATTCAGCTCTGCATCCCTATTCACCTCGTTTTATGGTATTTGAAAATATTTATTTCCTCTTTCACCACATCTGGATACACCCACATGGCGTAATGTGAAATATTTATTCACTGTTCATTAATTTTCTGTTATACAATAGTTCTTGTAGTAACGAAACGGCCAAGCTTCATATTTTGACTAAGATGTAGTCTGTGAAGTTAGGGCTTGTAAGAGTTAGAAGCTTGGCTCTACATGAGATCTAATAACTTGTTGACAGCGCGAGCCTTATGTGGTCTCGTCTTGGCAACATTTTACATGAAAATGTTTTTAGTGGGTTCAGTTATCTTTGAAAAAAATTGAACATTGCCCTTCAATATCTCCGTAACCAGAAGGTTCCGAGGAATGGTCCAGTACAAAAAAAAAAACACAATGGAGTACAAGTGACTCTCGGCCGTTTTTTTACACCGTTTGTGTTCGTGTTCGTTAGTGCACTGTGGCAGCATCCGGCAGACGGCGTCGATCCTGACGATGTCTCGCGACTGCCTGCGCACGGGCGACAAGGCGCTCGTGCGCTTCCGCTTCATCAAGCATCCCGAGTATCTCAAGAGGGGGCAGAGGATGGTGCGTATATTTCACTGCCATTGTTAGAACTTGTATAGTCAACCTCGTAATTGATTACCACTTTTGAAAAATTCTTCTAGTAAAATTAAACATCACTAAGATTGAATGTCACATTGCTGTTAAGGCGAAAGCGCTTGGGTAGCTCCGTAAATTCAAAGAACATTGACCAAAATCAAAATCGCTCACATTCATTGCCAAGCCACCGTACCATCATGTTTTTAAATTTTCACCGGCGAGCTACTTACTAGATCTCGTTCAAACCAATTTTCGGTGGAAGTTTACATGATAATGTACATCATATATTTTTTTTAGATTTACACACACATTTTACCACTTTGGAAGTGTCTCTCGCGCATAGAAAAAAATGATATTAGAAACCTCAATATCATTTTTGAAGACCTATCCATAGATACGTACGGGTTTGATGAAAAAAAAAATTTTTTGAGTTTCAGTTCTAAGTATGGGGAACCCCCATAATTTATTGTTATTTATATTTTTTTGTGAAAATCTTAATGCAGTTCACAGAATACATCTACTTACCAAGTTTCAACAGTGTAGTTCTTATAGTTTCGGAAAAAAGTGGCTGTGACATTCGGACGGACAGACAGACATGACGAATCCATAAGGGTTCCGTTTTTGCCATTTGGCTACGGAACCCTAAAAATGGGCATTCTCTTTTGCAGGTTAATATCAAGTTTGTTGATTAAAATATGATTCGCAATCATAAGAATTAAGTATTTACAAAATTATAATCATAAATGTTACAACTATCATTCTCAGTTAAGCAGAAATGATCTTTACGGTTTATGACGTGAAAAAGAAAGTGACATTATGGTGGTAAAGTAATTACGAGGTCGACTATATAAGACATTTATAGAAAGTGGACGAAGAAGATTGCGCACATGACGTTCTTCACAAGTTCATAGCATTGATGTGTCGTACAGGTGTTCCGTGAAGGTCGCACTAAAGCAGTCGGCAACGTGCTGCGACCAGAACCCGCCGCCGTGAAGACGCAGCCGCGCACTACCAACACGCGACACGACCGACGCGCGCAGCAGTCGCACGACAAGCCCGACACGCACGCCACGCATGTGGTAAGATGGCGGCACTAATATGTCACATGAAATCAACTCGAAAATACTGTTCTTAGAGTTTTTTTTCAAAATCTGTGAATGCAGATCAAAATGTTGCAAAAATTTAAGAATAGTCTCCCAAAACCGTTTTAGTAGAATCCATTGTGTGATTTTATGTTACAGCAAGAGAGTGACGTAACAGCGACAGACTCTCCGTTCGAGGTGCAGGCGGACAAGCGCGGCGCGGCGGGCGGCGGCGCGGGGCGGCGCGCCCGCAAGCGCCACGACAAGCCGCCCGACGCGCCCGCCGTCACCGCCGCCGCCAACTAACGCGGCGCACCACCCCACACATCCACAACCAGCTACCAGTATCTGTCCGAACCGGGAGGTTTACAGATATTTTCTAGCAGTACAAGAGACGGACGGGCGCTAGGGAGTGACATTTTTAATATTCTCCGAATTTGTGACGATATTGCCAGATTTTAATAAAAATTCAAAATTATGAATGTCAACAGTGTGAAACTTTGAATTTTGAAGGTACTCCTGTAAATATTTTCTTTATAGCTCTAAGAAATTATTTTTTAATATTTAATTAGCTTCCCTAGCGCAGCTAATTCGGTCCAAAAGCACTAAATCAGAGTACAAGGTACTTAGGTCTCATGTCGATGCTGTGTTACTAGATGTACCGCAGTATACGCAGTACACTTCTCTAACTAATGTAGTGTGTGTTTACTGATTAGTACACACTCTTGGACAACAGTTACATATTTTTGACTAAACTATACTTATAACTTTATAGACGTCTCTATCTTGTAAGGTTTCTGAAAATTCGTCAAGTTTATAATAAATATATTTTTCATAGTTATACAATAGCGTGTGACATATAACAGTACAACAGGAACAGAACATGCAGGCTTTGTATCTTATTTTTATCAGAATGGCTATTTTTTGTTACTAAAATTCTAATTATTTTAAGCAAGATTCTTGAGTATTACTGTTGTTTTGGAATTAATAGTTTTATTTTAATTTGTTTGATTATACTGATTTCAATGTGATTGATATTTTCATTGAGCAGTCTAGGTTCAATCAACACGAGTGTTGGTCAGTTAGTTACTTTGAGCAGCAGTCAGTGGTGACAGAGGGATGAATCTGTTGTACTTATAGTTGGAACTATTACAAATAATGCAATAATATTAGTGTTAGTGAGGCTAGCTGCTCTACTCCATATCATAACTCAGTATTTTGATTACTTCACAGTACCATAACTATGTGATTTTTGTAGTTTAAGGAAATAAATATTTTTATGGTTTGGTCAGAGTGAGTGAAATAAAACTAGCTCGGATTAATTATGCAGTATTATTTAATGCCTACAAGTGGAAAAGTAATGGCTAAATACACAAATAGCAGAATTTTAGACTAAACTAAAATTATTTACATTATTTCTTCAATTGTTTCTTAGCATCCTGAATCCCTTGCTTTAAGTTTTCATTTAATTTCTTTATGAATGACATGATTCTGTTAACTTGTTCAGGATTTAAATTATCAATGCCTCCCAACTTATCCTTGCTCTTGTAGAACATGGCCACTGCCAGCTGAGCGGCGCGCCTCACTGGGTATGACTCTGCAATCTTTTGCACAAGGCGTTCATTGTTGGCAAGGTATCGTAGCAAAGTTCTGAGAGGCATAGTATTGAGATAAGTCACTTGAATGAAGTTTCAAATGAGCACATATTACGATACTTCTGTAAGAGCTCTCTTTTCAGCCTCAGCTGTGTTCTCAGTATTTCAAACTGTTTCAACTGGTCCTGTTTGTTGTAATCTATGCCAGGCAACCGCTTTATCTGGAACAGACCATAGTGCACAAAGTTTTATAACTCAGATTGTTATGTAAACTAACCTACAATATTTATAATAATAATGCCAAATAAATTCGAACCTGAAGAGATAGCATGATTTAGAAATTATAGTCATTATTACCTGAGTACGCGCTATATCAAATTTCTTTTGCAATTCGAGCACCCGTTGACTGCAGTCTTGAGACTCCCTGGCTTTGGCAGAGTTGTCATGGAAGTCCCTCTCAACACTAAAAAAATATAAATATTTACAATACCTAAGTCTCTATAGTGATAGAAAATATGATGACGTTTATCTAAAAATAAGAGCACTTTATAAAGTACCTTCGTATTATTTCGTAAACAATCGGTAAGAAATCTACATCTACGTCTTGCACAGATAGAGGACTAAAGTTGTTTTGTTCAGAATGGTCTGTGTTATTTTCCATCGTATGAAGGTGGCATGAGCTGTACACAAATGAAAAAAACGCACTTGCCTAAAATATAAACGCTATCACTATACTAAAACCTAATTTACAAAAAAAATACAAAAGGGACAACCAGTTTATTATAGAAGACGGTTTATTACAGAAATAGTGTCAATGTCATATTGTCATTTGTTGTCATTGTCACTGTGGTCCACCGTCCACTGTTTTTTTTTTTTTTTTTTCTTCTTTGGCCACCGTCCACTGTTGTCAGTCATTTTATTCTTATTTTTCTAAAGTGGCAAGTAATGTTTTTGACTGGCATGAGCTCTTAGAGGAACTTTAGACGATCAATCCGTTAATCTGATCAGGGGGCTTACTATCACCTTTTATAAAAACGTTCAATTTCCATTCAGTTCAAAAGCAGGCCTACTTCTGCTCTGCTAATAATCGTACTAGGAGAGTATTAAAAGTGAACGACTATTGCACGAATTTCACCGAAGTTGAATGGTAATGCTTGTCTGTGGCCTGCTGTAACGCCATTGTCTTTTTAATAGGCATCGTTCAAAAACTTAAATCTCCTATTACCGGTTTTTTGAAAATAATAGAAACATGATTTTCTTAGGTATATACATATTCTAACTATGATTATGTATAACAAATTACCTTGATACCATATCTAAAAGCACTATAGAGCTTAATTTCACGTTCAAAACAACTTTGAAAGATTGAATGTGATTTTGAACGTGTGTGGTTACGTCGTGCAACAATTTAAAAAAAAAATGTATTTTTGCTTGCGCGCCAAATAAATAATAATTATTTATTTGTATGTTTGTATTGTCTTCACAATGTCGTAAGTTTGTTTACATGGTGAAAATATCCTAATGGTGTACTTAATTTACGCATTTTTAATTGGATTGGAATGTCGCTCAGATTTTATAACAATTAATGTGGTGAATTTTATTTCTAGTAAAACACGAACAAGTCGTGTTATTATGACCCAACTGCTTCGCCGGGAGTTCTTAAATAATCCTAGAGAAATAAATGCAGTTAGGTATAACAAATCCTTCCAAGCATGAACATAGCAAAATAATGTGGAAAATGGTTGCAGAGAGAAGATAGTATTTTTGGGCCCGCTATAGTGTAACGTCTATTAATTAATACCTAAAAAAAATAACCTTAATATCATTTTAAATTGTCGATTTTTGAAATAAAGTTTAACCTGGATCACGAAATCGCAATAAAAAGAAAATGTTTTGATAATGCACTCAATTGATTCAACTCCCGTTATGGTCGTCAGTGTAATAAATACGTGTATTGAAGCGTATATTTTAACTATTTTAAATAAAAATATATTATATTCCTATTATATTTATACAGATCGAGGTGGTAACCAAATCTATTTTTAGAAAAACCATTGCCGCTGCAGCAGGTCCCTGTGTTTAATCCCATTTTTTTAAGTTTACACTCTCGAGTTTAGTAAAAACAACGTGAAACGGATTGCAGTTTTTGGTTTCTTGTCAGTTTGACTCTAGTGTTGTACTCAGTTATTAACGGTTGCTACATATTAGTACTTAATCTGTGATTAACGGTCAGGCACTCGATTGTCCCGATTATGTAGTTCGAAAACTCAATTCAAGTTGAATCTAAGGTAGGTACAGACGCCAGCACATCAAGTTACTACAATCTGTCAGATTTCTTTAATAGATTTTCGACTTTATTGCTAAATCATAAGGTTCAAGGTTGATTGGGAAAATCTGACAGATTCGGGTAGGTTGACCTGCTGGCGTCCGTACTATAGATTCAACTTGAATTGAGTACCCCCCCTCCAGTACCTACCTTAAAGCAAGATCCAGAAAAAAAGGTTACATGCTCTGTGATCCAGAATAAAGCAACCGTTCTTTATTGGTACAACGGACGCCAGCTGGTCAACCTACCCGAAACTGTCAGATTTTCCCAACCTTGAACCTTATGTTTTAGCAATAAAGTCGAAAATCTATTAAAGAAATCTGACAGATTGTAGTAACTTGATGTGCTGGCGTCTGTACATACATAGGTATTTAAGTCGGTAACATTCAACTAAGATCGGCTTTGATTTAAGTCAGTAACATTCAACTAAGATCGGCTTTGTTCGGCTTTGTAAAGAGTGTTTCTCCTACTCACATTCCACTGTCAATCAGAAAATCAATGACGGTACGACGACGATTTTAATGACAAATTACACGTTAACAACTTCTCCCCAGCGAAAGCACTAGGAAGTGGTGAAGGGCGGGCGTTTTAGGCGAGTTTCTTTTGTAATTTTGACATTCAAAAAGTGATGATTCTCAGCTTAGTTTGAATACTTTATCTAATCGCGACTACATCAAGTGGCACATCGAGAGAAAATGGACTCGATCCTTTATTTAGAGTACTGAGTTTCATATTATAATCAAGCCGCAGCACTATCTATCTGACACTGTCAAAAAGACAAGTGTCACAAGAAGTGTCCAAAAACATTTCTTTCATTTATTTATTTAGTCCGTTTCTTTCGAATTGCATGAAATTGATATTTTTTGTTTTCCTGTGTGTAATTGAAGGGTTTTAATGAACTGGAATCTTCACGACGGTACAGCATTTACTCCAGAAGGATGTTGTGTTAATAATAATTGTTCAGTAAGATTTCAACGCAATGTGCGAAGACATTGTTGGCGTTGGCTGTTGTGCTTGTGCACATGTAGACATGGTATCAAGATGAGAGGTGGAGCGACCTGCATAATTTTAGATGAAATACTATTTACTTCTAAGTCGTCTGACGTTGAAATTGTTATCCTACATATTAATAATAAAAATATTTTGTTAATTATGTGATTTTTGATTTCATGAACCGTACCATACACCTTTGAATTGTTTAATCCTACTATTTATTACTGAAAAGTGCACTATTTTACTAAATTATAAAACCGAGGCCAAACTACTCACTAAACAATAGCTATTTTAGTGTGCTCTATGTCATGATCGTATTTCTCAGTAGGTATTCCCGTTAGACAAGTTGAACTATTCTTTATTACCACTGTAATGTAGACATCCAAGGGAACAAATAAACCTGCAGCTTTTAAGCCTCTGTGACACTGAAGTAAAATAAAATTGTGCATTGAGTGGCGTGGGTCATCTTGCAGCTTCGCCCTCGATGCGGCTGGCTATAGTCCTGCGGAGGCGCGATGCCAGTCAGTGGATACAGATACAGCATTCGCAACAGGGTCGGTTTTGACAGGGACATCGACGCGCAACCTGGTACAGACGCCAGCACATCAAGCTACTAAAATCTGTCAAATATCTTTAATAGATTTTCAGCAACCAGTCATAATCAATAATGTCTCATTTAGAGCTGTATCCACTAACTTAGCGTGGGCTGATCGGCTCCATACTGGACAGGCCTGCGGAAAAACAAAGCGCCATTCCAGTTGTTCGCACGACTTGAGCAGATGCCTCCCATCTGGTGGATACGTTAGGCGACAGAGTAAGTGACTTCTGGGATGCACTTTCTGTTTGACATTTTCGCAGTTTCTCCGGGAGGGACCTATCCAAAGTGATGCCAAGATACTTTGGGTGAGTACTGTAGTCAATGTAAGTGATTGGAACCCCTAGCCATGAGATATTTAATGTTCGTCCCGCTTTTCTGTTACGAACGTGGAATGCGCATGACTGCGTTTTAGAGGGATTTGGTTTCAGGTTTTAGGGCGTTGCTGAGAGGGCGGTGGAAAGGTTGTTTTCAATCTCCTCAAAGTGAGTGGCTTGGCAAGAGGTCTGCGTACAGAAAGAGGGTTGTATTTGGGCTCACCGGTTGATCATTAGTGTAGATGTTAAAGAGCAGAGGGGCCAGTACATTGATTACACTAGGCATTGCTATGTGTGGTCACTATTATTTTATTTTTAGTAGGTACTAGGTCAAATAAGAAAAATATTGATTCATAAATTCCCTTTATTCATTTCAAAAGGGTTATTTATTTTCCTAGTGCGACGCCGCGCCGTCGGTTTCTTTTTTCTATTCGATATTCACTCTCCAAATATTTCGTGCTCGTCACACATCTACAAAAGAATTAGAGAAATAATAAAAATAAGTGTTGTATGGGCATTGAATTACAAAACAATGTTGAAAAAGCTCGTCTAATAGTAACTTATTCAAGATGGATATAATTTGACGTTACAAACGTTCAGCAGTCGTTTTACTGTTGTCAATTAGCACGCCATAGTATAAAATTCTATACAAAAAACAAGGTGAACAGTTTTTGTAAACGTCAGCGTAGCAGGCCTGTTGCAGGCCTGCTAATAAGACCGCATAGTACAAAAAAGCAATGCAGTTCAACTTCTGCCCTGCTATAAGAGGTGATAGTAAGCCCCCAGAGTAACAGACTATTCAATATGTACGCTTTGGAATGGGCAACGGCTTCGTCTTTCTGACTGAGTGACTCCTTGACAATGAGGTTAAAAACTGAAGGCTCGTCATACGTGGCATCACCATTCAACGTCTAAAAGCCGCCATTGTTTTGTTTATGTTTATTATTAAAAGACGAGCTAAGGAAGAGGGAAGCGTCTACCGCTGGTAAACAAGCAGCTTTTGTGGAAAAGACAATAAATGAACGTTTTTATAATTTATAGGTTTTCTTATGTTTGTTAACTTGAAGTTCCTTCTCTGGTTAAGACTAGAGGCGTACTACAGGAATAACCTGATCAGATTTGAAAACCAACTCGAGGATGATTTTCCTGTCCGAAAAACTTTAGAGAGTTAATTCTAGTACTGATCTAATATGATAATATAAACACACACACCTTTATATAGTAAAGGTGTGTGTGATTTATAATAAGTACAAGGGTCCCCGTATTTTTTGCAGTCATTAGCTGCGCAACGGGGCATAATAAGAATTAATTAAGCGTAAAAGAAACTTACTTGCAAAGAATGTATGAATAGTGAAAGCTAGCTGTAAAATTTTTCTATCAATCATCAATATTTTGCATTACTTACACCACTGGCACGACGATCAATATGGCAACCAAATAAGTAAGGGCCTGTGCACACCACGTTTTTTAAACGCGCCGTGACGCGCGTTTGTAGCGATACGCACGCGAGTCAGACGCAGCCTGTAGACCTTCTATAGGATAAAAGCGAGCCGTCGACGCACGTTTCTAAAACACGCGTCAACGGCGCGTTTAAAAAACGTGGTGTGCACAGGCCCTAAGATCGCAGATTGAACAAAAGTCAGGTTGATCGTCTAGAGTCCCCATACAGACTTATATCGAATTTATCAAAAATCTTCGAGAAAATCATACATCGTAGACTCACAAATTATTTAGATTTTCAGATCATAAAAGAGGAACAAAACGGCTTTCAAAGGGGAAGATCAACTACTTTAGAGCAGCATTTAAACTGATAAAAAATGTAATTGATAATCCAGATAAACGCATTCCAGTATCTGTCATCTTATTTGACATGAGCAAAGCTTTTGACTTTGTAAACCACGACTTACTAATACAAAAGTGCAATAACTACGGAATTAGAGAAATAGTGATTGATTGGATTACTAGTTATTTATTTAACCGGCAACAAAAAGTACAAATAAGCACAATAAATAAAAATAACGACTCCACATCATAATAGTTCTGAATATAGCCGAAATAAATCAGGAGTACCCCAAGGAAGCATACTTGGCCCATTACTTTTCCTCATTTACATCAACGATTTACCTACAGCTTTACAACAACAATGCATACTTTTTGCTGACGACATATCGATAGTAAATCAGAAACAAATTACAAAAAAATCCTTATTGAAACAGTAAACCAAGTCTTAAAATGGCTCGAAAACAATTATATCTGTGCAAATTTAAATAAAACCAAATACATAAACTTTAAAAACTACAATTCTAAACTAAAATCATTTAAAGTTAATTGTCAAGGACAACAAATTATCGAAGTTAGTGAATACAAATCTCTTGGACTTATTCTAGACCAGCATTGTAACTGGAAACTACATAACACGTATGCAAGAAACTAAATAAATTTGTATTTGCTCTTAAACGTTTAAGATGTACCGCGAGTGAAGCTGTTGCACTTACTGCTTACCATGGGTAAATTTCCTCTTTACTCAGATATGGGCTGCTGCTCTGGGGGAACTAGCCGAATATTAAGGATGCCTTCCTAGTACAGAAAAAATGCCTAAGAGCAATCTGCGGTATTAGTCCTTTAACATCCTTCAGATCCCGCTATATTTTTTTCATAATGCAAGCTGGTGTATTTGTCAAAGAGCACTCTAAATTTTTTACAACATGCGACTTACATTCAAAATATACCCGTCGAGACCCAACACGAAAGCACTTTATGTCATAAGAATAGCTTTATCACAGCAATTAAATTTTTCAACAATATTCCAAAAGAAATAAGGGAACTCCCTAAAACGCTTTAAATCAAAACTACACAAATGGCTTATTGGTAATTGTTTTTATAGTGTAAAAGATTTTTTTGATAAAAAAGTAGCAGATAAATATAAGATTTATGATGTTGAGATTTAATTATATTACTTTATTTAAACTATTATTCTGTTTAAATAGATACGAACCCCATTAGGATTTCGTATCAATGTCATGATAAATGTTATAACTTTATGTGTTTTTGTTACATTTAACATTCTTAAATATTTGTATGCCATTCCATGGCGAAACATGTAAGATCATCTCCCACTTTACGAAAGAAGAAAAATTTCTGATCTAGCATTTTTACTCAAAATTGCAGACGGATCTAACGACATCCCTGAGCTCGTTTTTGCGCAAACCTCGTTTGTTGCACATACCAACAACAAGAACAATTTACAGACAAAACTCGTACATGATTAGGGCGAGCCGTATGTATAATGAGACCTGCCGGGAAGTTGATATAGATCTTTTTAATACCAGTGTGCCTAAATTAAAGAAGGCTTTGCAATAATTTCTTCGACAGAATAACATAGCCCTGAATATACAGTTTATTAAAGTAACACTGTCTGCTACCTAGTACATACATAGTTAATTGATATTCTATGTGTGAAAACTTGTAATTGGCCATCATCATTTTAAAACTAAGTAACTATTATTGTGTAAGATTAGCTGTAAGTTTTCCAAAAATAATAAAATAAAATAAATAAAATAACTTTATTTATAAGACCTTAAAGGTTTTAAAGCAAATAAATATATTCTATTCTATTCAGAAATTCCATTGGACCACTGTCAATAGACAATGAAAGAAACATTATTTGACTTAAAGGCCGCAGTAGCCAGTTCATTAAATTTCCAAAAAAAAAGACCATGGCAATGCTGTCATTTTGACAAAGTTTGACAACTTTGACATAGTTTTTTTGACAAGTTGGTTGTAAAATGGCAAAATTGTGTGCGTTGTGTTTATTTTATGAGAATTTTTAATTAAAATTCACAGAAATGGATGAGGTTGCTAAACTAGAACATCTTTCGCTTGTGTCGAAACTCTGCACTGAGCTGGACAACCATTTAGGATTGAATGATAAAGATTTAGGTAAGTTTACGTCTAAACATAATGGTGATGCTTTGTATTGGTTTTCTTCCTCATGCAATTCAATTTTACCTTTACTGGGCTTTTGTTTGTGGATCAAGCCCTGCACTTAGCGTAGAATTTCCTAATTTCAATCTTGTGAATAAACATTCAGTAACTGTATTTGTAGGTGTGTATTTTGTGTTTGTGTGGGTGTGTGTGTATTTGTGTGGGTGTGTGTGTTAGAAATTACATACCGCTAAGATGGTTATTTTGATGAGAGTCCTGATACATTTTGCCTTACGGCATGCAAAATTATTTATTATAATACATTTACTAGACAAAAAACATAAACAAACATAAAAAAGCATTCCATTCATTAAGCAACATTACTATCATTATTAAAAATACTCATATTATTCAAAAACATTCGGAATTAGGCACAATGCCAATAATTTAAATTAAAAAGTTATTATGCGTTGAGTCCCACTTCTTATTCACTTCCGCCACCGCATGCCTATTGTCCTGGTGGCAGACACAATTTCTTTTTAATGAAATAAAATTCCTATACTCGTGGTTTTTCCATGAGTGTAGGATGAAACTAACAAACGCAACATCCTTTTAAAGAAGACCAAACTCTGTGCCAAATGTTACCGCAATCCGTTCGGTGGTTTGGGCGTGAAAAGGTAACATACAGACAGACAGAGTTACTTTCGAATTTATAATATTAGTATGGATAGATTTTATAGAATTACGATTAACTATTAAATTTTATCATAAATTTTTCAGCTGAATTTATCATTGATATAGCTGACAAGAATCCCACATTCGACTGTTTCAAGAAGGCACTCATTGAAAATGGAGCTGAGTTTTCAGATTCTTTTATGACTAACTTATTGCGTATCATACAGCACATGAAACCTGCCAATAACACCACACAAAAAGGTGAAACTGGCTATGAAAGTTCAGACCCATTGGCTAATAAGTTTCCAGGTCTTGCTATTCCCAATGAAAAGCCTCCCACATTCTCATCAGATGAAGAGAGTGAGGAAGACAAGGATGATAAGAAAAACAAAAGACTAACAGCAAAAGAAATATTTAAAGATGAATCAAAGACTAAAACAAATGATGCTGTGGTTGATCAAGCTATGGCTGAGTTGGAAGCCCTGGCACCATCCCAAGGTGCAGCTCCTATAAAAGAACCTTTAAAGAAAGAAATAATTAAAGTTAATGTCAAAAAAAGAGAACGAAGCCGCAGTCCTGAGCATAAGGACATAAGTAGAAAAAGAGACCGATCTAGAGACAGAGATAGGGATAGAAAAAGTAGGTCCAGAGAGCGAGACAGGGAGAGAAAAAGTAGGCGTAGCAGGAGTAGAGATAAGAGGAGCCGCAGTAGAGACCGTAGGAGTAGAAGTAGAGATAAGGACAGAGATAGAAGAAGACGGTCCAGGAGTCGCCCTACCTCTAGTCGTCATAGGTCAAGAGACAGGCAAAGGAGATCAAGATCTAGAGGAAAGGGATCCCCATCTAGAAGTAGGACATCCCCGAGTAAAGGGAGGTCGTCCCCACCTAGAGGAAGGGGATCCCCAAGTAAAGGCAGGTCATCCCCGTCTAAACGAAGGTCATCACCTCCAAGAGGGAGGGGGTCACCCTCTCATGATAGAGAACAAAAATATGGTGACTATGGCAAGAAGTTTAGGAAGAAGAGCCCTGAGGTTGAAATGAGTGATGATCCTGAGCCTGGGAAAGTAAGTACTAGTTTTTTATATCTTTCGTGATGATTGAAGATTCAACATTCTATATTTGATCATTTGTGAAAAATAGTTTCATCAGGTCTATTTCAAATACCCAGATTTTACTAGTTATTTAGTTTTGTTTCAGTGTAACCTACACACATCAGTAACCTAAGGTTGATTGGTAGAAAATGCCTCAGGCATTAATTCCACTTTTTAACCGACTTCAAAAAGGAGGAGGTTCTCAATTCGTCGGAACCTTTTTTTTTTTTTTTTTTTTTTTATTTTTTTTTTTTATGTATGTTCCCCGATTACTCGGAGACGGCTAGACCGATTTCAAAAATTATTTTTTTGTTTGAAAGGGTATACTTTCCAGGTGGTCCCATTGTCATCAGGTCAGGATCTGATGATGGGATCTTGGAGAAATCGAAGGAACTCTTCAAGTATTATAGGCACACCTATAGCGATTTGGGTATTTTTTATAGTAACTCGTGCATTTGCTCTCGGAAAGCATCATTTGGTGAAGTGGAACCGATGATGAAGACCACAGATGGCCACCGGAACTACTCAATAATAAATATTTCCCGGTTTGCGATTCGATTACTTACTTTAATATGGTTGCTAAGCAAGTTATGCTCGTCACAATGCGAATGGTGAAATGGAGCTGATGGTGGAATACCAGGAGAACTCTTCAACAATTAACGTCCCTGCATCGGGAAAAGCAATATTTTGTAAAAGGCGATGAGCAAGTTGGCATTAGGCTATTGTAACTTAGATACATTATAAACAGACACACTAAAAACCGAGAAATAAAAACTTTTTAACAAAAAAAAAACCGACTTCCAAAAAAACACTACAAAGTGAAAAATAACTTTTATTTCGGAAGTCGGTGGCAAAAAACTAAAATACAGATCCAAAGACACCGACTTCCGAAATAAAAGTTATTTTTCACTTTGTAGTGTTTTTTTGGAAGTCGGTTTTTTTTTTGTACAGTATTTTTTTTACTTGTGCACAAAGTTAGAATAAATAAAATCTTTTTCTCAGATCTACAGTGGAAGGATAGCGAACATAGTGCCATTTGGTTGCTTTGTACAACTTGAGGGTGTGAGGAAGAGGTGGGAGGGTCTTGTACACATCTCTCAGCTGAGGTCCGAGGGCCGCGTCACCAACGTGTCTGATGTTGTCAACAGAGGAGATAAAGTGAAGGTAAGTTAGAAGACAAAGATTTTAATTAAATAATTAAAACTGTTTTTGAAAATTGGAAGTACATGTTTGATTGCCCTTGTTGGGTCATGTTTTCGTAATAATGTATTTCTTGTTATTGCTTAGCATGAGGTAATCTTTGAAAGTCATAAAAAATCTACCATTTCTATAAGCTACATCTCCGTTAGGAATATAATATGTGTTCTGTGCACTACATTGAGTAAAAAAAGATATCATCGTAATATTTTGTGTTGTTTCAGGTTAAAGTGTTGTCAATGACAGGACAGAAAGATATCATCGTAATATTTTGTGTTGTTTCAGGTTAAAGTGTTGTCAATGACAGGACAGAAAGTGTCTCTTACTATGAGGGATGTGTGTCAAGAAACTGGTAAAGATCTGAACCCAGCATCACATGCACATTTGGAGGTAAATATAAAGCATAAAACTGTATTGAAATGAAACAGTTATTTTGGATCAAACACTTGTAGCCCACTAAACGGCACTAAACAGTTGTTGTGTTTATGTATTTCTAGATTGTCTATTAAATTAATATTTTCCTGATATTAGGCTGAACGCGAGGGACGCAATCCAGACCGTCCCCCGCCAAACGCCACAGTGTTGGCAGGCCTGCAGGGCGGTCTTGATCCTGACGAGGACTCCAGTCGGAAGAGGGTCACCAGGATCTCCAGCCCTGAGCGATGGGAGATCAAACAGGTAAGAAAAACTGAAGGAACTTCTCACCCTTCTTGCAAACCTCTGCACAGCTGCTAATTGCCTAAATACGGGAATCCATATAAATCACATATAAATGTCAATAGAAGGAACAGGCGCAATGAGAAAATCTGTTTTTTTAGTAATAGTTGACAATGGTTTTAATGGGTCACTCTACAAGCCGCGCACATTTTTCCTAAACTGCATACATATGTACAGAAGCATAATAATGGCAGACAACGTGCTGCCATCACACGGACAAGCTCTCAGTTTTTAACCCCATTGGATTAATAAACTCATTTCCACCCGACAGATGATATCATCAGGAGTCATAGACAAGAGCGAGTTGCCGGACTTCGATGATGAGACAGGTTTGTTGCCGAAAGACGAAGACGGTGAGGCTGACATCGAGATTGAACTTGTAGAAGAAGAACCACCGTTCTTACAAGGTCACGGCCGCGCGCTGCACGACCTGTCACCTGTCAGAATTGTGAAGAACCCAGATGGTTCCCTCGCACAAGCCGCCATGATGCAGTCAGCGCTATCAAAAGAGAGAAGAGAACAGAAGATGATACAGAGAGAGGCAGAGATGGAGAGCGTACCAATGGGACTGAATAAAAATTGGATAGACCCTCTTCCAGAAAGCGATGGTCGAGCTTTAGCTGCCAACATGAGAGGGACGGGTATAACTCCTCAAGATCTACCAGAATGGAAGAAGCATGTGATTGGTGGGAAGAAGTCTTCTTTTGGCAAGAAGACGAATTTGTCTCTTTTGGAACAGAGGCAGTCGCTACCCATCTATAAGCTGAGGGATGAGTTGACTAAGGTGTGTATGAATGCACTTACAATCTAGAGATTTAAATGTTCGTACATGTGAATATGTCTATCTACTTCCCAAAACAAACACAAAGACAAATAAATAAATTCTATTCTATTCTATTCTAAACCTATTGCTTGTCCAAAAAAACTCTGGAACATCCTTATCGTTTAAGAAAACTTCGTTGTTTTTATTGCTTGAACCTAGTGATTTTATTTTTCCTACTATTACCATATAATTTACTGTTATCACAAATTCTGACTTCATTCTGTTATCGAACCAGGCTGTAGCCGACAACCAGATCCTGATAGTAATTGGTGAGACTGGCTCGGGAAAAACAACCCAGATCACTCAGTACCTCGCGGAATGCGGTCTGACCGCTCGCGGTAAGATCGCGTGCACGCAGCCGCGTCGTGTGGCCGCCATGTCCGTGGCCAAGCGAGTGGCGGAGGAGTTCGGCTGTCGGCTGGGGCAGGAGGTCGGCTACACCATCCGGTTTGAAGACTGTACGAGTCCTGAGACTGTTATCAAGTAAGTGTACGCTAATTTTGGCATCTTTTTACATAAAATGACACTGATCCCTCAATTCGGCAAAGATATTTATTATTATTGATTATTTAGATTGCAAAAAATCTGCTCGTCGTACAATAGTAAATTACCCCGTTTATATAACGTTAATAACTGCAATATTTACATTTCTATATCGTCTGAAAGTATAAGCCTGATATAGCCGATCCACCTTGAGTAAGCATATGGGGATAAATGCTCGTTACTTCTCTGTATGAGAAGAAGCCTTAAGCCTTTGTCCTGTTGTGGGACAGCACTATCACTAGGATCACAATTATTTTGTTACTAATCTTTTTGTTAATGTGAGTTGTTTGTGCTGGCAGAGGACCCCTAGAACATAATATAGTGACCTTACTAGGGATGTTCTTCAGAAAGGTCAGGTGCGTAGTATTCGCAACCGGCGTGCATTTATGAACGTAAACGAGGCAAAATGAGTACATATGTAAGGATCGAAGCAGGTGGAATTCTGTAGTTTCTACCCAAGGGAAAAAGGCGAGTGCGTGTATGTTGCGTATGTGTGTATGTTCTTAATTGTTTAATATTCCTTTCTCAGGTACATGACAGACGGTATGTTACTCCGCGAGTGCCTCATGGACCTGGACCTTAAATCCTACTCCGTCATCATGTTGGACGAGGCTCACGAGCGCACTATCCACACAGACGTACTCTTCGGCTTACTCAAACAAGCCGTACAGAAGCGACCAGAACTCAAGCTGATCGTCACATCAGCTACCCTAGACGCTGTCAAGTTCTCACAGTACTTCTTCGAAGCCCCCATCTTTACTATCCCTGGTAGAACGTTCCCTGTTGAAGTCATGTACACCAAGGAACCAGAAACTGATTATTTGGACGCGTCATTGATAACTGTGATGCAAATACATTTGAGGGAACCTCCAGGAGATATTTTGCTATTCTTGACTGGTCAGGAGGAGATTGATACAGCGTGCGAGATTCTGTATGAGAGGATGAAGTCTTTAGGCCCAGATGTGCCAGAACTAATCATTCTACCTGTATATTCTGCGCTACCTTCTGAAATGCAAACACGTATCTTCGAGCCAGCACCTCCCGGCTCAAGAAAGGTCGTCATAGCTACCAACATTGCGGAAACTTCGCTGACCATAGACGGAGTTTATTATGTTGTCGATCCTGGATTTGTGAAGCAAAAAGTTTATAATTCAAAGACTGGAATGGACTCTTTGGTCGTGACGCCTATTTCACAGGTATATGATGATCAAATTAATAATTGTGATAATAAAAAAAAGTTTTTAAATTCTTATTTTCAAGATCCTGTATACCTACTTTTCGCTGTTTAAAGTTTATTATTTTTATTTATGTTCGTTTAAATAATGTTTCTTTGTTTGGTACAGGCAGCAGCAAAACAGCGAGCGGGTCGCGCCGGTCGGACGGGCCCCGGCAAGTGTTACCGACTGTACACGGAGCGCGCCTACAGAGACGAGATGCTACCCACGCCAGTGCCTGAGATTCAGCGCACTAATCTTGCCACCACCGTATGTATATTCACTGCTGATTACAAAGCCCTCTGACTTGTCGCCTTTGCTTCCACTGATACAGTACATCTTCAATATGATTATATTATTTGTCTATAGAATACTAACTGTGCCATTTTTCAAAGGAAAGCCGGTAGGAATCGAGTTGTACGGAAACTTCACCACTGCAGTACAACCACCTCTTTATTGTGGGCAAAAGATGGAGCTATAGGGGACGTATAGTTTTGATGTTTCATTTAAATAAAATAGCTCCATCTCTTGTCTAGAGATAAGCCAGCTCTCGCTTACGTTATTGAGACTGTCACTTGGCTAAATTTCGATTCCCCGTTTCAATAAGTCTGTTCAGAAAATTTGAGATTGGTTCCCTTCATCTTCTATCGTGTCGTGTTGGCAAGCATGAAAATAGTTCATATTGTTGTGAAAAGATTAGAAGTCAGCAAATAAATAGTGTACAGCTTTTATGCTCCTCGGAGAGAACTGGATTCCATACCGAACCTTCTTTTCTTAACAGCCTGTAAGTTTGCCATAAACGTCATGTTTTGTAAACAGGTGCTGCAACTAAAGACGATGGGTATCAACGACCTGCTGCACTTCGACTTCATGGACGCGCCGCCGGTGGAGTCACTTATCATGGCATTGGAACAACTGCACTCCTTGTCCGCGTTAGACTCGGAAGGGTTGCTCACCAGGCTTGGTCGAAGGGTAAGTTATTCTTATCTAGCAGGTTCTAAAGTTGTAATTTCTTTTGGAATGGATAAATGTCGTTTGGTGTGAAGCTACGTTATTTTCATTGACGCCTATTCTTATTGCTGCAGCAAAACTAAGTCCTAACGAATATGAAACAGAGCTCAAAATCGAATCCATGCAAATGGCATTGTCATAAAAACATAATGTAATTCAGTCAATATTAAATTTTTTGACGGTCGTGAATAACATACAATCTGATACTGACCTGCAAATTGTAAAAAAACTCCAATAAATAGATTTTCGCGGGCTATCCTGGCGCCAATGTCTCTTTTTAGCACTAACTAAAAATAATGTTATTGAAATTGTCTATAGTAACATATTTCCATTGCAGATGGCTGAATTTCCACTCGAACCAAACCTCTCAAAAATCTTAATCATGTCTGTAGCATTACAATGCTCAGACGAGATCCTGACCATAGTGTCAATGTTGAGCGTCCAGAACGTGTTCTACCGACCCAAAGACAAGCAGGCGCTGGCTGACCAGAAGAAGGCGAAGTTCAACCAGCCGGAAGGCGACCACCTGACCTTACTGGCCGTGTATAACAGCTGGAGGAACAATAAGTTCTCTAACGCATGGTGTTATGAAAACTTCGTCCAGATCCGCACGTTAAAACGAGCTCAGGATGTTAGGAAACAACTGCTTGGTATAATGGATAGGTGAGTTGTGATAACGGTCCATTTTCTTTATTACTAGAGGTCGGCGCAGTTTGTCCGATTTTTCCTGTCAGCCGCCACCTTATCGTTCACACTCAGTTCATCCATGTCATGCCTCACACAATCCCACTAAAAATTATAACATCGAAATCGAATGCTGGATAAGGTCTGAACCTGGTCTGAACTGTTAGAAAACCCGGTTTTTCGCTTTTCTGCATCTAATCAATCACCGCTATTACTTATTAATAATACTTCATAAGAGGGTTTCATTCATTGTTTCATCACAAAATCAAGCAAATCTAGCAATATTTTTACAATTTCTGAAATCTTTTATTTTCACAGTCAATTTAAATTCCTGTTTATAATTTCGCCAGGCACAAATTGGACGTTGTATCCGCGGGTAAGAATACGGTGCGCATCCAGAAGACGATATGTTCAGGTTTCTTCAGGAATGCGGCTAAGAAGGACCCACAGGAGGGGTACAGAACTCTGGTGGACAGTCAGGTGGTCTACATACATCCTTCTAGTGCGCTGTTCAATAGGCAGCCGGAATGGTCAGATTTTAAGTTTTGGACTTGATAAATACTTTAACTGCTAATACTTTTTTTGATGTCCTGGGTTTGTGTCCCATGTTGGGCAGTGTTATTGAATTTTTGGTGGGTGTACTATTAGGTACACCTCTGACTAACACTTAGAGGTTTACAGTGCTTAAAAAAAAATTGATTGAAAAAGATCCTACTAATATTATTTTATTTATTTAATACTTCAACCACATAAATGTACAGAGGCGGACTTAATGCCATAGGCATTTTCTACCAGTCAACCTTTGTTACTCTTTCAAGCAAAAACTACTGAACGGATTTGGATGAAACTTTACAGTAATGTAGCTTATACGTCAGAATAACACGAACCCCCTTACTAATAAATGTTGTATAGCGTTTGTATAGTTATACAACGTTTTGTCTTCTTCTTTCGAAAGTCAAATTACTGACGACTGAAAGAGAGAAATCGGTGTGTAACTATTCATCTGTCATCTAATATAATACGTTTATTAGTAAGGGGGATAGAATACTTTTTATCCCGATATTCCCACGGGATCGAAATTTATGCGGGTGAAACCGCGGGGCGCAGCTAGTCTTAAATAGTTTCAACTTAATCAGTCCAGTAGATTCGGAGCAAATTGGCTGTGACAGGCGGACAGACAGACAGTCGGAAAAACACACGAGTACTCCTCTAGCTAGGGGTTCCGTTTTTCATAAGGACTTACGGAACCCTAAAAAGAAATGGTATTCTTTCATTCATCTTCTTTCGTTCATCATATCTCAATCCTGGGTTTTTTAAGCTTGCATCAATGCCCGTATAGCCCTGACCTGAACCTATGGGCGAATAGACCATGTATTGTGGTTCCTAATGTTTAATGTAATTTACATACATAAACTCACGCGTTTTTAATTAATGTAATATTTCTATCATAATCAGGGTAATCTACCACGAGCTCGTCCAAACTACGAAGGAGTACATGCGCGAAGTGACCACCATAGACCCGAAGTGGCTGGTGGAGTTCGCGCCAGCATTCTTCAAGTTCTCCGACCCCACCAAACTGTCCAAGTTCAAGAAGAACCAGAGACTAGAGCCGCTCTACAACAAGTACGAGGAACCGAACGCCTGGAGAATATCAAGAGTACGCAGGAGAAGGAATTAAACTGTCCACTGCCAACGCTAGATCTAATTAATTTACTTCAAATTATATTGATAAGGAATGCGAAATGTTATTTTCTTAATGTTGTTATTATCCATTTATACTCATCCTCTGGCCTCTATCCTACATCTTCCTATACGATCATAGAAATGGAATCGCACCCCGAACATGCCTGAAAACAAACTAACTGACACGATATTACAATCGTTACGTAACGAAAAAGCGTTATGCCCCCTTCATGCGACTCGCGAGAAATCGTTTTTGAGGGTATTAGACGATAGCAAGGTCAAAAAGAAAATCCAAGATGGCGGCTGCAAATATTTTCTAATTTTCCGTCATGGTTGTCGTGTCTTTAGCACCGTCGAAAACATGTCCGTGACTACCGCCACCCCACCAATGGTATGGTATATCTCGTAAACTACTGGAGTACTAAACCCGATAGTGAGCTCAAAATAAAAATCTAAGATGATGGATGCGTAACTTACTAATTTTTCGTCATAGGTGTCGTTTTCATAGTTTTCGAGGGTGCTGAAGCTAATAGAGAGGTCAAAATGAAAATCCAAGATATTCGTTTCGTTGTATTTATGCGTTGTAACATTCTATAACGGTTGGATTGATGTGTTAGTGTAATAACGAAACGTTAATGAATGTCAATTGTCAATGTCAAAAACTCAGAGAATCCGTCTGTTATTGGGGATTTGTACTAAAACTAAGTAAATTTATGGGATAAAATGAGCTGAAACAGCGTAATTAGTTACGCAATACTTCTAATAATTTATCGTAAAACTGCACAAAATAAATTTAAAGAGCCATGGACTTCTTTTCGGAAATAATCGGCGAAACAGTGATCCTTGGAATAGATACCCTAATATTGGGCTTTTGTGTGAAACAACTGAGCAAATGTAAACATATCCTTAATGCTTTGCAGGTAAACACAATACTTTTGATTACTACATCATCATCATCAGCCTATAGCAGTCCACTGCTGGACATAGGCCTCCCCTAATGAGCGCCATAGCGCCCTGTCTTCAGCTTGACGCATCCAGCATCTGCCTGCAGTCTTTCGCAGATCGTCATCCCACCAACCATTGATTACTACGATTGGATATAATCTCTAACAACAGTTTTATTCTAAGTACCTGTTAGAAACCTTGGCTAAATCACATTGCTGATTTACTGCTTTTTATTTGCTTCACGAAATATTAGACATTACTTACATCTGGATTTTTTATTTCCCTTCCAAGAATATTTGTAGAATCTCCAGTTCCCTTGGCCTGTCGTTTATTTTCACAAAAACAAAATAGGCTATACAGGTTTTAAAATTATTCAGTACCATAAAAACATTACAGACAGCTCCTGTGCTGGACATAGACTCGACGCTGAACAAAGAGATCAACAAGTACTCCAACAACACCATCCCATATGTGGTGATCAGAGGACTGGTGAAGCCACTTGGCAACCCTATCACCAGTAACTATAACAACTCTGTGACAGGTGTGGTGCAAAGGTAAGGGTTAAAAACCAAAGTTAAAAAAAGTCTTAAGTAATTTATTTGTCAGAAACACTATTATTAATTCATTACGAAAAGGTCTACATGTTTCACCATTAACTGGTAAATAAATATTAGTTACAAGATTTCAAATAAATGAGTCAATAAGAATAAAATTACTTAGATGGATTAAAATGAATTGCAAAACATTAAATTATGTTGTCACTCTTAAGTTAAAAATAATCCTTATCCCTTTGTAATATTGTCAGTTACAACAACGTCACCATTAGGCCGCGTTTCCACTGACGCGGAGCTGGGCGGAGAGGAGCGGAGACGAGCAGAAATCGCCAATCACAATGGTTGAAATCCTCATCGCGTCACTCGTGTAATCTGTGATTGGACGATTCCTGCACGTCTCTGCTCCGCTCCGCCCAGCTCCGCTTCAGTGGAAACGCACCCTTATATTTCATAGTAGCAGTACCCCGCGGTTTCACCCGCGTAAGTTTCGATCCTGTGGGAATATCGGGATAAAAAGTATCCTATGTCCTTTCCCGGGACTCAAACTATCTCGATACCAAATTTCATCTAAATCGGTTCAGCAGTTTAAGGGTGAAGAGGTAACAGACAGATAGACTTGCACAGTTAAAATATTAGTATGCATTACTGTCATTCAGATTGATCATTTTTTTTTTTTTTTTTTTATTCATTTCAGGCTCACAATCAAAGAGCATGTAATAGCCAGGACATCAGCAGGTTTCTGGTCGGACCAGACACGCACCATACATGAAGTGTGCAACTGCACACCCTTTGTCCTCAACAATGGGAAGTACAGCATCGAGGTGGTGGATGCACTCACTGCTGAATTGCTTGGTAAGTGTACCCATATTATTTTGATTTAAAAGAGTGTCCATGGAGTTTCTTGCCCGTTCTTCTCCATCTTTCTGACTGACCGACCCCTTCACAATTCAAAAGTGCCTGTAATAGGTTTAATAAATGCTTTGAGTTATAGTGAATTGTTTAAAAAATATGACAAACGTGCCTATGTTTTACTCGACTGTGCGACACAAAAGGAGGGTATTTATCACCCTATAATATGTATGTATGTTTTATTGCTTGCTTAGTTTGTGTCTCACTTCTTAGGCTACAAAACAGAGGCAAACTACTATTTTGTGTAATTTCTGGAAATGTTTACCTTACAAATATAATCCAGATTTTCACTCCACCTCTTTTAACTTAGTTCGGATTCGCTAGGTAAGTACACATGTCTTACCTATATTTCTTTTCATGGTGAGGCAAGACATCCAAGTTTACCCTATGTTTATTCTTCCATAGACATGGACGTCATCTCAGACAAGTTCGAGCCGATGTCGCCCGGTGTCATTGACCACGTGTGGGGGTTCTTCTCCGGGGTCCGACAGCGTGGTCTTCAGACCATGGAGGAGATGCTTCGGGACGGCTCTTACATCACCGCCATAGGAGAGCTCAGCCGGAGTAACACTGGCGAGATGAGGATACAGCCGCCTAAAGACGGCCTCCCCTTGTATCTGACGACAGCTACTAAATCAAGTTTGCTAAAACGGCTGGCCAGCTCGAGGGACTTTCTAAGGTATTATTAATTTATTCCAGGCAACAACAATAAACAAATTTAAAGAACTTATAAATCAAAATATAAAACCAATAATATCATCATCATCTGCCTAGCCTTTTCCCAACTATGTTGGGGGTTGGCTTCCAGTCTAACCATAAGCAGCTGAATACCAGTATTTTACATGGAGCCAGTAGCAGCCCTAGGGCGGTGCGAGCGGTGCGATGGCACCGGCGCCGTCATTGGGGGCGCTGAAATCAACCGAAATGCGACCACCAGGCACCAGTCAACGAATAGTTACTAATAGTAACTATTCGATGACTGATGATAGTAACTTACTATAAAGCGCGGACGCGGAGTCGCCTAATCGACCGAGTCGCGACTATTATTTGGGCGCGTAAACGGAGCGGGCGGCGCGGAAAGGTCCATATTGGAAAAAGCTTGTGCTGATTTGCACATCAGTTTGACAGGGGCACCACATTAAGATTTAGCACCACCTAAAAAAAATTCTAGGGTCGCCGCTGCATGGAGCGACTGCCTCCACAACCCAATTACTGGGTAATACGATACCCCTTGGTAAGACTGGTGGTCAGACTTTTGGGCTACTGACGACCCGTAACGACTGTTAAAGATCCACAAATGACAGCCCAACGGCTTAACGTGCTTTCCGAGGCACGGAGAGGTCTTGATATGTAAAGATGTATCTTTGACAGTCGTTACGGGTCGTCAGTAGCCCGAAAATTTGACACCCAGTCTTACCAAGGAGTATCGTATTACCCAGTAACTAGGTTGTGGAGGTCAGATAGGCAGTCGCTCCATGTAAAATACTGGTATTCAGCTGCATCCGGTTAGACTGGAAGGTTAGCTAGGCAGATGATATCGATTCCCATCATATCCACGGAGTTTCGCTAGTTAATTTAATTTGGCCCTGTATAGTATGGATTTGTGCTCGATTGATGGCATTAGGCCCGCCCCCTATTACATGGGACTTCAAAAACTGGCGAAATGAGGGTGTACTATAGGTACACCTCTGCTTTACCCTTCGAGAAATACAGGCGTTGTGTTATGTTATAAAACCAAACATTAAACTATTGACCCTTCTACAAAAAGGCGCGACGCACGACACGAATCGCGCGCGTCACAAAGGCACCGCAAGTCGCGCAACGAGCGGTGCCTTTGCGTCGCGCGCCATTATCAATCGAGCCTTAAGACGTAAAGCCGTACGTAACACGTATTGGTATGCTGAACATGGGTCATTCCATAGACATGATAAGCACGAAAGTGCCAAATGAACTACTTAGCAGTATAAAATACGCTTTGTCATAATCAAATGTTAAATTCACAGAGTACTGCTAGTAATATTCGGCACGGTAGCAGCGGCCGCGTCGTGTCGCGTGGCTTACAAGTACATGAAGCGTCGCCGGCGCCGCGCGCTCGAAGACTCCATGAAGAAACAACTCGCGGCGGGGCGCCGGGAGCGACGTGCGCATGCGCGGGAGAAGAACCTCGCCGATGTGCAGCTGTGTGTCGTGTGCACGGAAAACCCTAAAGAGGTAGGTGCCACAGAGTACTATAATAGGTACAGTTAGCAACGAAAGATGATTAGCAGTTCAGTTTTTAAATCATAATATTTACAAGAACTAGAGATTATGTAATACAATCACACAACACAAATAAATATTACGTGAAGTGCCGAGTAAAAGTCTAAGGCCAAGTCCTAACCGAAAGCGACGGTCGTCGCGCCAATAATTACGCGATGACATTACCTAAATAATGAAGTAAATACGCGACTTGATTGATCGTCTTGGTATGTCATATTCATAAGAGCGCCACGATCGCTCGCTTCCGGCTAGGACGGTTCCTTAGGGCGCCTACACACGAGCGCGATTTTTAGGCGCGCGCGTCACTTACGCATCGCTCCCTCTTTAGTTTTCTAATTTACATTAGAATTAAATGCTTCTCTTTTGAGGGAGCGATCGTGTGTACGTGCGCCCTTACGCAGGGTTACGAATGATTTTGATTGACTCGATTTTGACTCCATTTGCAATAAGATTAGACATTTAAATAAACCTTTTTTACAGTCCGTTCAACCGATTTCTAATTCTATTGCGTTGCTTGGTGGCATGACATATGGCAGCTGCAGTAAACAGTTGGTATTGTAACCACTTTTTTTCTTTTAATACTATCCTTATGCCTACGCTACGGTATATAAGTCAAAATCGGTTGAACGGACTGTAAAAAAGGTTTATTTAAATGTCTAATCTTATTTCAAATGGAGTATAGATGAATTAATCTAAAATTGACAGTTTTAAATCGACCGTAACTTTTTATGCCGGGCGACGGAGCCAAGATAACAAATAAAAACTTAATCATAAGTAATGCTTTTTTCAGATTATCTTGCTTCCCTGCGGCCACGTGTGTCTCTGTGAGGACTGTTCCGACAATATCACAGACCACTGCCCCATCTGTCGCGAGAGGATAGAGTCCAGAGCACCCGCCTTCATTACGTAGACGTGAACATACCATAAGCACGTATTATACTCATTTCATTTCACGAGTGCGCATGTGACGTTGTTCTTATAAACTACGCAATGGATATTGGTGTAGTTTTTAACCAGCATTTCGAGAATATATTTCCGAAGGTGTATGTGTAATAAACAATAATTAATATTAAATTTACATATAATAAGGAAATCCGGTTGTTTTGTCAAGTCGTAAAAACCGTTCGAAGCAGAGGCGGGTAGCTAGCATGACTGTCATAAATTGCAATTTTCGCGCGTTCGTGAAATTTAACGACTATAACAGTTTGTACAGCACAGATTGATATATTTTAGTGGTACAATTTCACAGGCTGCACCGTATTTTGTGTAGGTGCTATATTGATTCTCAGTAACAGCATAATCTACTGTTATGTTATAACAGATTCTTTACATACGTTATAAGTATTAGAACCATTGATCGGATGTGTATTTTTAGTATGAAATTGTAATGTTGTAAGGTAGACGTTTTGTCAGTGATTGTACAGGTATTATTAACGTGCCTAGGTGCTCATAGCTAGAAAAGTCTAATGCATTTGCTTGTTTGAAGTGTGTCTAAAAATAAATTTACAAGATTTGAATCTTGAGGGTAGAAATAATACTGTTAAGTCTAGTGGTGTATTAAAAGAAATTAATTGAAGTTTGTAAAATATTTATGTTGTTTTATTGATGTCAGAAACCTACACTGATCCCACCGCATGAGGCTGAACATGTGTCGTCTTCCTCCTGTCCGTTGAAAGGAGTCTCATCATCTGAGTGATCTGATACATTTGTATCCTTCACTCCATTTTCCATACTAGGATGTTTGTCTGTATTTGAAGTTTCATCTAAACCATATTGTTCTAATAACATATCAAGTTTCTTATTACTAGTAGCCGGGTCAACATTAGTTTTGCTTTTACAATTTCCTCCACAACAATTGTTTTTATTACATGTACCATTATTGCTTGTATTCTCTTTGTTTGATTTCTTATTCTTACTGTTTCTCTTATTACTATCTACTGCTATACTGGTATCATTCAAATCTTTAATAACATCCTCTAGTGCCCCATCGTTATGTGCCTGCTTAGCATGGTATTCCTCAAGCATCCTCTTTGCTTTGGAACTCTTGCCGATGCCAAGTTTGGGTAAGCCTTTGTTGAGTCCTTCAAGGAGGACACATGCCTTGCACACCTCCTGTGAGGACACAAACTTGCATCGACTGCATATCCTCTGTGTGGGGAGGGAGACCTGCTCCTTTACTGACATGGTTTCACCTGGAATTCATAATTATTATTGAAACTTTAATTATGAATGATGATTTGAATTACTGCTTCAGAACTTAAAATATTGTAAAATGGGAAGATCTTTATAAGTTAAGCAATGATGAACCTACCTGAATAAATAATATCCATGATACAAGCAGGCCTGATCTTCTCCATATCCTTGAGCAGTGCCCGAGCATGTCCCCTGTAAGCATTGGGAGCAAACACACATTCTGTGGAGAAGTAGACCAGCTTCTTGTAATGTGCATACATCACTATCTCCTTCTCATATGTGTACTTGAGAGGTTTTACTCTTGGTATTGTGCCCTCACTGCCCTGGAAGAGAAGAAAAATAATGAAGAGATGAACAATGTAATTTGAATGACAGCTTCTGTTATTTAAGCTCTCTAAACTAATAAGCAGAATATTTTTCAAAATTTTAATTTAGACTAATATTCTCAGACTAGTACCTAGTACTTTTGTTAGTTTTCTACCATTACCAACATTATTTTAATTTTTTGTTGCCGAATGAGCTCCTGCCTTATCTTTAGTTTTTTATTACATACTTGTATATAATATATAATTAGGTATTTTAGTGTTGCTTTGTAAATTGAAATTGTTGTCTTTGTGAATGAAAAAAAAATCAGTTTTATTTACAAGAAAACATTATTTTAAATAATGTAGAAGTTATGTTGCCTAAGTTGGTGTTATATTTTATAGAATTTATCAATACTTACAGTAGCTACAGCTGTGCACCTCTTCAACCTGGCAATGTCACCTCTTAGGACATTCATCAACACAGTCTCAGCAATATCATCAGCATTATGTCCTGTGGCTATACACTTGACTCCCAGCATGGCCGCTCCTCTGTCTAGTGCCTGTCTTCTGAACACCCCACAGAAGGTGCAGTTGTTCTTCCTGCCTATCTGAGCCACTATCTCATCCATGGTCCAGCCATACAGGTCTTTGTATGACAGTATCTTCAAAGGCATCTCATAGTCATCCCGATTCTGTTTGACAGTCTCAAGACTATCATCTCTGTATCCTGTGATACCCTCATCTATTGACAGCAGCATCAGGTTCAACCCATAATTGTATCTTTTATTTAAAGTCTTGAGGACATATGCAAGTACTGTTGAGTCTTTCCCGCCAGACGCGCCTATAGCAACTGAATCGCCTTTGTTGAACAATTCTGCTTTTGTAATGGTGTAGTGAATTTCTGTTTCAAATGCCCAAAAGAAACATTCTTTGCAGAGAGCATCGCCGGTTTTTGGTCGCTAGAATAATTCAAACAATTAGAAAAGGTCAAGTACGTACAAGACTTACTGTTTCTAAGTATTACAGAAATATCACACAGTTACCTTCAAAACTGCATTGTTGCCACAACCCCTTCTGCATGGCACAGGCATTATGATAATTAGTGAAACAATACGATATTGTATAGTCGCAAAGACTTGATTTCTTCTACAAAAACAATAAGGATGATGTAAACAAGACAAGAGATGACAACCAGATAATAACAACTTGTAGTGACGAGGTATCGTCAGTATTCAATGCCTAAACGTTTATGTATTGTAACTAGAGCTAAAGATACTTCGCACTTTATTGATAACAAAATCTCTTTTTTTACATTTATTTTTTTTAAATAATGGTTTCACCAAAATAACCTCAAAAAATTATAAATGTGACACATGACATCATTGAATCATGACATGAGTCATGATGAAGGTCTTTTGACAGGACTAGTGTGGGACTGTAATTGGCACTCAATGTCGATAACCGCTCCAGAATTATTTTAAGCTCACTTCGTTCGCATACTTTTCTAGCTCGCTAATGACAGCTTAACCTTCCAAGTCAGTATGCAATTTTAGTAAGATTGGTATAACTGAATAAGGGCAAGAGAATGATAAAATAGGTTGAATTTTTATTCAATTTTTTATATTGCCACATTTGCCTTTTGACTGTATTTGGATCATCGTAAAAAAAAAATAGTTTATCGATTATCGACAGGGTTCAGCCTAGCTGAAAACCCGAAGTTCATTGACTGATTGACAATCATATTTCCGAACGAAACAAAACGTACTTCGTCTGCACTGCATTGCATCAAAAGACCACTTATTTCTGTGTTTCGCTCAAACTATTTTATTTTTATATATTCGTACAGCTTCCTAGTGAGTTATGGGACGTTAAAAACCAGTTATCTAAGTTATATGTGTTGAATAATGGTTGTATGGTGGTTGTGTAGTAGTGGCTGTTGATGTGTCCATTGATGAACCGTTGTAGGTGAATGTTGTTTACGGTGCGGTGAGGGTGCTTCGAGACGGAGGTGCAGGGGCGGCGGTGCGATGCACGAGCTACTGAAGCATGTGCTGACGGAGCGGGACCTCACCCGCGCCGGTGACATCTTCGCGATCCCCGATGCGGACATCGTTGACGACCTCAACGAAGTGGTGAGCCTTACCGCTAAATACATAGAACTGGTACAGCCTGTTCGCTTGCGTTACCAAGAATTAGAAAAATATGTAAATTACAGCTGAGTCACACCTGCAAAGTGTAATATTAAATCCTTAGTTAGATAAACAAGTAGGGTCAAGTATCAGCCAAGGTAGTGAATACCACTTGAATAATAAAAGTCATGAATCATAAACTCTCAGTATTTATTCAGTAATAAAATAATAATTGTTGTTTACTATAGTTATATTCCTGGCAATAATCATTTTCCTTTCCTGTAAAGCAATTGCGTTCAGATTTATCAAGTTACATTATTTATAGCTAAGTCACCTATGTAAACAAGTAATTAATAATACACATAATTATTGTGGTTGTATTATAATAATTAATCTTAAATAAGAAATACTATTATGAAGATTGAAAACAGTTGCCTATATTGTAATATTGGGTCACTGTTGAATCAGAGCCAATGTATTTACATCAACAACATATTTTTAACAACTAATATCATCAAGATAATCTTATCATGACAGTGCATATTGATATGCATGCTCATTTTTGTGCTGCTTTTTCTATTTTTTTAATTTAAATAATGGTGTTTTTACATGATTTTGCTAGCTTTATGTTCAAGGTCAATAAATATATATAACTTTTAAATAATTTTACTTAGTTTGTTTCTTTTAATAAATTATTTTCTAGTTGAAGGGTCCATTCTCAGAAAGTAAAACAAATACCTGTCTTTACAAACTTAAGTTTAATTGTAAGGACTCAACCCACATTTCACTTAACACCTCGAAATCTATTGCGAAATATTTATTCACTATATTCAATGGACAAATAAAATATAAACTATCCCTTTTAATAAAGGGGCAAAAATTTTAAAATATGTAACTTTGTGTTAGAGAAATTACACCTAAAACTGCAAATGCCTATAACTCTGACAAGTGACTTTGTGTGGATTGAGTCCTTTCTACTTAACTATGTCCGTTTGTCGTAAATCATAGAATCACGTCACTACTGCTAAGATAATATAAATACAAATACCTTCCTCGTAGGTCTAGTGGTTGCAAGCGCTACTGCTGCAATAGCTAGCAATAGGTCTTTCAATTGTCCCCATATTGAACTTAAACACAACTTTTGAAATGTGTGTTACTATAGGTACACATCTGCCCAACCTTTCGGGAACTACAGGTATTATGTTATGTATGAATAAAAATGTACATATTTGTTGCAGTTGAAACAAGTAACTGAGATTTCTTCACGGCCAGACTATTGTCGGAACGACCGAGACCAGGCTCTGATAGAAATATGTGTTGCAAGAGTTACATCATGTGTGAAAGAGACAGTTACTCTGGACAAGTACTGCGGAGCCCTCGTGGCTCTGCTGGAGTCCTGCTTGCACCACAACCTGATGCCAACTGGTCACCTCCGGGATGATGATCCACCTCATGCTAAGATTGCTTCAGACATTATAGCATGCATTGTTTTGGTAAGATATTATGCTATTTAAAATACATGAGATGTATTTATTCTGTTATTATTTATATTCATGTATGAAATTATACTTTTAGATTTGAGTTAGGTTTTTGCCACATGCGGTGTGAATGTGAAAATGTATCAACAGATTATGGAAAAAGTATGCAAATAATATAAAAATAAACCTCAGAAAAAAGTTAACAATTTTTTTTTTTACTGAATTTGTATCTTCCTTTTTTTACTTTATGCATATTAAGGATGTTCATATTCGTAGCATATGCCTCACCACGAATATGAACGTCCACACATTGCGAATCATGCGATGAGCGCCGTGCGCTGCACATGCCTTGCAATGTCTGTATCCGCCTTTAGGAACGTTTTGTTCTATCTATTCCACTCATTCCTCAACATCTTCAGGTGTCATTCCCGCTCCAATCCGACAAGGAGAACTACGCCAACAAGAGCGTCATGGAGCTGTTCCTACCAGTCGCGGTGCAGTTCCTGCACAAAGGCAACCGCGAGATATCGCGACACATGGCGCGGTACCTCTCACTCGCGGCTGTCCATCATGCGGTGCTGCTGAAGCCACATGTGCAGACTATCATGGATTCTATCATGTCAGGTTAGTGGATAGAAATCGAGTGTTTGGAATATGCGGTTTGTGTTATTCTGAAATGGAAAATGTAAACAGCTTGTTACCCACTGCAAACTTAATAAAAAGGTCCAACTGATGTGGACCTACTTTTGTATTGTCTCTCTCTTTCTCTCATAGAAACTCATACAATCACCTCTGATCCTAGCCAAGCAAATATAACCCTATGTGATCTACTTGTTGAAAGTTACCATTATGTTGTCTAGGTAACTACCCGCTCTGTCGGATCCTGACCAACCTCTACGAGGTATCTCCAGAGCCTCTCGAGGGGCACGCCCCAGCGCTCGTATCACTCCTGCCCCACGCAGAACCCGTAGAGAAGAGCTCTCTATTTGCACTGTTCGAGCACATCGCGGCTCGCAAGCCCGACGCGTTGAAGACATGTGTGCCGCAGCTACTGTCGTACTTGTGTCCAAATACTGCCAGTCAGAACGATCCGGGATGCATGTGTGTTGATATCCTGCAGGTTAGTGTTAATGAGTTTGCGTTATAAGAAAAGTATATTAAAAACTCTGCAGAATCCAATTTTGTTAATAACTGCTCATTCCTTTTCAGTGTAGTTAATATGTGTGTATATTGTGCAGGTGATAGCGTGCCTAAGCCGAACCCGCGTGACACTAGTAGTAGAGCACGGCTCGCTAGTGAAGCGCGCCGCTCGGCCGCCGCACGCCACGCCGCACGCCGTCACGCTCGTCGCTAACATACTCACGCAGCTGGGGTATACTGGCAGGGTATGTATGTCACAGGGTAGCAACCCTCGCACCGCGTGATACTAGTAGTAGAACACGGCTCGCTGTGAGTCTAATGCCCTTTATATTGCAACTCCAACACTATCACAGTCCAACACATGTCATTCGGCAGGAGCGTGCGCAAGAAGCACTGAACTTCGTGCTGGAGCGCCTCGCGAGCGCGGAGCGCGCGCAGCAGGCCGCACTGCTGCGCGACGCCACGTCGCTGTGCAGCGCCTTCCCCGCGCTGTTCACCGACAAGCTGCTCACAGCCGTCAGGGCTAACGCCAGGTAATGCGGTGTCGCATAGCAGTCTTGTGATCTTGTCTTGGCTATGTATTTTTGTGCGAAATCTCAGCTTCGATTTTTTAAATGTTTATCGTATAATATAATCTGGATCAATAGAGCAGCTGCAGAATGGCGAAAGTAAATATTGAAATCTACTTAATAAAAATCTTAAACTCACTGACTGACAACGTGTAGCCTAAACCGCAGGGTCTAGAAGCTTAAATTTTGCACAAAAGTTTTTTTTATAACATGTCCCGGAATTAACGCACACCACCAAACACCCCAATTAGAATGTTATGTTATAATCATAATAAGTAAATTTTACTAACATGTATAAAACATTGTTTAGTTATTTATTAAATTAGTTATGCTGATTGTGGGAGAAAATTGTGATCACATCACAAATATGCACACGCACACGTAAAAGGGTCTAGCGTAGTAGGCATATCGACCATTTTGGTTTGTTTTGACTGTACAGCGGAAGTGTGACTGTAATTTGCGTAGTTTTAATTATTTTTGGGGTAAAAAAAATACCTGTATTAAAAATAAATCGATTCTGTAAACGATTTTAAACGAATTAGTATAGTATGTATAACGAAAGTGAGCACTAAGAAAGGATTTTTGAAAGTTTATAATTTTTCCGATGAATATGCCATGCCAATGACTTGTGGCGTAATAAATTGCGCATTAAAATAAGCAAATTTTTTTCATTTTCCATCTACAGCAGCAACCGTCCAAAGTCCGGCTCGAGCCAGAGCGAAGTGAACCGCACGTCGACGGGCGTCACCATCGTGCGCCTGGGCGGTGCGCAGGCGCAGGCGGGCGGGCCCGGCGCGCCCGGCAGTGCCGCGGGCAGTACGACAGGTTTGTACTCATTACTTTCTAGTTGTTTCTTCTGTTCTAATGTCATTCCACGTTACTTGTATACGTATGTAAGGACTATGTATCAGTTAAATAAATGGAAATGTGTGTGAAAATGTGTTATGAAATTTCGCTCGCTGTATGGAGCCGACCTTCTGCACCTATCTTTTCAGTTCATCATTCAATCCATCTATGTATGTAATTTCCCTACCCCGCCTCCAGGCAGCAGCACGAGCGGCGCGGGCGGGTACGCGCGGCGCGCCAAGCTGGGCGACTCGCGCAGCACGGGCCGCCTGCACCCGGGGCCCGCGCCGCACCGCAGCATGACGCGCCTCAATGTGGCAGGTGAGGGTTGTGGTGACGATATTTTCTCATAATTTCAACCTGGAAACACCCACTGCTGGCTTCCCCTCTTTTCGGCCATAATTCCCGGTTCCGTGCGTCCCTCGTCCAGGTGTTTCCCGAAACTTTGACGACATCATCAACCCAACTCGCTTTTGGACAGCCACATTTTTATGGCATGGCCTTGGCCACCATCAGTGGCGTGCATTGGTTTTCAGAATAGGCAGGCACTAGGCCGGGTCTAGTCTAGGGCAGGCAGACGCGGTCACTAATCAGAAAAAAAACGTGTGGTCGGGGCACCCCCGGCCGGAACCGGGAACGAAGTTCAAAATGAAAATCCACGATGGCCGCTGTTAAACTTTTAAAATGACAAAATTTTTAAATTTTCGCAGCCGCCATCTTGTATTTTCATTTTGACTTCACTATCGGCTTCAGCACCCTTGAAAACCATAAAAACGACACTCAAGATAAAAAAATACAGCCGCCATCTTGGATTTTCAATTTGACTTTATTATCGGCTCCAGCACCATTGAAAACCATGAAAACGTCTCCCGTAAAGAAAAATTTCTGCAGCAGCCATCTTGGATTTTCATTTTGACTTCACTTTCGGCATTAGCACCCTTGAAAACCATAAAAACGACACTCATGATGAAAAATTGCAGCCGCCATGAAGATTTTGTTTTTTTTGTTAGGTATGATAATTTAGTGAGTTTCTTAATTGTGGGGCCACACAGTCACACACACTAAAATGTAATTGACAGGCTTATGGTGATATATCGAGGTAGGCACTGCTAAATGCCTCTAAGCAATGCACGCCATTGGCCACCATTCGGTCACAGCTTTACTCCATAAAATATCGGCCATGTCGCCGAGGGGATGTCCGATATTTTATGTAATATTAATAATGTTTGAAATCCAAGTATTTCTGATGTTTTCCGTGTATTCTTACCAGGTGGTTCAGTGGGTGGTCTACACAAAAGCATGACGCGATTGTCGTCTTCCCAGCAAATCAACACACCTCCAAACGGGACCACTAATACAGGTAAATAAAAAATAATTTTCAATATTAATTCAAGAAATCAGGACACCTGATTGAAATTGAAATAATTTTGCACCTTATGATCATAAAATTTACAGACGCCAGCAGGTCAACCTACCCGAAACTGTCAGATTTTCCCAATCAACCTTGAACCTTATGCTTTAGCAATAAAGTCGAAAATCTATTAAAGAAATCTGACAGATTGTAGTAACTTGATGTGCTGGCGTCTGTACATGCATTTTGCACACAGTATCAAATAGCAAGCCGTCATCGTCATCAAGCGGCGTGGTGGGCAAGTGTGGCGGCGCCATCACCGTCACCAGCGTGTCCCCTCCGCGCGGGCTGCGGCCCACGCCGCGCTCGCACCATCACCACAACATACTTATTGGAGCTAACACCTGTGCTGTAAGTAACACTCTCATTAACCCTTCGTATAGGTACCGAAAGGATCCACGCGAGACAATGGCTTTTTAATATTTTCTGCATTCAATCGGTTAGCCATGGAAGTGACATCCATATTAAAACTATCTGTGTATCTTCATGACTTTTATCCTGGGTATTGATTTAGTTCTTAATTTTTCGCATCAGCACCCATGAAAACGACAACCTTGATCACTATTATTATTAGGGCCATCATCTAGAATTAATAGGCTATTTGACAATGTAAAAAATAAGGTCATAATTATTGACACTCGTATAGATTATCGCTTTTAAAATCGATTTGCATTAATTTTACTACAAAACAATGTATTATTTATAAAAAAAATCCCGAAAAAACTTCATCTTTTTAAATCTGGCGCCACGTAATCGAAAACGGTCTGGATTGGCTGAACTTAAGATGACGTCATGATTCAGTAAACTGTCTATCGTTGACAGCCGTAATTTCCTGTCTTGCTTGCGATTATTTATTGTACGCGCAGTGAGTGAAATTTCTAAAGAAATCTGACTATAATTAGTGCACACGAGTTCTACTTATTGAGTGATAATTATGGATAGCAACTTTGTAAAAGCCGACAGCAGATATTTACCCAAAGTTGACCCGTTTATGATCGGAGTTTTTTTCAAAAATAACCCCGATTTTTATGCTGCTGAGCTTAAAAACGTAAAAACAGCAATGTAAGTACCTTATATTAACTTATTTAGTAAACTACCATAAACCTGTTGAGAGGAAGTAATACGTACAAAGCATAATATTTAGATTATTTTGATGTAAGATAACATAGGTTATGTTTTGTTGTGACCCCAGGGAAGACGGTGGCACAGTGATCGCGTGCTGCCGTGCATAGCGAGGCTCAGGGGAGGCCCCTTTACAGTCTCCTCAGGGATGTGCCTTTCAGGCGTTGCACGGGGGGGTTCCGGAATTGGTCTTTTAAGAGGAACCGGGACCACCCCTATGTGCTGATGGTGACCACCGGGGTGGTTTTAGTGAGGTAAAAATCCCACACTCCTGACCTCCCTCCCCGGAGGTCTGGGTGCCTTTTGAAGGTTTCCCCCCGACAACAAAAAAAAAAAAAAAAAAAGGTTATGTTTTGTTAGTTGTGGGGAAAATTCGTGTTTACAATATTAATTTACTTAAACAGATTAGTAAAATAGACCAACCTCAATCTAAACATTGTTTCTACAATAAAAACTAGTTAATAATAATATGTTTACTTACATCAAAGTGGTCTTCACAGAAGAAAACACTTGAATTATCCACTATATCCTTAGGATGCGAGCAAGAACTAACCACTTCTTGCGCATTTTGGCATTTTTTGGAACGTTTACAAACAGTTTTTCTGGGGTTTTTACTGATGTATTTGTACACGCTGGCACTGAACACCATTTATAACTCATTTTAAAAGGGAAATTGTAGTTAAAATTAAGAAAATAGCAGAACAGATGACTTTTGTCTAGTATCTCGACCGTTTCAACGTTTGTTTACTGAATCGTGACGTCACGACGCCATATTGTTAAAGATAGCGTTTTGGCGGCTTATTTAAACAGTACATTTTTATTTACTATTTTTTAAAAGAAATACATTATGCAATTTGAAGTAATAGGTTTTTGTGGGCTCGTTAGACACCATTAAATAATCTGAGATGTTTATCAGAAACCAGTCAAATAGCCTATTGTGAACTGATCTCTGTAGTTTTGAAATCAGAAAATTAAGTCTTTAAAATTACGTCCCAAATTGCATATGGGAGATATACCTAAACTAAATTCATTTTTTTCTAGAACAACCAAACAATAATATCAGGACCGCCACTAGCAACACAATCAATATCCGTCAACCCGCTCACATCCGGCAAGTCATCGGACGGACTCACTCCAATCACGTCGGCGGTGTCTATCCAACACTCCAACACCGCACTAGGCACCGTATCGGTCGTGACATCCAACACGCCAGGCTCCGGACCGATATCGGTCAGTCCGACCAACCCGATTTCAATATCCGGACCAGTGACTGTCACGTCACGGCGTGCGAACAATACGAGTGTGACGATGATAAATACGAACAATAGTAATAATAACACGTCGTCCAACCATCGGATAAGCGTGTTCGAGCCGTACCCGATGCGTGACACCGTGCAGCACTTCTGTGAGAAGCACCTGGATAAGATCAAGGCGTATATGGATAACGTGTCGCTGAGGTTGCCGCCGCCGGCCAAGTGTACCATTGAGGGTGAGTAAATGAATTGTTATTTGGGGTTGAGTTTCAGAAATTCTCTCGTTGAACCAAAATAAATTTGAAGGCACTGGGTTCACTTGTATTATAAGTGTTAACTTGCAACTGGCCTTGATTTTATTAAAAACTGTTTTGTTCCCAATAAAATAAAAACACTAGCTATGAAGAAGCCAAGAAGCTGGCGCGCCTGCAGTTCTAGTAGGTCACGTATAACCAGTCCCTCCCCCGCAGAGCGCCGCTCCAAGAAGCTGGCGCGCCTGCAGTTCTAGTAGGTCACGTATAACCAGTCCCTCCCCCGCAGAGCGCCGCTCCAAGAAGCTGGCGCGCCTGCAGTTCTAGTAGGTCACGTATAACCAGTCCCTCCCCCGCAGAGCGCCGCTCCAAGAAGCTGGCGCGCCTGCAGTTCTAGTAGGTCACGTATAACCAGTCCCTCCCCCGCAGAGCGCCGCTCCAAGAAGCTGGCGCGCCTGCAGTTCTAGTAGGTCACGTATAACCAGTCCCTCCCCCGCAGAGCGCCGCTCCAAGAAGCTGGCGCGCCTGCAGTTCTAGTAGGTCACGTATAACCAGTCCCTCCCCCGCAGAGCGCCGCTCCAAGAAGCTGGCGCGTCTGCAGTTCTAGTAGGTCACGTATAACCAGTCCCTCCCCCGCAGAGCGCCGCTCCAAGAAGCTGGCGCGCCTGCAGTTCTAGTAGGTCACGTATAACCAGTCCCTCCCCCGCAGAGCGCCGCTCCAAGAAGCTGGCGCGCCTGCAGTTCTAGTAGGTCACGTATAACCAGTCCCTCCCCCGCAGAGCGCCGCTCCAAGAAGCTGGCGCGCCTGCAGTTCTAGTAGGTCACGTATAACCAGTCCCTCCCCCGCAGAGCGCCGCTCCAAGAAGCTGGCGCGCCTGCAGTTCTAGTAGGTCACGTATAACCAGTCCCTCCCCCGCAGAGCGCCGCTCCAAGAAGCTGGCGCGCCTGCAGTTCTAGTAGGTCACGTATAACCAGTCCCTCCCCCGCAGAGCGCCGCTCCAAGAAGCTGGCGCGCCTGCAGTTCTAGTAGGTCACGTATAACCAGTCCCTCCCCCGCAGAGCGCCGCTCCAAGAAGCTGGCGCGCCTGCAGTTCTAGTAGGTCACGTATAACCAGTCCCTCCCCCGCAGAGCGCCGCTCCAAGAAGCTGGCGCGCCTGCAGTTCGCGTGCGGGCGGCGCGGCGCGCACTGCCTGTACGCGCGCGCGCTGTTCTCTATGCGCACGCGCGCGCCTCGCGTGTGGATACACCTCATGTTTCTAGGTAATTTCATTATCGCATACTTATTAAAAAAAAATGTCGTTTTTGTTAACCAAAGGTTGTCTGGCAGGCGCTATTATAATGCAATCATACTGCCGTCAATCGATTTCGACCACTCGCACTCGATGGAGTTATATAAAAATAAATATATATAAACTAATTATGAAGCTGAAGAGTTTGTTTGTACGCGATAATCTCTGGAACTACCGGTCAGATTTGAAAAAATCTTTTTGCATTTGGTAGCCCAATTCTTGAGGAAGGTTATAGGCTATTTAATATCACGCTATGACCCTTAGGAGCCGAGCAAAAAGAAAAAAGTCAGAATGAACGCTAAGCGACAACGAAGTGTTGCGACGAGGTGGGGTTACAAGAAATTTCACGCGGACGAAGTCGCGGGCAGAAGCTAGTTATTACATAAAATGATTCGACTATCGATCGAAATGTACTGTCGCTTAATAGTCAATTCCAGGAATTCCACACCATCACAACAACAGGCTGTCATGCACCACACTAGATCAGCATGAACGGTTCATTTCATGGATCGAACGCAGTCTAGTTACACCGTGATAGTTAAAACCCCCGTACAGTCACGAGCACTAATATGTCAACACTTGGCAACTTTAAATTGCGATTTTTTCACGAATTAAAGAATGCAACGTTGAAATACGACACTACATACCTATGGGTTCGAAAATACTATGTTCCTACTAATATACAATTTCATTAAAAAATAAAGGAGAAAATCGCCTTTGAATAAAGCCAAGTGTATACATACTTTTGCTCGTGACTGTACAGTTCGCGTCAAATAACTTTGCCGCTCTGAAGTAGGCAACGAATCACTGCGCAGTAGATAATCCTATGAAAAAAACAGCAGCGCGCATGCGCGGCTAGCGAAAAGCCTAACTTCAGAGCGGCAAAGTTATTTGACGCGAACTGTCTTGTGGAATTATTTGAGTTACAATTTTGATGACCTCCTTTATCTCCCTATTTCGTTTGATCCACGACTTTCTGACCACCCTGTATATGTATGTAGCACTACAAGCTCGGCACGACGCCGCCCTGTCCTCGCGCGATCCCACCGTGGCCTCGCTGAAGCACTGCTGGGACATCCTCAAGTGTGAGAACAAGACCTTCCTCACGCTTGTGACTGGCGCCTTCCCTGGGATCAAGGTATGTTCCAAATTAGTCTTAAAGGTTGTTTCAACACTTTCGTATGAGTTCCAGCCGACTTATCTGGCAGCATAGATTCTATATGAATACGGCGACTTTTCGAGAATCTTGCTAATACAACACTGTTTCCAAAATAGGTTACTTTTCACTGCTCCCTGTAATTCAAGTAAAAGAAAAGAAGCGGTGCAACAAATTGCAGTGTCCTAAACAAATTCTCTTAAAAGTCCATATTACAATCTTTTTATTTATTACCTAATTAAGATTACTTAGAAAAACCCTTGTTTCAATAGGTAAGGTGTAAAGTTGCACAAACGAAATGTTTCACACTAATTTGTATCTTATTTAACTTAGGAACAAGAGATGTTGTTAAACGAGCTGCGCGCGGCGGGTTTCTTCGACGTGTTCGAGGTGGTGGCGCGACGGAACGATGGCGCTGCCCTGCCGCCCACACAGGCTAGTACCATTTTAATATCAACATTCTATTTTTCAGACGGGTTTAAAAAAAACTGGCCAAGTTAGCACACGAAGGGTTCCGCACCACAACGCAAAAATGACGAAAAAAACACGTTTGTTGTATGGAAGTCCCCCTTAAATATTTATTTTATTGTTTTTAGTATTTGTTGTTATAGCGGCAACAGAAATACATCATCTGTGAAAATTTCAACTGTCTAGCTATCACGGTTCATGAGATACAGCCTGGTGACAGACAGACAGACAGACGGACAGTGGAGTCTTAGTAAAAGGGTCCCGTTTTTACCCTTTGGGTACGGAACCCTAAAAATTGTTATAATTATAGTCTACAGAAAAACTAATTTAACAACGCGTGATAATTTGAACTTAAAAGCTGTGAGAAGAGTGTCATTTCAGGATTTCCAGGCGGTGCGGTGCGGCTCGTTACATAACGCGCCGTGGAAGTCAGCTTTAAACAAACCTACATAATCTTTTCCATTTTTAAAAATAATATTTTTTTCTTTGCATATAGGCGACATGGGGCTGCTTCCTCTGCACTCACCCTGAACGCGCAGTAGGCTTCCTAGCCGCAGACGGAGTTCCAGTCATCGAGGGTCAGCTCAAGGAGAAGAAGGGACGCTGGAGGCTGTTCCGGCGTTGGCGGACGAGATACTTCACGCTGTCCGGAGCACACCTCTCCTGCAAGGGATCTGTGAGTACTCACTGTCACATGTGTCAGACACTCACGACTAAGTGTCAGCCACATTCTACTTGCTTCGATAAAGTGTCACACACTCGCGCTGCGATCAAGTGTTACTTTTTCGGACGCTGACAATCAAGTATCAGAAACTTACTATCAAGTGTCAGACGCTCGCGATCAACTGTTAGACACTGAAGATCAAATGTAAGACATCGACGATTTAGTCGCTGACACTCGCGATTTATTTTCATCAGATATCACACTAATGTGTTTTTATTTTGTGTGTAACCGGAACTACCAAATTAACTGGACCCCTTTCGATTCCAGAGCGGAGGCGAAAGCATCGACATAAACCAGATTCGCTCAGTAAAAGTCTCCCGCGGCGCGCGCAACATACCCAAAGCGTTCGAGATCTTCACGGGAGACCAGACTCTCATCCTGAAGCCTAAAGACGGCAAGAATGCGGAGGAATGGGTGCAGTGTCTTAGCATTGCGGTTGCCCATTCGCAAGCAAGAGATGCGCCTGCTAAAGCGAATAGTTTGCCAGCCAGGGGACTCACGCTCAAGAGCTTCTAGGAGTTTCTAGGTAATAGAAAGCCTCGTATTCATGATCATAAATGATGCAATTCACGAGCGCGCGTCTTATGTCCCCTATGTCATTGTTCAAATTTTAATTTCAAATGGCCTCCATTAGCAATCTTTAAAAAAAATAGTTTAACAATATATTTAAATTAAAGGTTTAGACATCTCAAACCTCTCGATTGCTTTGCTCTTTAGCATAGGCCTCCCCTAGGCTTTCTATAGCTCACGATCGTGAGTTTTTCTCCTCCATGTCCTGCAAGGAGCAATGGTGTCCAAGTGGTAACGGCCGCGACTTACGAGTTGTAGGTCGTAGGTTCGAACCCAGACAGGCGCTTTACTTTGTGTAAATTATTTCATCACCACTGCTCTCAAAACGGTGAAGGAAAACATCGTGAGGTAACCGACATGTCCTAGAACCAAAAATTCGAAGACGTGACATCTGCCAACCGCACTGGGCCCGCGTGGTGGATTACGGCCTACTCCCTCTCACAGAGAGGAAGCCTGTGTCCCAGCAGTAGGAACATTATAGGCTGATTATGAATGTCCCTCCTGCAGTAGTTTTCAGGACGTCTTCCCGTCTTTGAAATGGTCTTCCTCCTTCCTTCCTTCCTCCTTTGGTATACCACTCTGTTACTTCTCTGGCCCATCTTTCGTTTTTACCCCTGATGACAAGATCTACCCACTTTCATTTTATCTTTTTAATTGTGTAAGTCAGACTGAGTTTGTTTTGTTTTAGACGTATTTCATTGCAATAAGGTACAAATTGGAATAATTTACACGCGTTCGTGAAATGCAACATCGGTAACAACTTGCCAACATGTTTTTGTGTAGCTGGCAACGTTGCAAGTGTGTGAAACATATTTCCAGTGACGAGAAATGTTGCGCAATTTCTGTTTATTGAATACAGGGCTTATTACTTAATTTTTCTGGCCGCGAAAACATCTTTATTACGGAGTTTGATAGTACCGCGCAAAGCTTCTAAATGATAATAATCTATGAAACAGGTCTATAAATAAAATAGGATTACCTTTTTCTAAAATCACCTTACAATTGACTTGATTTAGCGCTGAGTTAAAGTAAGTTCTACATTATAATAAAGATTAATACAAACAGTAGGTTAATCTTGCAGAACTTGTTCATTTACTTTACAACAAGCAAAAACAAGAAACAAGTGTTCAATAAAATATAACAACAGCCATATACTGAAATAAATACATATAAAATGTGACTGAAAATAAGACTTGTATTGAAACGTGCATTTGTATACATAATATTAACTAGTTAAGGCCGGCTCATGAGACACAATTGATTTTCTATTGTAATGTGCCACCAGTGGTACGCGCCGGGCCGGAGCGATTTAATTATATTACTATGTAAAAATATTGAAAATGTTCAGTAGCATTATGTATGCTGCTTGTATAAGTAAGATATTTTGAAATGCATAATGTTTCAGTGGTTCTTATATTATGTAAGATTTTGAATAAGCCGGTTATATTATACATTGGCGGGCTTTATAATCGTCATTTAAAATTGGTTGACGCCACAGGCTGCTTAGTAAGCGGTCTGCGTATGTCAACATAATTAAGCACGTTATACACGTACCTGTAACTTTCACAAAATACTGCAAGTTACTTGCACAAAAGTATGCATGTTACTTGCACAAAACTATGCAAACTACTTGCACAAAAGTGTGCAAGTCACTTGCATATTATGGGAAATTAACCAATCAGAAGTTGTTATGGCACAGCATGTGCTTGCAAACTTTTGTGCAAGTTACACGCACGTGTATTTGCGGCTTTATGGTTGTTGTGACCGTACAGTCATGTAGATAATTGAAAATGCTCACAAAGTATATAATAAGTTTTAGAATATTTAACCACATTCCTTTCAAAATCGGGAATGACACAAGGTTGTTTTAAGACTTTTTTATATTCGTCCTTATTTATAATGAAATTATCGAACGCATGCATACAGTTTGCAACAAAACTCAAGTTGTACAGTCAGTTTTGAGCAGAAATATATTATATTGTGTTGCTAGAGCTGTACGTTTTTGCATGATTATGTACTTATTTAGTATATAGTCTCTTTTATATAACGCGTTTATCAATCGCTTTTGCGGTAAAATATTTAATTGCATATGGACTAAAGCTCTATGGCCTGTTTATAGATTTTTGTATTAACTTGAATATAATGCTTTGAAATTAACTTTATGACCACAACATAAGGTCGCAGTTGGTAGTTATGAAGACGATTTTCGCAAGTGAAGGTGAAAATTCTGTCTTTATCGGTGTTAAGAAATACAGGGTGGCACTGACATCGACGCGTAAACTGTAACCATAAATTCAATACATGATTCTAGATCCCCTAGCGCAGAATTTAACTGTTGGTTATAAAAAAAAAAAACAGTGGCACTCCGGGAGTGCCGACAGAAGTGAAAACAAAACACAAACAGAATACTTTGCCATCACTCACTGACATATCGGATTTAAAACCGAGTACATCCCGAGGACAGCCGAACACATCCGAATGCACGCACACCAATCAGCGTTGGTCGCGCTCAGACGCGCGAATTCGCGCGTCTTCTTTTTGTCTCAGAAGAAATATGTGCATTACGTTGTGGAGTTAAGGGTGAATTTGCTATGTTAAGTTTCAGATTACCGCTTCGACTCTGCGCTAATATGAATTGACCATAACAGTCTGCGAGATATCCCTGCCAGCTTGTATATCTGAGTGACACTTGTTTTCATGAAGTCAATTATTTTATTAGTATATTTTAGTGCCTTATACATAATAAGTGTTTGTTTTATTGCGCTAAGAGTACAATGGACATTTACAATTTTGTTTAGTGGTAGATATTCAGAGGAAACGAGCGGAAGTAAGAAACAAAGTTATTTAGTAATGTAGGCACTTTTTATTTGAGTTAGTCTTGATTAGATTAAGCGGGACACAGAATCCGTCCGTTTCGTTTGAGGATCGAAAAAGATGCGCAGAAGGTCACCGCATATTACAAAACTATTTAAATGATTAAAATATGACCTACGCAGAGCCGGGAACTTTTTCGGGACATTGACATTATGAACTTGACGTAAAACGATGCACTACGTGCGTACACGCATATTGAAAAATGTTGATAAGCGAGTAAGACTCGTTTTCTTATTTAATTTATGTTAATTCATAATTATATTTAACATCATATTATACAGAATAATTTATAAGATTTTTTGACAAATTGAGATTCTATGAAGAAGAAGAAATAATGCTAGAAGACTGAAAGCTGGTCAATGGTCATAGCTACTTATTGTTGCATGTGTGAGAGACTAATACAATACTAAAGAATTAACAAAATACGTTTTGGACATTTTTGTGAAACCAATTTGATGATCGAAGATGATTTACCTACAGCCCGATTCAAACTTTATGGCAGCCCGGAACATGAGGCGAGTCGCTGCGCAGTAACAGCTTCACGTGTCAGCGGGGCGAGGGGAGCGGTATTGCGCAGCGAGGAGCACACTTCAGAGTCAAAATAAAGTTTGAATCGGGTTGTATTAGAGCAAGTCCTATATATTGAGGATCGGGTTCAGAATACACATAAATTAATAATATGTTTGGTTCAAGAATTTGTGATTCAAAATTAACATTCCCGTCCTGTTCAGTGCTTCAAAATAATAATAAAATTATTATGTACTGTTGTGGTCTCAAAAATCATTATAAATGGTTGTAACGCGAATGACATTAGTCTTAAGTAGTTTTAAGTTGACTAATTACAAAATAATGGCGAAAGTGACTAGAAAAAAAAAATATTTAAAATTATCGGTTGCTTTTCCCGAAGTTTTACTTTAGTTTTCAAATCTAAACCAGTACTTAACTTGCCATCTCGCATTTTATGAAAGCACAATTTTGTCATGATTTTGAATACCTAGATAATAGTTATGTCTGCTTTTTTTAGAAACGTTAGTTAACTGTCACTGTCTTAACCTGAGGTTGCTGTCACCAAAAAGTCAAGTGTTCATTGGTAAACCAAATTGTTTCTTTGTTAGGTACTATGTTTAATGCTACGTAACATAACGAGCTTGCTTAAATTGGGGCCCAATATTGAGGAATAGACCTGGCAGGAAAGACATACGGCATGAATAGTATGGGTGTTCCAAAATGCCTAGTATTTAAAGAGGTGTGAGGAACAGGGTGTAAAGCTCACTTATCCTCCACAGGAAAGGGAGGATCCTCCGACCAGACGGGTATTGTATCTGGTGGGCAACTGCCCGTCGATTGATGTCGGGACATTGTATATGCTAGTTGCGCGGTAAACGATGCTTGCGAGATGCAGGATTTTGCGTGACGTCAGTGTGATGTGTAGTTCTCATGTGGCGATGTAGATGCCGCCACATATTCATTATTCGGTATTGGGCCCTTGTGCTTCTAGGTGCTTCAGAATTATATAATAACTTATATAAACTAAAACAATAACGTCCATTATAAAAGTTATAAACTATAATATAATTTAGATGTAAATATATTGTATTGTTATCTAATTGAATCAGATTTTATTGAAGAAACGCCTGAAACCGCCACCGAATTTAAATGAAATATTTAATGTATTACTTTAAATGATGAACTGCCAACAGGAGAAATCTTTGTATGATTATATTTAATACAGTTTGTGGTAATATATCTCCACTTAATACCTTCATGACCCCAGTTAATTTGGTACCTAGTTAATTTAACTGCCCCGTTAATTATAAGAAGTCTTACTCATCATAATGTTATAGGTACACGTATTGTTAAGCCAGTGTCCATTCTTATTCAGATTTGTAGGACGTCACAGCGGCTTTATTACGATCACAAGTAGTATTATTGTGAATGTCATAACTTTTGTATATTAACGCGGAGTACTTTATATGGATATGCCTCATCATTATGTCACCCAACAGACAATTCCTTTTAAGATTTTTAAAAGGTAGGTATCATAACTTAGGATTTCAGTCAAATTGACCTATTCACCGCTTTGTTTTATATCAATTGCCGTGCCCCGAGCGACAAATGATATCCACGACGAATAGGGTCGCGCAATGAAATAAAAAATAAAAAACGAACGTAGGTTCTCAGTCGTATGAATACGATAGAAGCGGCGCGCGCACGAACATTAGTCCGAGCCAGCCGGGCCCTTGCTGCCCTCCCCCAGTGACGCCCTAAGCCGAGGTCCGAATCCCAAAGAGGGGTGCCTTTAGCTTGTAGTCGCTCTGTTTTTAGGGTTTTTTAAGCCCTGGCTGAAGACCTTAATTTATTGAGGCACCCAGAGGCAAGCCCGGGTAAGCAGCCGACAACCTCCAAGGTTGACCTGCGAGATGCCAATTTAAAAAAAAACGGGCCCGAAAACATTAGTCGTATTGATCCGACTGGGCGGTCAATAGGTTAAGTAATACTTTTCTCAGTATGAACTCATCAATCTATCTTGACACCAAACATATGAAAATGTTGCTTGTAACGTGCTACAACTCTGACTATAGTTTAAGACCATACAGTTGCCAAAATAAATGATAATAACAAATAACATAGCTTCTATAGCCAATATAAACAATTGTACATACAAATATTTATATGAAACGTGTTGATTAAGTTTAAGTGCTTCGGACAACTTATGAACTTGGTGCTACAGTAATAATAATAATAACTTGTAATTAAAGTGTCATGGCTTCCATTCGTAGGGCCGTATGTTATACACGCGTTTTGGCTCATGTATGTACTTAAAACTGCCCTAATTATTAGTTATTACATTAGTTGTTTGTATATCGTGTTGTTTTATTTTGCTCCCATTAGCGTTTCGACTGAATACTTGAGTATGGGTGAAGGAAACCAGCATGTTCTAGAACCAAACATTCGATGACATGTCACATCTACCAACCCGCACTGGGCCCGCGTGGTGGATTACAGCCCGCTCCCTCTCGAAGAGAGGAGGCCTGTGTCCCAGCAGTGGGAACATTATAGGCTGATTATACTTGAGTTTGGAAGGGAATCTCCCTTCTCTCTTCTTTCAACAAGAAAAGGGAAAAGAGGATTTAAAGCCGCATGTACCACATTGTCATTGAAGGCGTTTAGCACTAACCAAACATATTTAAAACATTATTCTGTCTCTCTCATCTCCAAACGATTGAATGAAACAGATTGTTTTAAATATGTTTAGCGCTAAACATATTCAGTGATTTGTGGTGCAAGCGAGCCTTAGTCATAGAAATTAAACAAGTTACTTGATTAACTTCAAAAATATTTTACAATTTTACAGTACTATCTACATCAATACAACTTTTATAACACAACAGTCAGTTAACACTTATAACAGCAGTAGTCAATTTTTTTTTTTATACAATCTTACATTACAGGTTCACACCCAATGCGATAACGTGATTAAATGATTGTCATTTACTATTTAATTAATCGAGAGTCGGCCTCACAAATCCCGCCAATGTACAGCAAAAAATGTCATGCCTTTGTGAGGCGCTGTTTATTAGCCGTTTGGTTCTTGCAACCGGTGCGAATTTGCCTACGTTAGTGCGAGATTGTACAGCAGATCTAAACTATTTCACCAGGCTTCATAGTTTTCAATTGTTTCTTAAACCCATCATTAGGTTGTATAGCCGGCCTTCTACCCTTCACTAAATCATAGGCATCTTGAAACTGCATCCTCTCATAATGCATTAAATAAGCTATAGCAACCATAGACGTCCGTGAAACGCCGGCATTGCAATGAATAAGACAATTGTCTTTGGTCTCCACAGCCTTTCGAATGAACGGCAAACTATCTAATAAAATCTCTTTGATGTTAGTTTCTGGTAAATCTAAGCAGTTAATAAACTTATTGTTGACTGCAACTTCAACATTGATACCTAAACTTACAACATGTTTGATGTTATAAGCTTCTATAACGTTATTTGCAGTACAATCTTGTGACCCTATGAATATATAGTCAGTTATTAATACTGGAATATTATCGGGTTTCGTGTCAACCACGAATCCGTAAGTGTTCGGGCTTATAGCGGTAACCGTGGAATCTTTCTCGACGTAACGTTGTCCGTCGACTTTTGTAACAACCGTTTCTGTTACTTTCAATTTATTTCTTTGTTTCATTAGTTCATTGAGGAAACTCATTGTTAAATATATTAGATCTGTGTGATGTTAATTGCAAAAAATATTGTTAAAATAGTTAATCCGAAAATTAAAGATTAAAATTGTATCTATTGGCTATCTAGCTTTAAAAGCCTTATACTGGGCCTCTTTTTCCTTAGGCACCAGTTTTCCTTCAAGCTTGTCACTGCAATGTCTATCTTCCTTGCCTACAACAGTCCAAAACTGGCCCTTATATCTCCCCAAAGTCTATTTCTCTCAGTCACACTCACTATCACTATCGTCCTCCACTTTTCCCTCTTGACTCTTCTCTGGGTCGTAGACGAGGTCTTCAGGCTTGTAATGCACGTCACACAGGTACAGACCGTCGGGAGGACCTGATTGGATGTTGGTGCGCCACGTTTGCTTCGAGGGCACTTGCAGCATCACTTTTATTTCTTCAGGAGGCAACTTGCCTACGGCTACGGAGTTTAGGGCTCCTACCATGCGGCGTATCTGGAAAGGATTATTTTGATGTAAAAGATTTTTTCCTACCTTTTTTTTAGAGTACTTATTGTGGATTCGGTATATTGTTCGACAATTTGGGAAACCGAAGGCACGGCGCGTATACCACAGAGACCACGTTATGCAATTAGTAAGCAAAGTACTAAGTTACTACTTTGCTTTGTACTGTCAGTAATGTTTGCTCTTTAACCGAATTTCATCTTCTAGTTTCGGCTGAAACCGAACCTTATGAAGTAAAAGTGAATTAAATTGATATTGTTTTTTATTTTGTATTGGTTTTTGCAATATCAGATTTCTTAAAAGATTAAATTGACTTTTGGCAGACTTAAATAAAGGCATTAGTTTGACTTGCTACTATTAGCATCTGGGATTAGCAATTAAGTCGTTTTTCAGAAGCTCGATACAGTTGCACCACATAATTTTAGCCGAGTCGCCAAAAAGCGATGCAGCTTCGAAGTAATCAACGAGTGATTTTGCTATCGATACCGAACGCAGAGTTCCATTTTCCAGATAAACACACTTTTTGTTTCTTTTGTCTGTATATCTGTCATATATTTCTGTATTTATTCTATTAAAACCGACAGCTCAACAACGCCACTTTCGTTCGTGCCGAAAATTTGGTCATTTTTTTGGCGAAACCGAAACTGCAGCCGAAACCTAATTTTATGGCCGAAACTGGCTGAAACCGAAACCGAAACTTCGGTCGGACACTATATTTTATGTAAATTAAATAAGTAAATGGCTACCTGGTTATGAACAAATCCTCTCCCTCTAATAACAATATCCCAGTAATCAAATATGCTGTCTTTTTGTAAAGAGTAGCTGGTGAGGAGTGGCTTCCCCGGCCTCACTTCAATGGATTGCACCTCTCGTCTGTTGTGCTTGGTCTGTTTTAACTTGTCGAAACGCTTGAATGTCGTGAAATCGTGGTAGCCAACGAAGTATTTGGCGCCTTCTTTGAATTTCTCTATGTCGAAGCCTGCTATCCTGAAATAATGTTAATAATCTTGTATACTTCGACTCTAATAACATTTTCCTACAGTAAATGTATTAAACAGTGTTTTTAGGATTTCCCAGGTTGACACTTAGTGAGGTGTGTTTAGACTTAAGGTATCACAGAAATACTATAATACTACAGCACACTACACACACACACCCCCGCATACGCACTCTATACTATAGCTTACCTTACAAAATGACACCGCTTCCACTCTTCTATAGGTATGTGTGAAGCTATTGATGTTCTCTCAGGGAAAACTATGTCATCCTTTTTCACTGCCAATCTGAAATAGTATGCACTGGTGTCAAAGCCATCGAGTCGATTTTGTTTGCTTGTGTTATTTCTATCATTTAAAGTTCCAACATAGCTATCTTTCTCTCTCTCTCTTACCGAAAAATACTGGCTCCAATATGTCAGAATGGCTATTGTAAAGGGATTCTTAAACAATGTAAGCTATAAATTTAATAATGATACATACCTATATAAGTATGTCCTACCAATAGCATTATGTCTAGCATTGAAGTTATCTGCAACTCTGATAACCTTTTTAACATAAATACTATTATTGTGTTTGTAGAAGAATTTGTTTAGGTTGTAGGCGACACCATCGGGGTTGTATATGTTGGAGCCGTATTTATCCAAGTCAAAGTGAGCACTTGTGTTCAGTGCATGGACTCCACCATCTGTACTGTAACAAGATATATAACAGAATAACTTTTTTCAGTTTTTTTTTAAATGATCTAGGTACTTATATGTATAAAGAAAAAGAAATGCTATTTGATGGTAACAGATCACTTGGGAATGGCTGGACTACTTAGCTTTTTTTTTTTAAACTTTTGTAAAAATCCGATTAAGGTTTTTAGGGTAAGAAAAAATTTTAGTGCTTTTTTCTAATTTAATTATCAATAAAACTTTGTATTTATTTGGACAGTACCTCAGACCAAATAAAACAGTACAACATGAAGATCTGTCTTTCATGATAGTAATTTAGCTTAGAGAAGTTAGGCACCACAAAAGAGATCAGTTAGCCGCTTAGCGGTGTAAGTAAGCCTGCGTTTATTCAATGACAGGCAGTCGAGTAGGGCCCACTTACCGGCTTGAAAGAACAAGGTTAGGGTAGTTCAGTGATCTAAGTTGCAGAAGTGCTAGTTCCATCAAACCCTGTACACTTTCTGGATCTGGGTAATTACGCCCTTCTTTAAACCATATTTTCTCCGAAGACCTGCAATACAGTCTTAGTGAAATTCTTGTTATTATTGTGCATGCAAATAAACGCTAGCAGCTAGCAATCTGACAAACCTGAATGGCGTCCCTATGTAAGAGAAGAATGATACATATCTGGCTTTCATTATATTTCTCCTCAACGGTTTTTAAAAATGTTTTCATTTAGAAAACTGAAAGTTTCAATAATTCACTATCATGAGACAGAGATTTGAGAGATTATGAGATTTAGGTTAGCTGTCAGTGTCAGCTCTCTGTCATTTAGGCCGCTTTCCGAATTAGCTATAATCGTTCACAGCATCACAGCGCGTGTCAGAATATGTAGAGTCATAGAATATAATCTTGATTTATTTTCCTAAATTGTATGGAATTAGTATGTAGTATATATTTTTGTCGAAACTGTCAAGAGTATTTCTAGACGAATTAGCAACGATTCCGAACGAACCGGTGATTTGTGAGTTGGTCCAAATAAATACATAACTTATTTTACTTTCACATAAGATTTAAGGATAGCAGAATTAAACATTGTATTTGAAATATTTTCTTTATTTTATGTGCTATTTTGATGTATACTTACCTATGTGGTTATCTATACATATAATAAAACAGTAGAAAAACTGTGTCTGTACATTGAAAATATTCAAAAAAAAAAAATGGGGGGGGGTTTAGAAACAGTAATAGGGTACGAATCCGAAAAAAAAATTCTGTCTGTTTGTCTGTTTGTTTGTACACGCTAATCTTCGGAACTGCTGGAAGGATTTGAATGATTTTTGTTTTGTTGTATAGGTATTATGTCTGGGCAACATATAGGCTATAATTTATCTTGGAAACTTGAACACCTGATGCAGAACCGCAACAGACCAGCTAAACTATAAGAGATACAAAAATGGTACCATAGCAAAAATGGTTCCACGTGATGAGCATTTTCTGCCGAGAGAATAAATTTGAAGATCTTTAACACCTGATGTGGAACTCCAAGAGCCCAGCTACACCATAACATATATAGGAATGACGTCTTAGCAAAAGTTGTTCGGTCTGATGGGCATTTCCTGTTGACTTATAAAAAAACTGGCCAACACGAAGGGTTCCGTACCACAATGCAAAAACGCCAAAAAAAACACGTTTGTTGTATGGGAGCCCCCCTTAAATATTTATTTTATTTTGTTTTTAGTATTTGTTGTTATAGCGGCAACAGAAATACATCATCTGTGAAAATTTCAACTGTCTAGCTACCGCGGTTCTTGAGATACAGCCTGGCGACAGACGGCAAAAACGCCGAAAAAAACACGTTTTTTTGTATGGGAGCCCCCCTTAAATATTTATTTTATTTTGTTTTTAGTAATTGTTGTTATAGCGGCAACAGAAATACACCGTCTGTGAAAATTTCAACTGTCTGGCTACCGCGGTTCTTGAGATACAGCCTGGCGACAGACAGACGGCAAAAACGCCGAAAAAAACACGTTTTTTTGTATGGGAGCCCCCTTAAATATTTATTTTATTTTGTTTTTAGTATTTTTTGTTATAGCGGCAACAGAAATACATCATCTGTGAAAATTTCAACTGTCTAGCTACCGCGGTTCTTGAGATACAGCCTGGCGACAGACAGACGGCAAAAACGCCGAAAAAAACACGTTTTTTTGTACGGGAGCCCCCCTTAAATATTTATTTTATTTTGTTTTTAGTATTTGTTGTTATAGCGGCAACAGAAATACACCATCTGTGAAAATTTCAACTGTCTAGCTACCGCGGTTCTTGAGATACAGCCTGGCGACAGACAGACGGCAAAAACGCCGAAAAAAACACGTTTTTTTGTATGGAAGCAAAAACGCCGGAAAAAACACGTTTTTTTGTACGGGAGCCCCCCTTAAATATTTATTTTGTTTTGTTTTTAGTAATTGTTGTTATAGCGGCAACAGAAATACACCATCTGTGAAAATTTCAACTGTCTAGCTACCGCGGTTCTTGAGATACAGCCTGGTGACAGACAGACGGACGGACGGACAGCGAAGTCTTAGTAATAGGGTTCCGTTTTTACCCTTTGGGTACGGAACCCTAAAAATCGAAGATCAGAAACATCTGATGTGGAAATCAAAACTATCACTAATTTCACCTCCACGCGGTGAAGGCGGTAACAGTTTAGGACTGATTTTCGATGACGATGGTATATCATTGAAAATTTGACTCTACTGGCCAAAACTCCCATTTTTTTTTTTAACGTGAATAAATGCTCATGCGTTCTGCACTACCACGGGGAGATAGTACAGTTATGTGGGACTCTAACCCACTAAAACTCCACGGTGTCCTCCTCTGCCGCTTACAGCGGGAATATGGGCACGCGTTAGCACTCATCCGTGAACCCGCCGCGGCTGTCCGTCACCGGACCCTCCTCTGTGGAGTACTTCCCATCACCGGCGCACCAGAACACATAGCACGCCGTGACGACCCCAGGGACCAAACCAGCACATGGGCACCAGACGACCCCGTGTCTGGGCACCCTTGGTAGGGGAGCAGTCACTTAGATTTTAATTGATCAGGTATCTTCTTCACAATAAAACTATAACCATGCCTAGAAAAAGGTCAAATCTTTTCCAATGTTCCAAAGGAGCTAAAAGATTGCGGATCATAAGATCCCAAGAATCTACCGAAGAGCGTCAGGAGAGACTTGATGCTGTTCGAGAACATCAGGCTGCCACTCGCTCCGTGGAAACCTCTTCGGATCGCGAAGCGCGCCTGCATTCTCAGCGTATTTACGCATCTACATCCAGGTCTCTAGAGACCAGTGAAGAATATGATGCGCGACTGACCGCTAATCGTGAACGTCATGCATTGTCTCGCGAGTCGGAGACGTTCACGGATAGAGAATTGCGCTTGAGTTCTCAGCATATCTACGCATCTGCTTCTAGGTCTCTAGAGACAAGTGCGGAACGTGATGCGCGACTGTCCGCTGATCGTGAGCGACATGCATTGTCTCGCGAATCGGAAACGTTTACCGATACAGAATCACGCTTGAGTTCTCAGCGTATTCGCACATCTACTAACAGGTCTTTTGAAACAAGTGATGAACTTGAGATTATCATACATTGTCCCGAACACGCACACAACAAAATACTCATAATCAGTTAGAAAGTGAGAAAGAAAGAATTGCTGGAGTACGGCATGAAGAGACAGATTAAGAAGAGCGCAACGAACGTTTGAATTCTGATCGACTTCGACATTCTCTGAACAGAATGTCGATATCATCTGAAGAATCGGATGTGTCTCAAGATATAGCCGTAGGGCATGGCGACCTTCCTTGGGTTGATAAGGAACGGAGTGCATTTACGTATACTCCTATGATTGAATAAGCCACATATTCCGCCATGGTTCAAAATTGTACTTTTTGTGAAGCTGTTAAATGGCAAAAAGAAACAAACGGTATGTGTTGCTCAGGTGGGAAAGTACATATTAAAATATTACAAAATCCTCCAGAAATATTAAGATCACTGCTAATCGGTGACCATCCACAGTCAAAACATTTCTTGGATAACATACGTTCGTACAATAATGCCTTTCAAATGACATCTTTTGGTGCAGAACAGATTTCAGAAGGCCCATTTATGCCAACATTCAAAGTGCAAGGCCAAGTTTACCACCTTATTGGTTCATTATTGCCTGAAAATGACGTCTCGAATCTTCTCGCGCATCCCGTTGTTTTTCAGTCCCTGGGCTCTTAGAATTCGACATCAGACATTTCAGATCTCCGATTTTGACGACCCCGTTGTCGCTGGCATAAGTAACAGGATCCGCGTACGAAGTCGCGGGCAGAAGCTAGTAAATAATAATTGTATATAAGTACTCAGTGGAATGTATGTTTAAAGGGACTTCATGTAATTATAGTCTGATAAATTGTTATAAAATACATTGATTATCTTTTATCGTTTTAAAACAGTTCTGTCAAAATAGATTTACCTAAGACTGTGAATATTTAAAGTTATTTGGTCAAAATGTATGATTGTTAAAATGGCGGGAAAGTCAGATGTACTTGAGTAATATTGGGGGGAATATAAAAGAGGTGAGCCCGCCAATAGGGAGCCTCTTGGATTCAACTGTGGTAAAAGATGGACTACTGTTCACGTAAGTTAATTAATATTATTGCTGTTAATTGTGTTGTCCTATAGGTGGTCTAATATAATAAGTCTAATATTGCTTTTGTGTTAAATCGAATTACAGAATACTCATGTACCTACCTAATGTTTCTTTCCATGGCTAACTTGCTATAGCTTTGAGAAATGGTCCAAGAGATTAATCATTGATGTGTTATGTTAACAATAATTGTTTATGCAAATGTACGTACTTGTACAATGTGTTGATACAATACCTATCTACTTTAAAACAAGGTGCCATGAAGTTTGCTTGTCCTTCCTTCTTCATGGCCTAGTTTTGGGAACGGACAACTATTAGTTTTCTCATTACTTAACATACCTATTTATCTGACAAGCCTAATTCAAATAAATGCCTAGTCTTGTCTTTCTGTGCTTTTCTTTATAAAACCCTTTCCCTACACACCATATTCATAGGTACTTCATACAGTAAATAACTAGTAACCACCAGACACAGTAAATGACACCAACCAACCACACTAAAAGCTTGCTAATTAAGCTGATATTGATACCTATATACATAGGTTCACAGTTCACACATACTGTTTTATAAATGAAAGTCTTAATAATTTGATACTTCACAGTGTAATTTAATTACTCAATTCAATCAACATTTTAATTCGTACCTCAGATTCGCAAGCACTGACGTCCCAGAAGGCGGGCTGTCCAAACTCCATTTTTATTTATCTTAATCTGACACCGCGGCTATTAGCCCATACAACACGCTGTCTTTTCATTAAAAACTAATACATAATCTTATCTAAGTTAACTATTTAATCTAATACATAGTCTTTCAGAAAAGCTGGAGCTTTTCTTTCTCTTCTAGGTCTATTAATTATTGGACTAGGTGACTTATTAACTAAAGGAGTCTTAGTACTAGATTGAGAACTTGGATTGGTAGCTACCAAACAGTTTTGGGTTTCTGTATCCTCTAGGAGGTTAACATCTAAATTAATTGAAGATGCACAAGGAAGTGATGCAACTTTGTCATTATTTTGTTGTGTGTTTGATAAAGTTACATTCTCTTGTTCCTTAACAACCGGAGGTTGTGGTGTGATATTCGTGGTATTTTGAGTTACAGATACTTCTGTTGAATGTGGTGAAAGTGGACGAATGTGTATAAGGTCTCTTCTATATGTTGAATCATTTACATCCACTAAGTAGGAACGATCTGAAAGAATGTCTGCAATTACTCCAGGAGTCCATGTTTTGTTAGATGCTGGGTGAACCTGAACTGATACAGGCTGTCCTATTTCTAATGTGGTTGCTCTTTTGGCCCTTTTGTCATGCGAGTATTTTACCCTCTCTTTTTTAGTCTTGATGTTTTCAGAAACATTTTCAACCACATTTGGTTTCAGTAAAGTTTTAATAGTTGGTAGGAATCCTCTTGTTCTGCGTGAAAATAACCTTTGCACAGGGCTTGAATCCAATTTGTTAGGGGTATTTCTCAGACAGAGCAGACTCAACCAGATATCTTCACTATCTTCAGTAGCTTTTGTTAATAATTTTTTGGCTATCTTGACTGTAGCTTCAGCCTTGCCATTGCCTTGGGGATGATGCGGAGATGATGTGACTTGTGTGAAGCTCCATTTACAAGCAAAGTCTGAAAACTCTTGACTGACAAAATTAGTGCCACCATCTGTGACAACAATTTCTGGGATTCCATGTCGTGAAAAGTTTTTCTTGCAAATTTCTATTACTTGTTTGGAGGACAAGTCTTTTAGTACATCAATCTCAAAGAAATCTGAGTAATGGTCAACTGTTATTAAATATTTAATTTGTTTACCATTTTGGTTGAAAAAAAAAACATCCATAGATATTATTTGGAATGGATATTCAGGTATTTTGTGACTTTGCATGGTAAATTTTTGCTGACTTGGTTGATATTTACTACAGGTAGTGCAATTTTTAATCATTTCTCTTATGTCATTAGACATTGATGGCCAGAATATAGCATTTCTAGCTAATTTTAATGTGTTTTCAATTCCTGAATGTGCTTTATGTAACTTACTTAACATTTTTTTTCTTAAATCTTCTGGTATTAGTATAGCTTGTTTCTTAAGTACAAGACCATTATAGGTTGTCAACTCAGTTTTATAGTTATGGTATTGTTTAATGGCATCTGGCACATCTCTCAAATATTTTGGCCATCCATGTAGAATAAAGTTTTTTAAAGCCAGAACATTGTGATCTCTTGATGTTGCATCCTCTATTTCCTGTATGCAGTTATCAGATATAGGTAAGTTTAACAAAGGATTAATTCTTTCTATAATTTTAAATATTTTCAAGTCTTTTGATCTATCAATGTCTTTGCATTCTAAATAAAATCGAGATAATGCATCTGCCATAATATTCTCTTTTCCAGATACAAATTGTAACTCAAGACTGTATCTTTGTAGCATCAGAAGCATGGATTGAAGCCTTTTTGGAGCCTGAAGAAGAGGTTTTTTAAATATATTTAATAATGGTTTGTGATCTGTTTTGATAATTGTTTTTGTGTTACCAATAATGAGCTGATCAAACCTTTTGCAGGCGAAAAGAACTGCCAGAAGTTCCTTCTCTATTTGGGCATATTTCTTTTCAGCCGGAGTGAGGCATCGCGATGCATATGCAACTGGCTGGTTCTGTTGAAACAGTGCCACTCCCAGGGCTCCTTCGCTGGAATCACATTCTACAATAAGAGGCTCATTTTTATCATAATATTTCAATGTTTTTGTGTCACAGATCATAGATTTTAGTGTATCAAACTCCTTTTCAGCGTTTTTATTCCACAACCATTCCGTTTTATCATGTGTAAGGTGTCTTAGATATACTGAGTTGGCACTCAAGTTAGGAATAAACCTACTGAGATATGTCACTACACCCAGAAATCTCTGAACTTCTTTTTTGTTTCTTGGGATTGGAATATTTGAAATAGACTCTATTTTTGATGGATCTGGTTGGAGGCCTTTGTTGGAAAACACATGTCCATAATATTTTACTGAAGTTTGTAGTAGTTTAGTTTTAGTTTTATTTAATTTACAATCGCATTTTTTCTTGTACATAACCTTCACCAAACATCTCCCTAACATTTTGGAGACCAATTAGACACTCATCAGCTGCTGTATCAAGTAAACATTTTGTGGTTTTCCATTTGTTTTGAACAAAGTATTCAAGTGTGCATTCTGCTAGGTTCTTATTCTTGTTGTTTATGATCTTGTTGATAACATATTCAGTGTCCGAGTCTGAGAAAAGGCTGTTATTTTGTTCTTCTTTCACCACCTTTACTTGTTTCTTTTTCTTACATACTTTCTCTAAATGGTTTTTACCCTTACAGTTTTCACATTCTTTACCCCAGGCTGGACATACTTCTTTCTTGAAAACATGATAATTTGCACAAAACTTGCATTTTCTCTTTTTATTGATATCTTTGTCTTCTATTTTCTTAATTTCTGATGTTGTTGGTCCTGATAAGTCCTTCATATGTTTTTCAGTGGCCTCTGCGGCGCGGCACAAATTGACTGCATCTGACAAAGTCAGGTTATCTTTTTTTAATAACTCTTTCTTTGTTTTCATGTCCATTATTCCTAAGACAATCTTGTCTCGTAACATTTCATCTTTGAACATAGCATAATCACAGTCTTCAATCAGTCTTGTTAGGTCTGCATAGAAAACATCAAACATTTCGTATTTTTGTTGCATTCTACTTAAAAAGATGTACCTATTATAGATGATGTTCTTTTTAGGGAGCATTTTGGTAGATATAATCTGTAATATCTCCTTGCATGTTTTATTAGCTTTTTCTGTGTCTGTAAGACCAAAATTCCCATATTTTTTTAGTGCTTCCACGCCTATGGCGCTGAACAAGACGCTCACCTTTCTCGGTTCCTGTTCCGCCGGCCAATCGTTCATTTGGGTTGCGGAATCATAATTGTTCCATGCAGATAAGAACGATTTAAACGCGTCTTGCGGGTCCGCATCTGTGTTTATAGGTGCTGGCCAGGGCACATTGATGTTTTGAGGGTGAGGGAGTGACTTCTGAGATAGTCTTGCGATCTCCTCCTGCATAGACTTCAAGAGCACAGTTTGTTGCTGAATTACGTTCATTATTGAGGTTTCTTCCATCCCACCGCTGCCACCATGTTTTATAAATGAAAGTCTTAATAATTTGATACTTCACAGTGTAATTTAATTACTCAATTCAATCAACATTTTAATTCGTACCTCAGATTCGCAAGCACTGACGTCCCAGAAGGCGGGCTGTCCAAACTCCATTTTTATTTATCTTAATCTGACACCGCGGCTATTAGCCCATACAACACATACATTCACCCTTTCTGACACGCGCAGCGCAGCAGCAGGTCAATTCTCGTAGTTAAAAACGTTCAAAATCTAGTCGCAGTCTCATCTCAGCGACAATCAATGTCAAAAACTTGTCAAAAATGTAGGGAAATTAGAGGTATTTTTGACAGATTGAGACTGAGATCAGACTGTGAACGTTCATAAAATTATGAGAATTTCCCCTCTGCAGCGCTCACATCATCTCACATGCGTTCCGATTTAGCCTGTATTGTACAGACGCCAGCACATCAAGCTACTATAATTTGTCAATATTCTTTAGTGGATTTTCAACTTTAAGTATCGCTAAAGCATAAGGTGCAAAGTTGATTGGGAAAATTTGACAGTTTCGGGTAGGTTGATGTGCTGGCGTCTGTACATACATACCTTCGTATTATACAATACGACCGACGTAACTTGGCGGGCCCGAACTTTGCGCAGAAGGCTGCGCAGTTAGATTTTTCAGGAACCAAATGCAAATGGACATGAGGCGAGTGCGAGTGAGAGATGCGCGAAAGTTCTTATTGCCTATGTTCAGGCTGGTCAAGTTACGTCGGTCGTATTGTAAAAGGTTACATGCTGTGTGACTACAAGTATGTACAAACTATACAAAATAACAAGAGTACTTTTTTTTATTTAGTACTTACTAAGGTCCACATCCAAATCAAATCAAATCATTTATTTTTGCCAACATGGGTAGGGGTACAGATGTTACACAATGTTTTGATAATGTTCTCCATGCTCTGCCGTCACATGGGCAGTATGGGCACTTTAACACTTAGCAAAATTATTTATTTTAGATTTCTTTTATATATTTTTATTTTTGACCCAGTCAGTTGGATAGTAACTTTTAGTAACTTTAAGATTTTAGAGTAACTTTTAGTAACTTTATGTACCTAGCTGAAACTACTTGAAAAGTCAACGATTCGTCACGAATCACGATTTCTAAACGGAAGCCTTTCACTTTGTTGACAATAAAATTGTGTACGTCCATGTCATCGAAATGTCAATTTGTTTGCCATTATTTCAGTCAAAAATGGCACAACGGACGTGGCATATGTTTACGGTGTTAACTTTAATATTTACAGTTTTATCACTTGTTGGAGATGTATTCTCGCAGTCGCCGGCACCGTGGTACGAGAACATGCCTGCGGTGACGATGGACTACAAAGTTCACATCGACGCGGGCAAAGAAGACTGTTACTATCAATATGTCCCGTCTGGTGCTACATTTTACGCCAGCTATCAGGTAATTAATTAGGGTTTTCTGTATCGAAACCTATGCAGCAATTTCAGATAACGATGTTAATGGCTTGGAACCATGATAACAGAACATTTTTGGGCTTTAGCTTGTGTATTTCACTCATAAATAGTTCTCAATGTTTTTTGTCAACAGGTGTTGAAAGGCGGCGATGGCATGTGTGGTTTCGCTGTGCGGCATCCTAACGGCCAGATAGTGCATCCATATGAGTGGCGGCAGAGTGCCGAGTACGCGGACCAGTCTTCTTCTGGAGGATATTATGCAGTGTGCATTGATAACCAGTTCTCAAGATTTGCAGGGAAACTAGTCAATTTATATCTTTCAGTGATAAGATACGATATGTGGGAGAAGTACGCCAAGGAAGTGGAGGAGCTTGACATGAACATAAAGAATTTTACAGTAAGTTTTTATTTATACAATAAAGTTATAGATACTTGTTATAAAAAAAACTTTTAAAACAAACACTTACTCATCTGCCTAGCCTTTTTCCAACTATGTAGGGGTCGGGTTCCAGTCTAACCGGATGCAGCTGAATACCAGTATTTTACATGGAGTGACTGCATATCTAACCTCCACAACCCAGTTATTGAGGAATACGATACCCCTTGGTAAGACTGGTTGTCAGACTTTCAGGCTTCTGACTACCTGTAACGACTGTCAAAGATCTACGAATGACAGCCTGGACCTTACTACACTTAAATAATTGAATTGAGTAATATTTGGCTGTTTGCTCTGAATCTGTAGAACATTCTGTCCTGTTTTTTAAAACATTACACATTCTGTTTAAATTTGTTAAATCATGTAAAACAAAGCTAAAAGTTGTTCTTTTTAAAACTTGGTGTGGTATATTATGATTAAGTTACCGCTATCAAAATTAATTATAATTTTGTTTATAGTAATACTAGCTGTATCCTGCAAATTTATCTACGATCCAGGATGAAAAGCCGCCAATATCCTTACCCAAGTTGTGGTCTATCTATGTGTCAAATTTCATCCAAATACATTCCTCCGTTTAAGTGTGAAAGTGTAACAAACAAACTCACTTTCGTATTTTTAATATTAGTTAGGACTAGCTTTAGCCCGCGGCTTTGCCCGCGTGAATGCTACTGAGACAAAAAGTAGCCCATGTGCTTGCCAGGATGCCATCTATCTCCTTGCCAATCGAAATCCGTTCAGTAGTTTAGGCGTGAAAATGTAACATACAGACAGACAGATTTACTTTCGAATTTATAATATTAGTATGGATTACGATGTAATGTTTTTGCATTAAAGGTAAACCTTCAGGCAAAGGAAGAAAGGAAGGAGTAGTATAGACATTTGTTTAATAAACACCAATAATTTGCATGCTACTGCATGGAATTACTTTACTAAATAAATATTCATGTAAACACATATTGTAAAATACCTACATCATATTATACAATAATATTTACATGACAAATGAATTATTTCTATCCTATTCCACCATCTTAGAATGATTGCTTAGAGTTTGTTTTGAAATGTCCTGAAAGGCACAAACCACCTGGTAAATAAAAAATTAATATGGTCCTACTCATACTGGCAGACGGGATGGCAGAGAATGTTTTATTTATCAATGTGTATTTTATACTATTCCTATTGAAATACTGGCTGGCACTGGCAAGACACACCAGACAAGTTAACTAGAACATGTCAGAAAACAGAAAAACATGCCATTATTCTTTGCCAGCACTAAGTTTATTCTCATTGTTGTTGCAGACCTCTATCCAGTTTGTGGAGAGGAACATCAATGACATCCTGCAGTACCAGTACCACTCCAGGGCCCGGGAGTCCAGAGACTACAACTTGCTGCAAGACAACAATATCTATGTGCTCAGGTATTGTAACTACTTAATATTAGGGAGTAAGGGTCAGAAAGAGCTTTATGTTAATGCAATAAAACATCATTTGCCTTGTTTCGGTTTAGACAGCTCGACTCATCACCGCGTCGAACTTAAGGCGCTGCCCGAAGGTAAACACCGTAAAACGCTCAGTTTTTTGTTGCACAGTTTGGTGTACTGGTACATATTACAAGCCAGAAAAAAGTGAGTGAGTGTATTGTCAATTGTTCAAAGAAAACACTTATTCAAAAATATTTCATAAAAATGAAATAATGATAAAACAATCGTAAAAAAAGCTCAAAAAATATTTTTCGGGGAATTTAATCAATGGGAATACCTAAAAATGACTCCACTGAGCCTTGCATTTATTTTTTAAATTATTTAAAACTGCAAAATTACTTTTATTATGGTGGTCATTTGATTCAAATAACATCAAACGCGTCGCTGTTTTGAACCTTCTTTTGTTGCCGTGATGCGCTATTGTCAATTACCTAAAAATTGCTTCTTACCGCGCCTTAATGTGACAAGAATGGAGATACGTGATCGGTTCAAGCCGATTCTGCGTTGATTAATATGTCGCCCTTATTAGAGGAATCCATAATCACTTTATTAGTTATTATCTATTTAAGTGGAGATAGACGTTTCATAATGTTGTATAATAACCCTTTCATTTGAAGAAGGTAATGGCAACACTGCCCGAGTGACATGTCAAAATTTTGTTCCTTATTTTAAAATTAGTTTTATTTAATTTTTAAGTGTAATTAAGGTGTATTATTATATCCAAATGTAAAATAACTGCACAAATACTCGGGATTATTGTTTTTCCTGCAAAACCACAAAGTTAAATACAGTGTTTGGTTCCCACCGTTACCGGTAACCTCTCACGAACAGCTGATGTTCGACCTGCGGATTTAAACGGGGAGTATTGTTTACTTTTATTCTCTCTAATTTAGCACACAATCGTCACATAGACTGTAACAGATTCATTGAGTCATAATTGTTGTTTGATTTGGCCCAATGCACTGGGTCTAGTCACTTTGTTTACATAGTTACTTTGTGAAATATCAAAATAGGTACTATTATTCTATTAGTGTTTCGATACTGTGATAGATACGTAACAACAATAACTTTGTCTATCGTTAGTTTCAATTGTAATCTTTATGCATAACTAGGTTTTTTATTTTATTTTTTTATCTAGGCATCCTACCCACTTAGGTAAAAATAAAAACATAAGATACTAGAATCAATGTAACTTTGTACGTTATCTAGTCATATTAGTTGCATTTCAATTAGTTTCAGCAGCCTACCTCATTACTCAATTAAGCTATACTAACTTCTCCCATTTTTTCCTTTCATTTCTAGCTTTCCCTTTTGTTTTTCTGTCTAAGTAGTTCTCACCGTTCTTTTCATCTTACTTTCAGTACTCATTCCTGAAACCATGCCTGTGATGACCCGTAAGGCTGCTGCTCAGGAGGTGGAGCTTAGATTGAGAACGTCCCTTCACGAACTTGAGGCTTCAGAGAGAAAATGTCAAGCGCTGTTAGAGGAGAGAGAGGAAAGTGAGAAGGAAGTAGAGAAAGTCATACTTAAAAACACAAGCCTAAAAAAGGAGCTAGTAGACTTACATCTTCTATACCTCAATGTTGTCGAGGAACGGGATCAACTAAGGGTTGTCACAGATGGCTTCAACAACTGCAGTAATTTGTACGAGGAGGCTTTGTATAAGATTAGGGACCTGGAGGATGAATTAATCCACGCAAATGTTAAAATTCTAAAATTACAAAAGGATAAGGAACATACTCAGATCAAAGAAACTGACCATTTGTATAATGAATTGTTAAACAAAAATTGTAACCTACATTCCATAACAACAATAGACCTAACTGAGGATTCCTTACTGAAACATAACTATAGTCATAAAATGAGTCAAAATAAAATAAAAAAATACGCAAGACTGAATAAAATCATTAAAAAATGTAATAAATACAAGAAACAGCAAAAACATTATTCTAAAAATATTCAATTAAGGAAAGAACGTGTTATTCTTATTAATAAGTTGAACAACTATCAAATTAAATTAGAAGATAGTATAAATATTTATGAAATAGACACTCAACGCTTACAAACTGAAATTCAAGTTCTTGATGACTCACTAAAGTCACTTTATAATAAATATGTGTGCTCTCGCCACCAAATTAAGGAACACATCCTTGCTACAAACGAGCTGGTAGACAGAGTGGACTTGCTGACTCTCAGCAACACTCGGTGTACTTGTCAGAGGGGATCCAACCTTGATGGTCTCCAGCCTGAGGCAACGGAGGACCCATCCCAAGTTGTGAGTGCTCTGGAGTGTAAACCCATCCAAGATATACCTGATACTGTGCAAGAACTATCTCAAGCAGTACAGTCAGCAGCTAGTAGTGTTTCCTCTTGTAGTAGTCAAGTATGTTATCAGTCAGTTATGTTTTCAGATAGTATAGGAAGAGGTTTAGGGAAATTAGTTAGTAACAACTTTAGTTTTACTACTCAAAACTATTGTTTACCTGGGACATCCTTCAAAGAAATAATGACATCAATTACAGGAAATCAATATGATTCTTATACCAACATTACTGTATTTGTAGGTAATAGTTCACATGTCAAAAAAGAAGATATCACTGACACTGTTTCTGAGCTTTTAAAGATAAATTGTAATAAAATTATTTTGTGTGCTTTTCCATATTTTGTGAGGTTATCAAATAGAAAAAACAATTATATACATATGCTTAATAAGCACATGCATTTCTTAGTAAGTCACTACAGTGACAAACTTATATTTTTTGACACCAACAGTTTTGTTGATAAGTTGAAATCGACAAGGAATACAGTGTATCTGCCCATTAGGTTTAGACATAAAATAGCGAGGCTATTAGCTTATATAAACTCAGACATAAGTAGTATGTCGAAGTCATGTACTATAATTAACACCGCAATTATTAGTAATAATTCTAATGTACAGGTGGTCACCCGAAATAACTGTAGCACTAATGCTATAACTATTTACAATAAATGTACGAAGGAGGATCCATGTGTCACTTTGGCAAATTCTAGTTCTAATGTGGGGTCCACAAGTAGTGGGATTGGGCTATCATTGCCTGGTGATGACATGGGAGTCTCGGGGCTCACTCTGGATGTTGATTTAAACTAGTTAGTAAGACAACAGAAGATACCAGTAACAATATTGTTATTCCTACCAACAACAAGGTGCCTTCTTGCTCTCAAATAGTAAAGTGTAAAAAAGGGTCTAAGCAGAATTCCTTGAAATTATTTCATCAAAATATTCAAGGATTTTCATCCAAACAATTAGAAATTGAATTATTTTTAGAAAAAACCATGTTTGAAATTATTTGTTTTACTGAACATTGGTTGAAAGATTATGAAATGTTAATTAACTATGAAAATTATAGTGTGGGCAGTTGTTTTAACCGAAAATCTATGCTGCGTGGGGGTTCATTAATCTTAGTAAAAAATTCTATTAAGTCTAAGACTCGTAAAGATATAGTTGATCTTTCGGTTGAACATAACATTGAACTGTCCTGTGTTGAGCTAGATAAGCATATTATAGTGTGCGTTTACAGACCCCCAAATTATCAAAACTACTCCATATTTGAGTCAGTAATGGAAGATGTTCTAGCAAAACTTGGAACTGGTAAAAAATCGCTAATTATCTGCGGTGACTTCAATATTAATATCTTAGAGAATAGTTCAAATAGCAGTCGATTATTAAGTCTCTTTAAATCATTCAATTTGTCAAATGTGTTTTCAGAACCAACTCGCATAACTATAAATTCTGCTACATGTATTGATAATGTTTTTTGTTGCTGCGACTACTTAGATAAAGCCATTGTGAACTATCTCCCTTCTGATCACAGCGGTCAAACCGTTGTGTTCAAGTCCAATACACTGTTACAAAAAATTCAGATAAAAACTAGACAAATAACACCAAGCAATCTAAATAGATTTAATAATAACTTAATTAGTAAGTTAGGTGTACCAGGCCATATTAAAAACAATGTGAATGAATTATATGAGGAGTTCTTTTCGATAGTGCGCACCGAGTTCAATAACACTTTAAAGATGAAAACTAAAACTATTTGCCCAAATTTTTTGTTTAGTGACTGGGCAACTAAGGGTATTAGGAAAAGTAGAGAGAAATTGTTTGAGCTGTATGGCCTTAAGCCTTATATTAACTCCGAAACTTTCAATAAATACGTTGCTACCTACTCTAAAACTTTTAGAAATACCTGCAAGACAGCTAAAGCCTTGCATATTAGCAAAAAGATTAAATCAGCCGATAATAAAATAAAGACGGTCTGGAAAATTATAAATGATGAAACTAACCGAAATAAAAGACATAACAGTGATTTCGCACTAGAGACTTCGCGTGGTCTCATAAGCACTAACAAAGAAGTTGCTCAAGAATTTGTAAATTTCTTTACCAGTATCCCACATAAAACTACTGAAATCTTAAATTCCTCGCCTTTACGTTCTATTGATTTATTAAAAGCAAACGTTCCATCCTGCCAGATTGAATTTAAGTTCAAGCATATAAACCCTGAAATAGTAATAAAAGCTTTCAAGCAAATCAAGATCAAATTAACCGAAGATATATGGGGAATGTCTATCAAAGTATGTACCTCCATTATTGAGACTATAGCGCCGTACTTAGCATTAATATTTAATTTGTGTGTGGATCAAGGAGTCTTTCCGGATCTAATGAAATACAGTAAGGTAATACCACTTTTCAAATCGGGGGACAGTAAAGATACCAATAATTATAGACCCGTATCCGTGTTACCAGTTTTCAGCAAGGTATTTGAAAAGGTGATGCTGAACCAAATGCTCAATCATTTTACCACCAATAAAATATTACACGACCAACAATACGGTTTCACCAAGGGACGTTGTACAACTGATGCCGGTGTCACCTTATTAAAACACATATTTACGGCCTGGGAGGAGTCCCAAGACGCCATAGGAATTTTTTGTGACCTCTCCAAGGCTTTTGATTGCGTCGAACACGAAACCTTGCTCTTGAAACTTGAGCATTACGGACTGGGTAAACTTGCGCTCAGTTTAGTAAAATCTTATTTAAATGATAGACAACAGCAGGTTCAAATAAATGATGTCAATTCACTCGGTTTAAAAGTAAAAATGGGTGTACCACAAGGCTCGATATTAGGTCCTTTCCTCTTTTTAGTATATATTAATGATCTACCCCACTTGTTAAAAACCCAACCACAAATGGTGTTATTTGCTGACGATACTTCCTTGATTTTTAAAATTAATAGACGTGCATCAAATCTTGACGACGTAAATAACGCCCTACTGCAGATCCAAAATTGGTTCACTGCTAATAATTTAGTATTAAATGGAAAAAAAACGAAGTGCATAAGATTTTCTTTACCAAATGTCAAAAGTAGTAATTGTGAAATAGTATTGAATCAAGAGAAACTAGAATTCGTCGATAAAACTGTTTTCCTGGGGATCACGCTCGACTCAAGGCTTCAATGGGGTCCTCATTTAACATCCCTTGCAGGACGGCTCAGTTCAGCAGCATATGCTGTGAGAAAAATCCGTCAATTTACTGATGTTGATACCGCGAGACTGGTCTATTTTAGTTACTTTCATAGTATCATGTCGTACGGTATTTTACTATGGGGACGGGCTGCAGACATCGAGTCTATTTTTATTCTGCAGAAAAGAGCTATCAGAGCCATATACAGCCTCCGCAGGCGTGACTCTCTAAGGGAACTGTTTAAAGATATTAACATCATGACGGTACCTTGTCAATACATCTACGAAAATATCATGTACGTAAGGAAAAATCTACATCTTTTTAGTAAAAGAGGTGAAAGACACAATTATATCACTAGAAATAGGGACCAATTAGTTCAACCAGGTTTCAGGCTGGCTAAAGTAGACTCGTCTTTCATGGGCTACTGTTTAAAATGTTACAATAAAATACCTGCCGACATACTTCAACTGAATGAAACGAAATTTAAATCTTGTATAAAACGCACACTATGCAGCCAGGCATATTATAAATTGGGGGACTACATCGCCGATAAAAGTGCTTGGCTAAACGCTGGTCCTGCTCCATAAGGACGCACAAATAAATTGATTAGCATTGGAAAATACTGTTGAAGCTGCTGAAGATTTTAAAATACACTTTTTGCATTATATAAATTCAATCTCCTAGTATTGTATAATTGCATAGCACATGTGTGAGTACTATGTACATACTATAAAGCTTCCATTTACTGGGTACGCCTTTCATTGACTTGAATGTGCCCTGGCGGCTGAGAGTATGTCATGCTCACTCAAATGTCTCGCTGATGGTGGCGCGTGTGTTGGATCATTTAGCTCCCTATAAAATGGTTGAGCTGAATGGTGCTAATACATGCGTCATGTTCGTGAACGGGCGCCGTCAGTAGGGACTGGTCATCTCTTTGCTGCCATGGCTTATTTTAATTTTATTTAATATTTGAATTGTTTTTTTTTTTTTCATTACGGACGCTTTTAACGTTCTGCATCGTTCTCACATGCATAATTTTTAACATGAATGATGTAAACAAGACTTTGTAACCATATTATTTTGATTTAAAAGAGTGTCCATGGAGTTTCTTGCCCGTTCTTCTCCATAGGTACCTACGCTTTGGAATGGGCAATCTAGCTTCATCTTTCTGACTGACCGACCCCTTGACAATTCAAAAGTGCCTGTAATTGGTTTAATTGAAATAAATGCTTTGAGTTGAGTTGAGTTGAGCATTATAGGGCAAAATAAATTGATTACTGCAGTGATAAGATAAATACGCGCATTAACGTGGAGTTGCGGACACCAGCCCGTATTACCTATGTAAAAGTAAAAGTTTGAAAGTAAAAGTTTTTTATTTTGTAACAAACAAATGGAGTTAATAACAATGGAAACGATGATAGCTACAACAACAAAAACATTAGAAACACATTATTCCAGACTTATGGGTACAGTCACGAGCATAAATATGTCTACACTTGGCTTTATTCAGAGGCGATTTTCTCCTTTATTTTTGAATGAAATTGTATGTTATTACGAACATAGTATTTTCGAACCTATAGGTTTATGTAAAGTGTCGTATTTCAACTTTGCATTCGTAATTTCGTAAAAAAATCGCAATTGAAAGTTGCCAAGTGTTGACATATTAGTGCTCGTGACTGTACAGTTTAGCTAAAATAAAAATCGTAAACATGCAAAAATTAAAAAGTAATGGCGTGGAATTCATGATTCTTAAGAGCCTATACTACTTCAAATGGCTTAGCATGATCCTCCGTTATGTCGAAAATTCCGCAGCATTAATTTTGAAATAAATATATGCTAAAGTTGAGGATTAATGTAAGGTCTTATGTTAGACGAAAACACGATTCCATAAAATTTTCTCGATAGAAAAAATTTCCAAAGTTACCTCCAAACCGAACAATAAACCGCTGGTATTCAAAAAATACTTCAAATTAGATCATGAAACTTTGCATACTAACTGAACTAACTATAAAGCAGGTCTTATGTTAGTTAGTTTTTTTGAATTACCTTTATTTTCACCGTAAAAAGCAAATACCTAAACTATTGGCGCTGCCTCCCGCCCAGCACCGCACTCTGTCTCGCTTTCACACAGTCCGCGAGCAGTATCGTGCGAGCGAGATAAAGAGTGAATTTTAGCTGAGGTAGTATAGGCTCTTAAGTGCCAATTTTTAATACTCATAAAAATGTTTAATATAGGTAGCTATGATGTAACAACAAGGAAGGAGTTTAATTAAGTGGTATAAAACAGTTATGGCATAGTGGCACTTATGCTTTGATGAATCGTTCATGTGAACTTTTACCTCAAATGTAAATGTAAAACTGAATTTTTATAAAACTGAGTGTTGAGTATTTTAACACACAATTTTATTGTATTTTATTTTAATGAGCTACCCCATTTACAGTCACACGTGTCACACATGAATTGGTTTGTTATAAAAACTTCTGTCAGTAATCATATGTACCATAATCAGCCTATAATGTTCCCACTGCTGGGACACAGGCCTCCTCTCAATGAGAGGGTGTGGGCCGTAATCCACCACGCGGGCCTAGTGCGGGTTGGTGGATGTCACATGTCTTCGAATTTTTGGTTCTAGGACATGCCGGTTTCCTCACGATGTTTTCCTTCACCGTTTTTGAGAACAGTGGTGATCAAATAATTTACACAAAGTAAAGCGCCTGTCTGGGTTCGAACCTACGACCTACAACTCGTAAGTCGTGTCCGTGACCACTGGGCCACCACTGCTCTAAAAATCATATGTAATACACTGAAAATACTACATGATTATAGAAAGAAAGAAAGAAAGAAAAAAAGTTTATTTGGACACAGTTCGTGAAACACAAAATACAAAATTAACAAGATAAAAAATAAAAAACTATGTTACAACAACAATAGTGTGTGCCTCACGGCTGCGCCAAAAAGGTTCATTTCAGCATTAATGCCAGACAGATGCTGTCTGACGCTGGTTTTCGAATGAACCTTTATGGAAAAGTGACGGGGAGTACACACTTATAATCACACTTATAATCCTGCTCATTGATTTTTCATGGAAATAGTCATTCAATACGATTATATGAACATAAAGGGTTGTATTGATGATTTTAACAATTATAATTCTGTAAATACATACTTGTTACGGTCGCGAATCATATTTTGTTCAACATCAACCTGACACTGACCTGTTATTATAATATGATTATCCCGTCGCATGTCGCGTGAACAGGGTACCTATGTACCGATAACACACATGCGACGGGTTAAAATTATAAATATGACCTGCAAATTGCAGAACGCAATAAAATTTGAGTTTCGCGGGCTGTCCTGTCGCTTTTCCCTTAAAAGAAAATTATTCGGTGGAGCAAAACATTTGGTATAATTCCAAGATATTTAAGGGGGAAGCGCTAAGGTGGCCCGCTAAATTCAAATTTTCTTACGTTTTTTGCTATTTGCTGGTCATGATTAAGTTGTACGTTGATTAAAATATGATTCGCGGTCGTAACAAATATGTATTTACAGAATTATAATCATTACAACCAGTAATACAACTTGCGAAGTTAGTATAATCCCCAAATGTCAAGATTTCATGAAATAGTCATTCTTGGGGATTTCTTGGTCTTAGAGAGTTGTGGCGATGACTTTAATGATTATAATTCTGTAAATACATATTTGTTACGGCCGCGAATCGAATTTTAATTAACGTACAACTTAATACTGACCAGCAAATTGCAAAAAACGTAAAAAAAATTGAATTTCGCGGGCTACCCCCTGGCACTTTCGTATTAAGTATTGATTGAAAAAAAAAAATTTTTTACTACAAAACTTCTTTATTTTTTTTTTCTTTTTCCAGGTGGTCTATCATCCAAATCCTGGCCATAGCAGCCACAGCAACATTACAAGTGTATTTCGTGAGGAAACTGTTTGAAGTCAAGGAGAATTCTTCCAAAACAAGAATTTGATCACATAACTACGGCCTGTGAAGACGACATTGTTTACTAACTGTTACTGTACTCTGACTGATCTTCCATTCCACTCAAATTAATTTTGATTGATCTCTCTTCTTGTTCCATCTGTGTGTTATAAGCTTGTTGATTGTTTTCATTGGTGCATAATATTAGGTTAGCTCAAGCTCGGTTATACGTAGGAGTCATAGTATGTTGCTAGTTATTGGGCACAACTGCCTAATTTTTTCACTTCACTGATTGTTTCTGAGATTATTAAGTACTCGAGATTCTTTTTACTAGTTTCCCTTTTAATCATATTTCTTTTAATATTTATCTGTTTCTGTAAACATCCAGTCAAACTAAAATGCGCACAAATATATTTGTTTAGTTACTCGTAAGTTAAATCGCTTTTTGCATTTTTATACAAAAAAAGACATTAAATTGTTTTTAAATAATCAACTTAGAATTCATAAGTTTAACTTTTCAGGGTTTTTTTTATTTAGTTAGGTATTTAAAGATCTGATAATATTAACGACATTCATTAAATATTTACGATAGGATTTGCGTTTAAAAATATTTATTTGCTATTTGACAATTATAGTTTTTTATCATTTTTATATTATTTATGTAAGCAAAGACATACAAGCAGCGTGTTTGAAATAATGAATGACCAACATAATTTTAATAAACTGAAATATTAAGTACTTAAAGCTCGTCTTTTTAACTATCCCTTGTTCCACGTCTTTTCGTGTGGTTGTCGTGGCTCAGAAGGACAATTCCCGTAATTAAAAACCAAAGAGATTTAAAAACTGTGCGTCTTGTCGCTGCGACTAGACAGGGCTGGCATTTGCGACTTGTCGTTACGACAGTGTCCAGGAAGCGATCATTTTCTTTGAGTATTTCATTCGCTTCGACGCCCGCTTTGAAAACATCAACAGCGAACGTATCCATGTTTAGATTCGAAATACAAACACACATGCACCTCTTTCCTCAGCGCTTACAGAAAGACTGACGCACAGAACACAACACATAATAATGTACCTACTCCTGACGAAGGACTGACGCTGACCTCACAGGTCGGGTATGCGATAGCACCGTGCGTCTAGTCAGTGGGACAATTAGCGAGAGCGTGCGGCACCCCTAGCCTGTCGTAGTCCACCCTGAGCCTATGAAGTCCGTTTATCCAACTAGGCTTACGCTGGATTAAATTATCTGACATGGGTTTCCACGTAATCCATGTCCATCTTGGGGTGGATAAATTGTAGATATAACCCGCCGCAGCCTGCAGTGGCGTCTAGTTGCCGAGCTGTCGCAGTCGGAATTCGCATAGTGTGCACCGTTTCCTAGTGTTTTTGTTAAAAACGTTCAAATTTTGGTGGCACTGACTCTGGCAGAGCCACACCATCAGGGATTTTAATAACATAAAAAAATTGTCGAAATTTGTCGCCAAATATCAGAATTTGTCGGTCACTGGTTCAAAAGATATAAGGGTTTATAGGTGGCCGATCTGGAGAGTCTCCCCAGCAGAGCCACATTTATATCTCAAAAATTAGGGCACCTGGCGAAGATCTGTTTTCTCCCATATTTTGAGTCGGAATCAGTCGCCAAGTGACAGATTTAATCGGGTCTTAGTTTAGGAGATATAATCAGTTCAATTAGTAAGGTATAGAGTCCAAGAGCTAGTCGAAGACTTTTTCGTGAACGCTTCGATCTAGCTCTTGGACTATACCTACACCTATAAACCCTTATATCTTTTGAACCAGTGACCGACAAATTCTGATATTTGGCGACTGATTCAGACAATTTTTTTTTGTATTATCAAAATTAAAATCCCTGATGGTGGCTCTGCCAGAGTCAGTGACACGTCTCTACGGGGAATTTTAGTTTATCTGAATAACTTATATAATTGCCCATGTTCATATTATATCACAAGCTGCATAATATATTATCTAAGTGGGTCAAGCACAAGTGTTGGAAACATATTATGATGGTTTAGCGACTAAACCTGGTTAGGACATTTAGTGGCGTGATGGATGTTTGACTATTCATTTGGTACCTACAAATTCAAAGTTTTGGAGGAGGAAAATTTTTTAACGGGAAAACAAGAAAATTATCCTGTAAAATCAACACAATAATTCTCCCTGTCACACTCAGTAGAGGAAATAAAACAATGCCATTATATAATTATATTTTATTATCATACCATAAATATATAACATCCATGATTTGTTACATTTTTTCCTAATTCTATATACACAATAATTTACTTAAGTACAATATAATCGTAACTTGATTTAATGGTTAATGATATGGTGCAAAATTATAGCCGGAATTACATTCACTTGTAGATATGGCCGTGCTTCGTTTACCGACGAGATAATAGAGCCAACTAGAGCAATGTAATTCAGACTAAGTGCTAGCCAAGGAATGTTGACTAAATACTTATAATTTCATGATCAACTCATCCGCTCGTTATGACTAGGCAATTTTCGAATACAGCGGGCAAGTGAAGCGTTATGATGATACAATATATCTTAACCTAATCAGTAAATGTCTTACAATGTTATACTGTACAACAAACTGCTGCGAATCTCATACGTAACTGTACACTTGACGATTATAACTACGTACTAAACTAATGTAAGCAGAGTTCACTCGCTTATCAATTTGATTATTATCAACTATGTTCTATAACACGCGCCAACAGTCTGCAACAAGAAACTGCAGCAGACCACGTCCCAATTAAATGTTACTACAATAAAATATAATTAATAACTGATTGATAATTGATTCATTATTTAGGTATAATCTGTCTTTAAATATAGTATTATTAAATCAAGTGAATATTTCATTAAAATAATTTTATAGTATATTTAAAAAGAGCTGTTACATAACTCGATTTCGTAGAATTCTAAATGATTTTGTTCATCGAACAGAGCGGAACTATCACAAGTAGCACCTTCGAGTGTGTCGGATCGTTTCGATCCACACAAACCGTTAAATAGTCCATTAAACAAACACAAAGTTTCTCCATATCATTATAAAGGCAGTGACTGGACGGACCACGTCTTCTTACAAACAATACAATTTCATAGACAGTAAGTTGTGTCTATGATTGCTAATACTCTTTCAATATCTGTACAGTAACAACGCAAGGAAGAAGTTTTCAGACTCCTAACATTATTGTGAGATTCTAACAACAACTGTGATGATATCGAACAACGTCATACTTCTATATTTATAGTCTTTTCCATTCAATACTTTCTTCAACATTACCTAACCCCGTGATATCAGTGCGGCTGCGCAGTAAATGCATAAGAGATAGTTGCCAACAGAATGTAGGCAGCTTCAGCACCTTTATTGTGACGTCACACTTAGCCCCGCACTCTAGAATGACGCATGCTTGAATCAGTTCTCTAATTCATTTATAAAAAAAATCTTGGTGCAAGGTAAGATCCATGCTTGAGCATCGTTTTGGAATAGAGGTCATAGTTGCGAATTAATAAACCGTTATCATTTGAGTGTTCACCTCAAAAGACAAGAGTTCAATTTAAAAATGCTCTATAAAAACAGTCGGAATGATTTAGAGGAAAAGCGATTCTATGGAATAGGCCTTGTTAATTCAAGATTAGCGCTAAAACGACGTCATAGTTCGAAAGTAGTTTACTCTGTCTGTTGGGGTATTATTCCGTCCCCTTCTAGCGCGTGGTGCGGGTCACACAAGCGCCCTCTTCCTCTGCCCGCGGTAGGTCCCCGACAGCGCGAGCAGACGGTAGCGCTGGCGCAGGTTGCGCGCGCGCACGTGCGGGGACGCGATCTCCGCGGTGTAGGCGCCCGGGAACCAACCCGCCTCGCCGTCGCGCGTGCGCTCGCCGTAGTACCAACCTGAAGGGAAACGTGGCTAGGAATAGTACTCACGAATATCAGGCAGATTAGATCAGTTTTCAATAGAAAAAAAAAAGATAATGAAATGAGTTTGTTTGGGACCTATGATCTGAACTTTTATAAAGCTGGCTTTAGTGCTATAAGTTATTTTTGATAAAACTTCTCTTCTACTTCAGATTATAAAGAGAATTTTTCACGGCGAGCAAAAAACACGAGCATAATAGTACATTATGATACATGTGTGCTAAGTTGATCATTATACACTCTGCTTTCTTATCGCGCTCGCTTGCGGCTCGCATGATTAATGCACACGCGTTTCATACGACGTTTTTCAACACACTTGCGAGGAAAAAAAAACAGACTTGTATTGTTAAATATTAACTTGTATGGAAAATGGCGCGCTGGTTTTGTTTTCCCGCGCGCCGTGCTAGCCAGCCAGCACTAGCGATGCGCGCGCCGGTGGGTGTAAATAAAAGCATCATTGATTCTCATTTTAAATATATTAATCTATGGCACAGACAAAACCGCTAAACTGCCTATAGAAAAAATATAATAAACACAAACTAGCTAATGTTTAGACTGATCGTAGTGTTGTACGTCAAATTGTAGTTTTATTTATGGAATTAGTACTATTGGCATAGAGAAATATACATTCGTTCAGTGAGAATCCGCAATAATAGAACGCCAGTCAGGGTCTTTTCCGTTTGGTTTCGGAAGGGACCCCGGTCAATTTAAGGTAAGGTTGTATCTTGATCAAATATGATTCGCGACTACCTATAATGTATATGTATTTACAGAATTATAGTCATTAGAATTTAATCCTTAAGTTAGATTTGTTCCTTAAGAACTTTTCCATAAGATATTTTTTTATAAGGAACAAATCTAACTTAGAAAGATGTATTAATGTTTCTAATGATTATAATCCTGTAAAGAGGTACCTGTTATAGCCGCAAATCATATTTTGATCAAGATACAACCTGACACCGACCTGAAAATTGCAAAAAACCTAAGAATTTCGCGGTCTACCACTGCGCATTCACCTTAAATTGTCTGTGGTCCCCTGCGAGTTCATTTTGCGACCAAGGACAATACAGACAATTAAAAAAAAATTGAAATATAGCCCGCGGATTTTTTTCTTTTGGCATGAAGTCTCTTTGGGCGCTTTCCGAATTAGCTATAATCGCTCACATCACAGCGCTCACATCATCTCACATGCGTTCCGATTTAGATATTACGATTATGACTGCTGAGAGCTGGCAACAATTCGGAACACTCGTGAACGCGCTCACAGTGCTTACACAATGTAAAAAAGATATTATTACAGTATTTCTTTGTATAAACACCACATTTCTTCTTCTTTGGTTAGGTGGCGACTGTCAGCCAGAAGCACAATTTCGAAAATGCCACGTTAGTTTAATTTAAAGATGATGCAACTCAAAACAAAACACACTGACACTACCTCATACACACACTGTCATTTTTGACAGCGCTCACGGTGATATTATTCTAGGGCATGGTCGGCATTATCGCAAGATGGCGAATGTCATGACGTCATCTATGACAATTCACGGGACATCGTTATCGTTCTCACGCTAATTCGGTTATTTCCCAATTCGGAACACATCGATTATTTCTCAATTCGGAACGCAGGGTAAAAGCGCGTGTCAGAATATGTAGAGTCATAGAATATAATCTTGATTTATTTTCCTAAATTGCATGGAATTAGTATGTAGTATATATTTTTGTCGAAACTGTCAAGAGTATTTCTAGACGAATTAGCAACGATTCCGAACGAACCGGTGATTTGTGAGTTGGTCCAAATAAATACAATAACTTATTTTACTTTCACATAAGATTTAAGGATAGCAGAATTAAACATTGTATTTGAAATATTTTCTTATTTTATGTGCTATTTTGATGTATAATTTACCTATGTGGTTATAAATAATAATTGTATATAAGTACTCAGTGGAATGTATGTTTAAAGGGACTTCATGTAATTATAGCCTGATAAATTGTTATAAAATACATTGAATATCTTTTATCGTTTTAAAACAGTTCTGTCAAAATAGATTTACCTAAGACTGTGAATATTTAAAGTTATTTGGTCAAAATGTATGATTGTTAAAAATGGCGGGAAAGTCAGATGTACTTGAGTAATATTGGGGGGATTATAAAAGAGGTGAGCCCGCCAATGGGGAGCCTCTTGGGATTCAACTGTGGTAAAAGATGGACTACTGTTCACGTAAGTTAATTAATATTATTGCTGTTAATTGTGTTGTCCTATAGGTGGTCTAATATATGTAATAAGTCTAATATTGCTTTTGTGTTAAATCGAATTACGGAATATTCATGTACCTAATGTTTCTTTCCATGGCTAATTTGCTATAGCTTTGAGAAATGGTCCAAGAGATTAATCATTGATGTGTTAACAATAATTGTTTATGCAAATGTACAATGTGTTGATACATTACCTACTTTAAAACAAGCTGCCATGAAGTTTGCTTGTCCTTCCTTCTTCATGGCCTAGTTTTGGGAACGGACAACTAACTAGTTTTCCCATTTATCTGACAAGCCTAATTCAAATAAATGCCTAGTCTTGTCTTTCTGTGCTTTTCTTCATAAAACCCTTTCCCTACACACCATATTCATAGGTACTTCATACAGTAAATAACTAGTAACCACCAGACACAGTAAATGACACCATCCAACCACACTAAAAACTTGCTAATTAAGCTGATATTAATACCTATATACATAGGTTCACACATACACATTCACCTTTTTGACACGCGCATCTCTGACTAGTAAATAGTTATCTGTGGTATTACAGCACATGTGGATTAAAGTAAAGAAAAAGCACGCGTTCGTAATACACTCAATTATGGACCTAAAAGCGGTTCAATAAGAGCCACTTTACGAGCAAGTGTGTTGAAAAATTGTTTTTTAAATGGAGCTTAGTGTGTAAATATTAGTATCACATAGCACACTCCATACCTTCACTAGTCTTCCTGGTAACATTAACCACGTCGCCCTCAGCGAGCGTGAGCTCGTCGGGCTGCGCGGGCGCATACGCGTACAGCGCGCACACTTGCGGACAGTCCCAGCCCGCGTACACCGCCTCGCCCTCCGCGCCCGCGCTGGGAGGAAGCAGGGCTTCCGACCAACGCGACCACTCTGTCTCGCTCGGACATGACATCAGCTGTGGGACAGGAAATTATTTTATAGTAGGAAAGGTAATCGAGGTTCGAGTTACATGGTGTGCGATTTTAGAGGTTTATATCCAATAGTGGACTACTGATTTCCCATCCACAAAAAAAGGCTAATCACTCTATCGACACATACCAATAGTGGTTCGAAGCTGATTCTCAATATTAGTTGTGAGTTTGTGAGTGAGTGTTGGATAACATACCATTTCTAGCGTTCTCCCTTCGTGGTTCTCCAGCAACGTGATGAGCAGCGCGTGCTTGGCAGCGGCCGCGCCCGCGTCGCTCGCGCACACCTCCAGCAGGGAGCGCGCGCAGTGGTCCACGCATACGTACAGCTCCTCGCTGAAGGGAAAAAGGAAATGGATTCTTAAAAATACATAAAAATTTAATATTCAACGGCCAATTTTTCAATCTTCAGATAACTTTTAACCGACTTAAAAATTGCGATTTGACAGCGTTTGTATAGAAAATATGTCAAACCGCCTTATTTATCATTCTGATAAAATCGAATTTTGAATGCATTGAATGCAATATTGCATGGGGATTAGCCATCGTACCCTCTGCACTGGATTATCAATATTCGGCCCAATACCGAGAGTTGAAAATCCCGTGCGCGATAAAAAAATGCCCGTGTTAGGTACTGCCGGTCGATCCTGTAAGAATCACCGTGAAAACTTAGGTGAAGTGAGTTTGTTTTTGCTAGGAATTGACAACTCACTCCACGCTCACTTCAACTAAGTTTTCACGGTGAGATTTTTACAGAATAGCACTGCTGTACTGTACTCGTACGTACCTGGGCTTAGATACGAGTGAAATAGTATATTTCATTACAAGTGCGGAAAGGCTGTCATTGCAAAGAGTTCCGACAAATGTCTACCCGAGCCGAGGCGCAGCCGAAGGCGAGGGTTGACAGTCGGAACAAGTTGCAATGACGGTTCCGCAGGTGTACTGAACGACTATTTTTAATACAGTTGCGAAAAAATTAAGCAATTTAATAAAATAATAAAAACACAATATTGCTTTTTTCTCTTCTCTCCACGCAAAAAATTAGTCGTATGTGGTTATGAAACGACTTTTTGACTTTTCCGGTAAAATGTTCTCCGAAGCATTTTGTGCAATTATACTGAGTTCCGGTGGTGTTAATAAAAAAAAAATAGGGTCGAAATTACTCATTTTGTGCAACAAACAACTAAACTCGCAAAGAAAATTTCTGGAAAATGGCGCCAACCGTAGAATAGTTTTTTTTTTCTTCACCTATTTTGGTAGGCAAAGGGAACTATCCATACAGCTTAGTCTTCAGTATATTTTTTTTATTGATATGAAATGAAAATGAAATTTAATGAGATGAAATGAAATGAAACCTAACCTAACTCATTCAATTAAATCATTAAATCTGATATTGAAATAAATTTGTAGCTTCTTTTTAGAAATATACGTATTTGTATGAATCACAAAAACTCATATGTAAAAACTTCATGGTTGGTTTTTCTTTTTAATAGACATTATTTTGACAGTTGGGAAAGAGACACGCACGAGTTCGGGAAAGGTAAAAAAAAAGCACTAGTATGTAATAGCCCACATCCCGAACGCTATACGTCCCTGCAATACACCACTTTTTGAGCAACTGTATTAAAAAGTATATTATTCATCGATTTAAAAAAGATGCCATACCTCTTCTTCTTGGCGATGACGAGCAGGTCGTTGAAGAGGAACAGATGCAGCGGAAGCTTGTGGAACTTCTTGCCGAACGTCAGCTTCAGCTCGTCTGACTTCCAGATCAGCTGCGTCATCTCGCCCGAACGGACCAGCCAGCGGACAGGTCTAGAATGCAAAGGGAATGTTGGTTGTAACTTCAATCATTTTTTTCTCATTGACAGCGATGCGGACGAATTTTTTTGATGTCCAATGAGCTCTACTCTTTTTTTATATACTTGTACATAATAAGTATGATATATTTTGGTGTTAGCTTGTATTTAAGAATATTTTACATTAATAATAGTTTTGTTTTTGACATTTTGGAGATGGCTCAACAGTTAGGGCGTTGGATTGAACGTGAACTTGATTGCTGGTTCCATACACTCAATAGTTGACAAAAATCAGGACTATATTTGTCAAAAGGTGTCCAAATCCGTTCAGCCGTTTTTGCGTGATTGAAATAACAAACATTCAAACATCCGGACATAAAAACTTTCACACTTATAATATTAGTAGGATTATTACAGTTATTAAATATTTATTAACCTTCGGTCTCGCTTGGAGCAGGCGGGCCCGAGCGCGGGCGGGTCGCGTATGTGCGGCGGGAACTCGATGATCTTGCACAGACGATACATCTCTTCGATGCGCTCTGTGTTGCGCGCGCCTTCGTTACATTGGGATACGTACTGTGAAAGAGATAAAGAACATTTTAATAAAATTTTATTAGAAGAATAATATGAGACATTGCTATGGTAGAACAATGCCTGAAGAAAACAATTGGAAAAGTCTTCACGCATAACAATTTTTTTTTTATTTGATTTTGATAACGAATGGCGTCACTGTACGAGTTTGAATCTGCCTGACAAGAATGATTTCGTTTATCGCTTTAGGACAGTCACAGATCAAGAAATATAACGCAAATGGTTGAATTGTCTTTTTTTTTCAATGGATTATGTCTATTTCCGTAATCTTCGCTTATTCCGCGCAAAGTAACGCTTCACCGTTTTAATTCAGAACCAGCGTTGATTATCAAGTTTTGGAACAATAAACTCTATGCCATACATGACGACGTTCAAATTCTATTGCAGTAATTTTTTTTATTACTAGTGGTCACTCAAAAACCAACTTAGAATACCTACATTACGCTTAGAGTAAATTTATCTAATCGATCGAATATGAATTTAAGAAGAGTGCTACAAGGATCTTTTGGCGCCTGAATGACATTGACAGGGGGCGCGTTGTTTGTAAAACTGTCACAGGCATTTTATTGATAAAACAAGATGGCGGCGTTAGTTCCAATTTTGGCGCGCCAAAAGATCCTCGTATTGTTGTATGTATGTGGGTATGTACTCACGTTGTTGAGCGAGACGAGTGCTCGTGCGCAGGCGTGGTACTCCAGGTCCTCGCTGTTGAGGTTCTTGAGCACAGCGTCCAGCAGGAGCGGCAGCCGCGTGACGCGCTGCATGGGCAGCATCAGGAACGAGTGCAGCGACAGCGACTGGCACGACGGGTGGCTCTCCAGTCTGGAGCGATATGAAAGTGGACTAGATCAGAAAAAAATGTTCACAAAGCATTTTTGTATTTATTGCTTTGGCTATATTAATTAGTTGCAACAGTAGGTATACTTACTTCCTCAGCGCATTTGCAAAGGCCGGTCGAGCCTGCAGCCGCTGCAGCGCTTTGACCATGAGCGCTTGATTCTCGCAGTACTTGACGTAAACGCTGAAGTGTTGCTCCGCATGCTGTCTCACAATGTCACAGATGCCTTGCAGCAGGATGTTGTCTTGCCAGCACTTCTCCAGCTCATTCATTAGGAGTTGAGAGCATTTGCGGACTGTGGGGAAGAAAATTGAAGAATAAGAATCATGGACAAATAAAAATGTTTGCTTGTTGTCGTAAGGGTGACTCCCGCTCACTGCTGAGCGACAAGTTCCGGGTTCGTTCCTCGGGTCATGAAATTTTTAACTAATTCGAGAAAAACATCTCAGCAAGAGACTGGAGTCTTCTGTCCAGGTAAAGATGCACCTTCGCAAGTAAAAAAAACTGCGAACTATTAGTGTGCTAACCAACTCTGTCCCTACTTCAAACTTCATCATCTGTCATAATCCTATAATATATTCTTCAATGTACAGACGCCAGCACATCAAGCTACTACAATCTGTCAAATTTCTTTAATAGATTTTCAACTTTATCGCTAAAGCCTAAGGTTCAAAGTTTATTGGGAAAATTTCACAGTTTCGGGTAGTTTGATGTGGCGGCGTCTGTACCGCACATTATAGGAGTATGATAAACCTAGTATTTAGTAGAATATCAGCGGTTAGCCGGTTTCTTCAATACTTGACTATCAGAAGCTTGACTTACCAGGTAGTATGGTAGCGAACAGGGTCTCCCAGTCGTGCCGGGGCATCACGTGCGGGTCCCTGAAGGCGGGGTGCGCGATGAAGTTCGCCTCCAACACGTTGAGGGAGTTCAGGTACGACGCCTCTGACGTCAGCAGCTCGAACTTCGCTTCTTGAAGGCGCTTCTGTGCAGGCGCTAGAGAACCTGTGGGAGAGGGAATATTTTAGACACAAATTGCTAGGAGGATTTGTTTCAGTCTCGATAGGCATTATTCACCACATAAATGGATTTTATCTGGAGGTGTGAAAAGAGCCGCAACTCTTCTGATTATGTCTGTCTGTACTCATATCAGTTTATTGGGTTTACTTATTTTCAAACAGTATGTACACGCAGCGATGAATTTATTAAATTCAGTGCTTTGAGGACCGACTAGCTTTATAAAAAAGAATAAGACTGTTATGAACCGAAAAAATACGTTCTACGTTGCAATACTTTCTGAATTGAAAGAAGAGCGGGCGCTACGCTGACATTTATTTCCATTGTGGAAATTTACACAATGACACAATTCTTTAAAAAAAAAAAACAGCGGCACTCCAGGAGTGAAAACTTGAAAAAGCATAGTAATTTTATAAATATATTTGAAGGTCATTCTTCCCAAAGAAAATGTACCGCGCGTTGATGTCTTTATAATGGCCAAAACTTAAAAGAGAGGTGTCGGTTACGGTAACAGTGTCGCGAGTTCAATGGTTTTTTCCTATCTCAAAAAATGGCCAACGCGCCTAAAGAAATTTCACTTCAAAAATTCCTTAAAGGGTGGGTAACTCTATAAACACTTACTAAGCACAGCAGAGTTGAGCACCTCCGGTACCTCACACCATAGCGTGCGCGAGGGGCCGCGCGGCGCCACTAGTGCCATGGCGGACGGTCGCGACGGCGCCGAAGTTTCACTCACTGATGTGCTGGCGCTGCGCTGCGACCCCGGGTCGTAGGCGTCTGAGTCTGAGTCGCCGGTCTCGCGACACACCGACTAGAAAGAAATAATAAGATTAGATAGTAATAATCATCATAATTGATTATATTTAGGCTTGGGCTTCTGCAGTTGCACGCCATTCAGCTGGATTCTCGATAACTCTCATCCAGCTGCTACCAGCCACCCTGCGGAAATCGTCGTTCCACCTAGCCTTGGGGCGTCCTAACTTACGTCAAAAATCATCACAGTTATTGCAATTTTAGTACCTACCAAAATTATGCCAATTTCAGAAAAAAACACTTTTTATCAGGGCTCAAAAACTTAGGACGTTTAGATACCACGCTACACGACGGCCGCTCACGCCCTATGTTACCAGCAAGGTAAAATTGCCCATTTAAAAAAAAAATGATGTCACTTTTTTTCTGAAATTGACCACATTTATAGACTTTTAGCACGACACTAAACAAATCCTCACGGATCGGACAGGATTTTTCTTACATCTGTATCTGATCTAATAATAAAGTCGAACAGTTTCTTTGTTTGTTTAAACACACTAATCTCTGGAAAAACCGGTCGAATATGAAACATTTTCTTTGCATGTGATATCCCAATTCATGAGGAAGACTATAAGGCTATTTAACACACTTCACGCTATGACTCTTACCTACTTACTACCCTTAAGATCGCTAAGCGAAAACGAAGTGACAGCGCGGACAGGCGATGCGATGAGACGGGGTGGGTCGGGGGAACAAGAAATTTCACGCGGACGAAGTCGCGGGCAGAAGCTAGTAATGTATAATATTGTTATCATATCAGTTAAAGAACATTAACACTGACATTAACTGGACACTGCTGCTAGATACTGTAAATGTGCTGGAAAACTCGCAATAGAACTACTGAACCGCTTGCAGAACAATAGAACTACTGAACCGCTTGCAGAACACTAGACACCACTTGCTTCACAGCGTGTTAAGTTTTAGACTAATGATCTTGTTGATATTTTACCGAATTTTTAGATCAAAACAAACAAACAATCTTAACAAAACAAAACAATCCTATTGTATTATGTAGTTTCATTGAAGTCAATGTTTAGTAATATGTCGAAGTAATTAAACTCACTGTTTGGTTCGGTCAAGAGATTCGTAAATGTCCTCGAAATGACAATAGAAAGAGTTTTATTCTTGGTACGCACAAGCGCACAAGCGAATAATAACAAAAACACTAATTGTCGATGAAAATGTTTACAGAACACATTTCAAGAAAACGAGACAAAGATATCGATGATTGTTCTCATGGAATTACATCAATTTAAGACGCAATATTTTATGAATTTGGTTCACCTGAATCTTAAAAACAAAACACGGTGCTCGAAATCAAACTTCTCTACGGAACCAACATTATTATCACGCCTGTTTCGCCGAAAGGTTTACAGAATACGGGCAGAAATTCCTGGTAGAAAAACCAAATACCTAACTTAGCCTGTCTTGGGAATCGAACCCAGAAGCTGCAAGCTCAGCAATAGCCCTTGCGACCATTAGACCAACGAGGCAGTACGGAAATGATTCGCTTTAAGACCGATGACCGCTAGGTATTCGCACTGTTGTTAGTGTTAGGTCATGCAAGTCAAAGTCTAGTCTGTTCTCGAAGGTCACTACAATTACGACCAATTAGCGGCAGAATTAGCGCCGATCGTTTACACACCGCCTCTAAAATTGGACACGAGCTGGATAAGTGTAATTAAATTGTTTACTTCCTTAAACACACGTCAGTGTTATACCTTCCTATAAATATATTGTGCGGGATACAGACGAATCCCGGGAAAACAAGTGTCATTGTTGGGAAATATGGAAATAGGGTGGTCATGAGTTTTATGACGTTTAGAGCCGAGGACTTTTATGTTACGTCATGAAATAAAAGCCAGTGACTGTTCTTATTCTACGTCACTGGACTATGACTGGCTTGCAAACTCGAATTCAAACTCAAAGCATTTATTTAAAATAAACCAATTAACAGGCACTTTTCAATTGTCAAGGGGTCGGTCAGTCAGAAAGATGAGGCTAGTTGTCCATTCCAAAGCGTAGTAGGTACCTATGGAGAAGAACGGGCAAGAAACTACACTTGAGAAGGCTTACCAGAGATAACACGGAAGCAGGATTTGGCTAGCATGAACACTAAGATGACGGAATGGTAGAAGTTTATAGCAAGGTGAAAAAAGGAACGTCTCTAAACTATAACACAACTTGTTACAAGGCAGTCATTGCTGTCGCAACTAGCTGGCGTATAGTGTCGTCATTACTTACGGCTTACGGTGTCAAACAAATCTACAGACTTAGGTAGCTAATGATAATGGCTAGTTTATATAGGGAAGACCCAACCCTCGCCGGCGCCGTTCTAATGACAACGTCATTACGTTTTATATTGGTACTAAAAGGTGCTGTAAAGATTATGCAGTGCGTACGTTAGCGAGGCTTATCGTTTGCGGGCTCGTAACCCATTTCTCGATGTGCCTCCTTCCGTGAGATAAGAGTAGCTTAAAGATGGCGGTCTATCCACAGCGGCCTACGGCTAATCTACGCACGTGTACTTTGTAGCTTCGCTTTGTATGAAAATGTAGGAGAAGACGCCTAGGCTTGCCCTGCAAGTGAGACAATAACTGGCCGGTTTTTTCTTACCGATTTGAGATCTTCCACTGCGACTCAGCACCGTGGTAATCTATGGATTCGTGAGTACGTAACTCACGAATGTGTGGCTGGCAAACAAATGGACCAGCTAAAGTGGCAAACCTCTCCGTGCACATCCTACGTAGCAGTGGACGGTCGACATTAGACTGACATAATAGTGGTCTGTGAGCAGCAGGGTACCTACACTAACAGTAGCAATGGCTTTCATTTTGACAGTTCAACCACATTCATTGCGTTATTTATGTTGAGCTGACAAATTTTTCAAACATAAGATGCAATGGATTAGCAATATCTTTCAAAATGATTTAGATGCGATTGGAAGTAAGTATGTTACGCAATTAGGGTGCAGGTTCTTGCTATGAGTGGTTATGCAACTTATGCCAGATATAGTCAGCTGGTATTATTGCCATTGCTAGGACTTAGGCCTGTCTACCTATCTACCAGTGTAGGTTGTTTTTACCTACTTATTATTTATAACGCCTTCGTGAATTTTAAGTAGGTAAAAGCTACACCAAACAAGTTGTTAGGCGTTTTTTAGGCTTTCATGAATAAAACATCCTTTATCTAATATCTGAATCAAACCTGAATGAATCGCGGGCGAAAATATTCTGACACAGTTAATTAATCGTCGAAAAAAAGTTGTTTTATCGAATCGAACGGAAAATTCCTTTCCACATTTCGAAAGGAGTTCTCCCAAATAAGTCCACATTATGGCACTGACCTCAACTTTGGCTGCGTTGTAGAACTGGTAGAGCGGCTCGTGTGTGAACAGCGAGTGGGGTAGGGGGCTGGCGGGGTGCGAGCCTGACGATGCACCTGATGATGACGAGATGTTTCCAGCCTGGTACAGACCTGCTTCTGCGTACCTGTGGGCAAAAGAAATAGGGTATGGAAAAACCATAGGAACAACAACACGCCTACTTGATGCCCTAAGCAATCCACGCCTGTAGGCCCTCCTATCCACTAGACGCTTCCTATCCACTAGACGCCTCCTATCCACTAGTCGCCTCCTATTTTTCCAAAACATCGACGAGCGATTTGTAAAGATTGGTGCTTGAATGATAGCGTGACGGTTGACAGGGGCGAATGGAAGAAGAAAACGTGTTGCGCCGACCCCAAGTAAACATGGGATAAGGGCAGGAAGATGATGATGGTGCACATCTCTAGAGTGACTTTTGGGTAATTTTGTAATATCATGCTGATAAACAGCCTTGCCATTCATGTGCTAGCAAATACTGTTTCGGTGCTGTTTCTGCCCTACGGTGCCCCCCGAGACGTGATGCTTTAAGTAATTGCTTAATTTGCTTATGGGCTAATCCGGCACTGCAAGCCTATATTTCCCGAAGGGGTATGATGTTTATTGGCATGCATTCAGTATTCTGTTTGGCACTCCCGGAGTGCCACTGTTTTTTTTTATTGTTATTACGCCTATGGGCGTTTAGTGTCCCCGCAAATTGATCAGTTTCGTGTCAGGGAACAAGTTTGGGAAACGAATATCTACGTCCAGTAACATCCATACAGTGCAGTGTAGTTAGGTAAGTATATAAGTAGAATACATATATATGTAACGTAGGTATGTAAATAGGCATAGGTACTATAGCGTGAGAAAAATCAACGCTGCAAGGTCTTTAGATATGAGTGTCGTCATTCTATGGCTTAGGATTTATTATGTAGGTACAGTAAACAAAAGAGATAAGTATGCAGGATTGTCGGATATAGTTGAAGTTTAGTAAGAAACCGATGGATGTTGTCGACTGAAATTTAATTTGATAAATGAGCTGTTTGTTTTTATTAATAAAATAAAATTTTATTCGAGAACATCCACCGGTTTCTTACTAAACTTCAACTACCTATATCCGACGATCCTGCATACTTATCTCTTTTGTTGACTGTACATTGGTAGTGCATGATTGGCGAATAAATCAGATGTTGGTCGCATGATTGCCATGTTACATGTTTAATGTAAATAAAGAGTTGAAATTTCCAACAAGTTAACTAAGTATCAAGCGAGATAAGAGACGAGGATAACATTTTTTTTTAGGAATACTATTAGGATTGATAATGGCTTATCAAACAGCCTGTAACTACAATGGATAGTTGGATATTTGTTACTCATTCAAGCAAAAAATACTGAACGGATTTTGATGAAATTTAGCACACAGATAGTTTATAAGCAGGATTAACACATAGGATACTTTATATCCCGATATTACCACGGGATCGAAACTTATGCGGGTGAAACCGCGGGGCGCAGCATAGTCATTTTATAATGAGTAGGTAATCAGCTATGACGAATCATTATAAATGACTTATTGTTAGTACCTACCTACACTACCCACCTAAGATTACTATGATGATGTAAGGCACATCCTGACAGCTCTACGAAACAATTTCCTTGTTGTGACCCTCTTACACGAGTTCGTTCCAAGAAGGTTGAATATTATAGTAACACTAGCTGCGCCCCGCGGTTTCTTCCCGCATAAGCTTCGATCCCGTAGTAATATCGGGATATAAAGTATCCTATCTGTTAATCCTGGTTATAAACTATGTGTGTGCCAAATTTCATCCAAATCCGTTCAGTAGTTTTTGCGTGAAAGAGTAACAAACATCCATCCATCCATCCATCCATCCTCACAAACTTTCGCCTATAGAATACTAGCTGCGCCCCGCGGTTTCACCCGCGTAAGTGTCGATCCCGTGGGAATATCGGGATAAAAAGTAGCCTATATGTTAATCCAGGGTGTCAGCTACCTCCATACAAAATTTCATCAAAATTGGTCCAGCCGTTTGAGTGTGAAGACGTAAAAACATATAAACACACCCCCACACACACACACTCACAAACTTTCGCCTTTATAATATTAGTGTGAAGTGTGATTAGTGATTGTTATTGCTTTATTAAAAAAAAAACAATTGACTGTGCTATTTTGGTAAGAACTTGAAATGCACTGACAGTTATATTTTTAAATATTATTCCAAGGTGACATTGATCCCAAAACCAACAAACAAGGTAGGCGTCAATTTTGTGCACACACATGTGGGTTGCATCCATAATATATTTCTATGGTTGCATCAATACTACAAAAAACTCCGGTATATTGGAATACTTTAATCAAAGTTAAAATGATTACCTTTGTTTATCTTTCCATCACTTTAGAAGATAACATTTGACACTAATTTTTAACATAATTATTTTGTCCACTGTCAAAACGTACTTTCCAGAAATCACTAAGGTATTTTTTTCCCCATGTCTTATTTCACAAACATTAATAAACGCACAATAGGTATTTATTACCAGAAGAAACCATTTAAATAAAATATATTTACGCGCTAAAAGCCGCGAATCAACGGATCCGATTCAAATCCCACCAACGTCCTTCTGAGCATGCGCATAATAGCAGAGTTAAAGTTATGAGGTGTCCCAAGACATAGCCGACGAGCGAGACAAATTAAGGCACATAAACATGACGTGAGAACTGCTTTTTGATAAGTGATTTACAGAAGTCTAAATCATCATCTGCCTAGCCTTTCCTAACTATGTTGGGGACGGCTTCCAGTCTAACCGGATGCAGCTGAATACCAGTATTTTACATGGAGCGACTGCCTATCTGACCTCCACAACCCAGTTACTGGGTAATACGATACCTCTTGGTAAGACTGGTAGTCAAACTTTCGGGCTTCTGACTACCCGTACCGACTGGCAAAGATCCACGAATGACAGCCGGGACTAACAGCTTAACGTGCTTAATAAACTGAAATATACTCAATCTTAAAATGTTTATGAAACAAGGCAAATTGCCTGAATAAAGTTACTGACTTGCCCCCTGGACATTAATTTAAGGCTTTAACGCATAGTAACTAATGTTAAATCGCTTGCGCTTATGCATTGGGACGCAGCGGTAACGGTGGTACGGAAAACTGGCTTGTGAGTCATCGGTTTCGTGGATAATGGCGGACGTCATGCGTTCGCGCCGATACTGACTAACGTCTGGGCGAAGATCGCGACTACCTCCCAGGAACATCTTTCTGGGTCACTTCGGTTGGACTACAAGGTCTACAAGCATTTTTATTTTTATTATTTTTCTCTTTCGTGGTCGTAGTTTTTCGTATTTAAATAACAAGAAAATTAAGTGCCCTATATTGATTTTAACTTTACTTGGCTTTTGGCAGGAAATGATGAGGGATACCCCTTTTATTGATTTCTGGACTTAGAAAGAAAACCCCTTTCTATGTCGTTTTCAATAATAATTATAAGTTACATAGACTTTTTGATCTCTGCTTTCCACAGGAAAATTCAGAGCTACCCACGCACGACACCACTTTTTTTTATTAATTATAGTAACAGTAACATAAAAATAAATAATTAAAACATATAGAAAAAATTAAGAAAGTCTTTTCATAGTTTTTTCTTTATGTTTTGTTAAGATGAAATGGTTATCAAAACCATGTTGCCGTAAGTGGGTTATGTTAGCTTGAATTTATCCAAGTGGGACAGGGTAAGATCGTCGCAGTTGACCTTTGTCTTGAACTCGCAGCCGGCGCCGAATGCCAAACGGACCGCAATCGTAACTGTCGCGTCGCTACGCAACCATGCACCATGCACCACGCCGCTTTTACCAACCATATTGCAATAGTAGGTACATTATAAATTACTAGCTTTTCTGCGCCGCTTCGCCCGCGAGGATGTCGGAAATAAATTACCCTATAAAATAAAATAAATAAAAATAAAATTCATTTAATTCAGGCAAGACCCATATTTACATACAATTAAAATATTACAATACCACAAAATAAAATTTCTCTAAATAAAATGTCTCTGATTATACAAATAAAATAAATTAACAAATACAAATTAAAAATAAAAGGTCATGGAATTAAAATAAAATGTCAATGCAGTTAAAATAAGCTAAAATTAAAAGATACAAATTGTCAGCATCACAGAATTAAAAATTAAATCAAAAGTAATAAAAAAATTAAATTAAAAATAATAAATAAATTAAAAATATAAAAACAATACAAAGCCAGTCACTATAAATATAAGTCAATGTCAATTAAAACTATGCACTGGCTAATACATGTCTGCCACAGCATTTCCTAATGAAGGGGCAGTCAATTCGCTCAGCGATCATCACCAGGACAGTATTGGAGCTGGCCCGCACCCTGCGCACTAAGGACGCGCACCGCTTGCGCATGGTGGCGTGAAAACAGTCGGTGCGCGCTTCCGCAAACATGCCCGAGGCGCTGCAGAAGCGGGGCAGCCCCAACACCGCCCTAAACGCGTTGTTGTACTGGACGCGGAGGGCGTTGTAGCTCGCTAGTGTGTAGCGAGCCCACAGGCTGCACGTGTACAGTGAGGTGCAATATGCCTTGAAAAGGGTGATCTTAACTTGGTTTGAACAACGTGCAAACCTGCGGGCCAGCATATTTGCTCTTTTCGACAAAGCCCTCCGCTCCCGTTCGATGTCTGAATGATCCTTGAGGTCAGCCGTGACTATGTGCCCCAGATATTTAAAATGGTCCACTCTGTCTAGGGGAACACCATTAAGAAAAACTGGTGGTACATTTTCCAGGCATTTGGCACCACTGTCTCCAAAAATCATGCATTGACTCTTGGTAACATTATATTTCAGCCCATGCCTGCTTGCGTACTCCTCACAGACCTGTATCAGGGTCCTCAACCCACAGACCGACGCGCTCAGCAGCACCATGTCATCAGCATAACTTAGATTGTTGACGCAAATGCCTATGTCCTAACCGTGCCCAATTTGATCGAAATCCGTTCAGCTGTTAAGGCGGTCAGTGGGTCGTCTTAGGCGTTAAAGGCGAATTTCATCAAAGTTTTATACCTAGAATAAGTACTGAGAATATATTTTGAATTTTTGACATAAGTACTAGAACTGTCAGAATATTGTTCCACAGATAAAAAATATCTGCCTTTGGTAAAATCAGCCTTGAGGCGTGAAAAGGTAACAGACAGACATACATAGTTAGGTATGTACGTTTGGGTATGTCTCTTAAGTATGTCAAGTTTCACTGTCAACATGTAATTTTATGTGTAAGGGTAACTGCTTGGTGTTTATCAAGCCTGTCAGGTTTAAGTTCCACAAGTTTAATTTCATGCGCAAAAAGAAGTTCTGGAAGGATTTGGGTGAGGCCTTTGCCCAGCAGTGGGACAGTATAAGCTAAAAAAAAATTATGTTGGTAGGTGGTACCCTCTCAAAAGACCGATCCGAATCTGTGCAACGCCTGATATGGCATGGGCCCAGGGATGGCCCTGGAGAGATTGTAAAGGTGTGTCCGAAACCTAATTGCGCAAATTTTGCAAGGCAGCACGACTACTGTGCGCCGTCTTCCCAGAGGTCACTCGACCCCATTAAAACGTTTACAGAAAAGTTAGCTACAGTTGGTCAATAAAAATAAAGGGAAATTCGCTGGAATTGAGTACCTATCTATAGTAGGTCTTTTGCAGACTAAAGTTACACACAAGTTACAGTTGGGCCACTTAAAGGGAAATTCGCTGGAATTCTGATCAATGAATCAAACTAAATGTGGGTGTGAGTAAACTTGTTCTGGGACAATATTTACGTAGACACGGGAAAAAACAGCGTTTGGTTATGAATGAAACAGGATGTAGCAGGAGTGTTGGATATACCTACACGTACAGTCACGAGCAAAAGTATGTATACACTTGGCTTTACTCAAAGGCGATTTTCTCCTTTATTTTTGAATGAAATTGTATATTAGTAGGAACATAGTATTTTTGAACCCATAGGTATATGTAAAGTGTCGTATTTCAACGTTGCGTTCGTTATTTCGTGACAAAATCGCAATTTAAAATTGCCAAGTGTTGACATATTGGTGCTCGTGACTGTACATGGTTAGTTACCTAGACTACTTAGGCCAAGCCCTGTATAGGGCGTGACTAATTAGATTTAATGGGTGGAGGATATCCTTTATTAGGGCTGTCAACTTCAGAAACTACAAAGGTTTTAATCGTATTGAGAAGTTTGGTAATGTATAGTAATAATAATTTATTAATTTAATAAAAATAGTTTATTTATTTATTTATAGGAGAACCAACAGCTATAACAGAAGCATAACAATCGTTTATGAGACATAAAGCCAATTACAGGTTCTCACGGGTAAAAACAGAAAATGTAGTAGAAATCTTAGGATCACTAACAAGCACTTTAAAAGGAATACAAATATAAGGTATATAAGCACTATGCATTTTTAAAAAAGTCGGCGTTCAGCCGAGTGCGAGCAGAATAGTTCTTGGTGTTAAATGGGTCAAATGAGAACTCTTTGCAAAGAATATTAAAGTCTTTACTCGCTCGCACCAAGTATGAATTTTGCCTGTAGTTAGAAGAGGAAAAAGGAATGGAAATCGGCGGATTAAATCTAACTGATCTCTGGGGGACATTAACCGCATTATGCAGGAGATCAGGACAGTCAATCTCGTTAGCTGCTTTTGAAAGGACTCCTTTAGTAAAAATTGGTTCTTGGCAGCTCTAGAGAGTGAGCGGTGGGGTGAGATTAGGGAGGTTTTTGCCCAGCTCTGGGACATTAACGCCTATAGGCCAAAAAAAAAATGGGGCCCACCCAGGACAAATGTTTGTGTGATGAGCATGATCATTTGTTCTGTGTCTGGGTGTAATTTATCTATATATGTATGTATTTAGAAATATATAAGTATGTTTATCAGTTGTCTAGTACTCATAACACAAGCTCTGCTTAGCTTGAGACTAGACGGCGTTGTGTGATAGTTGTGGAATATTATTATTATTATTAATTATTAAAAAGCGAGTATAGACTGAGATTGAAAGAAAGCAAAATGCTGGTATGTAGGTCGTTCAGAGGTCAAGGTCATGGCCACACTTGCAATGTAAATATTGCAAAAGTCGGTATCGAACTCTGAACCTATAATTCAGCTATTTTTAATTTTCTCGATAATGCCTTTGTGTGCTGTACCGGTATGTACTAACCCCGGTGTACATTTATTTCGGAAAAATATAATTCTAAAAAAAAATGGGAAAAGGCTATACGTCGCAAATTTTCTTTTTCTTTCATTTCTATAAGCTTCCAGTTACAGACGCCAGCAGGTCAACCTACCCGAAACTGTCAGATTTTCCCAATCAACCTTGAACCTTATGCTTTAGCAATAAAGTCGAAAATCTATTAAAGAAATCTGACAGATTGTAGTAACTTGATGTGCTGGCGTCTGTACAATACATGTTATCGATAACGATGGTGGACTGGTTTCAACACAAAAAATAGCGATTAAACTGATGTAAACAAAGCGAAAATGATTTGACAGCAGCCATCGCGCCGCTGGCGACATCTGCGCTGAGCTTTGCGTGTGGATCCCAACTGCAACGCCATTTGAATAAAGAGGACTCCTTAAATACATTCAACCTCTCATTCAAATTCAAGCCGACTATTTAAGTAAATAAAAATATCTACTTACCAAGATGTGTTGGAGGTGTTAGGCGTAGTGTTGGCCGAGGTATTGGGCGTAGTATCCGCACCACATTCGGCGTACCACGAGGTGCGCGCGCGCGGGCTCTTGTCCTTGCGCGACAACGTCGGCAGCAGCCGCTTCAACTCTGCACACCAACACGTTACGTCATCACCTCATCGTTACATCATCCGGTCTAATCTGTAAAAATCTTACTGTGAAAACTTAGGTGAAGTGAGCTATCATTCCACCTAATGCAAGGTATTGACTCTATTGAGAGCTCACTTCACCTAAGTTTTGATGGTGAGATTTTTACAGAATACAGTCACGAGCAAAAGTATGTATACACTGGGCTTTATTGAAAGGCGATTTTCTCCTTTATTTTTGAATGAAATTTTATATTAGTAGGAATATAGTATTCTCGAACCCATAAGTAATTATGTAAAGTGTCGTATTTTAACGTTGCATTCGTTATTTCGTGAAAAAATCGCAATTTAAAGTTTTTTTTTTTTTTCAAACTCAAACTCTTTATTGCATTCATGTGTTCACATAGTTGTTATAGTTATAGTTGCCAAGTGTTGACATATTGGTGCTCATGACTGTACATCAGCATTAGTCTTTACTTAAAGAATGGCGGTAGAAATGGCAGTGTTGTTTGTGAGTAAGAGGTGAATATTGTAGCCATTCGTAAAGGCTCCTTCAAACAGGCGCGACACGCGAAAAAATCGAGCGCGACACAAAGGCACCGCAAGTCGCGCAACGAGCGGTGCCTTTGTGTCGCGCGCGATTTTATCGAGTGTCGCGCCTGTTTGTAGGAGCCTTAATACCAATTTTAAAGTAAACTGTTTGTACACATGCTTGACTTCTTTGGTAAATAATAGGATTAATTGAAAATTAGAACGATTTGGGACCAATTTGTTATGGTCTCGGGGGAATTTCAAAACTGATGCATTTTTTTTTGTAAGTCGAACATCGATGGTTTAAAGGAGACTTCTCCAGAGAACCCCGTACTTCCCTGTTGATTTGTTTGTAGACAAAAGTTATGCATGTGTGCGTGCGTCACGAACCTTACGCGCGAAGTCAAGCATTAGTACAGTAATTTATCTGCGTCACCTCCATGTAATCATAATAATGAGTACCTATAGTTGCATGCAATCGTAGCGTTTTTATTGTTTCAACTGTGCTGTCAATTACAAAGATTAATGTAAACGTGAGGGACACTGATGAACATCAAATAAAAAAAAAACAAATGAGCAATTGTTTGCTGATTTATTCTTCCTTTTTCTCATACATTCTAACTGTTCCATTTATAACTGATTTTGAATGGTTTGTCTAAGAGTTTCTTTATCTTTAAGCACTGTAAAATATTGCAGTGAATACAAAGAAACAGTTAAAATTGCAGTCAACGATATGTGGGACGTGAACTTGGAGCAATAAGTAACATGATGTAGGTGCGACTATAATTCACATAAACCAAAAATCCTGATGTTATAACTAGAATTATGCGTAGGCAGATTTTGCCAAGTGATTATCGTATTCATCATAATACGTTTCGTGTTAAGTAAGACATATTCATGCGTAAATTATTAAGTACAAAACATGCATAATAAAGTTGAGGAAGGGAATAGAACTCACTACCCATCACACAGTGCAACACATCACAAGAGACGTACGAATTTACGAACTGCGCGGGAGTAAGGCTTTTAGCTTTAAACACGGGTTGCTGCGCCGGCGCTCACAGATGACTAACCTTAGTTTACTCTTTGGACTAACCTAACAGACTATGAAGTAAATTGCACAAACCCGTGCACATTGTGTGCAGAGGTCGCTAGCGTCACCACCATGGTATACATAAACATCTTTATACAATATACACAATAGTGTATATAGCCCATAGAAATGAGACCCACCCATGGATTGTTACCCCTTTGTTATTGAAATTGCCAACATACCTACTTGGTGACAAAACTTTTGGGTATCATTTGGATTTTATCCATACTATAATATTATAAATTCGAAAGTAACTGTCTGTCGGTCTGTATGTTACCTTTTCACGCCTAAACCACTAAACGGATTTCGATAAAATTTGGCTGAGAGATAGATTGCATCCCGGGGAAGGAAATAGGATAGTTTTTACCCCGATATTCCCACGGGATCGAAACTTACGCGGGTGAAACCGCGGGGCGCTGCTATAGTATAAAATAAAACTGGCAATAGTTATTGCAAATTGCAATATTATAAAGCAGTACCAGTCCGTGCCATACAGGAGGTCACTTCAAGACTGGTTTAGACCATACATACCTGATGTTAAATACATGTTCTGCTGTAGGTAATGCGTTTTATTATAATTAGAATTATGATGTAAAATGGCCCAGATTACTGAGAATATGACAATTTACGCTCACTATTAGTGGGATTTTGACATGTTTTATTGAAATAAATTGCTTGAATAGGTACACTAATGGTAGGAAGCGATATTATGGTCTAGATTTTGGAATAGATACCCGCGTGGGGTTAATAATTATAATGATTGTAATCTGACAATGTGGGTCGCACAGAGTACAACACTTTAGCCTTCTCTTTTAGGGAGCACAAGCGACGAAACACGAATTTTTGAATGACATTCGTTCCTAATTAAGTAAAACTTTATTTATCTCAACATCATAATTATTAATATTACAGACATGGATTTATAGAATGCACAATCTTAAACAGAGAAAGATGTCTGAGATTGGAGGGTCCTTAGTTACAGATCACCCAGCTCTCTTAGATAGGACATGTTACTTTACAAAACGGTTAGAGTCAAGATATTAAATAATTAAAGTTACTTCAACTTTAGTTTAAATTTATAGAATAGATGGCTTGAGTTGTATTGCAGAAGCAGTTTAATATGTATGTTTGATGTTTATTTTTTATCAAATCTCTAGGTTTACTCAATAGCTCTAGAATTTACTCCTTATTACTTGGAGAATGCACGATGGCAATAGGGACTATTATTACGGTCAACGACCGTTAGGTAGGTACTTAGTATTTTTTATAACTTTGTGAAAAGAGAAATAAAAATGTTAGGTAGGAAGGTACTTGAATGTGGTATTAGCCTTAACCAAGTGTTACTACAGGAAAAAATAAACATTAATGGCTCCAAAACAAAATGGCTTGACTTTGCAACTAAATAAAAGTCGACTATTACGCCATTTTGTACAGGAACTCTAGAGTATTAACACAATAGTTACAAATACAAACGCAAGACAGTGCAAACATAAAGACGTGTACAGTGCAGAATCCTCGACCTCCTCGCTGTGGGAATAACTATTTATTTTAAGTAGGTAATAAAATCTTTATCAAACTGACTCAATAGGTACTTACGTCACTCGGACTCTCTTGTGGTTAACCACTTTAAGTTACGAATGTTAAAATAATACCAAAATTTGTAGTTTTTCATAGAACTGATAGATTTTCTAATAAATAACAATTGGCTGTAAAATGTGTATGTTGTACGTAGGTATGGTATGCTTAACGAGTTTAAAAACTAAGATTAAAATATTTACATTGAATTAATTTCGTGAAACATTTTAAAATTTTCTCGACGGAAAACTAATATAATTTACTCAAAGTAAGAAAAAAAAAACAGTTTTCCAGTCTGAACCGTTAAGCCGAAACAAACACAAGGCTACCCGTACCAAAGAGTTTATTTAGAAATAATGCATGGTCGTAATTGAGGAAAAAAAAACAAAGAAAACTTGTGCAACGATCCTTCCAAGTACTTGCCTGCACTAAGAACAATGTTTTCGCGGATAACGTCAGTTCTCTACAAGACGAAGCGATTACTACAAGGTTGCCAGCCTACTATACTTAATAGTTATGACTTGCGGAAAATTACAATAATTCGCGGCGTTGTTTCTAACGGGAATATATGTTTAGACAAAATGACAACACTAAGCTTTTAATAAATGGCTACAATAATGAAGGAATTGATCAATTATTTTTATTAATACTTCGCCTTGATTTTGTTGGTAGGTACTTTTTTTTAGTTTTTGGAAGGCATATTTTTAGTAGCAGTGGTGGCCAAGTGGTAACGGCCGCGACTTACAAGTTGTAGGTCGTAGGTTCGAACCTAGACAGGCGCTTTACTTTGTGTAAATTATTTCAACACCACTGCTCTCAAAACGGTGAAGGAAAACATCGTGAGGAAACCGGCATGTCCTAGAACCAAAAATTCGAAGACATGTGACATCTGCCAACACGCACTGGGCCCGCGTGGTGGATTACGGCCCACTCCCTCTCACCGAGAGGAGGCCTGTGTCCCAGCAGTGGGAACATTATAGGCTGATTATGTTATGTATGTTATATTTTCAGTTCCTATCTATTCGACTGGAACAGCATGCATTTCATCGTTATGCGTGTTGGACATTTTTTGAGATGGAAAAACCATTGAAGTCGCGCCACTGTTACCGTAAGCGACACCGCGCGTGTTTTGTTTATAAGACGATTAAAAAAATACCCGCTTCGGATGTGTTCGGCTGTCCTCGGGATGTACTCCGTTTTAATGTATATCCGATAATTATGTCAGTCAGTGATGGCAAAGTATTCTGTTTGTGTTTTGTTTTCACTTTTGTCGGCACTCCCGGAGTGCCAGTGTTTTTTTTATTGTGGTCTGGACAGCTAGGGCCAACAATTTTGGGGTATTCTACCTAAATTTATTACTTGGTCAAAGGTTTTTTTATTAAGTATTTGTCATGTAGTGATTAAAAACAATTTTTTTTTGTGATATTATTGAGCCTTAAACTTATTCCATATTTTGAGAATTATAGTAGTGTGCTTGACAAAAGTTGTGCAGTTTGAATATCTTATCATAACTAGATAATTTTAAGTCGGTTCATAATGCTACCGATAAGTTTTTTTAAAATAGTTATTCCCACCATGTCGCAAGCACTGACCTCAGTTTAGCGCTGTCTTCGTCGTCAGCCCAATGGCCACGATAAAACTATTCGGCCAAACCATAAACCTATAGTCTATGGGCTAAACCATAATTACGTGATACGGACAGACGTCAACTGTAATATCTATTTACATGGCATATGGAATATAGTTATGAGAAAAATACGAAGATAGATAAAGATGATTTTATTAGAAAAGTTTATTTATAATCGGGCACATGGTAGTGTGCCGGGCAAAGTTCGACAGTATGTAAAAGCATAATTCAGAAAGAGAAAATAATAATTATTTTAATCAAAGTCAATCTTAGATTATAATCTTATATTATATTAATAGATCGAAATCGAGCTAACATCACATCATTAGAGGCTGAAAGTGGCAACACAGCCGATAGGTGATATGGATAACGTTTACACCATCCAAACAACTTCGGAAAAATTACCAGTATTTCAGTTCGTACCGTATTTCTTTCTCGTAGGACACATATCGAGGACTGCGCCCGCGCATAGTGTTGGTTCGATTTCCAATAATAATATGTCTTAAGGGTTTCACAAATATAACTTTTAAAGGAAACAAGCTCCACAATATCTAAAGCTTATCAAAACCTTAGCATTAAATATAATTAGTAAAGCGATATTCTAACTGTCACTCAGCAAGGGTCAAAAGATAGTAAATGATTAGCGCTACACCACCCTGGGTCCAGTTGACGGCTGTGCGTTACCTTCGTTGACAGCGCTAAAGTCGGTTGCGGGCGGTGAGGGCGCGAGCGGGGGCGAGGGCGGCGCGGGGGGCGCGGGCGGGGGTGGGGGCGGGGGCAGCGCGGGGCGCGCTGGGAACAGGCAGGGGGAGGAGTCGGCGAGGCGCCGCCTACCGTCGCGCCGCTTCGGTCCGCTAGAGGGAGACAGCGTCTCTGTGCTGCCCGGCTGGCCGTTGTCGCTGCTGTTCAAAAAACGAATGCATGACACTTTAAACTTTAATGCTTACGTACTAACTTATTTGGGTCTGATTTTATCAAAATAATAATCGTGATTAGAACTTGGCAGGGCACTGCCGTGCACCCAGATATAAGGGAATTGGAGACAGGAGGTCATCACTATGTTATCACTGTTATGTTACACAAAACAAGCAAAAATAAAATAAATAAGTAACAAAAAGGAATCGATAAATCAGTTAGTTTTGTGAAGGTTTACGTTAGACTTATAAAAGCCGTACCTATTCAAGAATATCCTCAGACCTTATACGGGCCTGTGCACACCACGATTTTTAAAAGCGCCGTTGACGCGCGTTTTAGAAACGTGCGTCGACGGCGCGCTTTTATCCTACAGAAGGTCTACGGGCTGCGACTGACTCACGTGCGCATCGCGTCTGTATCGCTACAAACGCGCGTTAACGGCGCGTTTAAAAAACGTGGTGTGTACAGGCCCTAAGGTCTATGGATATTCTCAGACCTCATAAGATCTCTAATACTATGTTATGGTGTCTGACAGTGCGCTCGACCGCACAGGGTACAGAAAATCTATTGAAAACCAAACAGGTCTGGCTAATTCTAGAATAAAATCATGCTATAAATTATTATTATTATTAAAACATAAATGTTAGACAGACTCACCAGTTGCTAAATCCGGAGTCACCATCCATGGAATCAGTCAGGTAGAAAGTCGAGTTGGTGATCTTCAGAGCGCTGGGAATATCCGAGTTGATGTCCACAGCCAACGAGGTCGCCCGTCTGAACCGAGACTTGAACGAGAAGTACGCTTTCCTCGACAAAGTCCCACTGTCCTTCTTACTCGCCTCACTAGTGGGACTCACTGGCTTCTCCGGAGGAGGTTTCTCAGGCAACGGAGGAGGTACATCCCCATTACTCGCCCGCTTATCCAAAATAACAGTCTTCAACTCATCCTTCAACGAACCATACACCTTGTTCAAGGGAATTTCAGTCTTATTTAGCACCGGTCGCGTGTCGTTAAAGTTTACGTTTGTGTACACGGGCTCCAGTGGCTCGCAGTTGGCGTAGATCGGGGACTTCTTCTTAGGGGTGTCGTAGATCTGGTTCTGGTTGTTTGCCTTCGTGAATGGTTTGCCGTCCATCGCCACTGTAAACATAATGACTGATTAATAAAATGCCTTTGTTTGAGATGATGAAAGAGGGTCAGCGTTTATCTTTAAAGATATCGACGGATAGTGTGTTGTGTGGACTGAATTTTATCGTGATTCAATGTTATCGTAGATAGTGACTTTCTAAGAATTTAGTTTTTTTTTGCATTACTCACGGCCAGTTTAATGTTGGGACAGAAATTGTAATTTATTTAACATATTATTCTTTTTTATCCATTGTTTTTGTACCGACTTCAAAAAAAAGGAGGTTATCAATTCGATACGTATGTATGTAATATTATTGGAATTGCATTATATTCACATATGACAATCTACTAAGGCTTCCAAACAAATATACAAAATTTCATAGACGTATGTATGTATGTATGTTTTTCCACGCATTTCTCAGCAACTATTAATCGGATCGTGACCATTTTTTTTGTATTAGCTTACATTTACTTCAACTTAGGGAACAGTGCAAGTTTCATCAAAATCGGTTCAGTAATTTTCAAGATATGGACTAATACGTGTAAGTGTGACGGCCTGGCGTATTGATACGAGCTATGGGTGTAGTGTCAAAGGGAAAACATCTCAAAACCTTGGTCAAATTCTAGTGCAAAAACTAAAAATCACGAAATAAAAAGTAATTTAAAAAAATTAAACCGACTTCAAAAAGAAATCAACTCAAAATTATGAAATAACTTTAATTTCGGAAGTCGGTGGCAAAAAACTAATAAAATACAGATCCCAAGACACCGACTTCCGAAATTAAAGTTATTTCATAATTTTGAGTTGATTTCTTTTTGAAGTCGGTTTAATTTTTTTAAATTACTTTTTTTAGTTTTAGATACAATTTTGCTTTAGTTTGTTCATAAGACTTGCATAGTGACTATTATGATTTTAATGACAATAATTTCATGGCTATACATAACACAAAGATTATTATAATAAAATTGAATAAAAAATATGCCTCAGTTATAATAAAAGTAGTCTGGGAGAGCGACCAACAATTTCAGCACCCTCCTCAATATCCGATATGGTCTAGTGGCTAGGATACCTGGCTCTCACCCAGGAGGCTCGGGTTCGATTCCCGGTATCGGAAAATTCTTTTTGCATGTTTAAATCAGTTTTTGCTTACCAGAATATCTTTTGGTGAGGTTTCTCTTGATTTGCCTCATCTTCTTTTGAGCAGCGCTGGCTATTTTGGTCAGAGTGTACTGCCCACCACCGGTCGGCGGGTTGGGCAACCTCGATGCCGGCAATGTCGGCGCTGTTTGGGCGTACGTGGACTGAAAATAGAAGAAAAACAAAATTAATTAATAACAATAATTAGTGCAGATATTGTGATAATATAAGAGAAATAATCGATGTCATAAACTATGTATACAATGTGGCTAGTTGAATATAAAGTTCATTTTATTTTGGTACCCACTTTTATTAATTTTGAAACCATTTTTTGTAGGATATAAAATTACAGTTTGCGTGCTAGCCGAATAAAAGCAAGTCATTATAAATCGAACAAAGAATTTATTATAATATTATAAAGTGTTTCTGCTCAAAGTCAGAACGACACAAACGAATCAATGCAATGACATGTAACAAACATATAAAACGAAATTATTATGTAATGTTTTCCCTAAAATGAGACATAAATAAATGTCATCCTGTTTTTTCCTCAAACACTTGTTACCATTGAAATAATATTGTATGGCATAATTATCTTCAGACGTCGCACACACAGCTGACACAGCTTGAGCATTTAGTTCATACATTGTCATTCAGAGGGCGCTGCACGTTAAGGAATTGTTTTCTTGATTTTGTTGGATGTTTTATTTAATAATTTATTTATGCAACATACACTGTTTGTGTGTGTTCATTGTTTTTAAGATACCAACGCATTTGATATTGATTCAAATCAAAATAAATAGTTTCAAATGATTTTCGGAAATTAATTTCAGTGTTTCATATGACATGAACGTATTGTGGGTACAGTCAACCTTACGTTCTTTGTGACAATAAGATATTGACAGCGCCTTTATTTTGTAACAGTGACGGAAATGTTCGTAGTTCAAGTTCAGCTGTTCAAACAAATAAAATTTAACATACCTTGTCGTGATCATCAGTTTCACTGTCACTATCGAAGGAGTCAAAGTCTTCTTCTAGCGGAAGGGGTGGGGGTGCATGAGGGGGATGTAACTGCGTAAGCGCCGGCTCCAGCGACTCGTACAGGTGGCCCGAATCGCTACTGTCGCATTCTGTTGACAATGAGTTTGTTTAGAAACTGGTTGTGGTAAAATTGTTTGCTAATTGCCTAGCACGTAACTATAGGTTAATTTCAGAGTTCCAAAAGCTAATCGGTTTTGGCCTAACCAATCGAATTTTTAATGTTACGAACATTTGTGAAGTTCAAATCAAATAGCAATGACGTAATATTATATATCATTCTTGGTGAACGGTCTTTATTTACAGTGTTCCTTATTTATTTCATCATAATAATTATTATGGTGTAAGGTGGAAACCGTGGAAATATCTCACAAAATTCGAATAAACATGGGATTATGCTAGTTTCCAAGCATAATTGTATAAGGAAGGAATTATTACTCTGCCGAAGCAGAGTATTCAAAAAATATTATAGACTCATTTGAGTGTTCCCCTCCACGGAAATCTTTAGTAAAAGGCGAAAGATTTATGCGTTTTGAAGGGAAACCAGAGATACTACAAATTTGTTTGGCCGGCCTTATATCATTCGCGCGGTAACGAAACCATAGCGCGATTCAGAAATGAGCACAGAATGTACAACGCCATCTATCGAGGTAGCGCAAACTAATTTATTTTTACGACGCTCGACGCGCGACAAGTCCTTTGTTAAATACTCGTTTCTAACACATAGATTTTCAATTATCTGCATTATATTTTAAGCACGGTTTCATGATAGTAAGTTCTTGTCACATGGCGCCTAATATCGACATGGGCAACTCGTCGAAATACATAGAACCTGTAATCGTACAACGAACTGTTAAATAATCTTGGAGAATTGTGTTTAATTTCAGATACGAAGCTAAGCATAGAAACGGTGGTGATAAACGCGTTGATCTCGAAAACATTCAGAAGAAAGTGCATCTCAGAAACAGACACGATTAATCACAAACAAAAAACATTGCAAATTATAAACATTAACCATTTTCAACGAATTACAGATTTCTTTAAATCGCAAGGCGATCAATCAACATGAAAACACATTTATTTAACTAACAAGAATATGCAAAACAAACCATACAACTGATATCAATATTATAAGAGCAAAAAAGCGAGTAGTGTATGGTCAAGGTCTCCGGTGACCCTCGTTTCATAACCGAGGTGTCGCATCCGGCCCGCAGGTTGGCATGACACCTTTTTGCGCAAGAGTGGTTGTTGAAACAGTCATCCGGAGTCTGGATGAATATTTGATTGGTTACAAAGATACGTTGGTAGAGAACATGGGTATAATATATTTCTGTCTGTAATAGGTAATACGGGCTGGTTTCCGCAACTCCACGACAAAGCGCGTATTTTGCGTACGGATTATTTCTGTCTGTATTTGTAGAGTTATAGAAATACGAAATACACTACTATTGCAATATACGCTGCTTATGCTTATTGCAAATTCAGTTGTGTATTAATTTCTATTAAGATATCATTTAAATTTATGCTGGTGCATTGGTGGTGTCTACAGTAGACAGGTATGATAATTTATTCGCGTCTAAAAAGCTGATAATTATAGAAAGTTCGATCTCCGGAAGAGACTAAACCATACCTGTGCATCAGTGAAATAAAACAAATGAACAGTTTAACAACAAAAGCAGTGAATTTCAGGGTATCTAGTCCCTTCGTTACATAAGCGTATCGCCGCATCTGTCATGTAGCAACTCTTGCGCAAACTGCGGTCGATGAAACACGAGAGCGAGTAAACAGTTTTCAGTGATTGCATTGCCTCATGGATTCGTGTCATGTGTGTTGTTGCATTGCTGAACAAGTTTTACCAATTATTTGAATGAAGGGAAATATTGGAAGACGCGTTGAGACATAGACGTAATGTAAGTTATAAGGAAGGAAAATTAAAATATCCACCGAAACCGGATCCACAGTCACTCTTTCAATGAAGGTGGACAAGAAAGAAAGCATTCGGGTGAACCTCCTATATACCTCTAATGTCAAGGTATCCTTTCAAAATAATACAAAATGCTAACGGAGTCATCTGGCGTGATGAGCATGTTGAGAGGAATCCATTGCGAGATGAACCGACTCGGTAGAGTTATGGGATTTTTACAAAACTGAAGAAGAAATTAACCAACGTCAATCACACTGACCCCAATGCCCCCATTATACACAACATTATCGCTAGCAAGTTTTGAATACACTCTCGCGCAGACTGCATCAAAAGTCAAAACTCTCGAATCTGCATCGATTTTTACTAATTGGTATTTTTGCGATAAAATAAGTGGAATAATTATCATTCCGAATTATGGGAAATAGAAGAACATAACCGGCCAAAATAGCAAACACAAAATTGATGATCAAAGGCATTAACGGTCTCCCATATGAATTGGTCACCGACAGGTTGTGTTGCAACTGTTGCGCAAACTGCGGTCACATGTACCGACGGTCGTTACAAAGTTACGAATAACAAGCGTATGACTGATTGAGTCAAAGATTTACATCATGTGTTAGCTCTGTCGATGTGTAATGGATGGTGAACTGGGGGCCTAAAAAGGACACTTTGGAGAATCATAAAAGGACAACATTATGAATTATAATATGGCGAAGACAGTCCGTGTTTTTCTTTATTTCGCTGCATTACGTAGGTAAAATCAAAGAGATTGGAATTGGATTTGGATTGGATTGATTGGTATTTTAGCACAGACCAAAAAAAAATTACTGAAAAATGCTTGACCAATGGGATTTGATACGATTAACTTAACAGTTAACTGTCCGTTATGTTATCCTTTTATGATTCTGCCAGTGGCCTTTTAGGCCCCCTGGAGTTATGTTGGGTTATGTTAGTTGGTAGAGTTCCAGCATAACAACCCACTCAGCTATATCAGGGTGGAACGTATCGTCATGGCAATAATATTCACGCGTCAAAATAAACAAATATGAGCTTTTGAAACCGCTCTAATTTGGAAAGAAAGTTGGTCATTACGCGTGATTACGAAATTATTGATTCATGCATCATTTCGCTAATCAATAGTTGCGGATCAACATAATTATTATGACATGAAATAAGACACTGGGCCTATTAACATTTTATGTAGTAACCGAGCCCATTAACATGTAATCGAAAACTATTAAAAAAAATGAAGTGCGGAAGAGCTTTAATAACAAATTGCTGTATACATAAAATTCAAGTTTCCCGTTATTTAATGGATGAACATGACTCACGAATCCAAACTACATAATTGCTAAAATAATATATAATGATAAAGAGTAACAAATTTGTAAAGGCAAATATAAATTGAAGATATATGTAGATTAAAAAGTAAAAGCAGAAAAACAAATAGGAGTTTATTATCAAATTATATATTTGTAAAGTAATCTGCAGATTAAGAAGGTAATGTCACTGGTAATGTAAATAACAACTTATGATAAGATCATCAGGCAACTCAAAAGCCCCAAACAATGTGATCAGAATATAAACGTTTTGGTTATCGAATGACTAGCGAATAGTTGCCCAATTGAAAAGATACGATCGACCTTAAGAAGCATTGCATTATTTTATATTAGGACATGTTTGAGTCACATTCAAAATTCTTATGGATGACATACGCTTATATGCTTGCTTTATCTACAATATTATGTATATGTATGCTATGCATGTTGTGGGGTTTTCCAGGTGATTGCCAGGATTCGCGTCGTTTTATTGGCCAATATAATTTCTTTATCATCTGTTTTAAGCGATATACCTAGTGCTACTTTCCCATTTAAACTTGCCATCTTCATCATCAAGTTTTTCAAGTTGCCCCGAGTGACCTTAACTATTACTACTGGTTTTTATGAATAAATACTAATATCCGCATTATAAATTTTTGCATGTAGATTCTACTTGAATGTTTGTTCATCCCGCAATGGTAGACGACCATGGAAACCACCACAAATATGCTGTAGAGCAGCATGAAGTGCGTAATACACTTATTACATCTGCCCTTGCGACTACAAATAAGCTGAAGGAAGTGGAATGACTTGATTGGAGCACGATAATGATCTATGCCTTTGACATTTACAACCGGTTCAGACTACAGGTACTGAACATAACTTCATTTAGTTATTGAAAGTAAGACTACTACGAACAAGTGACGTCAGAGAAGTAGAAATCGAGTGACATCCCAAACAATTTATCATAGGTCTCGTCGTTTCAAATGTTAAGTTGAAAAACGCGAGAAGTGACATCAAGTTGTGATTGTAAGTAATAACTTAAGTATACGTCATGTATGCGTTTTTGTGTTTTCACTTTCTTGTCAGTTGTAGTTGGAGAGACAACTGTGTCTATTATGCGAGACACGCGAGCTATTATTCAATGAATTAATTATAGGTATTGAACTAGAAACTGTCTACGTGAATTAGGGTGAGACAAATAGATTTTAATCACAGCTGTTTTTCATATGTACAGTCAACAAAGGAGTTAAGTATACAGGAGCGTCGGATATAGTTGAAGTTTACTAAGAAACCGATGGATGTTCTGGACCGAAATTTAATTTAATAAATGAGCTGTTTGTTTTCTATTAATAAACTAAAATTTTATTCCAGAATATCCATCGGTTTCTTATTAAACTTCAACAATAACCGACGCTCCTGTATACTTAACTCCTTTGTTGACTGTACCTGTTTCATTTTGTATGAATTAGATTCTGCCCGCGGCTTCGCCCGCGTGGGGTTTTAATTTTTTTTTGCGCAGAACCCTAATTCTTTTTCTAAATTATCTTCCTTAAAACATCAGCAGCTATCTGCCAGTGAAAGTCCCGTCAACATCGGTCCAGCCGTCTCGGAGATTAGCCGGAACAAAGAGACAGACAGGAAAAAAATTAAAAAATTGTCTTTTTTTGTTATATGTACAGTATATACTTTTACATGCATCTTTTAGTAAAACGCTGTGATTTTGACATTACAAACAAACACTTCAATTTTATTCATTTGTATTTCTATAGATTTGTAGTCAATCTCAAATATGCGGTCATAATTATCAACCCATAGTCTAGTTATTATTTTATTTTATTATTAGCCTGTGATGTCCCACGGCAGGGCAAAAGCCTCCCTAACTCTCTTTCCATTTCTCTCTGTTCAAAGCTGCTAAGGACCAGGGGGCCTAAAAAGGCCACTTTGGCAGAATCATAAACGTATTTTACTTTTTTTCGTTGCAAGAGATTGGGATTGGTATTTAAGCACAGACAAAAAAAAATAACTGAAAAATCCTTCACCAATGGGATTTGATACGATTAACTTAACAGTTAACTGTCTATTATGATTTGATGAATTCCTTTTATGATTCTGCAAAAGTGGCCTTTTTAGGCCCCCAGTTCTTTTTGAAGGAGTCCAGCTCATCCCGCCATCTCCGTCTGGGCCTGCCACGATGTCGCTTGCCATTAATAGGGACCCATTGGCACACGAGTAGACAAACGGTACCATTGGGTCGTAAGTTTGGCCCATGGAATTAAATGTAAATTTTTCACTTTCACACTCAAAGTGAAAAATTTACATTTAATTTTTGGAAGCCCAAAAAAATGTCAACAGTTATAATACTTATGACAATAAATAATTTAAAAGTAAAATAAATATTTTCCAAAACTAGCATATTAATGGAAATACTAAAACTTAGTGCAATATAGATAGAATTTAAAGAAGTAAGATGAGTGTTATAGTACGATAAGAAAATAAGTATATTTATTTGCTCAAACAGATGAGGGCAACTTATGACGCTTGATGTTTAGAAATTCTATAACGTTGGACTAATTATTTTGTTTCTTTCGGATGATTTCATCAAAGTAACAGTTATAAACAAAGGTGTTTATCAAACACTGGTTATCATGAATAATAGTTTTTCACCACTTGATCTAGAAGAGCACGTCTATCAAGTAGAAAGCTAGAAAGTGCACACAGTGATCAAGCCGAGCCGTTTATTGCTAATGACATGGTACACGGTGTTATTACAAGCACATAAAGACGTCGGCGACGCCACTTAATCCCGACATCCGAGGGATGTTGACTAACATTGAGACAATAATATTTTTCCAATTGAAATTGACCCGTTGTTTTGATTTTCGATTGGATTTGTTTTGAGCTTACTGCCTGTACCATCCATGCTGAGTGTCTATTGTTGTTACTCTTGCGCATAAAGAAGTCAATATGCATCGAAAACGAGATGGTAAAGTTTCAGCACTAAAACTAACATCAGAATAGAACCACAAAACAGTTAATACCAAAAAATGCGATGAGATCTTGTATTTCGATTTCTCCATCTTGTAGCACGGTCCTGATGTTGAGCCAGCAGGTCCGCTCCAGCACATCGATCAGCCTCACTCTGTCGCCCAGGTCCTCCCGCGGCCTGCGCGGGCGCTCATCGTTCTCACTGTAGTACGAGCACTTGGCGCTCGTGTTGATGTACACCTTCGTCGGTGAAGTTACGAACACTATAACAAATGACGATCGAAGTCACAACAGGCCAAATAACCCCAGGTCAACAGATTCATGATCACGACTCAAGATACTGTGAAATTGACGCGGTCATGGTAAAAAATATCGAAGCTTTTTCAATTCAAGTGTAGTACGAATTTCGCGAAACATGTTTATTATTTTAAACAAACACGTTTTTTCTGCTTCAATTTTTGGCAATTAAGAATAAATCCAATCTTGAGTCACGTCAGAACCGTTAAATGGTTGACCGTGTATCGAATAATAATTGGGATTATTAATCGGCCTGGTGCACCTTGATCGCCGCAGTTCCTTCGGAATGTCCTCAGTCTCGGCGGCGCAGGCGGCCCGACGCCACCGTTCACCTGAGGCCTCTCGGAGATCATTGTTCATCATCACCGGATCACTGCATCACATCACTTCACTTTGATTCACGAGCACTTTGTCGAACAAAGAACGTTCGTTCAGACATCCGCTTGCACTGTCAACGAACAACGTACCACTTTAGAGTTTCGTTCATACTGCTGATTTCGCTGAATCACTGAATGTCCAATTGAAGTATAAGATTAAAACAGGCTTCCTTAACTCAACCGCACGATCACGTTATAAAAAAAAGCGAAACAAGTCGTCGGCAGCTGCGTTGCCGGCCGTCTCAGGGTCGACTGGTCCACGATTGTACGGATCGACGTTTGCATCGCTACTAGAATCGAGAACCGCTGCTTTTTTCGCTGGTTCAATGCTAAGCGCTGCAGTATCGCAACGTGCCAAATAACATTTGTAACAGTTCGGCTGACATTGGACGTGGTTAATGCACTTAAATTGGTATTTGAAAATCGTTAGCTACGCCTCAGTGAACAAAAGTGTTTAGTTATAAAATATTATTGTTTTGTAAACAATCACCGTAAAGTTTAAACGCTGTATGGCTAGATCGTATGACGCGGTATGATATGACGACTGACGTGATGGTCCTCACGGAGAACACTTTTCATATTTCTATTTCGGGCAGAAGGATGTTACGAGTAACCGGGGAAACTGCTACTTACAGCTATTAGATAATATTTATGACTAAGTTATGGTGTAATTGCAAAACGAGTTGTGTGTTTGTGTGTATGGCGTTGCAATCAGAGCATTGCGGCTTGCGAAACAATGAAGGCCTAGCGCGGCGCATAATCTGTTCCGCGGAAAGAGAACTGTAGCATTACAGAGTTGCATGTTTGAGCAGGCTGCAAGGAACGCGCGCTGGTTACTGCAGTTACTGAATGACTTGACGCCATCGGATAATCAACATGCAACCTGTGTAATAACCGAGTGGAATGATCGCAAAAAACTAACTATTTGGTGTATTGTGTGTCTTTTAGTCTGTGCTAAATAAATGTATTTTCTTTCTTTCTTTCTTTCTAACGGCCGATGATCGCCATGACACTGCACTTAAAGATGATGTGTAACAAGATGTAACGGTAGGCGTTGCTGCATTATGAGATAAGTAGACTACTAGGCAACTGCACATAACAGCACTTAAATAGCTTCAATTATCGAGACATTACGTATAGTCGGAGACACTTTCTAGATCTAGATCAACAGATAGAATGACAATACCAGCTTTGTCTTGTTTTTTGCCGCGGAACGCAGCGAATTGAAACAGTTTCGTCAAGAATATTAATGCGAAAACGAAAATAAATAAATTTATTAACTTCAATTATAAAGTTAGATGTTTGTATAGCAGATTGTGCAATGGAATTTACTGAGATATAAAATGATATTCAGACTACTGCCATTAATATCGATAAAGCAATTGTAAATACGACCGTGTCTAAGTAGTTGCATACTTGCAGCTCCAACCGATTGTTTCAAGCTATATGCAGATCGATTAACGCCGTATAATAGTTGGGTATTAGAGTCGAATATTAGAGGTAAATGCAGTGGAATGCCACGAATGTGGATTAACTAAATAAGGTAGCATTTGTAAGTGGAATTCCGTTGAGCAGTTGTCACAGTTCCGGCTGGGTGCAGACACCGCGGGTCGACGGTCTACACTCGCTCACGACACACGAATCTGCTCTACGATTGTTTTTAATAGTAATGTTTTAATATGCATCTAGTATCGTATAAGGAAAGCACTGAGAACCGCATGCACTCTTTAGGAGGTTCAATTTTAACATCTTCAATCTCCTCATATTGAAGGTCCTCCTCAATTTAGAAGATATTGGAGACTCTTCCTCAAACCATTCGTCTGGTGTATCAGTGGATGCTTAATTTACAGGAACCGGTTTACTCGTATCATCTTCCGTATTCATTAGAACAGTGTTATTAAGAAATTTGAAGCTGAACATCTGATTGTTGATATCAAATTAGCGTGAGAAGATTTAACATTGATGGACATTGTTAAAAAAACTTATCTCAAAGATAATGTTACGTAAGCTGCTGTAAAAATGTGGATGTATATTAATAGGATTGCAGAAATACGACATTTTATTCATGCATATGAAGCAAAAGAGTAAAAGGATGACTTTAGATTGACAAATCGTTAGTTTTAATTAGATGTCAAATGAAAGGATATGTAAATAGCAAGTTGCGACACTTCAAGGTGGACAAACGTTTAGAATACATGAAAATTTGTGAAGCAGCCGCTTGTAACTCTGTCTCTATTGACTTTAATGGAGCCGCGCGAAGCGTGACCGAAGATAATGTGTTAAGTAGCGATAAAGAAACACTAGAAAGTAAAAAACGATATAACATACAAACTAATTAATATTATTTTACGCCCAGCATTTTATAGCAGTAAGTTTTCGCAACAGTTGTCACGCTTTTTGTTGTGCAAAAAAGTGACCGGCCGGCTGAGCTAAGTGTACACGGATGTCGTACGTTAACGAAACAACAGTATGAACGAAAACAATTTAAACACGATTGTTGATTCTGAAGTTTACAGTAATAGGTTTTCATGAACATTCACATTATTAACAGTCCGTAAACACGAATGGAGCACTTTCACTGTCGCGGGGTGTGGAGCCGGTGGCGGCAACGCGTGCGCTCGGCTACGCGGGCGCAGGGCTGACTCGCGCGCGCGCCGACATCACCGTCGTCCCTCTCCCACGCGCGAGAACCTTTTGTGGCAACTGTAGCAAACGTGTAGGTGTACCAGAAACGCCATTTAAGTAACACCCCTAATAATGTACGAGACAAAATGATACAAATGATAGGACATACGTCATCAAGGGCCTTAAAAGCACTTTTAACGGCAAGAAGGTCGTTTGGATTGTAATAAGACAAAACAGCACGCAAAAACTGACTGATTAAAAATATAACAGTGAACAAAGGCACAATTATAAATAATCATAGCCTAGAAGCAACATCTATTCCAGATATCTCGTATACTATCTAGACTAGAGCCAGCAACAAAACTGATTCAGCAAAAGCTACATTTTAGAAAACTGGTCCGGTGAGTCTGTCCATGAGAATTTAGGGCGATACGCTATCAATGAAGCTATAAATCAGTGTTGCCAGCGAATAATGAAACTGAGATATCGATAAACAATGCTGTAAGGCAACTTAGTTAGATCGGCTGAAAAACTTGGCTATGCTGGGTAAATAGTCGCTAATTGTGCGAGAAATCTAGAACATTGCACTCATTACTGGGTAGTGACATAACGTTGGAGTAGCCACAAGTGGAGCAGGTAAATAATTGATCCCACGTTCGACTTCATCGGTGATTTTGGCTGCGTGTTTTGCAATTACGTTACAAAATTGAAGATTCTGTGCGTTTAGTTTCCTTGAAAGTTAGTTTAGTTCAGGCGTGTGACGAGTGCTTGGCTTTTCGTGTGTTGGGCAATGAAGGTTACCAGTGCAATTGGTGATAGCATCGCCTTTCAGCTATAATACTTAGAACACTGCGAAATGTTTCGATACATTTTCTAGCTCAGTAAGCGTTGGTTCATCGTTGTTTTTGTAACCTTGGTTTTTTAGTTCGAAGGATATTTGCATCAACCATTTCAATATTTGGGGCGTTGAACACTTGCTGTAAATGTGGGAGGTGCGTAAATGTCGTTAATTCGGAAATCATACGGGTTTGCTAACAGTCGTGATGACCACACACGACCTACACAATGATAACTAAATACAACCTCATGCAACGTAACCGATGCATTGTTATCTGCATACAAAAATAATTCCCACAATTACGTTTTTATCTGTTATTTGTTAAAATTGTTCAGTGAAAGCCGTAATAATGGCTTCAAATTATTTTCGCAATTTTAACGACATCGTGTAAAATTCTGAAAGTTGTTCCTTCATTCATCACCTCTGAATCATTGATTTCACTTTAGCAACCAGCTAATATTGTTTCATCGTATATCGTAACACCATTTTATTGAAGTTTTGCTCAAATACACAGATATTAATAATTTCCCGCGTATTTGTTGATCGTTTATCAGTTTTTTCTCCGACATTGTGTGTATTTTCTCGGTAACCAGTTCCATAGTGTCTCGCAATTCACAAGATAGCAAATACAATAGGATTTAAAACGTTGTAAGCGTTAAATACACTTTTGAAAGTGCCTTTCATTAAAACATCATTAGATGTTACATTCGTGTTATAAGCATAATTTATCTTCTTATCTATTACTTTACAACCATTAAATTAAGTCTAAAGCTGACATGCCTACTTGTTCAATTTGATTTGGATTGGCCAGCTGAGCCTTCAATGCGTGTTAAATATGCGTATCATCACTGTTATGATGCAAGTCATCTAAAGCATACACATCTAGATCTCCTCTGGCGTTGGTTACTTTAATAACTTTAATACCAAACTTGTACAAAGCAGGCCTCGGTAGTTCTCTTCAAAATGGCTGCACATAAGTAATGTATTAAGCTTATATATTTTTACGGTCAAGGATGAGTAATAAGTACTGCACAGCGCAACGTGAGAAGGTACGTTTATTATGCGTTGAATGACAGTACTTGACGAGGAATTCTTTTGTCGTGCGGATTTGTTTGATAACATGTATGATCTTATCTCATTCGCCTATGTTCATGGGCACTACTTTACCTCATACGTAAACAAGACGCCATTTTTGTGTTACAGCTTACGTCATCTCATCTGTCCTCGTCGTGGTTGAAAAAGTGCAGTGCTTGGAACTCGTTCATTTTAATTAATTTACAATAAGTGCACCTGCTGTTTTTAACTGGAGTTATAAAAGCGGAAGTCATAAGGAAATGTTTGTTGTGAAGAACGTGAATCCAGTTTGTTCCGCAGAGAAAAGTACTTCGCAGTGCAAATAGAGCGTGGCTGCTGATGCTAATACTGGTTCCTGGCTTACACACGAACTTGTTGAGCAGGAAGAAGATAAGCACATGACCACTGTTCGGCTCCATAAAGTAATGAAGTGGAACTTCAAGCTTGATTGGATGTGTCTACATATATCATCTTAGACATCTTCCTTCCTAGATGAAAGTGGAAAGAGTTACAGCTATAGACGAGAGACTAGATATACTTTGGCTAAGGTAAAAAAATTGCCAAAAATCAACTTGTTATACATAAGGTCAATACAAGATGACCTAGACATACATTTTGACATGTTTGCTGATGACACTATTGCGATATAATAGAATGCCGAATCATGTTCATGTGACGAAAATGACAATCTTTTATTAAGCTGTGAAAAATCGTAAGCATGCAATACTTCGCTCCACACACCTTGGTAGACAAAGACATGTTTTGTTGTGACCGCAGAAGGGTGTGGTATTAAACAGCTTCTGCGCAGCTGTGGTCTGCTGATAAAATGTGGTTTTACTGAAATATAGTTGGCTCACTTTGAAGAGTCTTTACACCAGTCACTTTGATACATGTTGACCCTTTTTTTTTTTTTTTTTTTTTTTGCGGATGGGAAATCTTCAAATGACCCCTCCCGCTCTGGGTGGAGCGGAAGGGAGTGTCAGACTCTTACTGACTAAAACCCACCCGTGTTCCTTCCTTAGCCCTTTATGTTCCGGGCCAGCGGTAACCCTTTCGGACAATCCCGCTGACCCGGCAGGCTTCGGCCCTATGGGGCCCCTCCTCGATGCTGACATCTCTTTGAGGCGCGCGTGGAACACGTACGCGCCGTCCGGCACGGGCCTGGTCCTGATCGGACGGTGAGCTACCCATTACTCTCCGCCCGCAGGCCCGCGCCTACGGTGGCCGGGAGTCGTCGCGCGGCTCCCGACGCCCGGAGCGTCTCCCGCGGCGGCTGGGACGGGAGGCTCTCTCCCTGAGCCGTCCCGCCACCTCCTTCGCTAGCATGACTGCTTCGCAGAAGGAGGTGACTGCCTCCCACTCCCTCTCGCCCCGGACCATGGCTTGCACCAGGGCCGGGCGCGAGAGGTCGCCGCCGCTGCCGATCGCCTCTACGAGGACACGGCGGTGCTCCGCCCAAGCGGGGCAGACCTCCACCGTGTGCTCCACCGTGTCCTCTGGGCGATCCTGGCAATGGTGACACCCGGGCGTTTCCTCCCGCCTGATGATGTGCAGGAACCTCCCGAAACATCCGTGTCCGGTGAGGACCTGCGTCAGGCGGTAGGTTAGGGCGCCGTGGCGCCTCTCTAGCCACTCCTAAAAGAGGGGTCTTATCGCCGCTATCGCGGCGTGCCCTACATGTTGACCCTTGGTGTTTAGAATTTCTTTAGTTACGTTCATCTATTTCTGGGTGGTGAAAGCCTCCCTAGGCCAGAGTTTAGAGAGGCAAGTGAGGTTAACGTTTCAGGAAAACTAGATGTTGATCCCAAGTTGCGTAGGATCAGTAAACAGGTTCATTCGGAACCCAGTGGAGACATAAGCAAGGCTTTCGAACAGGCGGTGTCTATTTATGGCTTAAACGCAAGCGTGCGCTGATGCGTATCATAATTTAATCATGTAGCCAGCCGTGGGCTAAGTTTATTGCATCGTTTCGGACACCGCGCGCGATATTAAAGAGTACGTTTAAGTACACGATAGAGATATATGGCACGATGAAGTATTTGTGAAATATGGGCTAGCAAGTAAATACTTATATACATGTAGTATCATTTTTTTTTACATGTAGGTAATGCCAATAAGATAAGAGCAGAGCTTTTAAAAAGAAGATCTCATGTAAATGGAATGTTGTAACTAGTGGTATAGTTATTAGGATTGGGACAGAAGATGTTCTATTATAATCTTCAAACAAACGGGACAGGAAGACAATAGTGACTTGAAATTAAATCGACCATTATCTCTCTGTCATGTGTATAGTGCTGCGGATCAGTGCGCAGAATGTTATTGTTAGGAGATGTTTAAATATAGTACACAATGGTGCTGTTGCCACTAAAACATTCATCAATGAGCAGGTTTTTACAATAACTGTATTATGGTGTTCATCAGATGTTGTAAATAAGAATACTTTAATCAAATAATTGGTAGCAATGACCACTAAATGAATCAATTCGACTGGACAGCTTTCCGCAGTCGACGCACAGACTCGAATAGTAAACGATAATAACACAATTCAGGTGACAATTTGTACCGGTAACAATGATTCAGAGCTGTTTGCGACATCTGTTTGTGGTGAAAGTACTCATAAAATGGACGAATCTGATACGAACAAGCTTAACAATATAATTTTAAAGGAGCCGACATTAAGTTGTCAGCAGAAGACAACCTTGAACAGGGCTGACAATCTTCCAGAACAAGAATAGGAGAAAGACTGGCAAAGAAAATAAACATGGAAATTGGAAAACTCGACGGTGAAAAATGAGTTCATAGAATTTTCTGCTGCTGATTAAAAAACAAAGTAATAAGTCCTGAGTCGATGAAGAAATAGATTTGTATTTTAGCACTACCTAGACGAACATGGATGAAAAATCATGTTGCGCCATACTTCAAATAAAGAATGGGACAAGAGAATGGTTGCTGGCGACAAGAATTTTCTGTCAGCTCTTTAGTGGTGAAAATTTGGCAGCCCTGATCAGGTCATAAAGTAGCCAACTGTCTCGCAGCTCGTAACAATGGCTTATGGCCTTATAGTCACGGCTTGTGCGTACGGGTCGAAGGGCGGCTCAGCGGCTGCGCCCAATAAGGAAGTCTACTTCAGTCGCTTTGCACAATGACTACGTAAAAGATATATTATCACTGCATTGTTGAAAACATTGTGTTCGCGCTGTAAATACTGCTATTGTTGACAGATTGAATTACCTATTAAAGGTTTTAAATGTATCTATTGTAAACTTTTGTAGTTTTATTTGGCTTTTGGGACTGTTTTCTCTTTCTATACGGTGTCAGATTTCATTGGTGGCCGATTTTTTGCCCGAGTCGTTAAAATTAAAATCATTTAAGTATCGCTTTTATCCCCGACGTGTTAGAAATTTCAAGTATTTTATATTCTATTGTCAAAATACTTTCAAGACCACTATCTGCTAAGGAATACTAGAAGAACAGGAGGAGAAACTAGAAGAAAGTTTAGCAGTTATCAAAACTGACAAGGAAATGTAACAAAAGAAACGATGATGGCAGAACAAGACCTATCTACCTATACCACCTATAGTTGGCTACAAAATACCAGTCGACGGTAAAAAGGAAGTGCGACATTTTGGTCAAAAATGAGTTATATATGCCATCCTACGTAAAATATTCCGCTCTTTCGAATGCGCTTACTCCCATGACTCTACGATGACTTTTTTTTGGCGTTTATGCCCTAGCAAAACTCATTTTCACGTCAGTTTTTCTAAAATTTAAAACTTTGAACGGCTCTCCTCAACATTTAATTTTTTGTCACTCATTTCCTCATAACCGTCGCAGTGATGTTATTGATCTCAGCATATAATACGCACCTACTTAACCAACCTGTGGTATTATGTTTTATACACAGACCTAGACCTTGACAGGTCCGTAGCTTTCTATTTTAATTCACACTTGACTAGCTTGCATACAAATAAGAATGATTTATTTTAGACTGCCATGATCGTTAGATCTATTCATTTGTTTAAGTGATTATTGAGTGACGGGTTGTGATGTGCATAGTGAGTGGCTTGCCCATGAGAAAGACTTCGACATGTCACATTCTTCTCTTAAACACAAAGAGATGAATTTGTAAAAACGAAAAGGAAATTCCGCAAAAGGATCGGTTGATGCAAAATAAAATTGGCTTTCAATTTTATTTTGCATCAACCGATCCTTTTGCGGAATTTCCTTTTCGTTTTTTATTAATCTAAGTCATGTCTCTCTCTTCTTCTTTTTAAGACAACTTTAATGTTGTCTATTGATATATATTATACAATATTTCCGTCATTATTTTAGACAGCAGATCAACATCAGAAGGCCAATTCTCGTAATTTAAAGCGTTCAAAATCTAGTCGCAGTCTCATCTCGGCGACAAACAAATGTCACAAATTTGTCAAAATGTAGAGAAATTAAAGGTATTTTTGACAGATTGAGACTGAGATCAGACTGTGAACTTTCTTAAAGTTACAAGAATTGTCCCTCTGTTCTTAAAACCACAACAAAGCCTTTGTATGAGTCAGCCCCTTCAAAAAGAGTGAATGAAGACCCGGCAGGAAGTATCATGTTTATACATAACACGATATACTTAATCAATGTATGCCCGGTTTCACTAACGCTAGATTACACCTAAATAAATGCCTAAATAACTTTCAGCTTTTGTCCAAGCCAAGCGTTAAAATCCAATAGTACGCTATTATTTAGGCACTCATTTAATTGTTACCTAGAGTTAGTGTCAACCGGCAGTAAAGTAATAGTAAAAGTTACCTATTGTGCAAAAATCCTAATAATGGTAAGTCGGAAGACATCAAAAAGTGAAGGTGAAAATTAAATGTATTTAGTACGATTGTTAGTTAGTAGTGACGTGATTGTCGCGAAGCAATTTGTTTTAAACGTTATGTTCAAGAAACTACTTAAATAGTTGTGCATAAAATGTAATGGTCGCACACTTTGGCAAGTAATTATTATACAATCATTACCAACATCAAACCAAATGAGCCAACCAATAAAATAAGGGTGCTTACACAAAGAAGCGGGTTCCCGGTAAAGACAAGTCAGTACCGATCGGTGCGGGTGAAATTATAGTCCTTGGCTCACACATAAGGCCTGCGCAGACGACGGACTTTTGTCCGCGGACTTTTTTGTCCGCTAAAATAGATCGCTTACAACTGTATCGATTAACGCAAACGAGGGATTAAAAGTACCGCGTACAAAGCGATCTATTAAAAGTCCGTCGTCTGCGCAGGCCTATAAAGAAACAGATAAAACATGTAACCGTTTCCTTCCGAAGATCGACCTGCAGAGACCTGTAGGTACCGAGAGTCGGGACCGAACGAAAACCCGCTTCTTTATGTAAGCACCCTTACTTTATTGGTTGGCTCATTTGGTTTGATGTAATGATTTCTAGGAAGTGTTTTTGCTGTTTAACTTTTCAAACCTTTCTAAAGCTGGAAAAAGGAAAAATTTAAGGTAAGTACTTAAGCTATGGCTTCCTAAGAAAGCGGTGAACGGTCAGACAATAACGGCTCTCCCAAATACACAGCGTTTTGTGACACCGTAATGTCAAACACTGGTGAAAACGACAGATTTTCATGACGGCCGTTACAATATTACGGCCAACGCTCTTCTAGGAAACAGTACGTTTAGCTACAATTAAGTTGCTCCATGGCAAAGTTCTCTCTCTCTGTAGTCGGTCCCTCATGTCTGAGGATCGTGGTCAGCTTCGGAGTTGCATCTGGAGCGAATGATCCGCCTCCAATGTCTAGCGCATCCCTTACCACCGAGTAGAATTTAGAGGACGATGATTCCTTCACCTCGATCAGGTCCATCGTGTTGGTAAACGACCGCGCGATCGTTTGCCTTCGATGTTCCCAACCACAATCAGTTTTTCCAAACTTCCATCGCCTTTGCATACTATATGGCCGAAATAGGAGAGAAGCGTTGTTTACATGGCAAAGTTAGGCCCCAGCAAATAACTTAGTTAACTTAAAGCTTATAACACCGAAGCTCAGTAATATATAATAGATAGTTATCGAAGTAGGTCGCCTGCTATCATTATCGACCGCTTTAACCACCTTACGCGAAAAATCAATAGTTTCTACTGGGTCAGCGACCGGGACCTAAAATTCTGCACCTAACATTAAAATAATACTATCTATTGTGAGTGTACTTTAACACAATCAAACGTAATTTAATAACGCAATGTATGTTGTTGAACTGTCAAAATGAAATCCATTCCTACTGTTAGTGTGTTACGCTATTACCCCGCTGTTTAGGTATGGAATAGAATATACACATGTATATGGTATCTCTAGAAAGAAAAGAAGAATAGACTGAATGGCGTAAAAGACTTCGTTAGAGAAAAGGCTTTGGAAAGAGTTGACCTTTTAGTCAATCAACTTTTTGCCGTCTGCCTGTTAATAGAATGAAGTTTTTCTGCGAACAAAATGTAAAAAACTCAAAAGCTGGCAGTTCTTGCTTGCCTTAAAACGTTGAGGACACAACATTATGAAGGTTACCGGTGCATTGGTGTGTACAAAAAGATCAAATAGTTTTGACGTAATATAATTTAAAAGTAAAAATATCTTAATGTTTGCAACTTTAGGTTTCCTACACAACACATGAGTAGGTAGGTACACGATATGAGGCAACTAGGCGGGCGGCGCGTGCGCAGGAATCCGGTAACAATTAGCGGCCGCCCACCGGCGGCGCGTGCGGTTCATGAACTTGCAGCTCATGTAGACCCACACTTCCCATTGTATAGTTGTATTACACAGTAGTACTAGTACATATACACGTGGTACATAGAATAGAGCAAATCGTATCTCTGAACACAGATATAGCTACACGACTCGGATATACAGTATATACACCCTGTATACCAGAACCAGATGGAAGGTACTACTACATTCTACCTATATTAAGACCCAGCAGTCCGTGAAGGCACGTGCATTTCATCAGAGCAACCCAAACTGTCGTACAGCTATTTGGGAAAAAGTTAAGGAAATTCAGAAGTTGACATTCTCACAATCTAAACGATGGGCGATGAACTAATGTAGGTAGCAGTTAACAGGGGGCCTAAAAAGGCCACTTTTGCAGAATCATAAAAGGAATTCATCAAATCATTATAAATCATAATAGACAGTTAACTGTTAAGTTAATCGTATCAAATTCCATTGGTGAAGGATTTTTCAGTTATTTTTTTTTTGTCTGTGCTTAAATACCAATCCAAATCCAATCCCAATCTCTTGCAACGAAAAAAAGCAAAATACGTTTATGATTCTGCCAAAGTGGCCTTTTTAGGCCCCCTGTTCATTGTTTTCAAGAATGCATGCCGTCAAAAATATTGACCAATGATTGTTCATACTTAATAGAATTGATTGCGGTGCAACTAGCTTAAACTTTCTGACTAACTGACAGACTATTTAATTTTGACAATTCAAAAGTGCCTGTACAAGGTTTAATTGAAATAAATGATTTGAGTTTGAGTGCGTTCGGAGGTTGCAATAGCGTAGCGTGATATTGCAATCAAATAAATGAGACAATTAGGGCTAAGTAGTTTATAGGTAATTAGCTAACGAAATACTAAGAACCGCAATGATTTCTATAATATTAAATTGTGGTTTTATTCTCAATGTTTAAATAGACTCGCACACGAAGGGTTCCGTACCACAAGGCATAAAAACCCGAAAAAAACGTTTCTTTTAAACCCCTTTAGATTTTAACTTTATTTTTATTACTAGCTTCTGCCCGCGACTTCGTCCGCGTGAAATTTCTTGTACCCCCACCCCGTCGCGTCGCAACACTTCTTACCGTTCACTCTGAGTTTTTTTCTTTTTGCTCGGCTCCTAAGGGTCATAGCGTGATGTTAAATAGCCTATAGCCTTCCTCAAGAATTGGGCTATCAAATGCAAAAAGAATTCAAATCTGACCGGTAGTTAAAGAGATTATCGCGTTCAAACAAACAAACTCTTCAGCTTTATTATTAGTATAGATAAAAAACTCTATGGCCCATAACTCTAACCATAGGTACCAACTCTTAATATCTTACACACGTGATAACTTTTAAACGAAATATCCGATTGAGATGAAACAAAAAGTATTTTACTTCTTCATAAATACTCTTGATAACATAATGCTTAATTTCGATAAAGATTAATATTACGATACATATTTAACGTAGTTTTTTTTTCTTCAGATGATTTAATAATTATTTTGAACACAAAATCGGTTATTGTGATTAAACCATGATAGCTAGATATATGTTCTCGCGGACTTTTTTGTAGGTCTTAATGGGCTCTACAAACCCCTAGTACATTATTTTGTTCTATTGTCAATAGTTTTTTCAGCGCACGCAAAAATAGGTTTTCGATTTTACACCTTGTGTTACAAAATAGCAATTTTATTACGGATCCCTAATTTTGAAGAAAAAAAATATAGCCTATAGCCTTCCTCGATAAATGGACTACCCAACAGTAAAATAATCATTTAAATCGGACCAGTAGTTCCAGAGATTAGCGCGTTCAAACAAACAAACAAACAAACAAACTCTGCAGCTTTATAATATTATTACTAGCTGACCCGGCAAACGTCGTTTTGCCATATACATTATTTATAGCTGCCCGGCTACCCTACCCTACCCCTACCCTACTCCTACCCTACTCCTACCCTACTCCTACCCTACTCCTACCCTACTTCTACCCTACCCCTACCCTACCCCTACCCTACCCTACTCCTACCCTACTCCTACACTACTCCTACCCTACTCCTACACTACTCCTACCCTACTCCTACACTACTCCTACCCTACTTCTACCCTACTCCTACCCTACTCCTACTATAAAAAAAAAAAAAAAAAAAAAAAAAAAAAGTATCCTATGTCCGTCTCCTGGTTCTAAGCTACCTCCCCACCAATTTTCAGCCAAATCGGTTCAGCCGTTCTCGAGTTATAAGTGGTGTAACTAACAGACTTTCTTTTATATATATAGATAGTATAGATTTGTTGTTATAGCATACCTCATTTGTGAAAATTTCAACTGTCTAGCTGACACGGTTCATGAGATACAGCCTGGTGACAGACAGACAGACTGAACCCTTAGGTACGGAACCCTAAAAATGGTTACTTGAGATTCTATTATATTGATTGACGGTTTTAAGGTTTGCCGTCCTACTACAGTAGAATTATACCCGATATTTATGTTGCCATTTTAGAAAGGGTGAACTAATAATTTTGGTCAAAAGGTACCTATCTAATCTATGTTGTATGAGATACGTATCAAACACTGAAACAGGTGTAGACAGATCACACGAGTCACCAGTTAGGATTTAGAATTCAAAGTTTAGTTAAATATTTTGATCAAATACATTTTCACCTTGGATTTAAAAGATCACGTCATCTTAACTGAATTAAGAATACACCAGTTACCGCGTATACAAATTAGCTTCCATTGTAATGTTAAAAGTATGACACTTATGACTTCTGTAAAAGGCTCTAGACATTGACCAATATTTGCAGTGTTCAAACGAACTGTCAAAAAAAAGAAATGACAAACAACGAGCCAAGCATTGTTTAGGCGCCGGAATGTGCGCGTAGGACGCCTGTCGCCGTAGCTTGCACAACCGGTGGCTAAAGCGCGTGCTTGCGCAAACTCAATCAAGAACCACAAACGGCAGGTCCTATCTCGTATTTCGCTGAAAAATACTTGACTAAAAGCTATATATCAGAATTGGAAGTAATGTTTAGGCTATTTAAATGTTGCAATGATTTTGTTTGTTACTTGTAGGTAACAAACGCCATCTAACGTGATCTATAAGAACTTATATTTACAATTGGTTGCACTTAGTTCATTTGTGGAATCATAGATGGCGCTGTTAACAATGCTTATAAATGCAGTCTCCGTTCGTTGTTATGTTTGAATTTTGCAACTTATCCATGTTGCAAAATTCAAATTGCATTATAAATTCCGGGGGAATATTATTTTTATTATAAAAATAGCATATTAAAACAACTAACCTTTATCATTGCTGTTCGGTTTCGGTGACTTCTGCCACTGATGTCGAACTTTCTGCGACCAGCTGATTGGACTCTTCCTACCGCGACTTCTCTCGCGTACACTGTAATTCAGAATTTCCATTTTATTACCAAAACAAATATGATGTAACTATCTAAACGTGTTCCCCTTTTCATTGCGTTTTTCTCACTGAGCCACCGCCAAACACAATTTCATATCAAGTGCCGATAACAATGTTTGCACTACTCTTTACAAACTAGTATAGCTTTTTTATTAGGTCAAGTGAAACGATAATTTGATGTTTGGTTTTCATGGAAAAAGTTGTTTTATCACATAATTTATCGAGCATCTGGTATACTGTCAATATTATGATTTGTAATTCGACATATTATATAATGCACTTGATTGTTGCCGTAAGAGCTTTAGTAAACAATCTGTGAAATTCATGGCTGTTTCCATTATTTGAGAAAATTATTCTGACAAAATACCTACGTAAGATTTCACAGAACTCCGGATTATCTCACATCTTACTTACGCTTAGATTAAATATGATTATGATAAGACGAAAAAAACAGTTTAAACTTACATGATAATTTTCTGCTCATTTTTTTCTTCATCAGACACATCGACCCAGTCGTCGCTGCGATCGCTTCTGTCGCTGACACTGGTCTCACTGCTCGGTACTTGGAACGCGATCTCCTGCCCGTTGTAGTTGATCACCGACCTCTGTCCGTACAGGCTGTTCGTCTTCTGCTCACTGGACATCGTCGACTGACTGATGTTCGACACGTTCGACAGACGCTTCTGCACATTCGACGCCGCCTGCTTCCTCATATCGTTCCGTAACTTCACCATACTCGGGCTGTTAGGTATGCTCTCGTAGCAGTGCGACAGAGACGTCGCGTCGCCATGTTTTATCGTATCATATATGTTTTCGTTCTCGTTGTACACCGTGTAGTCGGATATAAAAGAATGTCTACTACTGTAGGTGGGACTGCTCTCCTTGGACTTTGGCGGCCGAGCAGGGATTTTCTCATAAATCCTCTCTGATGCTGGTCCTATCTTTTCGTAGCTAACGGTGGATGCACCACTTACTGACTTTGTTATTGTGTAGTTCTTGTTGTTATTTTTAGCAAAGGGTTGGTAATCTTCAGCTATTTGTATACCAGAGCTGGATGTTAAGCAGTACGGTTTAATAGGAGGTGACTTGCAGTATTCATAGCCGTCATCGCTATCTCCATCGCCTCGCGTTCTCTCTTCAAGATTGTTCTCGCAAAGTTCATAATTGTGAAGACTGCTCTCATCACCTTCGGGATGTGATCTCATTTCAAGTAGACATTGATATATATTGTCTTTGTCTGTACACTCATCTTCGTTCTTATCATTTTCAATCTTAGGAATTTCAGGCAAAGGACAATTTATTTTAGAAGTTCTGTCCACACTTTTTATAGGAATTATAACAATGTTTTCATCGTCTCTAGGTTCTAACGGTTCATAATAGTCCTCAACTTCTTCTTGTTTAGGTTTTGATGTGAATCCAACTATAATTTCTTTGTTGCAGGCTTCAACAAGATTACTTTCGAAATCCAAATTAGGATCAGATTGTCGTTCACACGTTGAAATATTTACTTGAGATTCGTTTGTTCTTACTTGAGATTCATCTTGTGCAGTTTCGTGTAGCTCATCGGAACAACTAATAGTTGTGCTATTCGTTGTTACACTAATAAAACTGTATGAATTATCAGAGTCCGAATATATTTGAGTACTACTTTTTCGGCGCCATAAAAATGATTCATTAGGTGTTATTGAGGAATTAATATCTTGACATATTTTTTCACTTTCATTTGGTGTAACAATGCTTACAACTTCTTCTTTTTGTTCATTGTTGACTGTAAATGTTACTGTATTACTTTCGTGGATATCTTCTGGAATTATTTCGACTACCGTAAGAGGTAATTTCTCCGAGTGTATATAGTTTGTTTTATATCTTTTACGGTCGTATAGAGGCTCTTTCCTTTTCACGGCCTCCGGGCTTTGGTTCGTTGTTTTATCTAGTTTTGCTAATTCGCTTGCTACAGGCTTGATCGTTTTAATTTTTGGAATGCCATCTTTTACAACAAGATTTTTGGTTAATATTAGAGATGATTTCTTTTCAGGTACTTTTGGTTTTTCCTTGACAGGTGTTGTACTCTTAGTTTTATCAGGTTGTCTTTTTAATGTATTGCTCGAATTCGATTGAGCCGTTATTTCACATTCAAACTTTTTAATAACATTTTTAACTACAGTACTTTCTACCGGTTTTGTGTGTTTCTTTGATTCCGTTTCTTTTACCTTAACTGGACTACCATCAACAGAATCTGATCCACTCGGCTGTTCACTTGAATCCTGATATTTTAACCGTTTCTTTGAAGTTTTTGGTATTTTAGTACCGTCTGATTTTGAGCGGATTACGCGAATTTTATTTGAACTGTCAGCAATAAGTAAATCCTCCATTGAATCCATACTTGAACACCTTTTTCTATTGTTGCGCTTTTTTGAACCCCTTCTTTGTCGTAAAACAATTTTTATGTTTGGACTCGAACTGAGAGTGGAAGAGGGCGTGGAGCTGTTACTGGCTGAACATCGTGATGCAGATTGTAATTCTTCTAAAGTTTTTGCAAGTTTTGATTGTTTGGGTGATCCAATATGTGTCTCGGTTTGTAAGTTGTTGAATTTTTTGGTTAGTTCTGCAACATTACTGCTCGTTATAGTCATCGTTTTGGCTAGAGGCGGTCGTTTGTGGGATGTCACGGCGGTTTTAATTTTAAAGCTTACTTTTCTCTGATGCTGTTCCACTGTTTTCTTTATACTCGGAGATACATTAACTGGAATGCTGTATTCTTTGTTATTTAAAGCACACGAATGCTTTTCACCCCTGCCTCCGCCTGTGCTCCTAGTGTCACCACTTTCTGTTGTTATTGCTATCTGTGCGTAGTGGACTGTGTGCTTTTCCTTTTTTGTTTCATAACTTGTAGGTGCAACAGTGGAACTAACAGTTGAATTCAAGAACGCCTGTTTCGCGTCATTGATGGACTTCATTCGATCCGTCAAAGTTGGTAAAGATGGTTTGACGGGTACCGTGTAAATATATTTGTTGCTGTTATTTTGGTTTTCTTTTATAGCCATTTCTGTTTCTGGTAAAATGAAGTTTTTTAGTAGAGCCTTTATAGTGCCGTGTTGTTTTCCATCACTGTTGAATTTCTTTATCGACGATATGAGAGTGTTCGTGGTTATCGTGTCGCCTTCCATCAGGTTTATTAACATCGGTGAGGGATATCTGTCGCTGCTTTACTACGCCATCTGTAACCAAGAAGAAACACATTAAATTATGGCAAATTAACGTGTAGGAAGTAATTACAAATGGGTGTGATGGAGGTTAGTTTATCAGAATACTATAACCGTCAGACAATTCACACAGATTATGGCACGAATTTTGTAGTATTAAAATTAATTACTGTATTATAAACCTGGTTTAGTTTATCAATGTAGATCACAATGGTCGGCTGCAACTGTTGCAAGCCGACTGTTCAAGTTTCTATTGTCATTACGCGTTGTTCGTACAGTTTTCCGCGCGAGTAAGTTGAATAGCTCATTACTGCCATAAGTGTCCCACGAGATTGTGTTACTGATAAAGAATGAAATTTATTTGTAATTCAAACCAATTGGTTGCGGACATGTAGTATAGAAAAAGTCATACCGTGAGATATGTCGCATGTAGAAACACAAGTACAGGACAAAGTCTATTCACCAACACAAAAAATACTTCTTAGAACAAAAATTGGACTTGAAATATATGCAAATCTTTTTAGCCCAGCTTCTAAGTGATCTATTCAATGTTTGTGGAGGTTCTTGGCATCTTACAAAGCTATGAGTCCTCCTTACGCATGCAACACGCTAATATTATTACTGGCAGTAATTTCTCGGTTGTTTGAATGACAATGGCGAGTCGCGCTGGACATTATAGGACGGCAGTTGGCAATAAGTATGTATTTAGGCGACAAAGACATTCTTTGATAAATATGTAAGTGGGTATAGTTCGAGGCCTGTACGCAATTAACGAAGCAGTTCAAGCAGTTGGAGTCGTTTTTTGAGTCAAAGAAATTTTTTCTCTGTTTCAAGGCGAAATTAAATGAAAAGAAAGAAGTTTAAAGAAGATATTGTTTAGATGTCAAGGATCAGGGCATCTTATTCTTAGTATGTTTTTGAAGTACTAATCTATGAGTTGCTAAATAAATAAAAACTTTATTCAGGTCAGGGGGGGAAGGGGATCAGACCGGAATAAATCGAAAAAACACAAAACAATATTTATGAAAAAAACTAGTAAGTAACAGATTACATAGGAACCTTAGGTGCTAGATGTATACAAATGCCCTGGACCCTACACTAGGAGTCCCTGTGTCGTGGGGTCCAGTGGTTGCTGTCGGTTTAACAAACACAGTAACTGAGGTCCTCAATTGCTCCTAGTTCCCAACATTATCAGCACTTTCGCTTTGTATACTCGTAGCATTGGCCCTAGCCTCAGTTTGGGCCTATTCTAGGAGCATAATAAAACAAGGCATGGGGTCATGGCGTGCAGGGCAGTGCTTTCACCGCGTGGGAACTGCGCACGCGTCGCAGATAATCACACCTGATTTACCAATTCCTTTGTTTACTTACGTATAATCATGGCTAGCTTTAGAGCTACGGCCATAATTAAGGAAAATAGGATTTGCGCGGCATTATTCTTTGTCTTGATCATTTAGGTCGTATTATGTCGCGTGCTCACTTCAATTTGGTCTTAATTTTGAATGAAGCAGAAACAGGAGATTTTGGAATATACCTAGGTTTTTTAGTGGCAGGTTCATTACGTGCGATGCTACTGCAGTATATAATGTTGACATCAAAGAATACCGTAAAATGGGGTGACATTTGAATAGCGGGGTGTCTTTGATGATTACTGATGGAGTGTTTTAATTCAAAAACTAATGAGTGAACAATTTTTTTAATTTTTGTTTTTATTTCCTGTTAGGGGAAAGATAGGCAGTCGCTCCATGTAGGTAAAATACTGGTATTCAGCTGCATCCGGTTAGACTGGAAGCCGACCCCAACATGGTTGGGAAAAGGCTAGGCAGATGATGATGATTTCCTGTTAGGGGCTACTTTCTTATTACATACAAAAAACGGGGGCAATCAAAGCGACCCCATATCAAGTTTATAGATGATAAGCCACTTAATGTTTTTTTTCTCGGAACCTACAGGGCGTAAAAATTAAATAAATAATTTTATCAATAAAAAACCATGAGTCGCCATTACAGTATTTTTTTTGTATTTTTTTATAAATAACTGAAGAAGTTACAGTCAGTTTTATTTCAAAATTAATCAATGTAACCCCATTTTACCGTACGTTGTTATTGTTATGGCATAGAAAGAAAATTTTGGAACAATAATAACAGATCTATTAAACTTAAACGTTTTAATAAGACGTCCATTAGAGGCTGTTGTTGCAAATCCAAGCGAGAATTATTTGGAATGGTTTTATTTCCAAGCAATTAAGTTTAGCAACAATACTACAACGTGCATGCAGAATCGCAAAACACTGGAGAACTACACACATCAAAAGTGTCTAGGGATCAAGCATTTTTATGCGGATTTCTTGAGATTGAGATGTGGCTTTGTAATACATTTATGATTTTATAAATTTATATGGATCCTTTTTGGTGCATTTCATAATTTGAATCAGGAACTGTGAATCAAATTCGAGTAAAAGATGAAAATCAGCTGTCAATATTTTCCCTATAAAAACATACAACGCATTGAAGACATTATTAGTGCTACTGTTTCCCTACTACTGATTAAAACCAACGTTATTATGGAGCGGCGACGTCATTTAAGCAGGGAAGAAATGCTCAGAGCCGTGGGAATGATAGAAGCTGGTTCCCGGCAACGTACTGTGGCTTTAGCTCTGAATACAAGTCAGAGTGTTATCAGTCGACTTTGGACACGTTACCGAAGCACTGGTACCGTGGCTGAGCGCCATGGAGGACGGTATCGCTGCACCACACGGAGACAAGACCGATACATTCAAATCTTAACTCGAAGAGCTCCAACAATAACCGCCATGATGTTAGCCGTGAGGCTTCATCACTCTTCAGGGAACTTAATTAGCGACCAAACAGTCAGAAACCGCTTGCATGAAGTGAACCTTCATTCCCGAAGACCGCTACGGGTACCACCTATAGCAATGCACAATCGTAGGATTCGATATCAATGGGCTCTTGAACACAGAAATTGGGCAGAAGAACAATGGCGTTTCGTGTGCTTTTCTGATGAGACTCGTTTTGGTATGAGACCGGATACAAGACGTATACGACACTGGAGAACCCCTGGACGCCAACAGCGATTAAAATCCTGCCAGGAAGTCCATCCTTATAGTGGTGGAACCATCATGGTATGGGCGGGTATTTGGATCGGCGGAAGAACTGAGTTGATTTGGATCAGAGGCAACCTCAACGCTCAAATTTATGCTGAGACGATTGTATCAGACGTCATCGTTCCTCTACAAGTGCAAATCGGTCCCTTATTTCAGTTAATGCATGATAATGCACGACCGCACACCGCAAGAGTTGTAAGACAGACTCTCGCCGCAGCTAACATCAATGTCCTGCCCTGGCCTGCTCAGTCGCCAGACTTGAACCCGATTGAGCATGCATGGGATATGCTACAGAGAAGAGCTCTGCCGAATATGGAGGGTATCCAGTCGCAAGAAGACCTTTTTTTGTTGTTGCAACGAACATGGGCGGCCATTCCACAGCGTGATTTGGATGAACTCATTTTGACTATGCCAAACCGATGTTCTTGTGTTGTTAGTGTTCGCGGTAGAAACACGGATTATTAATTGTTTAAGTTACCCAATAAAATTTTAAAGAAAACTGTTATTTCAGTCTTTTTTTCGAACTTTTGTGTTAGTGGTTCAAATGTCAAAAATCCCTTTATTAGGAAAATGGCAAATTTCTTTATTAATGCAAAGGTGACTTGGTTTATCGTTACTGTGACAAACGAAAACACTTTATTTGATGAATCCTTAAAGAAAATTTTAATTAATATCAATCAGGAGAAAAGTTATTGCAAAAATATATGTTGATCCCTAGACACTTTTGATGTGTGTAGTTTAAGACCTAGGAAAAGTGAGATGAACGTGCTTACGTAACAAGGCTTTAATGGAGCGGTATTGCTAGAATGATCGCCCGTAAATTTTGGATAGTAAAAGTTTTTTTTTTTAGTTTGAAATTAATTGGTATTAGAAAGGAGTTTAGATTGTTACAGGAACTACATAACATCACGCCTGTATTCCTTAAAGGGTTAGTCAGATGTGAACCTCTAGTACTCCCATATTTTGCTATGTTTCACAAATCTCATGTAATTTGGGTCGAGCATATCGTCGCTCGCATGACTAAAAGTCCTATATCATTTTTCTAATTTTTTAGCTGATTTGAGTTAGGACAATTACATTTTTCTATTCGTGATTTTCGCCACATGAGAACAACGCGTCATACTGACGTCACGCAAATCCTGCATCGCGCAAGCAGAGTTTACCGCGCAATTAGCATAGATACAACGGCCCGACATGAATCATTGGGCAGTTGCCCGCCAGACATAACACCCGTCTGGTCGGAGGATCCTCCCTTTTCTATAGAGTATGAGTGAACTTTACACCCTGTTCCTCATACCTCTATAACAGTTTTCACTAACCGTCGTACCTCTATGTTATTGGGATTTCAAAATATAACCAAAGAATCACGAAGAGAAAAATGTAGTTGTTCTAACTCAAATCAGCTAAAAAATGAGATAGGACTTTTAGTCATGCAAGCGACGATATTACCATCAACTGGGCACAAATCCAGACTCCGGGCTACTAGTGAGAAATTCCAGATGGAAAAACCGAATAACATTTTGCACGACCTGAGAATCGAACCTAGTACCTTATGGTCAGCAATAGCGCTGCCAATCACTACAACAACTAGACAGTCACTAGTGGAAGTACAGGAACTAGAGTCTTGCAAATACTCCAGAATTACACTAATATTATAAAGGCGAAAGTTTGTGTGTGTGTGTGTGTTTATATGTTTGTTACTTCTTCACGCTCAAACGGCTAGATCAATTTCGATAAAATTTTGTATGGAGGTAGCTGACACCCTGGATTAACATATAGGCTTTTTATCCCGATATTCCCACGGGATCGACACTTACACGGGTGAAACCGCGGGGCGCAGCTAGTAGTTTAATATCTGAAGAATAGTCGTTATGATCTTTCGTGGTTTGTGGGTGCATTTATAAACACAAATCTCACATGCCCAAACATCCGGTGCCAAAACAAAACTATTTACAGACAGACAATACAAATATTTGATCAGTGAGGAAATAGAACCTTCCGCGGTAAGTGCTAGGTATAGTTTGTTGATCACCACATTCACCACAGCAATAATAACCGCGTGAGAACCTGCATACCAATTCTTTTATGACCATCACTAATCTTATTTAGCTTGGTGACATCAATCGAGTGTACCCGAGTACTTAGAGCCAACAAACATGACCACTTTTCTACAAATTTTTAGACCATTCTCTTTTGTTATAATAACCAGCGGGGTAATTGCGTAACAAGCGATGGCTTTCATTTTGACAGCTCAACTATATTCATTGCGTTATTTACGTTGTTGAACAAACACATCTTTCGAACATATGAACCAATGGATTAGCAATCTTATATATATATATATATATATATATTATTATATAAAATGGTAAACTGACTGATTGTTGATATATCAACGCACAGTCTAAACCGCTGTTCCTAGAGACATGAAATTTGGAGGGTGTGTTCTTTGTGAAGAGTAGACAACTAGACATCCACTAAGAAAGGGTTTTTCGAAATTCCACCCCTAAGAGCCTAAGAGGGTGAAATTTCACGTGGACGAAGTCGCGGGCAGAAGCTAGTATCCTACAAAATGATTCAGATTGTGTTTGATAGTGTGTTCCGCAATTAGGGTGCAAATATCCCACTTAAGTATTTGCTAATAAACGCTCCACTAGTTCCATTTCAAGCAACATCGATTAACCTGGAAAATACGTCGCATGACTATGTCGCGATTACCTGACAGTTAATGTTCCATTCAATCTGCTTAGGTTATAAATGAGATATATACATAACGATCGGGAAGTGTTTAACAAATCCATAAAGCGATCAATCTTCTGCAACAGTTACACAATGGCACGTGCGATGCGTTCAGATACTCCATTTACAAATTACCTGCGCCTGCGCAAACCTCTTAGAAAGTCCGACAATACGTGATGGAAATCATAGCAAACATAGAACACGTCTGACACCATAGTGCAACACTATGGTTATCTAATGGCTATGTTTATTTAGAAAACAGTTTTCGAATCAAGGCTAATTGTCTGCATCGCGTGTTTGAATAGGAGCGGGTGCCTAGAGAATGTTGGGATTTCGCGAAACAAGTTATGGAAAAAAGTGGTCACTTGTCTCGTGAAGCATTATGTAAGTTATTTAATTTTGTAAATCATGAAACGGTTATTTTCTCTTGACTGTACTTACCTGTCAAAAAGAGTAAACCTGGTTAAGACAGAGATTAAAACAGAAGACGAACTAGCAGAGGATCTAGGAGGGGGGGGGGGGGGGTACCGGAATAAATCAAGAAATTAGGTCAGACTTGCTTTGTTTTCTGATGATCTTTTGCGAAAGAGGTCTCCGCTCTTAATTGTCTATTAGGTAGCAGGTTCCATAATAAATTCTACATCAGAATAATTCTCTCCACCTGGATGAATGAATTAGAACACCAACGTCACCAACCTCGCAGCATCATGCTGAGATAGGAGCCTTTTGGCCTAATATAGGCATTCTGTTTCATTTTTCTTCTTAAAACCATACAAAAAAAAAAAAACAAACCAACCAACCAACTAATTTGGTTTGTTATTTTTAACTGTGTTTAGTTTGTGATCTTCCTGTACTTACGACTCTTCTTTCTTTATTTACTTTCATCCTACCACCTTCCCTTTTCTTTAACTTGCTTAAGATATTATGTATAAACTATGAGAACTATGACCCTCTAGCCGGCTTGCAGCTTATGGATGCGCTAGCCATTAGCTATGCAAAATACCTACTCGCAAACCTGTCATGTATTTTATTTCTCGTTATCTTTTAGCATTATGCTTTAAACGATGGGAAAGTTCTAAGCAACGGCAACGCAACGTCAAAATTATTCACAATAAGTAACATTGAATTCTTTGACGGCTATTCAGCGCAAGCGCAAACTAGCTAATTTGGTATTTGCGCCATTCATGTGCCATTACCCGGTAAGTGGACCAATTTGAAAAGAAAAGAAAGTCTTTCAAAACAGCTTTGTTTATAGATAAATACGAATAACACAGAAACCTATTTATCTATTTTTATTTAACAAAAAACGGGGTTTTTTGAAAATTCTGGAAGTAGGTCCTTCTCAGATTTGGATCTGTTTGTTGCACGTTTTTGGACTGCGGGTTTACGGTATTTCCCCAGCTGATTAGCTATTAAGGGTAAAAGCAATTAGCTAATCTGCTTTAATGAGGTGGCCTAGTAGCCGAGTTGTAATTTGAGATAGTTGACCGAGGACCATGGTCTTCGGGAGAAAAATTTGTTTTTATTTCAACTAGATGACGCCAACTGCGTCCTTGAAATGTTAAACGTCATCTGTTGCGCCATCCAATACATGTTTTTTTTAAACTCTAATCGTAACCACAAACTGTGTCATTTATATTTGAAACATGTAGATATCTTGACATCATCACCTTATAGGAAAAGGAACACTAATATTCTTAATTTTAATATGGGAATCCCAATTGACCATTGTACCAGTACCAAGTTGGCAATGCACGGTGTCCGTCGAAGGTCATATGTTGGCAGCGACGTGTGAGTGATGAGCCCATTGCCCAGTTTGAATAACTGTCAGTAACGGCGTGTGCGCACGCTGCATCGCAAACACGATACTATCGATGAGAGAATGCTAAGAGAGGTAGTGGTACTTAGAACGAAATGTGTTGCTTATGTAAAGTATGTATTAGACATAAACTCGTTGTCTCTGTATTCGTTTACAAATGTACTGTTTTTATACTTTGATTGATGTATTTTGATGCGCTTTTCAAAATCGGTCAGAGAAATTCTCGAGGGTGCTTTAGTGTTGAATTTAATGTAAGGATAAATGACACCACATTATTACAATGCACCCATACAAAGATAAGCCGTATTGAGTATATTTATTGATTTAAGTGTAATGTGAAGTGTGTATGACCGAGATGACGACTAATAGAGAAGTATGGAAGAAAATGATATGTTGCTCCGACCCCGAGTAAATTGAGAAGTGCAGGAGAATAGTGATGATTGAATAGAAGTGTGACGTTTTCAGTTACTTTCCATGAAGTGTTTTTCCCTGCGCTACATACCTACGTCGGTTATTTACTGCGAATAGGGGTCAATTAAAAAAAAAAACTAGCGCAGATTCGAAGCGCATCGAAGCGTTAATCTGAAACTTAACATAGCAATTCACCCTTATTTCCACAACGTACTGCACATATTTCTTCTGAGATAAAAAGAAGACGCGCGAATTCGCGCGCATTCGACGGAATTCGCGCGTCCGAGCGCGACCAACGCTGATTGGTGCGCGTGCATTACGTTGTGGAGATAAGGGTGCATTTGCTATGTTAAGTTTCAGATTAACGCTTCGATGCGCTTCGACTCTGCGCTATCGCTAGTATGAATTGACCCTAAGGTGTTGCAAGCGGAAAACTGGTCACGTTGTAAACCTTAGATTAGGTATTGTGATATAAGCATGACCACTGAACTCTAACCTGAAACGACGGGAAGTCATCAAGTAGCAGTAAATACGTCTTTAAATACAATGACACATAATCACATAACAAAGCGTGTAATTTTCGTCATACAGTCTGAGTTATCCAATCTTTCGGAGTTTCCGAGTTAGTCGTAATGCCGAGTTTCCCATAATTCCGAGTTTCTCTTAGCATTGTATGAGACAAAGGGCTGTAAAACGATGGCGACTGACGAATATGTAAATAGTCAAGTCGAATATTTTTTATGTATTTGACTTTCACTTTAGTGACATGACATTTGTTTGCGACATGGCTACCTATATTATTCAAATACGGCTAAGTATAGTTTTTCGAATAAATGTGTTTATTCTAACATCATCAATGCGTTTTTTAATGCAATTAATGTAAATGTCATCACCACAAAACGGAGAAGGAAAACATTGTGAGGAAACCGGCATGTCCTAGAACCAAAAATTCGAAGACATGTGACATCTGCCAACCTGCACTGGGCCCGCGTGGTAAATTACAGCCCACTCCCTCTCACCGAAAGGAGGCCTGTGTCCCAGCAGTGGGAACATTATAGGCTCAGTATGTATTTGCTTTGAATGTCTTAGAAACAATTGAAAGTGGAGGAACGAGAGTTCTACCATTAGTACCATTGTGAAGGGAGGAACTCGTATGCTCGTATATTTTATAGGTAATTAGTAATATAATGACGTTTTTGTTAACTCTGTTAAGCCAATTATACTTATCGCGTTTTGGAGAATAAACAAAGTCTAAAGACTCATAAAGCTAGAACCGTTATGTTTTATGACTGTGTTTGCAGATTTTTCTCAGAAGATAAAACAGATATAATAGTGCAGATAAAAGTAGAGATGCCTATGTTCATATGAGAAGTGGGTTATTCAGAAAATAACCCACTATTTTTTGAGCTTTACAGGATTGTTTAGTGGTTTAGTGTCCCAAGTACTATTTATACTTTTACCCCCTTACTAATAAACGTATTATATCAGATGAATAGTTACACACCGATTTCTGTCTTTCAGTCGTCAGTAATTTGACTTTCGAAAGAAGAAGCCAAAGCGTTGTGTAACTATACAGACGCTATACAACGTTTAATAGTAAGGGGGTTAATCTACAGACTATCCCATCTGCTAGTGTCCCAAATGTCCGTCCACCTGCATCCTTGACGGGCCTGGGGGTAATTTCGGAACACACTAACAGTAACAGTGACTTTCATTTTGACAGTTCAACAACATTCATTGCGTTATTTACGTTGTTGATCGGACAAAATTTTCACACAAGATGAAGCAATGGATTAGCATCAGATTGTGATTGAAAATACGTAATAAGGGTGCTGTTGAACAACGCTTCTAACGCCGACGTATTCCACATTGGGCACCCGCTTAAATGGCACCTGACACACAGCGGCACATTAACTCAGGTGCCATTTAAGCGGGTGCCCAATGTGGAATACGTCCTGACGCCGCAATAAACGTGGCCACCTACTGGGCCCAAACAGTGTAAGCAAGATAGATGTACTGTCGAAACGAAACGAAGAAGATTGTCAATTCAGTGTCAACCAGTTTCTATACTAATTTTTGATTGGAATAAGGAATGGGCACGTGGAAAGTACCTACATGAATATGCCGGTTACTAGCCTCAGGTAGTTAGCACACAAGCACTGTAATAACACGTTTCCTTTGAACTTTAGAATGTAAGTACTACTACCGTAATTTGCCACTTGAGCAGACCTAAAATACGTGGATTCTCGTATCACAGTTGTGAGAGTGTAGGAAAGAGGATTTTCTTCATATTGTTGTTTGGCCCGTGGCTAAATAATAACAGCCGCACAGGTCGATCGATCAGGTTAAGCTACGCTTGCCGCGGTTGGTCTGTGGATGGGTGACCAATTGACCATCTTTACATACCGAGACCCCTCCGTGCCTCGGAAAGCACGCTAAGCCGTTGGTCCCGGCTGTCATTCGTCGATCTTTGACAGTCGTTACGGGTAGTCAGAAGCCCGAAAGTCTGACAACCAGCAGTCTTCAGACACCAATCTACATGGTCTTCACACGATCTGACCAAGATTTTGTCTGGACTTTAAAAGAGACTGTGACTTCTGAGTTTGTTTCGGCCTTTCTTCTCAGAATAGTCAGTTAGGAAACGCCGACCTCATCTAGTTTAAAAAAAAATATGATTGACGTGTAAAAGTGTTTGTACAAACCTACTTACAGAAATAAAAATCATTTATCATTTATCATTTACTTACCAAGGAGTATCGTATTACTAAGTAACTGGGTTGTGGAGGTCAGATAGGCAGTCGCTCCATGTAAAATACTGGTATTCAGCTGCATCCGGTTAGACTGGAAGCCGACCCCTACATAGTTGGGAAAAGGCTAGGCAGATGATGAACTGTTGTTTGGCCCAAAACTCGGCAACGCGAATACCGTTCGCTGACGCAGCCATTAGGTCCTCATGAGTGCAGGTGACAGGGCATGCAGTTGATGCAGTGCAAGATGGGAGTTGAGCCATCGTCTGCATACACACCGGCAGGGCACTTGCGTAACACATTGTCAATCGGAATCGGTTTCATTTTGACAGTTCAACAACTTTCATTGCGTTATTTAAGTATTGAGCAGAATTTTTTTTAAACTTATGAAGCAATGGATTAGCAATTTGCTTCAAAATGATTCAGATTCCGATTGATAGTGTATTACACAATTAGGGCGCTGAAGTCTGAGCCGTCCATGCATTTCGACTTGCGGAGGTTGTCCTCGCTGCGGCCTACTTGGGTACGAAATCAATTTTAAGGTTTTATTTAAAAGTTTTCTTTGAAATAACATTTAATTGTATTTATTTATTTAAATGATTGAATTGATGAATTCAGTTCAGTTGAATTATTTACTTATAAAATAAATAGTAAGCTTTGTTAATTAATTCAATTCCTACTTATATATGAATGCGCTTGTTAGCAATGGTGATCCGATTGTAACTTATAATAAACTAGCAGCGCCCCACGGTTTCACCCGCATAAGTAACGATCCCGTGGGAATATCGGGATCAAAAGTATCCTAAGTGTTAATCCAGTGTATCAGCTACCTCCATATAAAATTTTATCAAAATTGGTCCAGCCGTTTGAGCGTGAAGAAGTAACAAACATATAAACACAAACACACACTCACAAACTTTCGCCTATAAAATATTAGTGTGGGATAGTAGGACGATCCCGATTGTAATATTAAAACGCGTTAATGTAGGTCAGTCATTGTTAATTATTATAATACACACACTTTTTCCAACCATGTTAAAAGAAAGAAATCTCGCACAGATATACGTAAGGCTTCAAATGTAAGACGACAATTTACTCTACCCCACTGAAGACTACAAATAGATAGAATTGTGCTAAGTCGAACCTCAGCACATAAGTCCGTATAGGTCTACCAGAATCTCATGGCATAAAAAAAAATAAAACATTGTGATTTTCAAATGGCAATGTCAATCTATATGAAAATCACTATATTTTTTTTATGCCCTGAGATTCTGGTAGAGTAAATTTTCTTCACTCATATCATTACGAACTAATACATAGAAAGGAAGAAATAAATCATGCCGTGCTAACAATAGCAGTCAGTTACCAAGGTGGTTACGGGGATGTCGACCCAACTGGCCAATGTGCATCGAAAGTTAGTATCACATAAAGGAGGACATTTCATGCATAGTCAGTGGCCTGCGCTGCGGGGTAATTCTGTAACACACTAACAGTCGAAAGGGCTTCCATTTAGTCAGTTCAACAACTTTCATTGCGTTATTTACGTTGTTGAGTACACACATTTTTCGGACATATAAAACAATGGATTGGCAAAATCCTTAATTGTGTGTTACGCAATTAGGGTGCTGACCAGTGTGCACCGAAAGTTACTATCACATAGAGAAGCCTTCTCTATGTGATAGTAACTTTATATGCATATTCAGTAGACTGCCCGGTCTCTTATATCGCAATCATAATCCTCGTTGGTCTAGTGGTCGCAACTTCACAAGAGTAATAAGGTCCTAGGTTTGATTCCTAGGTCAGGCAAAGTGTTATTGGGTTTTTTCATCATGAATTTCTCAGTTGCAGCCCTTAGTCTGGATTCGTGTCCACTCATAACTCATAATCAGCCTATAATGTTCCCACTGCTGGGATACAGGCCTCTCGGTGAGCCTGACTGATGATTTATGCCCGACGCCAGCACACCAAGCTACTACAATCTGTCAAATTTCTTTAATAGATTTTCAACTTCATCGCTAAAGCATAAGGTTCAAGGTTGATTGGGAAAATTTGACAGTTTTAGGTAGCTTGATGTGCTGGCGTCGTCGTGAGCTGTGACTATAGGTGACTTCTGTCTAACCCTTCGAGAAAAACAGGCGTGATGTTATGTGTGGATCATGTACCACATATAGTTTTCTTTCTAAACAAAGATAGTCGCGCATGTTTTAATTAAATATCACCTATTGTTCTGTCTATGGTCCCTAAAGAGTCGGACACGGCAGTTATAACAACTTGTGCGTCCACTCGACACAATGACAGGAAGTTTACGAGCAAAGATATTGTTTTAATTTCAAATTGAAGCCAGATGTGCTATGCTCGGAAAACTCATGAAAAGTTTTCTGGGATGAAAATGATTCCAAATGCTCAATTATGCATGCATTCGCATTATGCGTTTCCGGATGGGTTTGTGTAACAGTTTACGTTCATTATCTTCAATTATCTTCTCATACCTTGACATTAGCAAAATCATCGAATGTTACCGATGGAGCCAGAATAAAAAAAAAAAAAAATAGGTTTCCTACTGGCGGCTCATTATAGATATACACAGATGGCTAAAGCACTTCTAGATATAGGTATCCTCAAAATATATTTGGCTTTGCTTGCTGTTGTGTTACCAAGCTATGAGAGGAAAACATACTTAAAGTAACGTATAGAATTTACTTACACAGTTGCTTGACAATTAACATTAACCACTTTACACGTTACAAACACTTATTTCTGCATAGCAACTTTAGCCAAAGCTGTATTATTGTTAACCATATAATACATAGTTACATCAGTAATTTAAAATTCATTATCTTTTAATTGATTTTACAGTAGAAGTGCGACGCGGACGTGGGAACTAATAAGTTTTCACAGAGTGATCAATGAAACTGTATCACTTTCCCTTGCGTGATCGGTGTTGAAATCGTATGGGTAGTTGTTACTCTGTGGTTTTGTTACCATCACTTTCTTTGGTGGTGTAAGAGCGAGTACCTACTCTCGTTTCTACTCGCCGTCACTTCAAGAATAACTGTTGTGAATCGTAATCATCGTAATTTTCCCACTCCTGGGACACAGGCCTCCTCTCTGTGAGAGGGAGTGGGCTGTAATCCACCACGCGGGCCCAGTGCGAGTTGATAGATGTCACGTCTTTGAATTTTTGGTTCTAGGACATGCCGGTTTCCTCACGATGTTTGCATGACCTTCTCAATTAGAGAACGTTTTCAAGATCTTCACAATCACCTATAACATTTTCTTTCGGATTAAATACATATTGGTTATAGTCAAGTAGAAGAAAGAATTACAGAAAATTCTGGAAAATGATATTTATTTTGGTATGGCTGATTTATCTGAGAAAACAAAGAGCTGCGACAGAGACAAATTAAAAAAGAGAAGGAAGTATTGAGTCGGACATTAAAGATTAAATAACAGCTGAAGTCTGTACCTACCTACTGACTTCTATTATTCTTAGATATTTATCATAGATATAATTAGACGCTTATCAAATCAAAGTCGTAAACAGACAATGATAATGATATTATGCAAACAATGCCTACTACGTTACTATTTATGAAGCCTAGCGATCATTGTATTCAATTCGTATCACACGGTCACACCTGACTATACTCGACAGCACGAAAACGATGCAGATGTGACTAGAAATTTGAGTAATAATGACAGTGAAATTACTGTCACTCATTAGACCTATCTGGACGAAAACCTTATCAATGGTGGAGAGACTATGGTATTAGTCATTAATATAATAACAAAAGCGATTTAAATGCAGAATGAATAAACGATAAAACCATTAAGTACCTAGAATATTATCTATATAATCTATTCAGAAGGCATTTTAGAATAGGATAGAATAGGTAATTGTATAAAGCGGTTACTAAATACCACAGGTAAAGGAATTACCGAATCACATAAGCAATTTGTTAATGAGTTCAAAGGAAAGGGCGATCGACCAGCCACAGCTAATATGAATTGAGGAATGGTTCCCATGCCCAAGGTTGCATACATAGCCGGACGTGTATTTTTACAATGAATGTATTGTTAAATGAAACAATGCAATGGATACCGTGTCAGTAGACATTTACAGCATTCGTGTAGATGTTGTTAAAGTTGTGGGGAAATTTGGACAAAGGCGAAGCTAATATCTATGAAAAGTTTGTAATGTCGTTAGCAAAATTAAATTAATGTTTATTTCTACGGCTTCAGTGTGTAATAGAGGCGGTTGTTATATTTTATTTTTATCTGTAATCTTTACTGCAAAAGGATTTAATCAAGCTCCTAATTTTGGATATACAAATGGCTTGGTCCGTACCGTAATTTATGTCTGTATTGTTCTACAAATTGGCCGTAGTTACTTCTGATATTTTATCGAAAACTAGTAGTATAGTATATAGGATGTACGCAAAATAGGCGCATTGACGTGGAGTTGCGGACACCAGCCCATATCCATACTAAGTATGCTTACATAAAGAAGCGGGTTTTCGGTACCGACTCCCGGTACAGGTCTCTGCAGGATCTTCGGAAGGAAACGGTTAAATGTTTTACCTGTTTCTTTATAAGTGAGCGCATAAAATAACACAGGAATATTATACCTGCACCGATCGGTACCGACCCGCACAAACTCCCTTGCACAGGTAACCTGTTTCTTTATGTAAGCGCCCTAATATTATAAATTCGAAAGTAACTCTGTCTGTCTGTATGTTACCTTTTCATGCCTAAACCTCTGAACGGATTTCGATAAGGTAGAGAGATAGATTGCATCCCGAGGAAAGACATAGCATAGTTTTTATCGACATACCTCGCGGGCGAAGCCGCGGGCGGAAGCTAGTTACCTATATAGGATGAAAATAGCCGACGGCAATCATCGTTGCGTTTGTTACAAGCACATTACTTCACCGGCGTCATGTGAAGTTAGTAATAAAGTAATAATTGCAGCCGACCGCTCGCGCGTGACTTGCCGACCTTAATATTTGACGTAGCATACACATGTGCGGCCAACTTTAATTCTATTATTTTTAAACTGGAAATAGCTGCTATTATTTTCAAATACACTTTTATTATGAGTGTTATTCGGATGTTGCGGTTGCAACCTTTGCCATCGATTGAAAACGAATCAGAAATTTAACAAGAGTATCGATGCAAGTATGATTGTCTACGTTATAATGCAAAACAGCTTTCTGTTTCTTTTATTTCAAGGTAGCTATGAGTTTGTTTATGGTCGATGGCCTGTGCATATTTTTCTACTTTTTCATCAGTCGTTAACTTAATATTCATACACGCGTCTGTATGGTAATTTATGATGCATAAGATGGGCATAAAAATTCGTAATAGAATATTGGTTTTCTTGAGCAGGTTGTTTCAGTTCATCGATGTTTATAGCAAGTGAAATAAAATATTGGTATCCAAATAACACAGTAAGTAGAGGAAACCCATCTATCATATAAATTTAAATTCATTTCGAGCGTTGATATAAAAAGACAGCTCAAAATTGCCACTCTGTATTTTCAAACAAGCGCCCATCTACAATACGTATGTATATCTCATGGCAGGAAAACCGTCTCCATTGAATTTTCCTCATTGGGAGAAGTTAGTTTCTCGAGATAAAACTAAACATCTCACAAATACGACTGGCGGCGGAAATCAAGAAAAATCGGAGGTTAATCTAAGTAGGTATCTTATGATGTAGAAGAGTCTAAACAATGTTTACGATTTTCCGTCACCATTTCTCTTTGATAAATGTTAATTATAATTGATTAATGAGTATTGAACAAACGCAAGAGGAAAACGAACTGCCAATATAAGAACAAGACGATTACGATCAGCGGAATGTAAAAGCATATGCAAAAACAAGTCACGCGAACACTGTGCAGTGTTGCGGAAAGATTAATGATCTCATTCACACAGTCCAAGGTAGGTCTGTAAGTCCTGTAGTGAGTCTAGTAAGATGCTTCGCCACATCTGTATTCCCCACCAAGTCTATCGGCCTCGATTGGCTTGGATCTACGTAAATTCATCGATGAGGCTTTTTCAGGAAATGGAGAAGCGCCATACCCATGCCTGCAACAGCTGCAATGTATTCAAATGACCTTCTCATAGTGCTCATAAGTGCAATCGGTTGGATGTGACATTTCGTTAATCAAATGGGGACAATACCGTTTTGAAACCAAAAAATTGCAGAATGGATATCAACAATAATTTAGTTAACTTTTACAAATTAGACGGTTGTGAATTTTATTGGAAATGTCAAATGTCGTTGCTGAGACTGCAATAACTGCAACAGTTTGACTTTTGGACTTTATTCAAGTAATTCTAGGTGTTTTACCTAAAACTTGAATTGATTTCAGCATAGATCTTTGAACAGTCAATTATTTACAAATTGCTATAATCACCACAAACTGCCTAGACAAATTACCCCCTAAGCTATTAAAAACTGGACAATATCTAACGAGTGGTAAAAGACCAGCAACCACATAATAATAAACTCGTTATGATAGTTATCTCACGTTCCGTTACAAATAAAACTTAAACGTCCAAATTAAATGAACGTTAACTGGCAATTTAACTGAACTCGACCAACTTACCCTCCATGATAGCATTACTTTCACTGTTGTATAGACAAACGAATAATACATTAGAAGAGAATTTGAACGCTTTCCATGATTAGGTAACTGATTTGTTCCTACTCGATTTATTGTCTATGAATCAACACACGTACTCAATTTGAAATGTCCCGGTAAGAATTGTCTATCGCTGCAGTCGATGTGTCGTATTGTCTTGATTGCTTTTGGTCTGTGGTATTACGTTTATTGTGACCGCAATTGTCAATGATTGAGCAGTAGAGCATGTTACATTGCAATTTGTTTGATTTTTGATAACTTTTAAATCATCACCATCTATTGGACTCTCACTGGATCCATGGTCGTTTTTGACCTCAACCTCTGGTTTCTGAGCGCCTTTTAAATAAACTGTTGTAACATCTCAACTCTTACCTTATCTCTCATCTCACCAACCCGCACTGGGCGCGAGTGGTAGATTATATATAGGTACATATATTACCTCTCACAGAGAGATAGCCTGTGTCCTAGCAGTGGGAACATTATAGGCTGATTATGCTAGCATCTCATGTCCAGTAACTTGATTGGCTGCAGTTCCTTTGGTCAGAGACTCACAGCAATTAACATGAGGAATATGAGAAATAGAGTGTTTGTTATTTTTCGGGAAAAATCTTTAACTAGGTTTCGGAAAGGCTGTGATGCCTTGTAGATATCGAGTTTAAGTTCTTTGAGTACTGGATGAATTGGCTTCATCTTCCTCGAATTAAGCTGCCTTGAGATCTTTGAATTAGCGTGGAATATCTTCAGGTAAAACTGCATTATAAGTACTATCGTTTGTAACAATGTTATCATTTACATTTTCTATCGCTTTGCCATAACGATTGAAATGATTGGCTGCTAGTTGAATATTTTCAATTGCCATAAGTAACTCTACGCACGAGTAACTGCACTTCTTACTCGTTGTTACCTTATTTTAAAGTGACTTTATCACATTAAATTCAATAATACAGAACAATGAATTGGTAAATTGAGTCTATTAGGAATTTTATTATAAGTGTTGAATGGAAATTCTTTCATGTATCTGATGTAACGGTTCAATACAATTTAGAAACTATGTAGTTCTATTTACTATTTTTGCAAGTTACATAAATGTCATAACACTACCCATTATTATAAACCTATCAATCGAAAGCTGCACACAAAACAATTAAAAAGCTATTATTATTGTTTAGAATAGTCGAATGCCGCATATTGATTGCAGACAGTTATTCGCACAGCTCTAACTTAATATTACTTTCTCTAGACATTTAAATTATTATTTTATTACCATCATCCAATGTTTAGCAAATCCGAACGGGCACATCACTAACGACAGAACACCACTAAGCACCAATATAGTATTAATTTACGTCACAACACGCGAGTCATCAAGTAATTCCATGATGAATGACGTTATTATTAGCAGTTTATAAACGTTTTCTCTGCGGGTGGTATTGGAGCGATCCAAAATGGCGTCGGAGCGCACGCTATACGTCTGTCTCTGCGGGCGCACCGGCTGTCACTGACGTCTGATGGTGTTGTGACGACATGACCTGGTGGAATTGGGTGAAGCGGACGGACGTTGGCTTACCTAGCTAAATACTTTTGAGGCTGTGTATTCTTTGCAGTGTTGGATAGATTAGTAACGATTAATTCTTGCGGTACCTATGGCAATTCGTGTGGGAAAGGACCATAACTTTTTTGGCAACTAGCTTGTGTATATTAACATGATTCATAATATTATGTAGAGCAGCTGTGCAATGTTTGTTAAACCAGTCCAGTGACTTTCAATCCTGTATAGTGCCATTCATATAAGTCTGTCAGAATATTATAAAATAATTTGCGTAGAGCAATTTTGAAATTGTTTTAAAGCACCTATATGGATGGGTGGTAATTAGATTTATTATATTTACCGACTATAAAAAATACAGTATATTATAATAAGGTTTGTTTTTGTAGGTACCTACCAAAGTTGATTTTATGATGTACCTAAGAGGGATCTTGAATGAATAATCGCGTCAGAAATGATAGGACATTGACGGGTCACCAAACAATAGCCAATACCCGTTGCCATAACCGGCTGAATTTAAAAAGGATTATCAGAAAACCTTGGTCACGTCAGTAATGTAACTGGCAGCATGACATAGATAAAGAAATAATTATTCTAATAAAGAAATATTATTCTATGCAGAAATAATGACAATAATAAAGCTATCGGTTCGTGCCTGCTCGCGCACGCTCCTATACATCCAATTACAAAGGAATTTGGGTCACTTGCCTTTGCCTCATACGTTAAAAACTACGTTATTTGTTATTTCGACGACTTCATTCTTTCTTTGACAAATAGCTATTGGATAAATTGAACATCAATCAATAGGATTTTTTAGGTAAATGTTGCGTGTGAGTTGATTGAAGAATCAGAATTCGTTGAAAATGTTACTTTGATTTTCTCATCTTTTAGTAAATGCGAATGATTAATTTATTGCTCCTTCTGAGGTAGGTATCCAATACTGGAAAAAATTCGATTCATCTTATTTTAAAATATTCTAACAATGAATACCTAGATTTACGATTGCAGCATGATGTATATTCAAATAATCTAAAACAAAATCACTCCCTAAACCGAAGTAGTTTAATAAACCGTTAATTAATTATAAATTAATGTTAATATAGTTTATCCTCTCCCAACTTACCTATAGAAACTAACCGATAGTTGACTACCTACCTAATTATTTTATCATGATATTTATGGGCAATAAATAAGTTCTCCACAACATGATGCTACTGCTAACGAAAGCAAAAGAATCATGCAGGCTATGAAGCTACAACATTTTCAAAAAAACTAAGATATGTCAGAAAGTAAACGCTGTGATCAAACACTAAATAATAAATGTTCGCTATTCCACAAACAGGAAAACGAATATAAAACTGCAGCATATCAGCAACATAGTCATTATTTTTAGCCAACGAACGTACTATAGCATGATGCATCAATCCATAGGGCAAAAAATTATTGCGGCGTATATGGAATCAATCAACAGCTAGTAACAGCAAGGCTATCAGTGGCGTCCACAATAATTACATGCTTACACACACAACTACATTCCTCAGCAAGACAACCGGTATCTATGGGAGACTGACAACTTTTTGTGAACGCCATAGAGTAGAGGCAGAATGAGTGATAACCTGTGCCGTGTAATTGTAGCTTCAATGTCAGACATAAGTGGATGCTTGTTGGACGTAGTTATTAAAATCGGAACTCAATTGAAATTCGTTGGTGAGCGTATATTGCACGTGGTTCAAGAATCTGACCTTTTAGAACATACCTACAAATTGGATTCGTTTGCCTGCAGCTACTGCTAATGAATTTAACAACACATGTCGAATCCTTGAATTTAATGTTAAGATAACAGAAAGTCTTCAACAGGTGTGGAATGCACATAGCCTTGTGCTTAAATCTGTAAACCTACTTTTAAAATACTGCATTCGAGATAATCATGACACAAACAGAGCAATAAGCAAAGATAATCCTAAATGTTACCTAACAGCTTGTGAAATATGTAACATTTTGTGTAATTTTAAAATTCGCTCGTTGCATATAGAACGAAATGCATAGAAACGAGTATGCAAACAGAAATTAAAGAAATATCCAGACGATATTTGCAAAAATATGCTCATATAAGTTACATTAACACCAAAATTAATTCAGAATTACCAACATCTGGTTGACAGAGTTTGTTCAGAGTTCACACTTAGCTTGAAACCTGAGTCATGACATATCTTTAGAGTCCAGACAGTCATGTAATACCTACGTAAAGTCGTGTTATCGAGCGGTGTCACATTACGGTCGGGAATCCTAAATAGTGAGAAGCGTCTACGGAAGCTACCGCCGCTATAGGGTTTCCTTCCTTGTGACTAGGAATCGATTCTTGCACAACAAGTACGGTTTTCGAATCTCGATTTACATTTATTTAAATGGATACGTTCGATGTTGAGGCAAGTTTCTTATTTCTTTTAATGATGCAAGAGAATGATCTTTGAAACGGATATTACAACTGTCTACAGTTTCATTGCAAGTTCTTTGATGGTAAGTTTTTGAAGAATAGGCAAGTGCACTTGTTTCATTATTTTATTCTTCTTTTTAGCGTATCGATGGCAAAAAGTTCAAAGAACTTTGGCCCAAAATTCAGCTGCGCGAACTCAGTTTATTGACGCAGTCATAAGATCATCAAAGGCACAGGAGACAGGGCGCAGGGCATTATTTTATTAATAAGGCATGTAACCAAACCAAATATTAGAAAGTGCAATGGACTTTGATAAAGTAGCTAGCTGGTAAGACAGTGATGATAAATTACACCTGTTGGCATTTTCAATTGTCCAAAAACCCTGGAAATGACCAGCTGAGAACATATTCTATTTCAATCATATTCAATTGCATGTTTCTCAGACCATTGTTATATTAGTGTAAATTATAGATGACCCAGTTTGATATCGTATACGGACGAAGTTGTAAAACAAGCTAAAGATAACAATTACGTCTCGGAAGTCGGAAGGATTATTTATAACCATATTTTAAATGTGTAATTCGACTGAGCAATATGCATACGGGCGTAAATATTGCACATGTGTAAGACAATGAAGGCGGGTCAACAGCTGTAGGAAATGTGTTCCATTTCCCTTTTAATAATATACCATCTGAAGATTATTCGAATCAGAATGTTTCAAGTAACTTTATCGCCGACTAATACAGAAGGCAAGTTAGTAACATTCGTAATGAAGTAGACTAGACAATTAGACATTATAGTAGACCAACAACAAATTAATAGGAAGCAAAAAATGTAAAGCAGAGACCGATGAGAATTAAACTGTCAGTTGGGCAACAAACCTTGCGCGTTTGTTAGGCAACATGATTTACTTAAGAAATATACTCGTAACAATACAAAACGTAAAACACACACACTATTAAATATGATACATTTACCCAGCGCAGGCGCACAATGGGGCGTCAATACTAATAGTAAGAGGCGTGCACGCAATACTGCGAATTGTGAAACTGTAGTAAAAACACGTAAAAACTGCATAAATCAGATGCTTTGACGCCACAACTGTGGAACGAATTCCTTGCGAATGGGAAAGGAAAGAGTAAATGGGAACTTCGGTATTGGAGCTGATGCTGCAGCTCCAGAAGAGGAAGAAATCAAACAACAACTTGTTGACAGTTTTAACAAGATTCAATAAGATATCAAAACGAAGCTTATACCGAGGCATAGAGATTATAGCCAATTTCAATTTACATAAACGCGAGATTTTCTTAATAGTCAACACACGCAATTTCCCGGATATACTTTTACTTATAACTATTTCTATTTTAATAGTAATTAATGCTTTAAGAAAAGTGAAAACAACCAGACCAGGACGTGCCATCGTTGCTGAAAAGTCAATAAACTAGAGGCAATGGGCACGGCTAACGTAAGCAAGCTTGCCCATACTGGTCGCGGTCCGGCCCTGCCGCCAATTAACTCTAAAAGGTTGTATTATGTCGTCTGCCGTTCAGGTTGCACCCAGGAACAAGGGAAAGTGACTGGAAGGGTCAATGTACCTGCACCTGTTGTAGCTGACATTTTAACGTATGGGTCCGCGATTTCACAAATCAAAGGGTACGCTCCCAAATGCGATACCGGTTCCATTCTTACACTTGACTTGGCATTATGGGATTCGTTTCATTCAACTTTTGGCGAAGAGGTTAAAAATACCGACGAAACTTTTTGTGATTTATTTTTATCTTCATTTCTAGAATGAGGACTAAGATTAGAAAAAACAAAAAAAAAATTAGCAAAGCTAGTGGCACATGTAAAGTTATTATCAAACCAGGCCCACATAAGGAGCCATTTGGAAATGGTTGTTTTGAATGGAGCTATTAATCTGAATGTTCCATCTTAAACGCAATATTACTTAAAACAGCAACCGTTAAAGCAATTTACTGCAATGTAATTGAAAGCGTCTTGGATATACATTAGCTATGTATATATCTTCCGGTCGCCAGAAAAGTAGAAAATCTAAGTAAGAATAGCGACTTATGATTATTACGCGATTACTTACGATTATGAGTGACGAAGTATATTAAAGCGTGTAAAAGCTGTTTCTCTGGAAGTAATATTAAGTGGATTATGATGTACGAGGCCGTTCCATCATTATATGGCAGACACCTCATGGGTGAAGCTTCCTCTGCATCAGCAGTTAAGATGAGGAGCGCTGAATTGATCATGATTTGTTTATAATAATAATAAATCATTTATTTCGGACTCTCACACATCCATACTATTGTTACTTGTTCACAAAGATACTTATAAACTAAATTAGTAGGTATACATAACAGATAAAAAAAAAACTATAAACTGTCTCGTTGGTCTAGTGGTCACACGCGCTACTGCTGAGGTCCTGGGTTCGATCCTCGGGTCGGGCAGTGTTATTGGGTTTTTCCATCTGAAAATTCTCAGTAGCAGCCCGGAATCTGGATACGTGTCCGGTTTATGTCAATAGGCTCGCCCCCTATTACATGGGACGTCAACACATACATATAGCGAAACGTGAGTGTAACTATAGTTTCACCTCTGCTTCCCCCTTCGGGGAATATAGGCGTGATGTTATGTGTTGCCTGTGACACAATCATGTCCTATGAGTAGTTAGTACGTAGTTTTAAAATTCCTATAATCATTTGAACACAGATGGGTAAGGGCCGGCTCTGACCCTAACTGACGTCGTGTCACGGCACGGCAGGGCATGCTTCGGCAGCCCGATGGACGCTTTGATATGACGCGGCATGCTCCGGCATGCCGCGTCATATCAAAGCGTCCATCAAGGCGTCACGTCGCCGTCGTGGCATCACGCAGAAAGCAGAGCCTGCCAAAACCTTATTTCAATTAGTTTAGTTGTCATAATCCTGTGCTCTATGTGGCACGCCGCGGCAATCCGTGGAATGAAACGGCATGACACGACATGCCACGGAGCGGCGGCGGCGTCCCGCGGCATGCCACGACGTGCCGCGGTATGATTGTATCGAAATAAAGTAATATTAATTCTAAACTCATTGAAATGAAGATAAAAAGAATTTAATCAGAAATTAAATCCTTTACCGTGCCGTGCCGTGCCGCGACGTCAGTCAGCGCCGGCCCTAAAGCATACTTAGAATTATAATGATTCGTGATGTGTTCAAATTAATAGTATTTATGGTTGAATCATGATCTGTGGTTATAAATAGGTACCTACACAACTGTCACTGTTATTACCTACATATGCCTACAACTAATATCTACATAATTATTGTACCTACTGCTGTGCTGGTGTCTATGTCATTTAAGACTTATTATTTATCAATCACTAATAATGTTGTATTGATTGACGTAGGCCCTGACCTCGACATTGAAGATTTGTTAGATCATCATTACGTTTTTAAAGAAGTACTTGCATATTCTATTAACTTATTGTATATTTTATTATTTCATCTACTGATCCACACAGATTCACTTACAAAGTTACGCATATCTGAAAATCTATAATGTAACTAGAATTTAAATTTTAGAAATTGTAGGAGATAATACTAAGGTTAGAAAATTGAGACTCTGGAGACCAAGTCGATGCAACAAGATGCTACTGAGAGATATTATAGGAATGGCTTTCTGAAAGTGAATATGAATTTTCTATAATGAATACCTATCGCTTTGCAGTGGGAATAGTTCAAGTAAGATCCGATCCGATCTTATAATATATGGGAAAGGCGACTATTTCTAAACAAATAATATTAAGGGTATGTTTCACAGTATCCCGTTACCAAGCATCTACCAACTAAATTGAGGTCAATTAAAAAGAATTTGAATGCAATGATCTGCCAAAGTTATATCAGGTAGTTTAAGAAACTACTAGATTCACGAAGCTAAACTAAAGCTATCGATGGGAGACTATTTTACCATAAACATGGAGAAGGTGTGTGCAACTGTGCCAACACGAAAGTAATATCGATTCAAATCATAACCATTAATCGAATGGTGATATCGAATCATATGTGGTTGAATTGGCTGAATCGTTTTCGCGTTTGCAATATTCCGGAGAAAGTTAATAGGCTTTAACAGTAAAATAAAAGAGACTGGAATTGCAATAAGAGTACCTTTGGCAGTTAAGTTAACAGTGTAAGTACTCAAACATTATTGGCAATTAACAGTGTTGATGATATAGTAGGTAACGACGGAAGAGAAAGTACGGTTTTGTCAAAAACAAAAGGACATTCGTAATAGTGGATGCTAGAGCTAAGTACATAAGTTTCTGAGAATTCAAAATAAGCTCAAACGCAGAAGACTTCAAAGGAAATCATTTGTCTTGGTTTGGGCTGAGAAGAGGTGAAGCACATATGACAAGACAAGAGTTGGATGAATATAGAGTAAGCGGACGAACAAAGAGATTAATCGATAAATGTAAAATATGATAGTAATAATATAATAATGATAACAAATAATGAAAAGAAAATGTATATGAATGCAAAGAGAGTATAATATGACAAGTACTAGCCGATAGGAGAAAATTGAAGAGAAAAGCATTTGATAAAGGAAGGCAGAAGACGTAAAAGTTTATAAACGAGTGCAAGACAAAAGCAAAGACATTTCAGTAAATCATTAATGTAACGACATTAGATGTGCTTTAGTCGTAAATAATTATAATGAATTATTCAATTAATAACGCCTTTGTCGCCTGGCAAATGACGTAGTTAGATAATTACAGAACAGAAAACTAATCTCAAGGTTTTATGAGCAAAACTTTCACTACACGAGAAAATCAACGAAAAACATCAATAAATAAAAGATGCATCAATGAATGATGATATAAAATTACGTAAATGCGTAAGTTTTATATAAGCTGGGTGGACCCTTAATCAATTAATTAGAAATATTATTGGTATGTAATGACAACGTCCGATGAATCATTAAAATGAGAAAATCATTTTTTTTTACCAATTTTTTTTATTACATCTTCTAAAGCAGGTTTTTCGTGCTTCAAGTTGGACTTCAAGCAAGTTGTATGAGCCCATCAATTGCATACGAGTTTTACAACATTTAAGTAGCATCAAATTATTTTTGACATTTATTCAACTTTGCGGAAAGAAATAATTGTGGTGACAAGTTTATGTAATCATGATTCGAAAGGGAAGCGTAAGACAAAAGCTGTTGTAGCATCAAAATTAATAGTCACAACGCAATCAGGACATAATGAATATAAACATACATAATCAGCCTATAATGTACCCACTGCTGGGACACAGGCCTCCTCTCGGTGAGAGGGAGTGGGCCGTAATCCACCACGCGGGCCCAGTGCGGGTTGGCAGATGTCACATAACTTCGACTTTTTGGTTCTGGGACATGCCGGTTTCCTTACGATGTTTTCCTTCACCGATTTGAGAGCAGAGGTGATGAAATAATTTAGACAAAGTGAAGCGCCTGTCTGGGTTCGAAACTACGACCTACAACTCGTAAGTCGCAGCCGTTACCACTTGGCCACTAATGAATATAATAAAATAGAAATACATGAATATTCTATTCTATGATATTAAAAACTTTTTTACAAAAAAAAAAAAACAACCGACTTCCAAAAAACACTATAAAGTGAAAAATAACTTTAATTTCGGAAGTCGGTGTCTTTGGATTTGTATTTTAGTTTTTTGCCACCGACTTTATATGACTTTATAGTGTTTTTTGGAAGACGGTTGTTTTTTTTTGTAAAAAAGTTTTTATTTTTAACTTTTTAGTGGGTCAGTTTGTAATTTATCTAAGTTACAATAACCTAATGTCAACTGCTCATCACCTTTTACAAAATATTGCTATTCCCGATGCAGGGACGTTAATTGTTGAGGAGTTCTCCTAGTAAGAACCAGGAGAACTCCTCAACAACCACTCACCCTATGCATTGTGACGAGGTTAGATCGTTTAGCAACCATATTAATGTAATCGAATCGCAACCCGTGAAATATTTGTCATTGAGTAGTTCCGATGGCCATCTGTGGTCTTCATCATCAGCTCCACTTTACCAAATGATAATTTCCGAGAGCAAATGCTCAAGTTACTTTAAAAAATACCCAAATCGCTATAGCTTTGCCTATAAAATTTGAGGGTTTCCCTCGATTTCCATGGGATGCTCTCATCAGATTCCAACTTGATGATAGTGGGAAAGGGGAGAGGACGAGAGTATACCCTTTCGAACAAAAAAAGAATTTTGAAAATCGGTCCACAATTGGCGGAGTAATCGCGTAACAAACACACAAAAAAAAAAACACCGTCGAATTTTGATTCATTTTAAAAGTTCAAATACTTCCTTCCATGCACGTAAACAAACATCACATATTCAAATTGATCAAATATTGGAACTACATAATTGGCCGACCAATGAATGATGTTATTTGATTATCATCGGTCCTTTTTTAACTAAATGGTCACCTGCCGCCTGCCGCATTTGGCAGTGAATTTATCGCCAACCAAACAGAACCGGTCGCACCAGTTTCGTCTGTGTTTGGCCATTTAATCTGGCTTAGGATAAAACTGATTACCAAAATGGTAATGAATGAATATGTAATTTATTTGATAATAAGTTGAAGGAACATTTGAGGCGTTTTTGCTATTTTTAACTATGCTTTTAAGCCTCTGTTTAGATGGTTTTATTCTTAAATAAGTTCGACTTTAAAAGAGACCATGACCTCTGAGTTTGGTTGTTGGAGTTTTTTGGCCATTCTTCTCCAACACTACCTTTTGGAAAGGGCGACTAGTATCAATTCTATTTTATTGTAATTTTTGATGTTCAAAAGTATTTGAAATAAATGATTTGACTTGACTTTTTTTTTTGTGGATGGTAAATCATCAAATGACCTCTCCCGCTCTGGGTGGAGCGGAAGGGAGTGTCAGACTCTTACTGACTAAAACCCATCCGTGTTCCTTCCTTAGCCCTTTATGTTCCGGGCCAGCGGTAACCCTTTCGGACAATCCCGCTGTTTGACTTTTGACTTTGTTTCCGCATTTCTTCGAGATCAGTCAGGTAGGAAATGCCGGCGCCATCTAGTAGTAAATTGACGAGTAAGTGTCTTAAAATATCTACTTACAGAAACAAATATCATTTAATTTCAAATGGCCCTATGAAGGAAGATTGCTACAACGATTTTAGGTGATAATTTTGAAAATGACGACCTTGAAAGTCGAATTGTTGACCATAAAATATAAAATCAGCACAAAACTGGAGAATAAGTGGCGGAATTATTTGAATCACATTAGTAAGAAGTCCATTGTCATAAATGTTAGGCCATAGCTCTGCCGCGCTAATTAGAAGTGCAGTAAGGAGGTTATTCGTAGTTTCGAGTAAATGGCGCCTAAAAATTTTTAATTTTATTTTGATGTTTTAGGTATAATTTTGAAGTTTTGTAAATATGTTTTGATTTACATGTATAGCTGAATATGCTTTGTTTCATATGAACTAACCCAATTCTCTATATGTTTAATAGAACTAATTTAAAACAAAAAAAACTATTTATGCTTAGCAGGGTCTTCAAGACTAACTCCAGTATTACAAGCTGTAACAGCAGTAAGTTTGGAGTTACTGCGCTTTCTACTAGCAAACGCAGTTTACTGCGTTTATTTTATTTTATTCATTTATTATTATCACTCCGACTACAAACTATAAACGCAGTGCAATAGTGACATAAAGCTATTAAAAATAGGATTTAAATGTGAATTACTTGGTTATATTCAACTTAACTACCTTTTAATTAAATAAACAACGTATATTTAATGAATTACGTTATTTTAAATAGCAAATAAAACATAATATTGAAATTATCGTAATCACAGACAATTACTGCCTTTATTATTAGTAATACAATATTTTCATAAAGTTATGCTTAGCCTGACTACAAACCATAACCGCAGTAAAAGAGCGACTAGTAGCTTTGAAATTAGTGTACACACGTAAAAAACCACAATAACTTGGTTGTACCTATTAAATATCAAGAAGAGATAAATAATACAACTATTGTAATGTATTTTTACTAAAAGAAACAAATAATACTCAAAACTAAAAATTATTACCTATAACCACAGCCAGGTGTTATGGCACATTATGTTGAGATCAAAATCATAGATTAATATTACTTATGTCGACAAGGACTTATAATTATCACCAATTACACTGAAATAATAAAAGCTAGTAACAATCTCTAGAGTCTTTACAAACTATAGTTTGTAAAGACTGTTAATTTAAAATAGGTCACACTTATTTAAGATCAATTACATTAATCAACTTCAACCAAACTTGTTTCGAACATTAATATTTTAATTACCTATCTTATTCACAGCTAAATAATTATATATGTCTATGGCATAGAGCAACACAGGCCACCGGCGAACCGGACTCCGGTTCGCCGGTGGCCTGTGTTGCTCTATGGTCTATGGCAAATACGCAGATCAGTCAGAGTTAGAATTATTTGCATGTCTGAGAACTGAGAAAGATCTATCAGTCTTCTAATACTACTAAAAAAACTTGAACATAATAATTCAAATATTTAAAAAGTAATAAAGAACTATCAGGCTTCTTCGATATCAGTTTCATTATTATTATATATGGACAAATTCAGCCAAAATTCCTTCCTTGTATCGGGCATTAGATTTAAAAGCTTACCAATTATGGCTGATTTAGTTGTCGCCTTTATACCCCTAGGACCGCGTTTTTGTCTAACCTCAGGCAAACTTTGATTCTTCATAAATTTAATTTGAAGAAAATCTAGGATTTGGTACTCGTTTTCATCGTGGCTTGTTTTAAAACCAGCCACGATGAAAATGAGTACCAAATCCGTGGTTGTTGTAGCAAAAAGGGGCACATACACTTTAGATTTTAAAATCTAAAGTGTATGTGCACCTTTTTGCTACAACAACCACGATATCTTTTAGTTAAATTCTTGGAGTAATTTACGTACTTTGTGAATTAAAGAAAGATCTGAATAAGAGTAAAAATCGGATACTTCCATGATTTTAACGTCGACAGGGTTTTGGACTTGTTTCACGGCATCATTAAAATCGTTAAAGTCGTTAACTTGTCCTTTTTTTGTAAAGAGTGCTCGACTCTGTGATGAAAACTGTCAGCGGACATAAATGTATGCCCTAGTTCGAAAAATGTAAGGTTGGGTTATTGTCTGCGCGGAAATCAAATTGCTCTTCTTTCAATTGAAATGGAGGCTTTGAAAAAAATTAGTATGCAATATTACTGCATTTATAAGTAGTATCCTTTAATTATTCATAAAACATAATTTAAAAGTCATAACAGCAGCAAGTGTTCCTTACTGCGTTTCTTGCTAGTAAAATAAATTATGTTTATACAAATACTGGAACGCAAAGAGCAGTAATGTGTCTTACTGCAGTTGTGCATAGTAATTTACTTCTCAGCAAGAAACATACTGCGTTTTTGCTTATTAAAAATACCACTTCCCTAACAGCTATCAAAATAAGGATCAAATCACCATAAAGAGCTCATTACGAGGATTCAGAATCTATTGGTAACTCAATTTTCCAAAAATCCTTCCTTACTGCGTTTCTAATTAGCACGGCAGAGCTGTGGCTGAGTAAAATATATTCATAATGTGTCAAGTTAAATAGAAACCTCGTGTATATTATTTACATGATAATCTAGGATAAGAGAAAACAATGTCATAGTCGTAAGTCTTGCTTTCCCGCGTAAGTTGTTACCTCTACTAAGAGAAATATGTAGAAATTCATAATTATACAAATTAGATTTATTCCTAATTAATCATGGCAGTTATACAGAGATCTATCTATCTATTACGAAAATAAATAAATACATGAAATAAGAAAATTAATAAAAGGAGAGGTGCTAATAAGTTAAATGGGAAGTAGTAAACTGTCTTTGAGCTTACCTGATCAGATTATTCGTGCACTGACTCCAGATTCTGAAACAATGAAAATTAGTGTGTTATAATTTAGCATGTAACTAATAGCATCAGAAGGTAAAATGATAATAACAGTGCTTGCAGTGGTTATCAAAGAAGAAAATACAGTGTAAATAACAGAGGACTATACACGTCAACTAAACACGATACAAATCAAAAACAAGAGATAAAGGAAGTCAATACATCTACGGAAGAAAAACCATTACAAGACTCGTCTAATCATAACAAAAACTGAGCTCATTTTAGCGAACGACACGCGTAATTTACGTGGGATCCATGTTTTACTCCGTGAGGAAGTGAATGAAGCTCCTCCATTGTTACCAGAACATTATATTGTGACTGCAGCACATAACAACTATGAGTATATAATTGTTTTATTAGTTGTTGACGTTTCCGTAAGGACTGTCACGTCTTTGTGCTGATTGATCTTAGATTTTTTACGTTTAGGAAGTAAGGAGTTATGAGTTTATGACACAGTGTTCAGTTTTAGTGTATATGTGTAACCTAGTTTTTGAATTAGATTCATGTATCGAAAGTAAATGATTCACGTTCAACTTGAGGAAAACCTCTATCGAAATTTGAAATTGGCAATGTTCCTCTGACGTCAATAAAAATATATCTGTATATTGGGAAACACTAATGCGTAAAAGATTTGGGTAGGTTAGGTATTCCCTTTGATTTTCAATGGCCACAAAAATCTCTGGTTAATTATATTAATTAGGTAAAGGACGGACTGAGTAATGAAATTATTCAACTTATGTTGTATTTCATTTCTCTCTTTGATTCATCATCTAAGTACCTAATTGAGAATTTGTTTTCCGTAATGTAGGTACCTTACAACTCGTAGAACTTCCTGAATCAGAACCCAAATTGCGTAATAACACACGATTAATTACAATCTCAATGATTTTGGAGGATATTATTGCTAATCCATTGCATCATTCGAAAAATTTGTATGCTCAAAGCGTGAATAACGCAATGAATGTTGTTGAACTGCCAAAATGATAGCCATTGCTACTGTTAGTGTGGTACGCAATTACCCCGCAGTTTTGTACCTACTAATAAACTATTTATTTCAATCAAAAAAAAATTCAAATCAATTAATATCAATAAGCACATCAAGCCAGCACAATAAAGCCTGCATAATATGTCACAAAGGCAAGAATGCTTATTGTGACATTACATAAGGTTCTTAGATAACGCAACAATAGTAAAGTGTGGGAGACGGTGGTTTCCCATATCTACACACGACTGTTTAAAAAAAAAGTTTACAGTGAGGTGTAAGTAACGAAGTGATTAATAAAATTACTGAGACTGTTGCAACGTGGATTGAAGAAAGTCATTTAGGCTTTGTCCTTAAGTAGATAGGTACTAAACAGATTTCAATGGAAGATGATGGAAAGTAAGCAGCGATTGTTTTGGAGCCGTAACGATTCTCATTGAAAATTGTTATTTTATTGCTCTTCGCACGGTTATAAATTTTATTGACGTGGGATTAAGCCATGAAAGGCATTTGGGTGTCTATTATCGAAATAATAATGTCCAGTTAAGTTCTTGATTAAGCACTAGGGCCTGTAACTCCGTACGAAAAAAGCTTTAGCTTACCGAGTTACCGATATCACCTTAAAATTAAGGCCAGTTTCACTGATCACCTCGATCTGGACATCCAATCCTATATTATCTACCATCAATGTAGTAGGATTTATATTTAGTGATTAGCCAGATTTCCGTCTGTTAGGTAAATTATTAGACTAAATTAAGTCTCCTGTCTCCACGGTATTGACATAAAAGTTAAAGGATGTCCTCCACAGGCGCGTTATTATCGGTCGATAATATCGGATGCGTTAATGCGATATCTGTTTTCAGAACATTTTGTATTAGGACGGCCACGAAGTTACACACTGCTGCTATATTAACGACGCAATAGAAGTAGGACGCTTGCTTTCCTTTGTCCTGGGATATGACGATATGAGTTTTTAGAACATTTTGTATTAGGACACATACGATCTTACACTCACCTGCGTTAATAACGTACCTGTAGTGTAGGTTGCACGTACACTTTAGAAATATCGGACGAAAAAACGGAGCTGTGTGGCAAGGAATCGGGACGCATTATCGCAATAATGCATCAGATATCATCGACCGATATTATCGCGCCTGTGGGGAAGAGCCTTAAATCTTCTGCAGTCTCGTCTATTATATTGCGACTTACCTAACACCTAGTTACCTCGACACTATTATCTCCTGGTGTTATATTGCACTAGTATATAAGTAGTGACAGTTTGCCAACAATCGCTCGTTACCCTTAATTGAGTGTTATGGCTTGCGTGAAATGACAGTAATTAACACACCTGTTCTGATTACTGTTCCTTACTACTATCGTAATGTTGAAGAGAACGTTGTTTTTTGTAGAGATCTGCATTTGTAATAAGGTGTAAATGCATGAAGGGTTGTGATGCAAGCAAGATATTGTGCGTATGCGTATACGGTAGGTATACATTATGATTTTGTCAAAGACGAGCATAGGTATCTTTTATCGGAATGAGTAAATATCTTTAATTTCACAACGAGAAGGAGGTGGGAGCTTACTTTTGTGAGTGTAAGGGGAAGTTTGAAAGTGGCGCTAGTGACAGAAAAGTTGAAAGGAAATCGTTTGGCTTATGATCAGGAGGGGAGGAAACGTATGTGAATATAAATATTGATGGATGGAGAGGGAGAGGAAGACCAAAGAAAAGATGGATGTATTGTGTAAGCAAGGAATGTGAACGATGGATGTAATTGAAAGAGAAGAGAGTGATTCACCGTCCAATGTATTCTTGTACAATATGATTAAATAAATAAATATTTGAATGATAGCGTGATGATTGACAGGTGAGAGTGGAAGAAGCAAACGTGTTGCCCGACCCCAAGTAACATGGGACAAGTACAGGAGACGATGATGATTATAAGATTTTCAAATAAGGTACCAACTGATTTGGAGCATGTCAAAGTATGATCTGTAGATTAAGTTTCAAAGTCGTGCTAGCTAAAAACTATAAAATTGTATGTCTATGATGTTGACCCAAAAAGCAGCAACGTAAAACATAGAACTCACGATGTATAAGTTTACGTACTTGACCGATTTTGGCGCGAAGTTACCATCACTATGTAAACCGTTCGTTACGCCTTGCGCAAACCGCGGCTGTTTGCAAATTATTGCAATTATACTATTTATTTACACAAACTATCGCATGTGAAGGATTGTGTGGTAACTGGATAGTTATTTAGCTCTTTATACTGTAGGGAACGTCCCTTCTGATATGAACCAGAAATATAATAGGCTATTTGACTGGTTTCTGATAAACATCTCAGATTATTTAATGGTGTCTAACGAGCCCACAAAAACCTATTACTTCAAATTGCATAATGTATTTATTTAAAAAAATAGTAAATAAAAATGTACTGTTTAAATAAGCCGCCGAAACGCTATCTTTAACAATATGGCGTCGTGACGTCACGATTCACGTAAACAAACGTTGAAACGGTCGAGATACTAGACAAAAGTCATCTGTTCTGTCAACGATAGACAGAAATTTACTAAATCATGACGTCATCTTAAGTTCAGCCAATCCAGACCGTTTTCGATTACGTGGCGCCAGATTTAAAAAGATGAAGTTTTTTCGGGATTTTTTTGATATATAATACATTGTTTTGTAGAAAAATTAATGCAAATCGATTTTAAAAGCGATAATCTATACGAGTGTCAATAATTATGACCTTATTTTTTACATTGTCAAATAGCCTATTGTTTAATATGATTGACCCAATTGAATTACCAATGTCTCATTACATGCCTACAACTCAAAGAAACAACAGATTGAAATACAATTGAGACAAATATAGACGTGTCCCGTGATATAGTACAAAACTTGGAGTATGGGCAATTGGGCATGTAATTTGGAGGAATGAAAAGCATGTGCATTGTGCATGTGACAAGAAAAGTGAAAAAAAAAAGACTAAATAAAAGTGCAGACCAAGAAAATACAGTCTGATTTAGGGGCAGATAGTAGGAACGGCTACGAAGGAAGAAATACGGCATACAGTTGAAATAAAAACCACCCCGGTGTTCCATCACAACTACGCCGGGGGTCGCGGGAACGTACGATCCTTCCGCAACCCCCGACTGGTGCCGGCCCGCCGCTGCGGGCCTCCTCGGATCAGTTCAATGAGGTGTTTGACTCCCCCCGTGACGTCTGAGAGGGGCGTGCGTGGAACACCACGCGGTACACCTCGGGTCCTGATGTGTGGAACCTTTTAGGGAGGCTGGAAGAGGGCATTGTCCACCCTGCGCCGACGCCCCTGCTGCGGGCCGGGTGAGTGTACGAGATCTCCCTCTCTCTTTCCGCATTGAGTTGAAATATTGCTCCTAACTTCAAATAAATTGGGGTAGGTAAGGGCACGAGGATGATGATAAACCTGGGAAATACTTCTAGGTACTCTATGTGTATTGGAATGTAATCGACACATACCTATCTCAAACAAAACTTCAAAAGTCTAAATCCAAGAAAGCGGAATTCGCATATAACCAACGCAATCTTTTAAGTTAAGTAAATTCAAGCTTAACTTAAAACATTGCTTTGGTTCTGGTTCTGGTTTTGGTTTCTGCTGGAAAAATAATATGATGCAAACATGGAATTCCGCTGCGATTCTTGCAGAGCATCGGACCACACTTAATTAATAACAACAATAATACACAGTTGTATTCCTGCGCCGCATATGGCCGACAGTTCAGTGTTCGCGGTTTGTGTCCGTCGATACCACCCTACGCCTGTGTTGTTGAGCTTACACATAACTTATTCATGAATGACGTCAATGGTCTTAGCTTCGATCGGTGGAGAATATGTGTAAACCTTTAGCTTTTGTTGTTAAGTATGGTAAGGAGGTTAGAATTTTATAAAATTGCTTCTCTAGAACTCAGTTGAGGCGCTTTGCAGACGACGCGGTCATTTTGTCGGCGGAGATTTCCATACGTTCCATCATCCGGAAAAAAATCCATCATCTGCTCAGCGCCTCACATACAGGTGATGAAATATATTTTAAATGAGAATGCCAAAAGCATGTAGTGATTGTATGGAAATCCCCAGATAAGCAGATGACTGAGAATTAGTTAATTATGAAATCGTTAGATACTACAAGGATAAGGCTCTGTCAAAAATCAAAATGCCAATATTTGCACAAGAACTTCCTCAAGCTAACGCGAGGAAAATTGATGAACCGAAGGTCATCGTACCTGATAAGTCCTTAGCTTGTAAAATCATATTAGTATTCGCATTTTATAGTGATGACAAAGACTTAAACGTAATTCGAGCACTACCCAGCTGATGTCTTGAGGACGATCTTGTCACGGAAACAACAAACCTAGTTGCTGAGTTTACAAAATATTCACTAACAAAAATGATTCATTCATTCATTTCTCCGTTACACATGAATGGACAACGAGTAAACACAGAAAAAGAAACCTTAAGTCAATCTTGATAGGTTTCGATTCTCAGTGAAGACGTAAGCAAACTTTCTGTCGATTTGTGCTCGAAAAATATGAATCACAGAGAGATTGCCAAACTTGTAATTTTCTAGGCCGATTGTAACTATGACGTTGCTATTGAATCCGCCATAGCTGACGTAAATATAATAATATGCAATTATATAACTAATTACAGCGAGATATGACGAATACAGACGAAAATTATTAGAGATAATGAAACGGATGTCAACTGATAGCTTCAGCAATGTTGCATTTTGCACTTGTCCAAGTGCATAATTACAGCAGATTTTATTCAACAGCGTGAGAAAATATGCAGTGCATCAACAACTAACCTACTTGCAGCTCTAGAAGATAAGAGGAACCAAGGACTACTTGAAATTAAAAAAGGTTTACTCTTTTATATGTATGATACAAAGAAATGATGGATGGACTGTGTGAAAGACGATATGGAAAGAAAAAAGTAAGGGGCGACTACCGAGGTGACGACGAATAGAGAAGTATGGAAGAAAAAGACATGTTGCGACCTGCCGACAAACAAATTAGGATAAGGGTAGGAGAATGACGACGACAAATGGAACATGGTGGTTTTCAGAAAATATCACGGTCGTCTACATACATAATCAGACTAGAATGTTCCCACTGCTGGGACACAGGCCTCTTCTCGGTGAGAGGGAGTGGGCCGTAATCCACCACGCGGGCCCAGTGCGGGTTGGCAGATGTCAAATGTCTTTGAATTTTTGGTTCTAGGACATGCCAGTTTCCTCACGATGTTTTCCTTCGTCGTTTAGAGAGCTGTGTTGATGAAATAATTTACACAAAATAAAGCGCCTGTCTGGGTTCAAACTTACGACCTACAACTCGTAAGTCGCTAGGCCACCACTGCTCTACATACACGGTGAAATTCTTTTATCACTACGATTACTGTGAAATTCTCATATTTTTATAATGCAAACTAATTTAGTAGTAAGTTTGTGCAAGACTGCAACTTTCGTAATCGTTGTACTAATGTTTTAAGTGTAAATAACTGCACGTCGCGTCATTATTACCATAATTATCGCAATCATTAACTAAGTGGGTTTTGTTTCGGCTATGGACAAACAAGTTAAAGTGAAAAGCTTTATTTCACCATAACAATATTGATATGTATGCTGGGTGAAGCAACAAATGCATCCATGTTGTTTTGAAGGTAGCACAAAACCGTGAAGACTGGTATAATTGCAAGATCATCATCATTTCAGGAGAAAGACGTTCACTGCTGGACTTAGGCCTCCGTCAAGTAATGCTACTTCGACCGGTTTTGTGCTTTTCGCATCCAGCGGATTCCTACGGCCTTCACCAGGTCATCGGTGCATCTTGTGGGAGGCCTTTTATTGGTACGTCTTCCGGTACGCACTCCAGAACCTTTCGGCCCCATCGGGTATCTGTTCTGCGAGGAATGCCCACTGCCACTTAAGTTTGGCAATTCTTCCTTGGTTAACTTGGTTCTCCTACGGATCTCTTCATTTCTGACTTGACCCGCTCCATAGCCTTATATGCAAGGTAGTCTATGGTTAAATCCATTTGGGTCTCTGCTGGCGTGGTAGTTAGCAGTGGGCCATTCTGGGTTCAGATGACGATGAAATGTAAAGTAGGAAGTTAGGTATTTACATACGTTCCTGTACGAGTCCTAATAAATAAGTAGGTACTTTTTTTTCTTTATTTAAAGAAACAACAAATTGTTTAATCTTTGGAGTGTCTAAAGAGTTTTTATATTGCGTGTAGGTACTTTGTTTTAAGTAAGTACATGAAGATCTACTGATGCTAATGATAGCTATGCATTATTATATTGAATTTCAATAGACAACTCCGCCCGTTGCTCTCTATACCTAATTAATCCATTTCTCTCAACTGTACTTGCGTGAGAAGTTTTTTATCTACCGTAGGTAATTTAATTACATACTAACCACTAGATCAATGTAGGTAGATACCATTGAACATTGTAATTAGTCCTTATTTTTTAACCTCTAACTTAAATGTATAGTTTAAAGAAAGCAGTATAATCTTGGATGTCATTCGGTTCCATAAGTAAATGTTCCTTCCCTAGGCTAACTTGTCGTTTTTAGGGTTCCGTACCCAAATGGTAAAACGGGACCCTATTACCTACTAAGACTCCGCTGCCCATCTGTCACCAGGCTGTATCTCATGAACCGTGATAGTTAGTTGAAATTTTCACAGATGATGTATTTCTGTTGCCGCTATAACAACAGACACTAAAAACAGAATAAAATAAATATTTAAGGGGGACTCCCATACAACAAACGTGTTTTTTTCGGCGTTTTTGCCTTGTGGTACGGAACCCTTCATGTGCGAGTCCGACACGCACTTGGCCAGTTTTTTATATGCACGTGTTTTAAGTGACAAAAAAAGTCATTTTATTCTTTCCTTCTTCTTTTTGTGTTGAACCAATTTTCATAAAGATGTCATGGGATCGTCCATTCTCATTGTTATGACGACTCTTTCTTCTTCGCTTCGCTCTTGACAGTAGTCGTGGTCACGATTAATTATGTCCAATCGCAGGTGTAGTCGTTGCCGGCCTCACAATCTCTCTCCATCTGGTATCTGTCAAGGCTCATATCCGCTCGCGTGAGACCGTCCGAGATTCTGCCTCGTGTGCACATCCGCTTTTTGAGCCCGTCCAGATCTAGACCATGAAAAAATTGTGACAGCAAGCACGTTCCACGCCTCAGTATTTTATTTTTCGTAATTTTGTCTATGGGAGTATTGCTTGCGTTCCATGTTCTTTAGTCGAGTTACTAAATACGGCTATACACATGCCGGCGGCACAGCCGTCGGGTTTTGGCTCGCGGGTATGCCGCCAGCATCATTTCAGTTGTGCAGTTCGTTTGTGCGGCAAGCCCGGCTGCTCAAATACCCGCCGGGTATGCCGCCGGGCTTGTTGGCGGCATGCCCGCCGGCACAGTGTGTAGGAGCCTTAATTTAGATGGCAGTTTAGTGCCTTCTTCTTTGCACTTGGTTAAAAAGGCAAACAAACAACGCACTTGCAGCGAAAGTTACCAGACAAAACAATTGTGTTGTAATCAATTCCTTTGTTGATTGATTACTAACCCATACATAGTAAACTGTATACTTTCTAAAGAAATATGTGCATAATCTAGATAAGAGTGTCAAAAATCTATAGGTAAGTAAATTAATAATATAATAATGGTCGATAATTGAATGGCCAATAAATCATGTAGAATATGCTGGATGTTATCTGCGCGGGCGCACCTTATCATCCATCATGAATTTCATAATACTGCCGTTGAAACTTCGAAAGTAAAGGCTTCCGCGGCACGATGTATTTTAAGAATATCTTTTATTGATTAACTTTATTGGTTGAATAAAAAAACGTGTAGTTGCGGGTTTAGCTAGGTTCGAAGAAACAATATTATGCAGTTCAATTTCGACTGTTGTCAAGTAAATAGATAGATCCATATTAATATTATAAATTCGAAAGTAACTTTGTCTGTCTGTCTGTATGTTACCTTTTCACGCCTAAACCAGTAAACGGATCTCGATAAAATTTGGCAGAGAGATAGATTGCATCCCGGGGAAAGACATAGGATAGCTTCTATCCCGATATTCCCACGACATTTAAATCGCGCGCGACACAAAGGCACCGCAAGTCGCGCAACGAGCGGTGCCTTTGTGTCGCGCGCGATTATATCGCGTGTCGCGCCTGTTTGTAGGAGCCTCTGTGCGGGTGAAAGCGCGGGGCGCTGCTAGTTTATATCATAAAAATTATAGATACCTATAAATGTAGAAATTTTACATAGGGAAACACAATGGGCGGTCTTATCGCTAAAAGATGCAAAAATTAAAGATCATGCAAGAGAAAGAGGCTGCTCAAAATAGTATAAAAAACCATTAGGTAATAACCAAACAGGTAGGTCTAAAAATAAAACTAATTTAAGATTGAAAAAGCACGAATCATGAATTCATTACTTAACAGTCCAAAGTTATAATTATTAAAGGAATGCCGGGCGTGGTCTCAATCATATTCAAATGTATTCTTGTTGAACGAAACGCCACGTTCTGCGAGCAAAAAATAAACTATTGATTGACACCTGTCAAAATATGTAGTTTACAAGCAAATAATGTTAAACAGTTTGTTGCCTAGAGCCTTCTTACGTCACATAATGGCCTGACTAACCGAGATGTTATAGAAGCCTCTTATTTTATATTCAACTAGCTGCGCCCCGCGGTTTCACCCGCAGAAGTATCGATCCCGTGGAAATATTGGGATAAAAAGTAGCCTATATGTTAATCCAGGGTGTCAGCTACCTCCAAACAAAATTTTATCAAAATTGGTCCAGCCGTTTGAGCGTGAAGAAGTAACAAACATATAAACACACACACCCCCCGCACACACACCCCCACACACTCACAAACATTCGCCTTTATAATATTAGTGTGACTAGCTTCTGCCCTCGACTTCGTCCGCGTGAAACTTCTTGTAGGTACCCGACCCACCCCGTACCATCGCAACGTCTGCACGCGCTATTACTTCGTTTTTACTTAACGTTCTTTCGGACAGTTTTTCTATATGCTCGGCTCCTAAGGGTACTAGCATAGCCTAAGGTGCCTACAGCCTTCCTCAAGAATTGGGCCATCAAATGCAAAAAAATAAATAAAAAATAATCCGACTGGTAGTTCCAGAGGTTGGTCCCTTCAAACAAACAAACTTTTCAGCTTATAGATGACTACCAGCGCCCCGCGGTTTAACCCGCATAAGTGTCGATCCCGTGGGAATATAGGGATAAAAACTATTCTATGTCCTTCTCCGGGATGCAATCAATCTCTCTGCCAAATTTTATCGAAATCCGTTTCTAGAGACAGACAGATATACAGACAGACAGAGTTACTTTCGAATTTGTAATATTAGTATAGACTAGGTACCCAATGTGGTTAAATGTAGATCAAAAAGGTAAACGCAGATTGCACTTTACGTCAACGCTGCTTTGTTTAGAAAATAATACGGAATAACACAATGCGTCAACTTACCTAAAGATAAATTAATATTATGAAGGTACGCTTATGGACTTACTTTTGTTCGTTAAAACCGCAAAACAAGTACCTACGAGTATACTTCACGAGTTAAACGAAAAGCCGGAGTGATAAATAGAAATCCATTACTTACAGACAGCCTTCCTGTCCTGGACTTTCTAGGCAGTGGGCTGTATATCCAGTGCCGGATTAGCCTATAAGCAAATTAAACAATTGCTTAGGGAATCAAACAGCACTAGGGAAAGCAATCTCGAGCCGAGATTAGCAAATCGAGATCTCGCCTGTTGAACCTGGTGTCGAGATTGGCAGTTTCGAGATCTCGTGCAAAACAAGTCGAGATCTGGCGAGATTTCGAGATTATCGAGATTTTGGTTTTTAAACTCAAACACCCTTAAATCGATACAAAACTCGAGGAATGCTATTAGATTAGAATACTACATTAATTAGAATACTCGTAATAGTAGTTAGGATATCGCTGTAATATCTTATGAATATTATAAAACAATGAAAATGAAATCTATTTATTTAAAAAAAGTCAACAAAATTATACTTGATAAAGCAAAAAAATACGGCATTATGGCGCGCATCTTTGAATTATTTCAAAAAAGTAATTATGTAGGTACACAGTACACAAACACACATTAATTGTGATTTTGAAAATAGCTTCTTAGAAAGCACAGAGTGCTGATTCGCGCACTCTCGGTCACAAAATCTTGATCGATATTGTCGAGATTAAGAAAACGAGATTGCTTATTTTCGAGATTGAATATCGAAAAAATGGCCGAGATCTCGTGTGTTCGAGATCTCGCGAGATCGAGATTGCATTCCCTAAACAGCACCGAAACAGTATTTGCCAGCACATGGAAGGCAAGGCTCTTAATCGGCAAGATATAACAAGACCCAAAAGTCACTCTAGAGATGTGCGCCAATCTTTACCAATCGCTCGTCGATGTTTAGGAAAAATACGAGGCGACTAGTGGATCGGGAATACAGGCGTGGATTGCTTAGAGGGCATCAAGTAGTCTTAATCCAGCACTGTGTATATCAAGCGTTGTCCTTGCCACACTCGAATGCAGACTTTGACGATAGAATAACACTGTTAGTTGTTTGAAGGCAAGCTTACAAAATATTATGAAACCCTGGAGTGTTTGCAAGATTTAGTACCTACTGCAGTTATCACTTGTACTGTACCTTCTATATCGAATGCAGCTAATTCATAAGTATTACAATAGCGTTCATGCTACGACTCATAGCCTCCTGCATATCAGGATACTATAACCCTGTAATCTTAAAATCAGAGTAGGAACCACTTCAAGTGTAATTTATAAAGAGAAAACGCAAAATTGTTGCGGACCCCAGGCATAATCAGCCTAAACGGTTCTACTGCTGGGACACAGGCGTCCTTTCTATGAGAGGCATCAAAGCGACATTAAATAGAGAACTGAAGAAAGATATTTCAACGCAACATAGTGGCGCTTGTCCATAAAGATAGACGATCACAGTTATTCCAATTCTAAAACAGATAGGTACCGACTTTTAAGTAAATACGGCTACACTTCGCTGGCCATCTAAAACAAAATTCCGCATTTCTATTACTAAATTAGAAGCAGGGCGATGCATCTTATTATACAACCGCAAGTGGACGGCATAGCTTAGATGTGGAACGTCGACAGCCGCGCGGAATGCCCAAGTTCATCCAACCTGCAGTTTCACGATCGTGACTCGAATGACGGAGCGAAAACCACATTCTTCATACTTTATACCTCAGTTTTACAAACAAACCTTGTATGGGAATACGGCGATATGTGTCAGTTTTGTCTAAGGGAAATCGGACCAGCTTTTGTGGCAACACTGCCAATGGCTGCTGAAGAATGTGTGAACGAACATTTACTGTTCTCACAGTCCCATGAATGTCTACCTAAAGGTTTATTATTACATACACATTACCTACTTGTAGCAAAAGAGCAGTTAGGAATTTTGTGCAGTTTTGTAAACATTTTCTCTCATCGGTATTGATAACATGTGGGTAATATTATATTGACGTTAATTCCATTTCTTAAATTAGTCATCAAGGATATTCAGTTTGACATTCTCGCAAAATGAGCAATTAATTACTTGCATATTGTTCAAATAACAACCTAAACATTTAATACGGCTTGCTTGACACGCGACGATGAGAAGAGACCAGACGGAATGACCATAATGCCCTGGAGATTAAGCAGACCTTTGGTGTAGGATGCAACATGTGTCGACACCCTTGCGCCATCCCATATTCCTAGCACGGTAGGCTGTGCTGGGGCGGCTGCTGCAGATGCAGAAAACCTCAAACGGCGAAAATATTCCAACCTGATAAAAGACATACCCTCTAATAAAAGACATTGCCCTAAGTTTGTGAAACGAGACTAATAACCTATTGGAAACTAAAAGCCTTGACATTTTAGATGCTGTTAGTACTAGCACTAGTACTAAATATCAGTTTATTTTCGTAGCTAAGAAATACAAGAATGTACGAAAACCTACGAAAGGTTTTATGTCTGTTCATGTAAGGGGCAAACAAATACGAAGCACCTAAAGTGTGAAACAAATAAAGGCCACTCGTTTCTTCACCTTGAAATACAAATATTTTGATAACAAACAAAATCAAGATTCATTAAACAAAGTCTCTCAAGGTCTGTGGTAAACACATATTAATGTCAAAGTAGAGGAAAGTCGATTGGCAATACACGGAGAAGTAGGAGCAAATCAAAGGACGAAGCCTTCCTCAGAATGCTTAAAGAATGTTAATTTAGCGTAGCAGTGTAGGCTCTAAAGGCATTAGACAAAATATGAAAGAAGTTACAGACAGATCAAACATGGTGAAAAACTCGCACACAGTAACGCCTTTTAGAACTGAACCCAGGGTGAAGCAATCTTGGACCATCCGACTCCACTACAGTCCAAGAGATATTTAACCTAACCCGTAGAAAACTTTATGATGGATTTTCCTTACCAGTGCACTTTCTGGCCATAACGTATTTCGACTTCATACAAACGGACGAAACGCGAGCTATACCTACGCGCCTCGACCTCGGCATGCGCTTGGCATGCAGACAGTCGCGACTGTGCCGCAGTGACGAACGGACGGTGTGTTGTTTTTTTTAACAATAACCGCGCAAAATGAATTGAAGTACATATTTAATATGACGAGTAGGATATATTGTGCTGTTTTTGGTTGCATGAATTCGTCAATAACGCATCCAGAGATAACTTTTTTTAGATTACCTGGAAACTCTGAAAGGTAAGACTATAAAATAATTTTACTTACTAGTAGGTAGGTACATAATGTGTGTCTTTTTAATGGATAAGTATTTCCTTTTATCTCCCGAAAAAAAAGATGTCTGGATTAATAAATAAAGTGAATAGAGTAAAGGTAAAGTGATAGACACGAGTGAAATAGGTAGTTATAGGCGGTTCATGAATCATTATACGGTAGGTACGCTTGTGTTAAAACCTCGGGGCATGTGTGTTTTGTTTTGTTAGTTTGTAAAATTCAAAGTAAAGACGTGGTTTTTATTATTAATATTTATGTACACACAGTAAAATACAATAACAAAACTAAATGGAAACACAAAGTAGGCAAATGTAATTAAAATGCTGGAGGCGGGCAGCCCTATCGCATGTTTACGTACCGCGCGGCTGTAGGCATTTATTTCAAGGTTACGGCCGAGTTACAATACTGTATGATCTTTATACTGTGCCATAACTATACTAAATGTAGTGTAACGGTGTGCGTGCGCGCAATAAAAACATTAGCGTTATTCGTGGAAATCCCTGCACTAAAGATAACAACGGCATTAGTAGGGACAGATTCAATTGTCACTTTTACGTAAAAATAAATATAGTCTATATTCAATTGTAATAGTTTTAGAATAAAATCTATGAGGTATGTACTACATAATAAATAAAATAAATAATAGGTATACGTACGTACTTGATATTTATATACTTGTTTTAGTTATGTATGATAGAAAAGCTTTCAAAATAATAATAATACCACATGAAACACCTATCTTAAATCTTTCTCTTTTATAACAAGTGAATTCTAGCTAGATAAGAAAATTATTAAAGTAAATGATAAAGGATCTTAGGATGTACAATTGTACATGATCCTAATTAAAATGGGAAAGTCACATCTACGGCATTTGTAGTTATAGGTGAAAGTAATTCCTACATAATAGGTCCTAGTCCTAGATAGCTGTTCGTTCCAGGACTTGGAGAAATTAATTGGACTCCCATCGCAAGTATTTTCTCAGACAAGAATATTATAGGTAATCAAAAATGACAAGGAAGTCTAGCTGCAGAACTAGTCATTAAAGAGCAAATGCAAGGAAGCTTCTCAAGTTCTCTAATTATCTCTATGTAAGTAGCATCGATACCATCGGATACTTTTACAAATAGTTTTTCAAGACTGAGTGATATTTCACTGACTACTCGTAACGACTGTCAAAGATCCACGAATGACAGCCGGGACCAACGGCTTAACGTGCTTTCCGAGGCACGGAGGGGTCTCGGTATGTAAAGATGGTCACCCATCCACAGACCAATATTACTAAGTCTTTTATAATGCATATGTGTTTGTTTTACTAACACATTGTGAGTTTGTGAGGTAGCACCTTTCTACTTGTATACCGTTCTACAAGGCACATGACGAAGTTCGCGGAAAGATTAACTGACTCATTATTTAATGAAGTAGGTACGGTGTACCCACGTTTCTAAAAGAAACTGGGGGCCTACTCTCTAAGCCTGTCAACGAAGATATGCCCATCCAAAATTAATTGATCCGTCAAAACAAGTGTCAAATTCCATTTTTTCGGACGGGCAAATCACATCGGCCGTAGGCACAACTGTCGAATCGTGTTGTCATTGATTCTTAGTTCGGAAATCGAACTAACCTTATGTCCACGACTTCGTGTAAACTACAGACCTCGTGCTGAGGGAGTAGACCTTCTGAGCATTAGTGATTTTTTTTCAAAAAAAAATGGTTAAAAATTATCAATTACAACCGCAGTGCCAATACCGTTTCCCGGAATGGAGTTATGGATATAGAGAAGAAACAAAATTTCTGTGGAATAGAAGTCAAGAACTATAAAATTTAAAAAAAATATAGCCGAAGTAAGATAATATTAATATGCAATCTAACACGTTCTCACAACAAAGACCAATTTAGAGGAAATGCCGCGGCAAAAAATGCTGAAGATTTGAAAAGAACTATTGTTATCAAGTGGCTTTTGCTAACTGCCGGATTCGACACGGTTATTTTTCACGTGGCAACCGTAATAACGTAATGTTACACGTGCCTGTATATCAGATGTTAATCTTTGGAATGTTCAGTAGGTTGGTGGCTTGGTAACGTTATTATGTGTAATTGAGCGGCTTGTTGGTAACTTGGAAATAACTGGTAAATAATTGGGAATTAATTTATCATGTTATAGAGGTGTTAAATGCTTAGTGGACTTGAGTTTTGACAAGATGGATTTCCGAATATCATCCTTTTCATAAGCCCTACTCTACTCTATCTTATGCTTGACTCCGTCCTACAAAGCTCATGTAGCTAGAGTCAGCCATTTTGGTAATAAAGGCCAGAATAAAGCTAAAGTAACCCTGTGTTTTTTTTATGGTTTCTTCTATTTTTATCATCAATTTCGGTTTTCCGTTTCTTCACTATCAATTTCAAAATGGTGTTCTGTTTCAGATAAGCATCAATATGGCTTCTTTTAAAACTTCACTTTGATATTATTTTGCAAAAGCAATATATCACGAGTTCGAAGTTATTTAATTGTTTCTGTAAAATGAGATAAAGACAATAAAATTCCAAACTAGAAATATAAATACATATGCATAGATTGAGCAGGTTTCATTTGATTAGATAACGCGGCAGGATTTGATTTCCTTAAATACGACTTGAGACACGAATTTAATTTGTTACTACTTATTGTGTCTGCAGGACTTATTTTTCTTCTTTTCGTGTCGATAGTACTCTTCTTCGATATTTGTATATGTATTGATTGAGCCCAGTAGGTAGGTGGCCACATTGGTCGCGTCATCATTGGCATTCTTTAGCTCATCCGAGGTGCAGTTGAACGGGCACTTAGGACACTCCAGCAAGTGAGGCATGGTCCGATTAGAAGCACCACACTCGCACTGGGTATTGGGTGGGTCAGTAATCCCCCACTTCGACAAATTATGTCTTGCAGCGGCTTACTTGGATACACAATCGATTGAGAGCTTTCTAATAATCCTGCAGATATGCTGCAGGATTGATTTCATTACATAAATATTGTTATTCAATGCTTCAATGTCTACATATAACAAAAAAAAACACAGATCAAAGAAAAGATGGTATAGTGTGAGGTTATATACTTTTCGGCTTTTAGAGATGATGCTCATTCATATCAGCGAACATCTCTAAGAGAATTTGGGATCATCCACATAAATGTATAATAGATAAGCGGTTGAAGATGAATGCATCTACTTGAAAATTCTGCAAGCCTTTCCACATTACTTTTCCAAATGTTCTTGTGGTTAGCAGCACTTCTTTGCTACGGTATGAACTTCAAAGCTTATCACTTATCAGCCATAAAGCGTATACTATACCTATGTACATTTTCTTTTCATGGTTATCAATATCAAGGACTTTAAGAACGAAGGATTTCTTTAGCGGATAATGAGAATTTTCACGGGTTTTATGCATGTTTATATTGATGTAATAGCATCGAAGTATTAAATATGACTGCTTACTTGGCAACTGTTAAGAAAACCTTTAAGAACTTTACTTACTTACTTAAAGTTTTCTATACAAAAATATTGTTGACTACATAAAAATACACAATCATTCAAAATCGAAAAGCTGTTGATAATGATGGCCCTACCATCAAACCGTTAAGTTTCGGGTCAACATCTCATAAGTAGGCGTGAGACAAACAAGTGTAAAGTCCACTTTCACGTAAGTAACATTAAAATATCGACTCAAAGTTAGTACATGTGCTTATACTTTATTTCGGACAAAAAACTGTTTTGGGCAATTGGACCCACTTTGGTCAATAACTGTGATGGAATTGTAAGTCCAAATATAGGGTACCTACCGTGATCCGGATCATGATTTCGTGTAATGACATGATCGAATACCTATCTAGTGTAATGGATAGTTTACGGTTTTACTCAATGAGTCACAATTTTGTTTTGTAGGTCTGAATTCTGAAAACTGACACCTGAACAAACAAATGTATTCACAACGTTGGACAACCCACATCCCATATGTTGCCGAATAAGTTCGTTAAATATGCCATCTAGGCCTTCTAGGTACCTACTATTTCTGAGCAAGTTTTAATAACCACAAAAAAAAAAAAATAACGGTCCTCTGACACTCTGACATCATTTTGTAAATAGTACTTACCGCGCGAAGCAATAACTAAAATCCTTCACAAAGTTTGCACAAAACCAAACTGTTTATAACAGCATCTATCCCTCTATCGCTTAAATAAAGAGAAGATAATAGCACAAACACAAAAACAGGAGCACTTCACTAATATCGACTGGATTAATTTGAATATCGAACGTCAACGAATGTCGCGCTAGTGCGCGGGCGCACCGACTACAACGGACTGGCAAACAGGCTTCAATCGAAGGCTGTAGCTCTAGAGATGAGGACGCGAGACGTTTGCGTAACCGATGCCGATTGGTCCGATGCGATCGATTTATTTATTACTCGATAAACTCGAATAAAGTTGATTGTTAATGGGTGGTGAATGACTTGTTGCGGACATGTAGCTATTAATTTTAGGAGTCGTAAAGAAGTTTCTCAGAGTATTGCAGATCATAATAGTCTGCAAGCTATTTATGCAACCAATAGCCAGTTTTATGTTTTTCTCCAAGTAATAGTAATTACCTACCAGCTAACCGGTAGATAGGATTCAAATACTTAATTACAAATTTCAGATTTTTAATTATGCTATCTTTTTTGTCAATATGACATTATTTAGTATAAATTAGCTGTCATTTTGGTCTAGCAAATTAAAAACCATAGGGTAGTTCCTACTTTATTTTTCCACAATCCAGAACTGGTTTCACGGCACGCAAACTTAGAACAAAAAATTTCAACCGTATAGGTTCTATGGTTGGAAGAAAAGAACATGATAGGTCTCCTCGCCCCCTTCATTCATCATTCTTCATCCCTCTTACACCCGGTGCCAAAACTATAGACAATTTACAAATGTTACTGTCAGATTAAGGCGGTTGACGGCTAAGTTTTTGACTTTTTCGCTACCGCCATTAACCGCCATTAAAGTTTTGTTGTTGTTGAAGTCTGCCAGTCCTCTCAGTGATTTTAAAGTGTAATATTTTGCATCGGTAGTGCAAGATGTACAACAAGTGTTGTATCGAACATTGTGGTGCTAAACGAAAGGACGTTAAAATGCATCCGTTTCCTTGTAGTGAGATACGACTCAAAAACTGGCTTCTGAGCATTAACAGTGATTATTTGCGTAGCTTAAGCGCGCAAGATCTTAAAAAACTATGTGTTTGCCAGAAACACTTTGAAAAAAGGTTCATCAGTGAGAAGTATCGGCTCAAAGTTGGTTCCTATCCAACATTGTTTTCAGCTGATAAAATTACCTCTGGAATACCAACAAAAGTTGACGAAGGTTCGTAAATCTCTTCCCAGAATGCAACTTAGGGATTATAATAAATTTAAAATTAAATAAAAAAATAAAAATTTGAATAAGTATTTGTTGTGTTTAATTTACATATTTCTCAGTAGTTCCCCGGTAATTATATCGATGAGCTCATCTAAGAGCTTATTGGTTTTATGCAGCTATTGAGATTCGAATACAGTACCAACGGGGTAATTGAGGCTTCTGTGTGAGCCTTTGCCAAAAACTCAAACCTAAATTAAAAAAAAAAAACTAACTGTCATGTTCTAAACTTCTAACTTTTGACAATCTCTACTAACCATTTTTAGGGTTCCGTACCAAAATGGTAAAACGGAACCCTTATGGTGAGACTCAGTCCTGACTGTCTGTCTGTCACAGCTGGATATCTCAAGTACTACTAGTGCTATCACCTTGGAATTTGGAATAGTTTTAGATGACGTTTGCCCAACTATTTTGCAAATAAGAAAGAAATAAAAATAAAAATATTTTTTGCAACAGGGACTGAAAGGGGTTCTGAAAAATTCGAAGTGGAGCTCCTACAGCCTGTCGGGTATTACATGAAAGAGCGCAGTTTGCACATTCTTTTTTTTTTTTTTGGCCGCATAGTTTTCGACTTTTGATGAAAAATTAAAAAAAAATACCGTTCGGGGGAACGGTATTTTTTATCCTTATCATTATATTTTTTATCGGTATCTTCCTTATCTCCGAAGTTTGCAAAGAGAAAAATTTGAAATAATTCTATGCGATAGAAGTTTATGTAAAGATTACAGGAAAATAAAACAAAGTCTCTAAATAACACACTTTTTCAGAAATCATCAACAAAAGTTACATTAGTTCCACTATCGGTCAAGAGATGGCGCTGACATAAAACTGCAATATTCTACACCGCAGTGGACAGTGTTAAAATTCTCTGACTAATATAGGTCTCGCCGATGAAAAATTAAAAACATATGATGGTACGGAACCCTCGGTGCGCGAGTCCGACTTGCTCTGGCTTGGTTTTTTCTCTATGGGAGTGGGTCGTCTGATACGTAGTACCTATCTCTAAGTAGTCTGTGACTGGTTTTAAAAACAGAGTCAAAAGTAGCTAACAAAGTTAACAAACCGCAAGAAAACCATTTCTATTTGACTATAGAAGTTGAAAAGTTTTACTGAATATAAATAACCAGTTAGTTCTTTTATTGAAAATGCGTTGGGGTCAAGAATGCACACTATGAATGGAATTGACCAACTTTAAACATTAGCGAGGCCTATATTATATATTTTAATATAGCATCCAACAACAAAAATAAGCCGTATATTTAACGGAATAGAGTCGGTAAAAAACAAATGAAAAATGTCTCAATAGGCTATTTGACTGGTTTCTGATAAACATCTCAGATTATTTAATGGTGTCTAACGAGCCCACAAAAACCTATTACTTCAAATTGCATAATGTATTTCTTTTAGAAAATAGTAAATAAAAATTTACTGTTTAAATAAGCCGCCAAAACGCTATCTTTAACAATATGGCGTCGTGACGTCAAAATACACGTAAACAAACGTTGAAACGGTCGAGATACTAGACAAAAGTCATCTGTTCTGTCAACGATAGACAGAAATTGACTATATCATGACGTCATCATAAGTTCAGCCAATCCAGACCGTTTTCGATTACGTGGCGCCAGATTTAAAAAGATCAAGTTTTTTCGGGATTGTTTTAATAAATAATACATTGTTTTGTAGTAAAATTAATGCAAATCGATTTTAAAAGCGATAATCTATACGAGTCAATAATTATGACCTTATTTTTTACATTGTCAAATAGCCTATTGTGTTGCTATTTTTCAAAGAGCATGCCTTTCCGACATTTCCGTTACTTTCCAAAGCTCAAGTGTTAGCAAAAAGTTTGCATGATCGACCCGTTCTAATTTCGAATCGTATAAAAATGGCGCCTCACTAAAGTCACTAAGCACTAGAAATAGCGGCTTACGTTATCACCGGCGTCCTCGCGGCATCTGCAACACCTGCACACAGTGCACACGAATGTTATCAGCACACATTGAGTGCAAACACTACTCGACTCCCCACTGAGCTAAATACCTATGGAGCAACTGAAGATCCCATTGTCTTAATGCCACTCAACATAATTTTGGGGTACTTACAGCCTATTGCCAAGTCGTACCGTATTCAACGGCCATACAATAAACAATAATAATACAATGTATTGTCCAATAAAAAAAATCAATTGTGTTCATCTCATTGTGAAAAAAGTGGATTTGAATTAATTAGGTAATGACAAACGGGCTCTTAACGATTGATAACTTGAAATCCTTCAAGATGCTGACCGCTTCTTGTTGGTACCGAAGAATGTTAATGATATATGTATTTAAATACTAAAAGAATTTTAATGACCACACAAATTCGGCATAATGTCTGATAAATAATGATTGTTCTAGTAGGTGATTTTTACAATGGTAAGAGACAGAGCCGTGGGAAATTTTTGGTATAACTGAAGAATTACAGTCTTCTAAGCACACATTAGATATGCTTATGAGCTTACATATTCCTATTGGATTTATTACTCAAGCGAAATGGCAAGTATAAAACGACCAAGACTGAAAGAAGAAAAGATCACATTAGATTATGAAACGTGGTGTTCAATTTGACATAAAATCTATAACATTAGCTAAACTGCAACTTGGAATGCTCCTGTCTAAACAAGAGCGTCTGCAAATATTCTACAGAGGGGTGCTGAAATGCGTTCAGTATGTAGCAACGTGACACAATATTTACAGTAAAACCATAATTTAGCAACGAACCACTGGCACAAAAGCAGTCAGTAGTGTAATCAAACGAATTAAAGTCACGTCTCGAACAGCGACGTAGAAAGCCTCGCAAGACAAACGATAGCTGACAGACGTAATAACTCGGAATAACTAGCATTAGCAGGCGTGAACAAATACAATAAGTACATATTACACGGATGTAATAATATTTACGGTGATAGACTCGCTAATTTGTTTAAAAGGAATTAAAGGAAGAACAGTACCTACAGAATCTTTCATATATCCGCAGAATGGAATAGTGGTCAGTAAAATGTGATTGGACACAAAGTTCGAGTAGAATTGTGTCATTTTTATAATCGTATGACTATGAGGATCTCCAGGAATAGAGTAGAATTGAAAACATTTATTTCATACAGGAGTCCATAGGATTAGTAACAATTTTTGTAGGTTATAGACACAGATATAAAATTAGAATTCAGCGTGGAGCTTCATCCACATTCGTAACATCAGGAAATATCCTACATAACAAAATGTTGCACTTTCAGATTGTAGGTATATAGGTACATACATCGGCTTCGATCTTGAAGAAGACATTCACGTGCTCTACAAAGGGTCAAGTCAAATTGAAAAACAACAGAGATCTAAAGATAAACATGAAGGTTTATTTCAGAAGTGTTGCATGCATGTGTCAATGACGTAGACGATGAAGAGCGCTAACCAACAGCTGAGGTCAACAACACTTGGATAATTGTGTTAGATAGGTTCTATTTTGTGAATGCGTCGATTTGGAACGAAAAGGCGTGGGTTTGGAATTTAGAACTAATCTGTTCCAACAAATATCAAGACGTATTCGAATGTTTGAAGGCAATGTCGTTGGCGTTGTCAAGATCGCAAAGTGATATTGTGGTTACTTATTTCTATTCTGTGTAAGTGCTAATTTAGTTTGTTGAAGATAAAGCGTACAATACAGGCAATTTATTCATAAGCTATCACTTAAACGCGGATGCAGAATAATCTGTTACAATGATATATTGTTTATCAAAGCCACGTTAACAACTAACAAAACAGAAATGGCCAACATTCCACGAAATCTCTACAAAACGGACGTTACGCATGCTTTGTTAATAACATGGAAAGTAGCAAAGAAATGTTCCCAGACTCGTTAGAATTAAATGTTATCTCATTCTGGATAATATAGAGAAAACAATGAACATACGAGACTTATGCAATGAGCTCGTAATATCTGAGAACTGAGGACAAAGATGTACGGACTGATTAGCTGCTAATAAAATAATAGTTATGTAGTAAAATAGTGAAGTCATGTAATTTTCTTATATTATATCCGTCTTCGTAAAGATAGCTGATGTTATGATGATCGTACTTTCTAATTAAATAAATGATTTCGAAATTAAAACTATTTTTAGAAATTGAGACATGACCCCGTCATTTGTTTTATATCCCACGCTCTGTCAAGCTAGAGCTAGAGGTTGAGATGCAATAACTTCGGTATTTGAAGACGAGGAACCAATAAAATTTATACGAGTAATAGTAAAAGGTATTAATTATTTATTGACTTCCTACCATTAAACGTTTCATATAATTACACATTATCATCTCACGATATCGCTAGCGATTTGAATGTAAGATATACTTTTACTATCGGAAGCAGTAGATGGGTTAACTCGAAATTCATTTAAGTATAATATCAAAGCTCTGACCCTTATACAACGAGATCAACTGGCAAGCCAAATACGGAAACAGATTAATCTTTGAATCAGTTACAAAAAAAAGGTGCTGATCCCATCAATACATGATTGATTGGATTCGTAGACGACGCAAGAAATTGCAAATGATAATAGAACGACATACCAGGTGTATTGGAAAGCAAAGAAAGCGAACTTGCTCTGAAAGTGGTCTGCGATTGAGGAGTTCAGATAAAGTTATCGTCAATAGGCTCTGAGAGCTAAAGACCACAGTATCAGATTACACGTCTATAGACGTAGGACAAACAGGGTTGATTGAGGAAATACCATGATAAGTCTACTGGCTCTAGCTAGGCTTCGTCTGTTTGGAATTTGTTATTGATGACTGACTCCAAAGTACGCTGGATTATACTAGCTATAGATATGACATTGAATTATATGGAGATATAATTCCATACCATAACTTTTTTTTCTATTCAAATGAAGTAGGTACACACAGCTCCTTTAAGTAGTTACCCCACCAAAAGACATGTGCGTTCAAATCCGTGATAGGCCCAAGTTGGTTTTTGTATTTTGCAAAAACATTTTATTTTAAATAATGTATTGTTTTAGTGAATAAATAAGTTTAAGTAAGTTTTTTTTTTTAATTCTGTTTTTATTATTGTTTCTTTCAATAAAACAATACTTTTGCGACGACAAGCAACAATAATAGGGTTAACATTTACGACAACTTATTCAGCGTCTAAATAGACTGGAGGTTTCAAGACCGCTTACCGTGCATAAGATTGGAAGTTCAAATCCTATATAGGCACGAAATGTGCTTTTTGTTCATTATATTATTTTGATATATTTTTCTATTTTGTTTTAAGTAGTAATTATTTATAAAGAATTAAAAAATCAAGAAAAATAAAATACTTTATTAATCATTTAATAATATTTATTATTGCTATTATCTAACAAAACTATGATCTTATTTTACAACAAACAGAACAACTATTTTAGTTCTTATAAAATCAGAAATCATTTAAAAAAATAATGGATAAATAGTAGTCGTTTACTCTTCGCCGTTTTAAGTGAACGTATACAAAGTTCTAACTTGAAGGTATGGATTAATTTTATAAAGACAACGTAAGTAAGTAAAATTAATGGATACCCTCAAATTATAACATCTTTCGATTAGACAAGGACCTAAAGATATAATGACTCAGCCGATAGTAGATAACAATTTCATCGCAATTCATATGGGCTCGCTGGCTAGTTCGTCAAACTGCCAGTATGAGTATGACGACGTTCGGTGATGCGATGGTTCGAATCCGAGTCAACACATTGGACTCTTTTTGAAGTATTCTTTAGATTATTCGTAAGGAATTCAATGTTGTAGCAGTGTAACATTTTAAAACTTGAGGGGTTAGGACATAGTGATGCTTTCTGTACATTGGCAATCAATATTCATAAATATATGATGATGAGTGATATAAAATTTAAATGAAAGTAAGTGAAAATGAAAGACAAGACTTTGGAAACGAGATCTACAATAAAAAGTTAATGTCAATCAATGTTGTGAAAGCAATAATATCAGATTCCATTGAGTTAATAAAAAGTTAAACAATTGCGTCACAATTGGTTCCTTGTACTTGGGAACCAGAGCTGCTGCCAGTCATCGAGTTATCTTGAGTTTACAACGTTACGTTTGTTGTTAAACAAATAGGTAATATTTCTGGAATTTGGTTCTTGAAACATTAGCAGAGCGAATACAGGGAGCTAATAAAATCTGAGAAGACTCAAAGATTGGGGACATTCATTAGGGCATGATGACTGGCTGAAAACAAAATTCGACAAAAAAAAAAGTGTTACGAAGACGCCATTCAGAGAAAATACCCGAAATCGATGACAGCATCAATGAAAATTTCATCGGGACACGAACTCCATGAGGTAACAAACATTTTTCCTTCTTCGACGGCCAAACGACAATTCCGCGAAAAAATAAAATAAATGTGCTCTTACAAACATTCGATAAGGCGTTAATTAAAGGTGGTTACTCAACAATGCAGTCTGACCAGTTGCCTAAAATGCCATCGCTCCGGACTGAACTTGTTCGTCATACGCCAAAACTGCATTCTACTAATCGAATAATGATGTAAAAATTATGTAAATGTAAAAATATCTGTCTTTTGATTTAAATCTCAAATGTCAGTTATGTGTCATGTCAGAGAGTTTCAGAAGCAATTTATAAAAAGGGTAAATAGTTTAAGTACTAATTAATTAGAAAGACACTGTCTTGTCTAGACTCTTAGTTGGCGCTACATGCTAGCTCCACGAAGTTTCTTTCTTTGGATTGTTACACATGAGTTTGACCACTTTAGTTTTTAAATTGTAGGCGCGTTCAATGCAATTATGCTATATTAATCACAATTAAATGCCAACCTCTAAGACAAATCGTATTACCTATTCCTTTAATCCAGCAAATCATGTTTAACATCAATATTATGATTCACTTAGTAGTGAACGCTGCTGTGGTCGAGATCCTTTATTTTTGCGTTCGGCATGGCACCAGTTGGCATGAAACCTACGTCACAAGTTCACGACGTACGATGTCTGTTTTTATGTACGTACGTAAGGACTGTCTTTCTTTTATTACTCTTACTAGCTTCTGTCCGCGTTTTCGTCCGCGTGAAATTTCCTGTTCCCCCGACCCACTCCGTCACATTGCATCGCCTGCCCGCGCTATTTATTCGTTTTCGCTTAGCGATCTTTTTGCTCGGCTCCTAGCCTAGCGTGATGTTAAATGGTATTTCCAGAGATTAGCGCGTTTTAAGAACACTCTTCAGCTTTATTATTAGTATAGAATTTGACGAGGTGGAAGGGGTTTATATGCCCATTAGAAGATGCGTAAAGCTGCGTACGTGGTGCGTAGAGTTTGATTTATTTAATCAGGTTACCCTGTGACGGCTGCGAATGTTCAACAAGACGTTAACGGCTCATTTGGCAAGGCTTGCCTTCCTTAAGTGGTGAGTATAAAAAGTAATTTAAAAAAATTAAACCGACTTCAAAAAGAAATCAACTCAAAATTATGAAATAACTTTAATTTCGGAAGTCGGTGTCTTGGGATCTGTATTTTAGTTTTTTGCCACCGACTTCCGAAATTAAAGTTATTTCATAATTTTGTAATTTTTAGTTTTTGCACTAGAATTTGACCAAGTTTTTGAGATGTTTTCCCTTTGACACTACACCCGTAGCTCGTATCAACACGCCAGGCCGTCACACTTACACGTATTAGTCCATATCTTGAAAATTACTGAACCGATTTTGATGAAACTTGCACTGTTCCCTAAGTTGAAGTAAATTTAAGCTAATACAAATGCGTGGACCAACATACATACATATACATCTAGGAAATTTTGTATATTTGTTTGGAAGCCTTAGTAGATTGTCATATGTGAATATAATGCAATTCCAATAATATTACATACATACGTATCGAATTGATAACCTCCTTTTTTTTGAAGTCGGTAAAAATGGCATATCATTTTAAGTTCTATCTATTAGTATGTACCCACCTAGTTGAAAAAGCTAAAGATGTTGAAGCTTTCACTTAAAGCTTATATGATAAGGAGGGTAAGACAAGAAAATTAATAGAGCTGGAATTGGAGTTTCTAAGCTTAAGGTGAACTTTGTACTCAACTCGTTAGCAATACAAACATGTCCTGTGGACATAATAACACATATTGAAATGACTAACTTGACTTCCCTTGACAACATGGCAGACAAGTAAACACTTGACTACCATCAACACTTATAAGAGACGTATGATCTATTTTTAGTTTTTCTTTATTTAAACGAGCCAGCTACAGGGAGCCCTTTGAAAGCGCTTAAATTATTACAACAAAAAGGATAACATATAAACAAGGACCTCCATTCGTCGTCAAGCAACATACTTCGTATAGCGTAATGGATTCCTTCGTCTGGGTAATTACGTGTAAAATAAATCAATACCAAGACACACTCGCATATACAGACAAGCGTATGTGTATAATCAGAGTATAAATATTAATTCCTTAGGCATCGCACTTTATAATTGGATGAAACAACCTGAAGCGTACAGCCATCAAGAAGACGTGATAGACATGTCCTTGAATTCAGATTTTATCAAGTCAAAAACAAGGCTGAGCTAATAACACAGAACACAGCAAATTGGATTTAGTCAGTGACTTCATTGTGGACAAACGGACACTGAATACAGATAAGAAGACGAAGATAACGGGTTTTCCAAAACTACAAGTGCGAAATTGTAAATCGCAGTCAAATAACTGGTATTTTACAGGTTTTAAGGAGCAAACAATGGTTATGCAAGAACTTTCACTAACCACCCCTGAGCACACCTCTCTACGCCTTTTACTTGTCAAAAGTGTCTGAGAAAAAAACGAAAGTGCTCACTTGATAGCAATGTTATGCTGGAAAGGCGATAATTAATACTAGTAATTCATGCTAAGTTAGATCACGTACACGCACGTCAGTCGCTGTTTGAACGACGGGCGACGAATCACAATCAATCGTTTGAAATAAGAATGTCCTTGCGCAGGAGTCGAAAGCTATGTTCGAGTACATTTTGCAAGACAATGATCGTAACGGACGATGTCCTGCGCATACTTTATTGTATTTGTTCTTTGATGTGTTTAGTGGTACCTTCTTATAGTGTTATTGTGCCAACTGTTACGTGGTAACTGTCTTTTTTGTCACTTAAATTCGTTTTGTGTGTCGAGTTACATTTCATTATGTATGGCGAGTTTACTGTACGTGACTGTTTGAAATTGTTATTTTATTAATAAACGTATTTTACTGCGAACTTTGCACTCGACATGACACGTAGGTATATACTTATGTGGCGGTTAACGAACTCGTTGAGAATACATAAAGAAAAAAGGTTCACTGACAACCTAAGATGGAAGCCAGGATCATAAACGAGGTCCAAATTTTCACCAGATTCGATAAAAACAAAAATCCTACATTAAAATTTTTGCATGGTAAGAAATATTTCTTGCACATTCAAATCAATCGTTTTGTCTGTAGCCATTTGCAAGCCTATCAACATATCTTGACCAAGTTGCCTCGCTGTAGTCTGTGTAAACCTTGCATGTATCTGTGCCTAAGGACAATCGAGACATGCCACTGTGATGAGCACAGAACTACAGGCATTCACCTACTTACGCTCACAGCGTCCATAATATCCATCTTTAATACCCATGCCCATTGCAAGATACATGTTCAAGCACTGGATTGCTTCAATGTTCCTTTATATTACCATAACTGCAGCTTATGAGGCTGAAAAGCTTAGTTATGTAAACTCTTAGATTTTTAAAGACCTTGTTAACGAGTCTAAAAGTGCCGAAAATTCAGAAAATTTTGCGCATTGCGTTAGAATTTTTTTTCTGCTCTTACTAACGCCCTATGAAAGGATTTAATTAGTCAATTAATTAGGTCTTGGTCCTTTGATTTAATGCGTACTACCCGGTCACACTGTGCACCTGACCTCGTGACGTATATCGGCGGTCTGGGGTACGTACGGTGTGAAAAAAAGTTTTTTCGAGAAATGTGTGTATCGGCAACGGAGATGCTAACCGTACTGTCGCACCGGGGAGTGCGTGGAGAGGTGACAGGGGAAGCGGGAGACTCTCCTGCATTCCAGCGAGGTGCACAGATATTGTGACCGGGTTTTATTAATATTTTTACAATGTTTTTTTTTTAACTAAAATTATTATCCAACCTACAATAGTATTACTAACAAACTGGAATCCACCCGCCATGCCACCGGTACAGTTACAAATTTTACGGCACAATTCATTTTAGTCAATGATGGTAAGTGGTAAAAATCGATTACTGTGTAAAGCAGAAAAGAGAACAAGCCACAGAGCTTGAACCCAAAATACGTTTTTGTAGCTGAATCTTGTCAAATTGGTCCGATAGGTATTAAAGCGTGTAATTTGTCTGGTCGAATGCAAAAATGATAGTCATCACAGAAAAAACCTTTTTCCAAAAAAACAGCCGACTTAAAAAAAAAACTAAAAGTGATAAATAATTTTAATTCCGAAATTAAAGTTATTTATCACTTTGTAGTTTTTTTGAAGTCGGTTGTTTTTTTTTTTGTAAAAAAGTTTTTATCTTTCACTTTTTAGTTGCACCTACCCCACACACAAATTCAATTAATACTAGTGCAGTAAAGAAATGCCGGAGATGTATGTATATTTATGCATACATATAACTTCGTACATAAGAATAATTACCTAATATATTATACCTATACCAAAACCTTCCTGAAAGTATGTAGATCACATTAATGAAGAAGAATTATCAAAATTGCTTCATTAGTTTTTGAGAAAATCGCGGACATACAAACATACATACTTACATATGTACATACTGATACATACATACATACGGGTCGAATAGAGAACCTCCTTTTTGGAAGTCGGTTAAAAAGGACAATAGGTTTTGCCATCACTGATACGCATTCTTGAGTCGTGCTTGGATTTGTAAAATTGCTAGAAGTGGATTAGTAATCAGGAAAGATACTGGATTAATACGTAACAAAATCAGACTGTGAATCACTTTTATGCTAAGCTTTATCGAAACCACGTGATTGCTCGCTGCTTCCTTCGACGTGATGGAACAATTAAAACCCAATGACTTTCTTTTACTTAAAATAGAAGGACTCTTTGTAGTTTTTTTAAATACATTTTATGTAATCATGCGCAGAAATTAGCCGTACTTTCTACAAGTTGCGCAACAAAAATTCGAGATTAGTTTAAATAAAATTGATCTTGTATGTTTGCGATTGGCTTAAAAGGCATAGCTATATATCTTAGTTACTCTTTATCAGTTATAATTTGACACCTGTCAGATTTGAAGAAAGAAGTAGCAAAGTTCCGCGCACAACAGACCTGACATCTTTATTTATTTGCGCCAATAACTAATATACAGCAGGTATATATTATGTATATCTAAAATAACTTGTTATATAATTCCACATGAGGTACATAGGTAAACAGGTTACTTTTACCATTTAATAATTAGATGCGGCATTTAATCTACGTCTTTCTTAATTAAAATACCGTTGAGCGATAAAATTATGAAATCAATATTATTTACCAATATTACGCCACGATTAATACAATCTATTGCCATTTAAGGCACTGAAGGGTCCACTGCAATAGTGATAAATGTCCAAAAATTTTAAAATTCAAATTAATACCGTCATTTGGTTACTTGATATATGCAGTTTATGATCACGTTTACAAACTTAGCACCTATCGCTTCCAGTCTCGAGAGAATTGAGTTTTTAATATTTGGCTACATGGTTAGAGCGCTCGACGTCCCAGGTGTTCACGCAGACTACATTATAATACGGCAATAATGTTGCTTTTTTTTTAATTATTTAAAGTGACATATGAAGGATTATTTTCCAAAGAACTATTACTATAATACACTATATCATAAATAAAAACTATTTTCCTATCTACCTAACCTAACACTGTGTTTTTTTTTACCTTAAAACCCGAATAACTCAGAACGATAAACGAAGGACATTTATCACTATTGCAGATGACCCTTCATATGGAACCTGAACTGCACTCAACTTAAAAACCTCCAAAGTGGCAGCGCCAAAGGACCATTTTTTTTCCTCTGTTGAGATGTGTAACTTCATGTGCGTACGACTTGGTCCTGATGTAAGTACAACCACTGCTAGCATAAAAAAACAATATGTTAGACGAGCCAACAAGCGGGTGTTTAACCTTATAATGATTTTCGCGATCACGTCGCAACAAACATGTTTGTTGACGGGCCCCACTATTCTACTCTATAGCTCTACTGAGTCTAATAGATGGCATACTTAATAGCTTGAGTACACTGTACACATACCATAATAGCAGCTGACCAGAAGGTTCTGGACAAGCACCTAGGGAAAATTCATCATTAAAAAAACACATTATTGCTGAATGGGCCCGCTCGCTCTTGACCTCCATCGCGCCTGATGGAAAGCGATAGATGAGGTCTATGATGGAACGAGAGTGCCCAGAAGATGCCTAAGGCACTGGAACTCCCACGCATCGACGAAACACAGCAGGCTGCTTGACTCCGGTCGTAAACCAGGCGGGCGTTAGCCCTACCACCGCGGCACCGCAAGGGAAGAATTGGCCAGTCAAATAAGTTGTTGGGTGTGACTGTTCAGGATGCGCCGAGCGCTCGGTTCAGTTAAGTAACTGGCGGAACAAACTGCGCTACACGAGGAGGCTTCTTCATGCATCCCAGAATTTATTTCTAAAAGTGTTTCTTATTATTTCTAATTGTTATAGTGTGTACAGTGTACTCAGGCTATTAAGTGTGCCATCTGCTATCTTAATCATTGCTCGACTAAATACTGAGAGCTGCATTGAACTACTACTTTGTTTAGCCAGCAACCTTCTTCCCTCCAGGAACCAATCTGCGTTTAAGCATGTTTTAACTTCAAATAATCCGATTCTCAAGAAGGTCAAGATAAAAATTAGTAGATGCCAAATTCGGTAATAATTATCTCGCCTTGTCATCAATGTCACGTTTGCGAAACAAAATGACAAATAGTAAACCGTTGCGTCCACTTATTTTATAACATTCGGTAACTTGAGAATAGCTCTTTAGTAGGCAGAATATTTTAGCAAAATAATGTTAAATGCTCGAACAACATAAAAGTCGCTTACCGCTAGCAATTCTGAGATACTGGTAGACAACAGAATTAATATTCTAGTTAGATCATACTTGAGACTGTGTGTTTTTCCTTGAAACTTATTGACTCTCAGTGTCAATATGTGGTTTAATTATAATTATGGTTGGTTAAAGTTGTTTTAAAAAAATGGCACGTGGCGTCCAAAAATTATTCTGTGGTGGTTGAAATTTTATCAACGTACAGTCTAGTGGTAAAAGAGAGCCAGAAGGGTTCTAACCGGCAAGAGCCGTCAGCCAAACATAGGCAGTGTCTGATTGAGGACCGAGTCAAAGATGAGAAGAAAAACACTAGAGTTGGCAGAAAATGAATATAGGCTGAATACACAAGAAGAAAAGCTTAAAAAAAGTAATTTTAAAAAAACAAGTAATTAAAAAAACAAAAAAACCCGACTGCGGTAAAAAAAATTAGTTTAAAAAAACTGAAAAGCTAAAAACAAGGCCATTTTAAATTAAATAAAAGTTGGAAGCAGGCGGGACCCATACTACTTTTTTATTATAACTCGTTGCTTCATTTTTCAGATATGATTATAACAATGTAGTTTCCCTACTTACTTGGTAACTTCGCACATATTTTAAAGATTTTTTAAAACTATTAGGTGACGTAATTCCGGTCTGACTGCACCTCGGTTGACACTTTGACGTGTAGCTCATTCCTTTTTCGTGCGCGGTAGCTATCGCACGCGCCCTTAAGCATCATGCCAAAAAGAAGCGCGCAATCAAAAATTGATCACTACTACGCTAGGAAAATTAGAAAAATTGAAGAAAAACAAAGACCGTTACAATCGTCATCGGATGGTGAAGGTAAGCAAAGTATACTTTATTCTTTGGTGATCTAGAAGTGAATAGTGAAAATATCAGTTTTGTAAATGCTCTGGGATTGACTGCGAGTCAATAACTTTGACATTGTTCAAAACGAAATTATAAAAGTTAAACTTTAATATTGCATCGGGATTGACTGCGAGTCTTTAACGATGACAAACAAGCACAGAAAATACGTACAATCTAAAACAGATGTAACGTTAACGTGCAAAATCAAATAAGAAATTTTATTTCTACACAGAATTGTTATCTTCACAACCTTAATTACAAATTGTAATTATAGGTAGCGAAGATCCTGATTTGAAAAATTTAAGAAAAAGAAAGACGAATAATAAGACCGTTACAATCGTCATCGGATGGTGAAGGTAAGCATAGGTATACTTTATTCGTTGGTGATCTAGAAGTGAATAGTGAAAATATCAGTTTTGTAAATGCTCTGGGATTGACTGCGAGTCAATAACTTTGACATTGTTCAAAACTAAATTATAAAAGTTAAACTTTAATATTGCATCGGGATTGACTGCGAGTCTTTAACGATGACAAACAAGCACAGAAAATACGTACAATCTAAAACAGATGTAACGTTAACGTGCAAAATCAATTAAGAAATTTTATTTCTTACACTACCCTCAGAATTGTTATCTTCACAACCTTAATTACAAATTGTAATTTTGGGTAGCGAAGATCCTGATGTGGTCCCAGGCAATGATAATGAAGCTATTATGGAGCCAGTACCCGTGCCACCCGACGTACCACAAGACGTGGAATCGGAATCTGGCGACATTCCTAACCAACACTATGCCCAGGCGGAACCCTGTCCCCCTGAGGGAACTACTGGTAGCATGGAACCTGAGTTAGACTGTTAGATCCTGATCTACTGTCGCCACTCGGTGAATCCACATCAGATTCGCCTGACTACGGCGATAACATTCACGATAATCTATCGCAGTTGTGGCTTCCTTTGCTAAGGAAAGGAATGCCTAAAGAAAACAAGGACAAGGTACTGAAAGAGTACCTTGTGCCAGACAATTGTAGGCTCCTTCAAGCGCCCAAGTTGAATGCTGAAATCTCGGCGGCGGTACCGGACATGGTTCGCAACCGCGACAAGACACTTACTGCGTCTCAACAACAGCTAGTGCGGGAATCACCGCCATCAAGGCTCGAGTGAAATTAATCACACCTAGCTTGGACAAGGCATTCATAAATATCATCAACGAGTCCGAACGGGATAAATCACTGTTTGGCTCGTTCTTATCAGAAAAAATTAAAGCCGCCAAGGCCATTGAAAAGCAAGGCCTTTCCATAAAAAAGACCGCAAAAGTTTCAAAATCGCCTCAACTTCCTAATACCCGCCAGTCCTACCCGGGAAACTGGAACCTGCCTCCTCGATACCCAGCGAACGGGGGGGGGGGGGCGGGGTGCATACAGAAGGCCGATGACGACGGCGGGGAATCGCTGTCCGTACACGATGTCAGCACAGCCGCCACAACGCCCGGCCTCGCAGGACAAACCTCGGGCTCCCGCTCAGCGTCACCGTTAACGCAGGTACATGCGGTTAGACTTACCCAATTTTATGACCGATGGCTAAAAATAACAATGTTGTTCTTGATTGGTTAAAAAATGGTTATCCAATACCCATTCATACACATGTACGACAATCAATAATACCTAAAAACAACCTATCAAATACTGAGAAATCAGATATGATGAAAGCCATTATGAAACTCAAATCTTTAGGGGCTATCTCAGAGTGCAATGTGACTAAAGATCAATTTATTTCTAAAATATTCCTCACACTAAAACCTAACGGCGATAAACGCTTTATATTAAACCTAAAAACCTTAAACAAGCTAATCAATAGCGAACATTAAAAAAATGGAGGATTACCGAACAGCATGCAAATTGATACCACGCGATGGATACCTTGCTACCATCGACTTAAAAGATGCGTATTTCCTCTTAGGCATTAGGCATTCCGACCGTAAATATTTATCAATTTCAGCCCAATAATTCGCTAAGAACATATGGCTTTAATTGCATGCCGTTGGCGTTTGGCTTATCCGTTGCCCCACGGGTATTCACTAAGGTTATGAAGGAAGTCATAACTTACCTCAGACATCACGGTTTTCAGTCAGTTTGTTATTTAGATGACATTTTATGCATTGGAAATACTTACGAGAATGGTCATAATAACGTAAATGAAACTTTGAAACTACTCGAGTTTCTAGGATAATTGACAACAAAGTCAATTACGATAAAAGTATGTTAAAACCGCGACAATTCTGCAAGTACTTAGGATTTTGTTACGATACCAGGTATCTCAGTATACAATTGCCAGCCGATAAGCGACGTAACATCATCGAATTAGTAACAAAATTCACAAAATTACAGCCATGTTCCATCCGCGAATTAGCTCGGTTTATCGGTATTCTAGTCGCCACTAGCCCAGCCCTTAAATACGCTTGGGTATACACTAACGGTCTTATTCATAAAAAAAGCTTATAGAAGGTTTAAAGCACACATTAGTTAAAATGCTCATTAAGCCTTTAAAACGTTCGATAAAATTTTGTATTCATAAACGCTTCATAAACGTTCGATAACTAAAACGTCCTATAACTTCAATATAAATATAAATGTTGCCATTTTATTGAAGTCATCCAACAAATTGGTCAACATATTGAGTCGTCAAACGAGAATATCTGTCTACGCACCGAATAATTGTGACCATAGACATTATGACGTACGGAAAACTAATTTATTGTCTACGGTTTCGACAGTTTTGCCGCGTTAACGTCATAACATAGTTTTTGACAGTGAATTTGTTAATGTAATTTTATTGTCAGGCGAGCGAAAACCTTTGAATATTTTTTTGTATTTAAAAGAAATGGAATTAAGACCGGAGACTAGTTCCAAGAAAGGGCAAAGAAGTGAATACTCGTTTTGGTTGGAGGACGATAAGGTTTGTACTGTTACAACTAAAATGTGTTCAAAGTAAGTTTTGTTTTGTAAACAATCTTAATTTCTTATACTTATTCTTGCTTTTGCTTTTCCTTAGATCTTTGGAAGAATTGGTCAGGGAGAGAGTTTCCATAATAGAAAATGAAGGTGGACGCTGGTGATGGCGCCAAACAAGTAGCTGAATTCTGGGCACAATAAGAAGATAGAAAATAAAAACACATACTGACTGACACCAACGCGAAAAAGGGGAAAAAGGCGGCCTGGCATGATTTACGAATTAGGTGCCTATCCAATTTACTTATAAGTTACAAAGTTCCTGAGTAAGCATGTCAAGAACTTCGTTTGATGAAGAGAAAGAATTATAACATTAATTTTGTATTTCAGGACAGTAGGAAGAATAGTGCTTCACTACAAATAATAAACAGAAGAGGTGGCATAGATGGCAAATGAAAAGAAACATTTTAAAAATGTTGTTCTGCTAGCACAAGTTCTAGAAGCCGAATTAAAGTTTAGATTATTTTAAAAATAAATAAATTAAACTGATATCTGTATATAAGCTTTTTATTAATGCACTACGTGCTAAAATGTTTCCTCTTTATCTTCTTTGTGTCGCGGGGACGACTGTATTTTAGATCTTGTTGGCCCAAAACTTTGCCACTTCCACAATGTTGTCAGTGGCAGCGCAGAGGTCACTTTGACTGCATGTTTTGGGACACATAAGGTAGGATAGGAGGCGGAGCATGGTTTGCGACATAGCTTCACAACCACTCCCTACTGGAGCATCTCCCTGCAGGGTGTAAACCTACATGATCCACACGGAAGTCCCTGAACCGTCTCCGGACACAAGTGGGAAGATGTACCTCTAACCTGGTAAAGTGTGGCTACCTCGGTGGAATGTTTCCTGAAAAGTTTGTAAAATAGCATTTGCATTTCCCCTTGCAACTTCTTGGGGTGACTGTATGATGTTCATTGATATTGCTACCTACCCTCTAACTGAATGTCTCCATGGTCAACTGCAATATTGTAAAGGACTGCTCTAGCCACTATGGTTGTTGCATGTAAAAGACATTGAAAGCGTTGTTTCCACAGCCCAAAGCAGCAGCGTCCCACAGTAATTCTTGATGCTATTCCTCATATCTAAGGCAAACTTACGAATCTGCAGAAAATGCATTTTACAGGAAATGATAAGTTTTTTTTAGTAACAGGTACTTATATAGGTACCGTGGTACATTTGGTTTTAAAAATACAACTTTTTTAAGATTAAATCTTACCAAACAAACCAAACCAAATGTACCACGGTACTTAGCTGTTACTAAAAAAAACTTCTCATTCCCTGTAAAATGCATTTTCTGCAGATTCGTAAGTTTGCCGTGGATGTGACGAATTATGTGCTTCGTTATATTTTTCCTCGCTTCTATTTTGCATTGTAGTTATATAATAACTAACTAAATTGGTTAAACAGAAGTGCAACATAAATTAAATACAACTGCACATGTTACATTTTGTAGGTCAAACGTCATTTTCTATCAGCTGGTATAGAGTCGGCCATTTTTTTTTCCTTATAGTACTGTTATAGTAGGCTTCTGGGTTTCATAACTTTATAGTAGGTTTATAGAACGTTTTAGGGCTAAAATGCGTTTATGAATAACAATTTTTGACAACGAGACATTAGCAAGACTTTAGATGTTCTATAACTTATTATGAATAAGACCGTAGGATTTTAGAACGCCAGAAGTTTCTAGCGTTACTTAAGCATAATAATAATTACGAAGCTAAAATTAACCTACCTAATATTATATTAGAGGATCTGAACTGGTGGCTATCAAATGTTAATACAGCACGCAACTTTATGCGACAGCCAAATTTTGACATCGAAATTTATACCGACGCGTCGATGTCAGGCTGGGGTTCTGTTTGCAACAACGCTCAAGTACATGGCAGATGGAAGTCTTCAGAAAATTATTGTCATATCAATTACTTAGAGCTGATGGCAGCCTTTCTAGGTTTGAAATCCTTCGCCAATGATGCAACCAATAAATAAATAAAATAAACAATATTACTGCGCATGGACAACACCACTGCGATCAGTTATGTAAATCGTATGGGGGTATTCAATACCCCCACTTAAACGACTTGGCTAGGTCCCTTTGGAAATGTTGTGAACAGCGCAACCTATAGGTCATATACCTATCATACGTAAATTCCAAAGAAAACCGGGCAGACGCCGCGTCTAGAGTAGTCAATCCGGATACTGAATGGTCACTTTCCGATGAAGCATTCCAAGACATTATAAAATATTTTGGTCAACCTGAAATAGACTTATTCGCGTCCCGCGATAATGCGAAGTGTACCACATTCATCTCATGGAAACAAGACCCTGACGCAGCATCCGTAGACGCATTTACGATGGACTGGCAGAGCCATTTCTTCTACGCTTTTCCACCATTTTCCCTGGTATTAAAATGCCTTAGAAAAATTATTGATGACAAATGCACATGGCTTACTAGTTTATCCCAACTGGCCATCACAGCCATGGTTCCCACTATTGCAAAGCCTTATAGTTTCCGACGTTGTTTATAAATTAAGACCCATAAAACCCAAGTACTCCACCGCCTGGAATCCCCAATTGGTTTTAAACCATGTCTCAACATGGTTCCCTAATAGTGAGCTCTCACTCGAAAAAAAAAAAAAAAAAACTGGTGATCCTACTTGCAATTTGTACAGCTCACAGGGTACAAACGCTGTCTTTAATTAAACTCGAGAACATACTTTTCTCTGATAGCGGCATAAAAATCGTCATAACAGACATCATAAAGACATCCGCACCCGACAGAGACCAGTCAATATTGTTCTTGCCATACTTCAGGGAAAATACGCGTATATGTCCAGCTACGGTGCTCTCAGGTTATATTTCTATAACTAAAAACATAAGACCTGAGAGTACAAACAATCTGTTGTTGACGTACAAACGGCCACACAAACCCGCTACCACGCAAACCATCAGTAGATGGATCAAACAAGTCTTGTCAGAAAGCGGCAATGATGCCAGTGTATTCGCCGCGCACAGTACACGGCTCGCGTCAACCTCGGCCGCAAGCTTAGCCAGGAGTTAATATAGAAACCATTCGCAAAAGCGCAGGGTGGACTATTAGTTCATCTAATTCATTTGCTCGTTTTTATAATAGGTGCGTTATAAACGAAGGCGAATTTGCCAAATCTGTTTGCTTACGATTAGACATACAGACTGATTATTAATTCCTATTAACTATAGGTACCTATTATAAGATTATATTACACTACAGAAATGTTTATTTATGTTATGTTCATGTGATCGATAAGATCTTTATGTTTAGCTCGTTGAAGTTAATTCGAAATAAGTAAATATAAATGTAACGTACCATTACGGAAACGTAAGTATAACAATAAGGCTGATTTGTCTATAGGTAAATAAAACCATAATGTTTAAAACTTTATTGTTTTCCATTTCAAAACTTTCTGACTCTTAACATCTACATTGTTATAATCATATCTGAAAAATGAAGCAACGAGTTATAATATATGATCAAACGAACTTCCAAGTGAAGTTCGATCATTATTATGATGAGTTGCTTCATTTGAAGATAATATGATCACCCTCCCTCCCTGACGCTTGAAGATTCCCAGATATAGAGAAAGTTTTATATCATACTCATGACTCTAAAAAATGAGCTACACGTCAAAGTGTCAACCGAGGTGCAGTCAGACCGGAATTACGTCACCTAATAGTTTTAAAAAATCTTTAAAATATGTGCGAAGTTACCAAGTAAGTAGGGAAACTACATTGTTATAATCATATCTTCAAATGAAGCAACTCATCATAATAATGATCGAACTTCACTTGGAAGTTCGTTTGATCATATATTATATTTTCAAACTCAAATGGGTCCCGCCTGCTTCCAACTTTTATTTAATTTAAAATGGCCTTGTTTTTAGCTTTTCAGTTTTTTTAAACAAATTTTTTTTACCGCAGTCGGGTTTTTTTGTTTTTTTAATTACTTGTTTTTTATTTCCAGCTTTTTAGTTTACAAAGATTTCGCAGACGATTTACTTATGTATTAATTAATAGCTGACCCGTAAAGTCACTCAACAGGGAACAAGAAATAATTATTTTATTTAACGTGTTTTTTACGATTTGTCACTTCGAATTACTTTTAACCATATAAGTTGTATATATTTTTGTAATCACCTTTTAAAACCCTTAATTTTGATATTTCACTCGATGGTATTAGAAGAAAAAAAAATTTCGAACTCCACAATATGGCACCCTAAATCCGCCATTTTACTTTGTTTTTGATTTTAATGTAGCCAGTGACATTCGCGCTACCAAGACAAATCTAAAGACGTATAATTTATTCAAATCCGTTCATTCGTTTAGAAGTTACGAGGGAACAAAGAATCGGACATACATACATACATACATACATACATACCTACATACATACATACAGGTCAAACACATAACCCTCCTTTTGGGCTTCGCCGCAGTCGGGTAAAAATTAAACAGACTTCAAAAAGAAATCAACTCAAAATTATGAAATAACTTTAATTTCGGAAATCGGTGTCTTGGGATCTGTATTTTAGTTTTTTGCCACCGACTTCCGAAATTAAAGTTATTTCATAATTTTGAGTTGATTTCATTTTGAAGTCGGTTTAATTTTTTAAAATTCCTTTTTATTTCGTAATTTTTAGTTTTTGCACTAGAATTTGACCAAGGTTTTGAGATGTTTTCCCTTTGACACTACACCCGTAGCTCGTATCAATACGCCAGGCCGTCACACTTACACGTATTAGTCCATATCTTGAAAATTACTGAACCGATTTCGATAAAACTTGCACTGTTCCCTAAGTTGAAGTAAATGTAAGCTAATACAAAAAAATGGTCACGATCCGATTAATAGTTGCTGAGAAATGCGTGGACAAACATACATACATACATACGTCTATGAAATTTTGTATATTTGTTTAGAAGCCTTAGTAGATTGTCATATGTGAATATAATGCAATTCCAATAATATTACATACATACGTATCGAATTGATAACCTCCTTTTTTTTGAAGTCGGTAAAAACAGAAGACGAACTAGCAAGGGATCGAGGGGGGTGGGGGTGGAGGGGTTTCAGGGGATCAGACTGGAATAAATCGACCAAAGAATGGCAAAGTTAAACAACCGACGAAAAATTTTTTCTTCCTCATTTACTTGAACACCATCAGGTTATACCATAGATATCCGAGGATACTGAGCAATAGAAACTGAAACTAGAATCATTACTACTATCAGCATGCATCTAAACAATTGATGATATAATTGAGGCCTATAAAGCTGTTTTTCACAGAATTATACTCTCTATTACGAAACGCTGAAAACATATTTTTGCTTGCGAATTTTCTTCATTGTAGCAGCATTGCGTACGCGCAGGCACATCGGTACAACGTGGTCATTAACCCGGGCGACTGGCCGTAAATACACAATGCTAATTCAGCAAATTAGGAAGACAAGCAAGAAAAAGGATACTGTCGTTTATTGACAAAAGCAGATGTCATTACAAAGGATATACACGTTAGAAAGAAATGGAAATGACATTTCGAGTGCGTAAAGGTACAGAGGATTTTTGGGTTGGAAAAAGGTAAATGCATTGTAAGTAGGTACATTAAAACAGAACTCAGGAGCTGAAAACTTCAGTAACTTAAGTTGTACATCATTGATGTGTCTGACAAAACATGCTCATTATTTATTCTGAAGCAACATAATCTCCGAATTATGACGCGCAGTCAGAAATCAGAAGTCAGAATTCAGAATCAGAAAGAAGAGAGAGAGAGTCAGAATTTATCTTTTGGCGAGCCACACATCTTTCAGCATTGTTTATATCATATAATACATATTTATTAGAAGCATTAGTTACATTATTCATTGAATGTTTTATTTTGTTGTCTGCACCAGTCTGCGCTAAGTTTTATCGTGGTGCGTCTGCGCAGACATCCGGCGAGAGGCAATTTGATGCTCGATTGCGCTGATCACTTCGCTGATAGATTGGTCCTTTGATGTTCATATTTCATGATATAACTGCAGTTCATTCACAGATAAGCAGAGGTCTTTGATCCCTTGTTACGTCGGTGTAGTGACTTACGTACAGACGCCAGCACATCAAGCTACTACAATCTGTCTTTTAAAAGATTTTCTAAAAACATAAGGTTATATAATCGCTAAAACATAAGGTTCAAAGTTGATTCGTAAAATTTGACAGTTTCGGGTAGCTTGATGCCTGTACTTAAAATATTTTGGTACAGTTTGTTATGGATCATCATGCCTAGCCTTTACCCAACTATGTTGGGGTCGGCTTCCAGTCTAACCGGATGCAGCTGAATACCAGTATTTCACATGGAGCGACTGGCTATCTGACCTCCACCCTCCACAACCCAGTTACTGGGTAATTCGATACCCCTTGGTAAGACTGGTTGTCAGACTTTCGGGCTTCTGACTACGAATGACAGCCGGAACCAACAGCTTAGCGAGCTTTCCGAGCCACGGAGGGGTCTCGGTATGTAAAGATGGTCACCCATCCACAGACCAACCGCGGCAAGCGTTTTGTTATGTTTATGCGTTGATATTAGTTTAGAGAGCTTAAGTGTATTTGAAAGGTTGTGATTTTATGATAGCTCGTCTACAGCGCTTATATTTTATCAATTAAGATACCTACACCCGTCATTATTTTTTTGAATACCCATAAAATATTTTATGTAGGACACTTTGCTGTGCACTTTTTGTGTTTGTCTTTCCGTTGTGCAAGACAAATTAAATACATCGTTTTATGATGAACATTACAATAACGATGTTATAATTATCTAATATTATGACGTCACAAGAACAGCAACCGAATGATATTATAATGACTACTAGATAATCAAATTGATGCATACCTACCATGTCAGTCCATGTCATTCTAACTATCTAATCAAATTTGTCTGCAACAGCTCCGCACATAATTAATTTAATATCAATAATAAATTATATCTCAGTACGGTGAGTTCTAATTGCAAAGAGAATTATGTTCGGAGAATTGATTAATTTGAATTTGCAATTTATTACATAATGAAATCCTGCGTGCGCGTCTTTGATCTTCTAACTTGATAAACTTGTTGATTAGCTTTTTGGGCCTCTATATAACATAGGGAAAAGTGTACGAAAGTCCTAATTACGGCATCGTGATCATAAAAACAAGGGATAGTAAGGCTTATTTTTCCATGGATTCATTAATATCAATGTTATGAGTTTTAGACACTGTTAAGAGGAAATGCGGTCGGAGAGAATTTTGAAAAAGTTTAAGTATAAAGTCGTAAATCGAGATTTGGCTTTCGCCTATTTCCTCCTCCTATATGATATTTCATAAACTGAATAAGAAGAATATACTGACCCTATATTTTCCTTTTCTCATTAATAATTGTCAAATTTGTACACTAGGCCTCTGTTGACAGCAGTTTAAGGGTTCTAGTGCTTATAAAAATAATAGTAATGTATCATCAAAAAAGAAACGACCACCCGCATACCTTTTTTTTTTTTTTTTGGGTGGGAAATCATCAAATGACCCCTCCCGCTCTGGGCGGAGCGGAAGGGAGTGTCAGACTCTTACTGACTAAAACCCACCCGTGTTCCTTCACTTGCCTGTGCCAGGGGCCACGGTATCTCTTTCGAACAACCCGCGACCCCGGCGGGCATCGGCCCTAGCGGACCCCGTCAGTTGGTGCTGACATCTCCTTGAGGCGCGCGTGGAACACAACGCGCCGTCGACCCGGGCCTGGTCCACCACCCGCATACCTTTGAACTCTGTAGGGGTGAGTCAGACCGGAATAAATCGTAAAAATGTATGAACCGCCTCGTCGCCGTCGGTCTAGTCGTCGCATGCGCTACTGCTGATCATGAGGTACTGGGTTCGATTCCCAGGTCGAGCAAACTGTTATTGGGTTTTTCTTTCTGAAATTTCTCTGTAGCAAGCAGCCCGGAGTCTGCATTTGCGCCAGTTGATGTCAAACAAAGCGTGATGTTACGGTAAGTAGAAACTAGTATTTTAAGTTTACTGATATCGCAGATGGTATCTGTCCTTGAAGCGACACACACGGACTGGTACCGTTCAAGAATTCAAGACAAGACACGCCGCGATTTTACGTTACTTACTTAATTTTTATTCATTCAAAATTGGTAGTCAACTACCTATGTATAATGTAGCTGGCACTCGGCAATAGTGCAGTTTTCTATAAGTCAAATATGTTTGTATAATTAGATCAATACTTACTTACTTACTGAGGGGCCCGTGGCTAAATAATAAGAGCCGCACAGGTCGATCGATCAGGTTAAGCTACGCTTGCCGTGGTTGGTCTGTGGATGGGTGACCACCTTTACATACCGACCCTTCCTTGCCTCGGAAAGCACGTTAAGCCGTTGATCCCGGCTGTCATTCGTGGATCTTTGACAGCCGTTACGGGTAGTCAGAAGCCCGAAAGTCTGACCAGTCTTACCAAGGGGTATCGTATTACCCAGTAACTGGGTTGTGGAGGTCAGATAGGCAGTCGCTCCATGTAAAATACTAGTATTCAGCTGCATCCGGTTAGACTGGAAGCCGACCCCAACATAGTTGGGAAAAGGCTAGGAAGATGATGAATTAGATCAATACTTCCAAAGATTACTTCTTCAAAAAAAAATTTGTTCAACTCTATCTATCATTATTAGTTTACATGGGTGGGTCTAACATACACGAAGAAATTACATTTGCTACAATAGCGTGTCAAACGTCCCTTACCTACTTAATATGCGTTCAATCAATCAAAGATTGTTTACATAATTTTTCACAATTACCCTGTAAATAGCACCTTTTTGTACGTTTTACTTCCTGGCCAACAACGGAAGAGCCGTGATAACGGATCGCGTAGAACAATCAAATAATTAATAGGCCAAGGATGGTTTGATTTCATACGTGTTCGCCATGCATTGACGGACACGCAAATAGATTATTATAATTAGCACCAGCAAACTGATTATGTTGTGCTAATTACAATCTTATTGAGAGTGATTAACAACTACAGAGTAGGTAAACAAGTATTTTGGATCACGCTGAATCCCGGAGGACAAGCGCAGCTCTAGATTTCACAAAGTGGGCTCATCAGCTGGAAAATTGACACTGCACCCTAATTCGTAACACACTATCAATCGGAATTTGAAACATTTTGAAGCAAATTGCTAATCCATTGTTGCTTCATAAGTTCGAAAAATTTGTCTGCTCAACACGTAAATAACGCAATGAATGTTGTTGAACTGTCAAAATGAAACCGATTCCGATTGATAATGTGTTAGGCAATTGCCCCGATGGCTGCATCAGCTTTAGACTAAATGTGGAACACAATCTAAGGACTGTCTGTGAAGAAGAAAAAATAAGAGAGAATGTTTACCTAGTCATCTGCCTAACCTTTTCCCAACTATGTTGGGGTCGGCTTCCAGTCTAACCGGATGCACCTGAATACCAGTATTTTACATGGAGTGACTGCCTATCTGACCTCCACAATCCAGTTACTGGGTGACACGATACTCCTTGGTAAGACTGGTTGTCAGATTTTCGGGCTTCTAACTACCCGTAACGACTGTCAAAGATCCACGAAAGACATCCGGGACCAACGGCTTTCCGAGGCACGGAGAGGTCTTGATATGTAAAGACGGTCACCCATCCATGGACCAACCGCGGAAAACGTAGCTTAACCTGATCAATCGACCCGTGCGGCTGTTATTATTTAGCCACGTACCCAAATGTTTACCTAGTACCTACACTTTTAAAAGCCTGAATATATTAAAAGTGAAACAAATGCAACTGTTGTACTTGCAAATGCAACCTCTTTCTCTTCAAGTGGAAGATAAGCACCTGATAAGACAATAAGCATGCGTAATTTTTTGCAAGCGTAAGATGCTTGCAACCGCATTTAAAAAGCAACTTCCAGTTTTAGGTTGTACGCCATAAGCTGGTTGGAAAGTCTAACACTATAAAACTGGCAGTATCCGCACTTTTCTCAGATTTTTCCTCAAGCTGTTAAATGACATAACTATTACACGTTAAAGAATGAATCCCAAACTTATGGTTTTACTCTTTTGCAAGCAAGGTAATTTCTATTCATCCAACTGCAAAAGATTCTGATTTTGGAGGGCATTGCCTCAAAAGGTTCAGTCTTCTCAAATTAGCAAAAACACCATAGGTAATGGCGCGCAACAAAGGCGACACAGATAAAATTGCAGAATTTCCAAAGTTCATTGTCACTGGTAGTCATGCGTAAATGATACCAAGCTATTATGTTGATACCTACTGTTGTTAGAGAGGATGTGCAACTTAGGTAAAACTGTAGTGCAATTCCGTAAAAATCTCACCGTGAAAATTTAGGTGAATTGAGCTGTCATTCCACCTGACGCTAGGGATTGACAGCTCACTTCACCTAAGTTTTCACGGTTATGTTTTTACAGAATAGCACAGCTGGTTGGTCCCTTGTAATTTTTTAAGTGAAGACTTCGTTAGGCGCGTTGGCATTTTTTGAGATGGGATAAAACCATTGAACTCGCGATACTGCGCGTAACCGACACCGCGCTACATTCGGATGTGTTCCGCTGTCCTCGGGATGTACTTGGTTTTAATGTATATCCGATAATGTCAGTGAGTGATGGCAAAGTATTCTGTTTGTTTTGTTTATAAGACGATTAAAAAAATACACGTTATTGTTCAAGTTTTCACTTCTGTCGGCACTCCCGGAGTGCCACTGTTTTTTATTTTAAGGGTTTTTTATTTCAATTAATGCTCATGCCTTCTCTGAATGAGAAGAGGCTTTTGCCTTGCTTAGGGAACTGTCCCTAAGCAGGGCAAAAGCCTGTTCTACCAACCTATTGAGGTTGGTATTATTATTATACCTACTTCATGTACAAAACTGGTAGGTATCTTTAGAAAGCTGACTTAAAGCCACAAGGCATTGTCTACCAGTCAACCATCGACCTTTTTCAATGAAAATGACGAACGAAATGACCAAAATGGAACTAACGAACCTTCGTTATGTACTTAAGTATTTTAGTGAGTTTAAATGGCGCTTAAATCATGTTTTGTACAGATATCGTCGAAGCTCATAGCTGTTTATCTCGTTACAAACTAGCACGGATATAGTCATTCAGTCATGTGCTAAATCTCAACGATTAATCTGTTTCCGCTTTATGGGTCGCCGCCCACGCTTCGTCAACTGTCGTCAATAGTGAAAGGACAATGATAAAGCCTTTATTAGCATTTAAATATGAAATAGGTTTCAAAAAATTCCAAACTCGTAGGAAACCTTTTCAAATAGGCTCTCTTTACGTTAATTGGTACCTAAACGAGTAGGTTCTACCTAGATGTAATAACTTACGTTAGGACTTCCCAATAGTGCTATTTTTACAAAATAGGTGTAGGTAGGGGTTAGGTATAGGTACCTACCTAGGTATAAAAGTTATTAGTCTACAGGTAATGGACTGCGGATGATCTCACTCACATCCCAATAGGTACATCATCATCCTACATAGGATGAACGTTGTAATTTCCTTTGCTTTTCTTTTTGCAGTAAGCAAAAATGACAAATCTTCCGTCCGTTGAAGCGCCATCTTCTTTACGAAGTTCATTCATCTTTTCCGTTGTGATTGACTACCCACAGAATGTTTCTACAGTTAGTTTAATTACTTATAGCAGTCCGCTTTTCTTTATATTAGTTATCGTGATGCGTTTCTAATATTGTTAATGGCACATTACAGCTATAAATAACAGATTGAAGGCAATTTAGATAACCGATATAACAAGATTGGTTTCGTAAGTTATCTTCTGACGACTGATGACTCTACGAGATTGCCGTTCAGAAATCTACAGGGTTAGTTTTCAAAGACCAGCCAAATTTAAGCAATTTTCTCCATGGGACCAACAACATCGTAATCGCTAATAAAAATTCAGCCGTCCCATACGTTTAGGTCGAGTAGGTATGGAAGTTTTCTATGGGACATTTGATAAATTTTTCGCGATTACGATATTGGTCCCATGGAGAAAGTAGTTCAGTTTGATGGTCTGTACCACATCCTTAAATTTGGCTGGTCTTTGAAAACTAACCCTGTATAGGTACATGTTCGAAGAACTGTCTATAAGTTTTGGTCTAGTTTCCTTGCGAAGTAATAAGATGATGCGTAATTTTGCCTTTAATGTTTTGTAAGGCTGAATTTAGTAGTCAACCGACGCACGGTCAGTGCTGACAACTCGCGCTCGCTGACTGTCGGTGCTTACAATACACGTCCATTTATCGTCAGCGTCTTGGTACGCGGCAGACGCCAGGGTAACGCTAAATCCAGCCTAAGATCCGCAACTTGTATCGAATGCGGTGCTCTCGACAAGACCATGGCCGACTTGCTGGAGTGTGCAATGTCTGCAAAATGTCCCTAAACCTGCACTTAACGCGATTAACGTGACCATCTACGGGGCCCAAGTAATTTGACAAGACGTACTGTAGTGTATGTATTTAATAGATATGTAAACACTATCTGTTTGCACATCCATAGGTTGGAAGCTATCATTAACGTCAACTGTAAATCACCACGAATGGCGAGCAACAGTTAAAAGTGAGGCGGTGCCTGCCCGAGAGGCTTGGCGTGGTGATGGGCCAGCCTAGTGATAGAATCAGGGTTCACCAGGGTCCTACACGTACCATCGACATGAAAGAAGAAATCTTCAACTTTCTGATGATGCATGGTTTCTTCATACAACATCGTGCCGATCACAATGCGAATTACACTAGTTTAGATCGACGCCATTGTTCCCAATACGTTGGATAGTGTAACATCGTGATTGTGCCGGCAACCGTCGCTAATCAGGAATGCACCGTGACTGCGTCTTGAGACATAATAACGGAGGCACGTAGAAATCGGCATCCAAGTAAACACTGGTCAGCCTTGGCGGAATGGCAGAAATCAATTGTTTCTACTTTTTAGTAACACTACCTACGAGTTACCTACTGTTATTAAGATGTCAACATGCTTATCATACCTAATAGATTGTTAAAAGAACAATAAACGTAGGTTATTAGTCATTCATTAGGTAGGTAATTACAGAACACGAGTATTTGTTAAAATATTTTCTTGTTTTCAGCAACTAATTAGTAAAGAAAATATGACCTTCTAAAAATTACAACGCCGCAATTTTAACGCCGTGATTAGAGGACTACCAGACAAATTAGAAAAGTTTTTAACATAAATATTTTTTTAAGGAACTAAACATACTCTTTGTAAAAAATAATTGAATGGGCTCAGTTTTCGAGGAGAAAAAAGGGGAATACCAAACGTCGATCTCGTAAAAAATTTTGTGATAATTTCGGTCTGAGCTGCAGCTGTCCCTATCACACACTACGGGGGCAGACCTGAGGTAAGGCGACGGCAATAGTTTCTTCAAATACCTATTTTTCAAATTCCTCGCAGGTCCCGTTTCCTCTTAACTGCTTCTTGGATAAAGGTGCTGTAACTTATTTAGGGTGCAAGTCGAAAGCCCTTGACTTACACTCCGGCTCTACTCTATATGTAAAAACTTTATCAAATTAAAATCTATGAAATTAATATTTCACGGATCAGTCAAGCAACCAAAGGTCAGCCGAAGAAAATTAACGAAAAGAATTCACACGAATCGTTGCTGAAAAATTCCAGGCCGTGAAAATTCGTATTTTTCCCACTGTGTCTTGAGTTTTGGGTCAGTAAATGCACCGCAAGGATGATCGTTCTGTCCTATTTGGTTTGTTAACATTGCTTGGATAGGTAAACTACAAATATGATTTGGGAAAGTCAGGTGTCCCATGGGATTGCGAAGTATCGTGGAACTAAGAAACGAAACAAGAAGTTTCTAATTATTTTCTTAGCTCATTGTGATAATGCGAAAACTAAGCACGTACAAGTAGAATTCCTCAGAACAAGCTTTGGTTAGGAAGACCTGAGGTGACAAATGACATTGTAAAATTCCTCAGAACAAGTTTTGGTTAGGAAGACCTGAGCTGACAAATGATATTGTAAAATTCCTCAGAACAAGTTTTGGTTAGGAAGACCTGAGGTGACAAATGACATTGTAAAATTCCTCAGAACAAGTTTTGGTTAGGAAGACCTGAGCTGACAAATGATATTGTAAAATTCCTCAGAACAAGTTTTGGTTAGGAAGACCTGAGGGTGACAAATGACATTGTAAAATTCCTCAGAACAAGTTTTGGTTAGGAAGACCTGAGCTGACAAATGATATTGTAAAATTCCTCAGAACAAGTTTTGGTTAGGAAGACCTGAGGTGACAAATGACATTGTAAAATTCCTCAGAACAAGTTTTGGTTAGGAAGACCTGAGCTGACAAATGACATTGTAAAATTCCTCAGAACAAGTTTTGGGTAGGAAGACCTGAGGTGACAAATGACATTGTAAAATTCCTCAGAACAAGTTTTGGGTAGGAAGACCTGAGGTGACAAATGACATTGTAAAATTCCTCAGAACAAGTTTTGGTTAGAAAGACCTGAGGTGACTGACAAATGACATTGAAATTCGACGTTTTATTAAGCATTTAAACGCTAAATCTTGTAATAATTACGTGGGTATTGTAATGTTTTAACAAATAGCTTCATAAACAAGGGTAAGGTCGTCGGCGGGTCTGTTACACAAGTGCTATTGAGGCCGCTTTCTCATTGTCTCCTTGGTAAGCCCCCGCAGGCTAACGCTGGTATTACCTGATGCCCACATGTGCTCTGATTAGTTATTGTAATCTAATGTTACATCTACAACTACTGATTGTATATCTCTGTTTGGATGGGCGTGGTAAACATGAAGATTGTAAAGGTAAAGCGTACTATTTTAAACGTGCCGTGTTCAGTATATACCTAGATACCTACGTATCCTATGTCATCATCTGCCTAGCCTTTTCCCAACCACGTTGGGGTCGGCTTCCAGTCTAACCGGATGCAGCTGAACACCAGTATTTTACATGGAGCGACTGTCTATCTGACCTCCACAACCCAGTTATTGAGTAATACGATACCCCTTGGTAAGACTGGTTATCAGACTTTCGGGCTTCTGACTACCCGTAACTACTGTCAAAGATCCACGAATGACAGCCGGGACCAACGGCTTAACGTGCTTTCCGAGGCACGAAGGGGTCTCGGTATGTAAAGATGGTCACCCATCCACAGACCCGCGGCAAGCGTAGCTTAACCTGATCGTTCGACCTGTGCGGCTGTTATTGCCAATAATTTTATAACAAGTCTGTCAACAACAGGCGCATTTTGCCAAGTCTAGCAAATTTTTATGCACACCTAAAAATATTCACTAATGGCACAGCATCTGCGAAAATAAGATTCAACGGGCTTGCCACTGAGAGTTTGATTAACGGACTCTGTACTATCCGTGGTTTGAACTAAATAAAGCCTGCATAGTAAATCAGTTTCACTATTCATAAATTCTTTCCCGTTTCAATGCAACATTTTCAAGTGGATTTTCATCTTCGTGTTTAGTAAAAGCGACACGTAACGATAGCGAATTCCCGCGACTCTTGTTGGTCTGTTTGCTTGTCTATCAAGGTATAAACCTCTACCAAACATGGTTGTAAGCCACGTGCGTAGGAAGTAAAATACTATTCAACCAAATATGTAACAGCAAGGTCTGCGAGGTCGTCGACCAGCGTCATTGTTTTGGTGAAACTTTAAAGGACCCTAATTTATGTTTAAAGAACTGTCAAGAATAACTAACTTCTAATTACATGTTGTTATTGGCGCAATTTTGTGAAGATGTTTTTGGGAATGTTGATTTTTGTTCTCAACGAACTTTGATTTAGGTAACGGGTCTTTCGAGATTCATGCTGTGATTAACAACGTTTTAGGGCCTGAGACCGTTAAAGCGTAGGCGGTAAAGTTTAAGGACCTAAAAATACAGCTAATCATCTGAGTTTTAAGACTTTTCGGCTTCATTAACCTTTTGAACGCCATTGTCACACATACGTGACAAGCAAGCGCGTGCCCTGTACGCCAGCGACACAAATATGTGACAAAAAATGCGGTGCACTTTATCACGAAATAAACAATTAAATCATTACTTTTGTGTGTTTTTATTTGTATACCTTAAATATTTAAAATTGTGGCTTGGCGTGGAGGGCACGCGCGTGCGTTTATGCTCTGGCGTTCAAAAGGTTAAACTTTAGGACAACTCGTCCGCTCGAAACGACGATATTAAACGCAGTTTTTTTTTTTCTATTTAATTTACCGTAAGACCTAATCTACCCAAGTGAAGTTGTGTTTCGAAATTAGCGTCTCTCTCATCGAAATATTAACGCGCGTAGTCACGAATCATTTGCGCAACAACATAAGGTCAAGTGCGAGTCGGACTCGCGCATCGAGGGCTCCGTACTTTGTAAGTATGTAAATAGTTTATCACGGTTTTTTTAATGTATCTACTTTACGGTTTTCGGATTTTTTCCTTTACTTGTGTTACATGAACTTGCTTCTTGCCAAATTTCATGATTCTAGGTCAACAGGAAGTAGGTACCCTATAAATATTGATTCTCTTGGGAGTGTCGTAATATACGTTTTTGCGGCATAAACGGCCGTATCTTTTTTTTTAGGTTAATTTAGACGTTTGATTTTTTCACAGCTTCAAGGGACTGTAGACCTGAGTATATGGTTTTAATTTCAACTCGATACCTCCACGCGTTCTCGAGATAAAGGGTCTTGAGTCTTGACAGACAGACGGACGGACGGACGGACAATAAAGTGATCCAATAAGGGTGCCGTTTTTTTCCTTTTGAGGGACGGAACCCTAAAAATCAAAAATAGTCGCGACACCTTGATAGTAAAACAGGTTGGTGAGTCAGCCTTCCCCAGCGTACAGACAGAAAGGCCAAATAAACTAAGAGCAAAGTTGCTGAACCACTCGCTCGCCTAGCGAGTAGCTAGTCGCGACCATTTTCCGCAACACGATGAGTCATCGAGGAATTTCTCTGATTGCTACCAAGAATAATACTGTTGCAGAGCCTCTTGATACACACCTGTATTACATACTTATATATATTTTTTTATTATTCTCTCTGTTCTGTTTTTTTTTTCTCATGGTCTGGCAGTTTGAGTAATTTATGTGGCCTACCCAAATGTCCTTTCTTTGGTATTGTTCGTCGAATCGTTGAGCTCCTTAAGTCTTGAGTTGAGCTGCACGATTTTTGACAAATGCGTGCACTGACTGGACAGGTCCTCTCAATCTGTGTGGTTCTTTCCTCAAAAGACCACCTCAGACATCGATCTACATGGTCTTCATATAACCTGACCAAGATTATGTCTGGACTTTAAAAGAGACTGTAACCTCTGAGTTTGTTTCGGCCTGACTGACGTGTAAAAGTGTTTGTACAAACCTACTTACAAAAAAATAAAATCATTTCATTTCAAATCATTTCATTGCATGTGGGTAGATGCATTTTTTATGTGAAGTTTCCTGGACATTAAAGGCTCTAAGGCTCTAACTAAAGGAAGCAGCCATCATTTGAATAGAATAGGCGCGAATTGGTTTTGACAATGCCATCCATCAAAATGATACATGGGAGTTAAAGTTCGGCTTTGTAGAACTTCAACCCTACTAATAACCAACTAATAATTATTGTGACTGTGACAAACTATCTAAAACTCCGTAATGCTTTATTAACAGGGTCAAGCTTTTTTCTGTTCTACTAGGTACATTGTTGAACCTTTAAGAACATGAGAGGAGTTTTTCGAAAATCTAACTGCCTTGTTGGTCTTGTGGTCGCAAACGCTACTGCTGAGCGTGAGGCCCTAGGTTCGATTCCCGGGTCGGGTAAAGTGTTATTGCGTTTTTCGATCTGGAATTCCTCAGCAGCAGCCGGAGTCTGGATTTGTGCCTGGTTGATGGCCCCCTATTACATGGGACTTAAACATAACTGGCGAAATGTGGGGTAGGTACTATATATGTATAGGTACACCTCTGTCTTACCTTTCGGGGAGTACAGGTACAAGCCTGATGTACCTACATATAGAAACAGTATCTTGATAAGTATGATATTTATGTTTTGGTACACTTGGCGGTCGCAGCCACGATCGCCGCGAGATTTTGCACCTGTGGGTGGCGTTGCGTTTGCACGCTTGTTGTTTTGCAAGCAACAGGATAATTTCCGATCGGCTGGCGAGCGTTCACGTAAACATTGCCGCTCGCGCAACAAAACATAGGAGATAAATAAAAATTGCAGGATTTTCCTTTACTATTTTGATAATAGAGGAAATAACTCTTGGGAAAACCAAGGCATGGAATAAATTATGTGTTTTTGTAAATAGCACACATATAATTAAGTATGGAATCTATAGATAGGTAGGTACATGAACAATCAATGTTACATAATGATCTGTCCACACAATAGAACAAAGATACCATGACAAGCATGTGTTTAGTTATAGGCTTGCGCAGACGATGGACAAATTGTCCGCAACGATAGAATGTATGGAAATCCCAGCAGTCTACTTGTCCTTCGTGTGCGTTATTGCATAGATTTCCATACATTCTATCGCCGCGGACAAATTATCCGTGGACAAATTATCTGCGGACAAATTGTCCATCGTCTGTGCAGGCCTTAAATCATAATACGTACAGTTCACTCCTGGAGAAAATAAAAGCAATACTTGTATTTCTAACTAATGTGACACTGAAAGGTTTATTCATAAATGTTGCTTAAAGTTAAGTAATGATTAGCAACATACATTTTAGCCCCTTTATAAAATTTATAAATGTTGCATAAAGTTAATAGTAGGTACTGATTAGCAACTGTTTAACCACACATTTTTTTTACTTTAATCATTGTTTTTTTTTTTTTCTTTTCCTCTCTCTCTGAGAGGAGGCCAGTGTCCCAGCAGTGAACATTATAGGCTGATTATGGTATTGTTTATAAATAATAACTAACCTGGTAGGTAATTTTTCTAAACACAGCAGACCTTGCTAATATTAGCCTGGTTGTATGTTTGAAAGGAATTAAAAGTAGAATGAAAAATGTTTCTGGTATCATCTATCTTATTGATTGAAGGTAGATTTTTCCATGTATGTTTCTACTGTACAAACAGCAGCAATATTTACTTTGTATAACTAATACTTATTACAATAAATTATATAATACATAGATAGTTATCATTTAATATGATTAGGTACATAGAAGGTTGCAGGTAAGTACTTAAATTAATATTTAATTGTGTACAGGAAGTTTAACAAGGTTTTGATAATTTTTAGGTATGATCCCTAATGATGATAAAGTCATTAGTACAACTACAAACCATGCGGCATGCCTGATCTTACATGCGCTTTACTTCTTGAAAATTAAAATAGTAAGTAGGTTGTACTTAGGCACAATGGCAAAAAAAATTGCTATGTACTTAAAGGAAAACCAGTTAAGTTGAGTGGTGTGTTACTACATTAGTTTATAGTAGGTGCTATAGAGTAATGTTTAAAACATAGTTTTATTCAACTTTAGTCTTCCGTTAATCACTTGTAATTTTTTCAGTCTTTAGGATAATATTAATCTTACATCATTATTTTTATTACTTCTCTTCCTTCCTGTAATAACTTTTCTATCTTGATGGATGGCTTCTAATTTGGTTCTATATTAAGTACCTACTTGTTTCACTAAAACAATTATATTATTTAAGTAGGCAGGTAAGTAGCAAAACCACAGAGCATTAAAACAGTTATAGTTGCTACCAACAGTTGCAAACTATAATTATAGCATGCATTTATGTTAATAAAACCATTGCAAAACTTAGATATTAGGAAAACATGAACATAGTAAAGTATCAAAAAGTTTAAACAACGCAAACTTACCTTGGACGTCAATACGCGAAGCAACACAAAAACTATACTAGAAAGTTATTAGACATGCTAAAACTAAGTCTAATTACAGATGATAGTTATTTCATGAGTTATTTAAACTTGAACAATAAGCACGCATCAACATTTGTGCGATTTTAAAATTGTAAAAAAACAATCACAAACAAACAAAAAAAACATGCAATATTAAACGTCAACAAGGATAGAAATTCAAATCCTAGAACATTTTATACACAATTTTTGTCGCGAATATGCAATTTCATTAATTAAATAATTATTTTTACCGATTAACTTTTTTTATGCTGCAAAATCATTGACTTTCTAGACATAATTTTGTTTTAGTTAATTTTCTTCAGTTAATTTGTATATTTTCGGTAATTTTTAGAAAATAAACAACAAGTTTATTGCTAATTTTAAGTTCTGAACGCACCACATGAAGTGTATTTGCGAAAGAAGCTATGAATGTTTTATGAATCAATTATATGTACAATACTTGCAACATATTTTAGCAAATTAAATGTAAAATGATTCATTTGTACAGAAAATATGTTTTTTCATTAATAGATTACTAAGTTTGAGCACAAAGTTATCTTTCTGAGTTTTGGAGCACGCTAAAGAACAAACCTTTTTTGTCATTTAATTTAGATGAATGTCATTATTGTCACTGTCAAAAAGTTTTTATTTGTTTTTAAATTGTTGCTATGACAACAATAAACGTAAATAAACGGTGCCAACTGAAAGAATGAAAGATTCAAGGACCAAATCAAATATTAATATTATATTTTGATGCGAAACATGGGAAGCATGACTCGTTGGTTAGACGTAGAAGTAGGAACAGATGACATAGATCTAAATACTTTGCCTCAAAACTTGGCATTACTGGACTTACACAATGATAACGAGTACAAACTCCTTATTGGTGACTTCGGACGAGGAGAGGAAGGACCTAAGTTGAAGGTTGGTATACAACGTAATAAAATAGCAGCATTAGCCCTTTATACATCAAATACCCGGCCATTAATCGAAGTAAATAATAAGGTTTCGTTGCGATTGCTTAAGGCTAGGCACAAACGACACACCGGCCCGGCCACAGCCACCGGTGGCCCACATACAAGCAGTTCACGCGCTTTTTCCTACGTTTTGTATGGCATCGTCGCACACGTGTGGACGGTGGTGGCTACCCGCTACGGCTGTGCTCGCCACCGCAGCAAGTCGGGACAGCCACCAGTGGCTGTGGCCGGTGGCTCGTTTGTGCCTAGCCTTCTGTGAGTAAATTACTCGTCTGCCTTGTACATCTTCAATTCTACATGCTGTTCTACTCCTTTCTAAGGAAATAAACGTCACATAATAGACACAAACTTTTTGTAGTGAAAACTTCTTTATTATTGGTATATTGGGTATTATTGGGCATTTTTTGAAATGGGAAATAACCATTGAATTCGCGACACTGTTACCGTAACCAACACATCTGTTTTAAGTTTTGGCCATTATAAATTACATCAACGCGCGGTACATTTTTTTTTGGGAAGACCTTCAAACTTTATAAAATGACTATGCTTTTTCAGGTTTTCACTTGTGTCGGCACTCAGTGCCACTGTTTTATTTTCCTAGGTACAAGGTGGGGCAGGGACATTGACGCACAGCCTGTTACCGTGGATTCGACCAACATAAAATTTCAACACAGGAGGATCCAAAGTCTTGTACTTGTTGTGCCAACTTGTATTTATATCCGCCAGTGACTTCTTGAGAAATACTAAAATAATACCTAAATTCAATTTCCAGGTGTTCAAAGGAGCTATGCAGATATCAGACACTGTACTACCAGACCTACCTCTGGGTGTAGTAGGTTTTTACATAAATGAGACAGTACCTCGGTCTGTCCCTATTGTGGCCGTAGCATACAGTTCTTGTGTGTTCATGTACCGGAACTTAAAGCTGTTCTATAAGTATTATCTGCCATCTACTGAGCTTAGTATGTGTGAGATCGAGGTTTGGAAACAGGTTGGTACTCTATTTCTATAAATAAAAGATTGGATTTTAACACCACTGGTATATTTACCTATTGCAGCTTTAGGTCTGTAGTTGATACAAATACAACAACAAATTTCTGTTCAGCATTATTCTTCTGTTCATAGCTCGTAAACAGTTAGCTTTATCAAACCATTTCAAGTTTGAAATAAATAAGTTGGATTGGAAGCAAATCCCTCTGCAGGCTGGTCAGTGGTCAGCCAGTGGAACTCTTAGGAAGCTAAGGTTGTCTGTAACTTTTAGCTAGATGTGCCAATGATTTGTAGTAGGTACATTTTTATTCCACTTTGGTAATGCTATGCTGTATAGTCCCCGAACATTATAGGACAAATTTTTGTTTTTACTTCCAGTTAACAAACCCAATCAACCACAATACAGATGCAATAAAACCGCTCATGCACAGCCTAATAGCAATTCCACATGAAACTCTAACGGCTGAGTCACAGTATATCTTAACACTAACACCAGAACAGCAGTTAGAATACCTAGAGATTAACACAGAGTTACCAAGTAAGAACAATGCAGGGATTGTATGCATTGACACTCTAAAGATGCACTCCATCGATAAGTGCTCTGTGAGCTGTGTTGTAATTGCTACGGAGGATGGAGATGTGATTTTATTGGATCCACAGACTTTTAGTCAGTTATCTCAGGTCAGTATTATTGTGACTTGTTGGTTGTTACTTAGGTATAGTACTTTTATTGCACGAAGCCAGACGCGCTTTACTAGTGGTTAACAAGTGTACATGCTGTGAATGTGTATGCAAGAGCAGGAGTTCTTGGTACCGTCCGAGACAAAGCCGAAGTTGGAAGAGTGCGTGCGTGCGTGCGTGTGTGTGTGTGTGTGGGTGTGTCTGTCATGTACTCACGTTCCTCATCTTGACGCACACATTCACAGCGTGTATGTGTTCTTGGTTAACACAAGTAGTGCGTGACATAAAAATACTGCTACCTACTTATTTAATGGGTGTAAGAATTAATTAAGGTTTATAATAAAGCTTATCAAGTGCCCAAAAAGAGTTGGCATTATTTGGACAAACTGCAAACCCAAGACAATATACTCTTTTATTTGTCTAACAGATTCCAGGCCTTCTTACCTTTATAATTATCTCCTGCATTGCAATGCGATAAAACAACATTTTTTGTAGAACAGATGGCTTAGGGATAATTATTATGTTTGATTTGTCCAGGCCAAAATATGTGGGGTAAAGAAAACGCCATACCAAATGATAACAACTGGACTGTATACTGTTGACTACAGAATAACTATAGCTACAAGGTGTGACTTATTGCTATTCAAGTTTTGAAGGCACTTTTACAAACACTGCTTCTATTTCACACCCATGCACAATGTTAGTGGCACTTCCAGATTATTTAGTGCATTGCTATAAACAGCTTAGTCCTAGAATATCGGAAGCAATGGAGTTCTCAGTTTTAGATAAACTAGGAAAATAACGTAACATTACGCCTGTAATCCCCGAAGGTCGATTGCAGAGGTGTACCTACCTTATAGTACACCCACATTTCACCAGTTATATTTAAGTCCCATGTAATAGAGGGCTCCAAATCCAGGCTGTGGGGTGCTACTGAGAAATTTCGGGTGAAAATCAGAACACTGCCCAACCTGAACGCGGAGCATGATCGCCGTTGAAACGGGTTTTGTCGACGGAAGAATAGACAAAATGACTAATTGTAGAAATATTTGTACGCATTCTACGCGTCTAAGCATGCAATGGCAATATGTCATTTTGTCTATTCTTCCGTCGACAAAACTTCGTCATGCTACGCGTGCTGGGAATCATACCCAGAAACTAGGAAAATGTAAATGTAGGTAATACAATCCTAGGCAGTCGACTATCACCTCGCTGACTTGACTGGCACATATTTTTACCACAGCATGTGTTAGTCACCTGCTTGATGCTCGAGAAGAATTGCGAATCTCCTAGACTACTTCAAAATTCGTATTCTTCCTTCCAGAGAGAAGTCAGTATGCGTGCTAAAAAGAGATTGGCCTGAGGGTCGGTTACTGTTCAACACTGACGATCACATCATTGCCATAGAAGTGGTGACGGCTGACAATAGTGTCATGGTCATATGTGCTGATCACACTATGGCCTGTTATAGCAAGAAGGTGGGTTACTTAGAAATCTTGTGTTTTAATAAAAAAAATTACCTATAGGTTGCTGAACTGCTATCGAAATTACTCCCATAGTGCTGCTTCTTCCCTATTAGGATATACGATTTTTAACTAAGAAGACCACATTCTAGGAACTTTCAGGAAACACACGTTTCAGTTTGAACACATTCTTCTCTGCTTGTTCGTTCAACCAATAAACTATCGGTCAGTAGCCCACCAGACAACACCCGTCTGGCCGAATGATTCACCTGTTTCAATTGAGGAACTTCGCACTTTGTTCTTCCACCTCCAAAATGTGTTTCCCCAGTATTCTGTACCTATTCAGCCAAATTCTTATTAAGATGTCCTTTATCCATTAGGAATTACTTAGTAACAAGCACGGAGTTTGGAAGTTGGCGGTGAGACCCCCCCGTGCCTCGGAAAGCACGTTGGTCCTGTGCCTGATCTCTCTCCGGTCGTGTCGGATTGCCGTCCCATCGGACTATGATAGTTAGGGAAGAGGGAGTGCACCTGTGTCTGCGCGCACACTTGTGCACTATAATATCTCCCGCGCCGAAGGCTAGTCTCCGTTGAGATAGGCCGCCGTGGCCGAAATACGGTCTGGAGGACTTTATTTATTTACAAGTTTCCAATAATTTATAATTCATATACCAAAGTGGAAGATTTAATTGGCCATTTCTGCGTAATGTTATGCATACTCAAATGTAGGTACTGTTAGTACAAGGTGGAAGTTTTCTTATTTATGAAATAAAATATTTTCAGGGTAAAAAGCAATGGTGTTTAACCCTAGAACACCGTCCGGTCGCCATGACTCTAGTGCCGGTTTTACACCTTGGCATCACTCTAACAGCCGTTGCGTTGGCGTCGGGTCACGTCCATCTGTACGACGGCAAGGCGCGGAGGGACACCGTATTTGTGAGAGGTGCGTGACACTTATAGTTGTACAAGGATACTTTGGCGCGTGGACGAAATCGGAACTAACGACGTCATCTTGTTTTGTTAATACATTTCATAAAAAAATGCACAAATGTTTGCCAACAGCGCTCCCCTGTTAATGTCATTCAAGAAGATCCTGGCTCCTGGAGCTGTATAATGTTCTTATAGTGCAGTCAACATTAGGTCCCTAGTGCCGGTGCTACACCGGGGCGTCACATGATAGGGACTGATTTTATGATAATGCTTATATTTCAGATGTGGTGTCCGTCATGAAGTTTGGTCAGCTGGGGCAAGAGGAACATGTGTTCATCATAATAACTGGAGGTGTGTTAAGTATAATTTTGATGGTAGGTATAGAAGTACACCAGAATTTTCCAAGATTTATTTCAAAATCTAGCTCCTAAACTATAAATAATCGCTGAACCTATATTGGGGCGATTCGTTAAGCCCTTTGAGACAGGCTAAATAAATTCTTTCTTCCTGTATTCACAGACTTTGTATTATTATTATATTGAAACAAACATTTTATTAAAGTAAGCAAAAAAGAAAACATGGTAATCATCCCACTTTGAATAATAGTGTAGCGGTATCTACAACACCACATGAGAACAACGCGTCATACTGACGTCACGCAAAATCCTGCATCTCGTAAGCAGAGTTTACCGCGCAACTAGCATAGATACAACGGCCCGACACGAATCATCGGGCAGTTGCCCGCCAGACACAACACCCGTCTGGTTGGAGGATCCTCCCATTTCTATCGAGTATGAGTGAACTTTACACCCTGTTCCTCATACCTCTATAATATTACCATTTCATTTTTTTTTTTTTATATAAAACATTGCCCCACACTAGCAATTTCTCCTGTATTGTGGGTGCGTTTACAAACATTTAAACTCACATACACAAACAGCCAGACCCGGAACAACTATCTGTAGGTCATACAAATATTTGTTCCGTGCGGGAATCGAACCCGCGACACGCAGCGCAGCAGTCAATCGCTTAACCACTGCGCCAACCGAAAATTTAAATTAATTAATTAATTTAAATTTAACCGAAATTTACAGGCGGCAACCTTATGCTAAAGATACTTAAGCGCACAGCAGACTTCAGCGCGCACGCAGCCGGCGTAGAAATGTCACCCAGCGCGCTGACCGGACAAAAGCCCTGGCTCATACCCAAGAAGTCCAAACTATTCCTCGAACAATCTATGAGAGAGCGGGAGAACGCTACCTGTGAGTATTCTGCTTCTCTTTCTAACGTTTACTGATACCACTCAGCGCGTTAACCGGACAGAAGCCCTGTCTCATACCCAAGAAGTCCAAACTATTCCTCGAACAATCTATGAGAGAGCGGGAGAACGCTACGTGTGAGTATACTCCTTCTCTTTCTGACGTTTACTGATACCGCTCAGCGCGTTAACCGGACAGAAGCCCTGGCTCATTCCCAAGAAGTCCAAGCTGTTCTTCGACCAGTCCTCATCGACTGGTCGAAGAACAGCTTGGACTGGTAAAGGGAGAACGCTACGTGTGTGTAAAATTACGTTTCTTTTTGGAACTGCACGTCAGAGGAAATACTATCTGCCATTAAGTTCCAAGTTGAAGCGTCCCGGTGTAATTACAGGCAGACAAGGCATTCAAACTTTGTCTCTAGGTTCGGAAACAAAATTGCGATGAATAATATTGCGGGTGTCCATTTTTCCATGTTTAGAGTTTGCTTGAAAACATTTAGCAAATATTCTGGGGGCCTAAAAAGGCCACTTTGGCAGAATCATAGAAGGATAACATTATGAATCATAATGGACAGTTAACTGTTAAGTTAATCGTATCAAATCCCATTGGGGAAGGATTCTTCCGTTATTGTTTTTTGTCTCTGCTAAAATACCAATCAATCCAATCCAAATCCAATCCCAATCTCTTTGATTATACCTACGTAGTGCAGTGAAAAAAAGAAAAACACGGATTGTCTTCGCCACATTGTGATTCATAATGTTAGCCTTTTATGATTCTGCCAAAGTGGCCTTTTTAGGCCTCCTGGGCTGACTCAGTATAGATAGCCATCGACACGCTAACAAGAACAGCAACAACTAAGCCTCTACTAATTCAGCGGGATTGTCCGAAAGGATTGTCCGGGACACAGGCCTCCTCTCTGTGAGAGGGAGTGGGTAATCCACCACGCGGACCCAGTGCGGGTTGGTAGATGTCACATGTCTTTCGAATTTTTGGTTCTAGGATATGCCGGTTTCGAAACGATGTTTTCCTTCACCGTTTTTGAGAGCAGTGGTGATGAAATAATTTATACAAATTAAAGCGCCTGTCTGGGTTCGAACCTACGACCTACAACTCGTAAGACGCGGCCGTTACCACTGGGCCACCACTGCTCTAGCAACAACCATAGTAAAAGTGCGCAGTGCTGTACAAACCCCACCCTATTTCAAGTTAAACAAATATCAACTTTTTTTCAATGATTATTAAGTTGAGTTCAGAGTGACTAGCACTATTGACAAAGTTATAAAAATGTTTGAAGTTGTAGCGTAAACTGAACTTTATTGTGTAGGGATTAAAGTTATTTTTCCATTAATTCATATTTGTTTATATTTTTGGCAAATAAATCGCGAATGCACGGTAATCTACTATTCAGATGCTCACCCGGAGGTGGCAAGTTTATCGTTTGCTCACTTGAAAGCTACACTACTTAGGAGATACTAAATCAATCACATGTACACTACGACCGACGTAACTTGGAGGGCCTGAACTTTGCGCAGAAGGCTGCGCAGTAAGGTTTTTGTAGGAACCAAATGGTGACATGAGGCGAGTGCGAGTGAGAGAACATGCGCGAAAGTTCTTAGTTCCAGGTTACGTCGGTCGTATTGTAGAAACCACAAACCATTAAAAAAAAACAAAGACAAAGACAGTGCTTGAGTGAAGTGAGTTTTACTAACATAGTTTTAAGTTTATACACTAACACACATTGTATTATTATAATATATATGTTAGTCTGTAAGGTATTTATCTATGGGCCAAAGTAGCCTGAAAATAAAGGTCTTATTATTATTATTTTTTATTATTATTATTAAATCTTACCTACTTGCCTCTAATATCATTTTTAATCACATTGCAGCAATGCACGAGACATTTCAACATGAGCTGAACAGACTTCGCCTGTTGGCTGCTAAGACTTTGTTGGAAGCGCATGAAAAGTCTGATAACTCAGTAGGAACTGGCCCTATGGAATCTATGAGACTTACTGCCGAGGTGAGAACGAAAATAATCATCAGTTTAAACAAGAACTATTCTCATATTAGTTGGAGCGATGATCTTCGTAGGAACCACCCTACTAGTGGTTACTTTATTAGCTGGGTGAGAGTAGCCGAGGGTTGAGTTAAAAGCGTTTACGACGTACGGCATATCATACAAACTTTCAAGTCCTTGTTTTTCGAAATGAATTAACTGTTTTTTTTTTTTTTTAATGGAACTTCATACGCTTGAGCAGGATACAACGGTCTAAAAAGTTACTTAAGAACATTTTCGAAATATCTTATTTAAAAAAAGATAACTGGAAATCTCTGTTTCTATGGAAAATTTAAAATCGGTCTAATTTGGCTGTAACACTATTTTTCGCAAAAAAAGGAAAATTGAATTTCGCGGGCTACACTGCGCATGCGCGCACACTGCGTGCCATCTCTTTGAGCGGGCTACACTACGCAGGCGCGCACACTGCGTGCCATCTCTTTGAGCGGGCTACACTACGCAGGCGCGCACACTGCGTGCCATCTCTTTGAGCGGGCTACACTACGCAGGCGCGCACACTGCGTGCCATCTCTTTGAGCGGGCTACACTACGCAGGCGCGCACACTGCGTGCCATCTCTTTGAGCGGGCTACACTACGCAGGCGCGCACACTGCGTGCCATCTCTTTGAGCGGGCTACACTACGCAGGCGCGCACACTGCGTGCCATCTCTTTGAGCGGGCTACACTACGCAGGCGCGCACACTGCGTGCCATCTCTTTGAGCGGGCTACACTACGCAGGCGCGCACACTGCGTGCCATCTCTTTGAGCGGGCTACACTACGCAGGCGCGCACACTGCGTGCCATCTCTTTGAGCGGGCTACACTACGCAGGCGCGCACACTGCGTGCCATCTCTTTGAGCGGGCTACACTACGCAGGCGCGCACACTGCGTGCCATCTCTTTGAGCGGGCTACACTACGCAGGCGCGCACACTGCGTGCCATCTCTTTGAGCGTGACTGTTCGACGCCCGCATCACTCTTTAGTACATCGCTAGTGTAATGTCAACCTAACCTGTATATATCGTTTCTTTTTTCAGGTGGAAGGCCTCGGCCCCGTGTTCCGAGTAACGCTGATAATAGAGAATAATTCTAAAGATAAAGCGGTCATAGGACTCTCTATTCTATTCCACGTGCATACACTCAACTATAAAGTGTCCAATCCTTATATCAAGGTAATTACATCCTTAGTAACCTCATCATTAGTACCGTAGAAAAATAAGGTTTGGCGTCTAATGTAGGAGTAAATAACGGATTTATGATGATGTGTTTTGGTTCCTAATCGAGCACCCTAATTGCGTAACACACTATCAATCTCAATCTGAATCATGTTGAAGGATATTGCTAATCCATTCCTCCATATGTTCGAAAAACGTGTCTGCTCAACAATGTAAATAACGCAATGAATGTTGTTGAACTGTCAAAATGAAACCCATTGCTACTGATAGTAGTTTTTATACCGAAAGTATCAGGCGTCTCGCCACGATTATCAGATAGCCTATTAAACAGTCGTTTCATGTAAAATTTATTTATTATTTATTTATTAACTCAACATCACTATCATTACAGGAATTTCCTAATTCAATAGTGTGGCCATAATTACAAAATAACCTCCTTTTTTGAAGTCGATAATAATGGTATTCAGCTGCATCTGGTTAGATTGAAAGCCGATCCCCAACGTAGTTAGGAAAAGGCTAATAATAATAGGTAATACGGGCTGGTTTCCGCAACTCCACGACAATGCGCGTATTTTGCGTACGGGTGGGAAAATCGATTATTCGATCCACCCCAGCTCCTCAAGGAAGGCCAGCAACGCCTTGATGTTACTGACCGTCTCACGCAGGGTACCTGGCTGGGTTACCGAAGTACTTTGCGCTGTACGTGGCGACCACCGGGCAGTTTAGAAGCACATGTGCCGCTGTCTCGTCATCCTCCATGCAGGCCCTGCACAGCAGACTGTTACTCCTATGACATAGAGGTGTTTATTAAATGACCCGTGGCCAGTTAAAGCTGCGGTAACTATACGCAGCTTTTGCTTAGTTAGACGGAGAACCTGTTTCGTGAGGCGGCCATCCAATGTGGGAAGTGCTTCCCTAGCCTGCCTGCATTCGAACGAAAAGGCTAAGACTTTATTTATTTACTAACTGCGCCCCGCGGTTTCACCCACATAAGTGTCGTTCCCTTATGAATATCGGGATAAAAAAGTAGTCTATATGTTGATCCAGGGTGTCAGCTACCTCCATACACAATTTTATCAAAATTGGTGCAACCGTTTGAGTGTGAAGAAGTAACAAACATATAAACACACACACACTCACAAACTTTGGCCTTTATAGTATTAGTGTAATTAGTTTTTATGTACAAAATAATGGTTTGGTTTGTAGCCGTGTGTTACAATTTTATGGGACAGTATTAATGTATATAAACTCTCTTTCTTTCTCATTAATGTTGTATGACTGGTTAAAATACCACTTTCAAACTCATTACAAAGATCGGTCTTAATGGATAATTATTCTTATATTAGTCATTACTTGGCTTGGTTTGGTGATCGTAGTGATGTTGCCAGCAGATAAAGTAACACCACTACTTTGAACAATGATGAATGAACCTTGTTCTGCCTTTTATGTTTAGATAAAAACGCAGTCTATGCATTTAGCACTTGTTTTTAATCTATTAATGTCGTCGAGGACAAGGATAAAAAGTTATCTGCATAATGTTATCATGATACTGAATCCTTGCAACTGCTATCGCTATACCTACTTTGTAACCGACGAAAAAAAGGAGGAGGTTCTCAAGTCGCCGCGTATTTTTGTGCGTAACTTTTTTTTTTTATGTAAGCCTAACTTTTTAATCGACTTCTAAAAAAAGGAGGAGGTTCTCAATTCGGATGTTTGTATTTTTTTTTATGTTTGTTCGCGCATAACTCCGTCGCTTGCCAACCGATTTGAAAAATTCTTTTTTTGTTGGAAAGGGTATACTTACTTCCCAAATGGTCCCATGAAAATTTTATCGAAATCGGACAAGCGGTTTTTGAAAAATCAACAAAAATCTTTTCGAAGTCGGATGTTTTTTTTTTTTTTAAATATACGTTCGAATTGAGAAACCTCCTTTTTTAAAGTTGGTTAAAAAAAATCTTGTTTGTGAAAATTTTTCCAAGAGTAATAAAATTACAGGTACCCCTCCTCTCACCGGGCGGAAAGTTGAAATTCCCGACGAAAATCGAAGAAGTATTTGACGACAACATAAGTCCGGATGTTTTATTCCGTCCAGTAACTGGACAAGGGGGGGAACGATCTCTGATCAAAGTTCTATTAATCAAGGAGGGTAGAAAGACCCCGGTACTCGCTGCGACGGTACAAATGCCACCTACAGACCCTATGATGTTACCCTTTGATAAAATGCAGGCGATTGCTGGTATTGAGGAAAAAGAAGACCCTAATTGGACGACCAAGACTTAGGGTATACTAGCTTTTCCCCGCGACTTCGTCCACATGGAATTAGTAATTTGAGTAGCTTATTTTTTTATTCAATCTGCTTTTTATATAATTTCGGGGATCAAAACTATTATATACCCTTCCCCACAACTGAAACTATCTCCATACCAAATTTCATTTAAATCGGTTGAGCGGTTTAAGCGTGAAGCCGTAACAGACAGACAGACAGACGCATTTATAATATTAGTATGGATCTAAAGTAGATTTTAACGCCATCTTTTGGTAAGTGGTGGTAACTGTAGTGTGAGCATAGATGGCGTGCTTTCCTAAGGAGGTTGAATCTCAAGATTTTATAACTATCTGTTTAGTTTAAGAGTTAAAATCATGCAAGCTGGGTTTTAATAACACCATTTGTTCTGGAATGTATTCAAATACTCAAAAAACACTCAAAATAAATTGATATTAAATTGCTAATAAAGATTCGGCTAGTTTTACTTAATTTCTTTTTTCTCTTGGTATTTCATGGATACCCCATTCTTTGGTCTGCAACTGAGAATTTCCATATAGAATAACCCATCGAAAGTTCCCGGACTGGGAGCAAACACAGGACCTCAAGCTCTGTAGTCGCACTTGCGATCACAAGGCAATCGAGGCAATCATACTAGGTAATAATATCTTACTACACACATATACAAACACACACAAACATACATACGTTAGATATTATTATAGACGTCCATTATGATAATGTTATTAAAAGATTTGAAGAGGATAGTGTTATCTGCACGTTATCAGGGCTAACTTTATGGACTGACCCGATAGCCAACGATTTTGTGGGTTTAGTAATTACGATGTTATGATATAATATCTTTACAAAATATCCATCGCAGGTGTTTAGGAAAAGTAATTATTGACTATTGAGCAGTGGCGTAGCGTGCCTTGGAGGGGGCCCTGTATCAAAATTAGTTGGGGGCCCCAAATGAAGGGATAAGATTTCTCACAAAAGAAACAAAAATGCTTGCATTAAATTAAATTCAATATTTATTGATTATAAGTTATCGCTTCCTCCTAGAAATTGAGCTAGCCAAACAATTCAAATTAAATATACACTTTTCTTGCCTTTTTTTCGGCAAATTGATTTATTAAAATCATCTATAGCTGAAGACGATTTCAGTTTTTCTAAAATTTCTGCCTCTATAGGCACCTATGACAGTTTTTTTTATATGTTTTTTCCCGGGAACATTGTGGATAACATTTGACAAATTTTTGCTTACACACGTTAGGGGCCTCTGTAGCCCGGGGGCCCCGTATTATTGATATGGATACGGCGGTAGCTACGCCCCTGCTATTGAGTTAAAACACATTACGCTATCTTGGATTTTCATTTTGCCGTCACTATCAGCATCGGCGCCCTCATGACTCTGTGATCACCTTCTTTCAGTTTTGGGCCAATACAATTTGAATACTCGTCGTGCCAGCGACACAAAGAAGACAAAGAATATTATGTTTGTTATCACGGATGTTGCGTTGACTATACCTACATAATACTTATTCTAAATGCATGAAACAATAGTCCTGGGGGCCTAAAAAGGTCACTTTGGCAGAATCATGAAAGGATAACATTATGAATCACAATATGGTGAAGACATTCCGTGTTTTTCTTTTTTTCACTGCACTACGTAGGTATAACCAAAGAGATTGGGATTGGATTGATTGGTATTTTAGCACAGACAAAAAAAAAAAAACTAAAAAATCTTTCACCAATGTGATTTGATACGATTAACTTAACAGTCAACTGTCCATTATGATTCATAATGTTATCCTTTTATGATTCTGCCAAAGTGGCCTTTTAAGGCCCCCAGTATTATTTTAGTATGCACTTAAGTAAATGACCTTTCTAAAGGACATCATCAATTTTGCATAATCAGTTCAGACTAATCTAAAGCCCAGGTTTCAAAAAGTTCGATAATCTGATAGAATATGGAATTTATCTTATCTTTTATGTGTATATACTGGGTACTAGGCAGGTACCTACATACAACTGGTGGGTTAGATTAGCGTTAAGTATAGGTATATTATACCTGACTTCAAAATCAAGAATACCTAGAATACATAGAGATAGAGATGTTATACTGGGTTAGGTTAGATAAGTTATACCTACTGGGTTAAGTTGGTCCTAGATATGTGAGACCCCGTAGAGGTTTCTCTAAGTACCTACATGATTTCATTGGTGTATTATGTGACATGATTTAACATTTATCTTTTACCAGCAGGGCAATTGCGTAACACACTAGCAGTAGCAATGGGTTTCATTTTGACAGTTCAACAACATTCATTGCTTTATTTGTGTTGTTGAGCAGACACATTTTTCGAACATTTGGAGCAATGGATTAGAAATATGGTTCAAAATGATTCAAATTGCGAGTAAAATGTTACGCAATTAGGGTGCAGGTAGTTTACTAATTACTATTAAAGTGTGTACGTGCTCTTTTGAATCACTTACATTTTTGGGTAGGTACGGTGGGACAACTTTGGATTGTCATTTGTAAAGAAATAGGAATACCCAGGAATAGAACCGAAAATACCAAAAATATTACTACCCACTGTATGATTTTAACTAACGCATCAATCGACGGGGTCAATGATGGAGAGAAATGAGAAGCAATATAATTGTCTTCTTCAGACTTATTTGGCTGCATCCGGTTAGACTAGGAGCCGACCCCAAAACAGTTGGGAAAAAGCTAGGCAGATCACAGATGATGAGGCTTATTAATTCCTGCGAATTTACTTTAAGGTATAGAACCTAGGCATTATTTTAGGTGTGGCCTAGTACCTATTAGTGAAAAAGGGCGTAGCTATGTCTTCATTCAACCCACTTGGCAACGACCTTATTTTGTCAAGTCGGGAAAATGTTATAATCGTGGTTTTAACTTGTTATCGGAGCTTCAACTTGAAGATAATCGCGGCTCCAACTTCTAATCAGGTGTATTCCAATAATTTAAATCAGCGATAGCTGCAAATGCTGCAATCGCCGATAAATATGTCCTACTTAGAGCGCCATTTTTTTATTATCTTGGCGACGGACGCCTGCCGGCTGATAAAAAATAAAATATTTAGGTACATATAGGATTATGAGCAGTGGTGGCCCAGTGGTAAGGGGCCGTGACTTACGAGTTGTACGTCGTAGGTTCGAACCCAGACATGCGCTTCACTTTGTGTAAATTATTTCATCACCACTGCTCTCAAAACGGTGAAGAAAAACATCGTGAGGAAACCGGCATGTCCTAGAACCAAAAATTCGAAGACATTTGACATATCCGGAATGGGCCCGCGGGGTGGATTCCAGCAGTGGAAATATTATAGGCTAACTGGCTGATTATCTGATATCATCTAAATAATAAAGGGTATTGATAGAAGAAAGCATATTGTGGAAAAGGGATCTTCGTGATCTCACATTTCAATCAAATGTCTCCTTAATTCATTATCATTTCAGCCGAAAGACGTCCACTGCTGGACATAGGCCTCCACGAAGCACCGCAATTCTAACCGGTTCTGTGCTACTCGCATCCAGCGGATTCCTGCGGCCTTCACAAGGACAGCGGTCCACTTTATAGGAGGCCTTCCAACGGTATGCCTTCGGGTATGCGGTTGCAAACTTTCAGGCTCCTGCACCTGTTCTGCAAGCAATGTGCGCTGCCCACTGCCACTTAAGTTTGGCAAGTCTTCGGGTTATGTCGGTTTCATTGGTTCTCTTGCGGATGTTTTCAATTCTGATTAGATCACGTAAAGAAACTCCAAGCATAATCGAGTCATAATGCAGTCACTCTACTCCAGGACTCGTCTGCTCCACCGGTCATCAGTCCTTCGACAAACATGGCCAGTCCACTGCCACTTCAGTTTGCTTAATCTGCAAGTTAAGTCATATCGGTAACTGGAAAAGCCCAATCCGACATTCTTAAGTCGGCGTTATTTATCTGAACCAATGTGAATCATAAAATTATCGGACATTTAAACTATAAAATAATGAGGAAGCATATAAAAGATTATCTGTCGGAATACATAGTACCTATATAAGTATGGTATAAGTAAGCACCTACTTTGTAGATAGATCTACGTTTTTATGTTATTTCGTAGAAAAATATAGCCGTCATTGGAAAGGAAATATCATGGTAGGTACGGACGCCAACGCCAACCACATCAAGCTACCCGAAACTGTCAAATTTTCCCAATCAATATTGAACCTGATGATTTAGCTATAAAGTTGAAAAGAAAGACAGATTGTAGTAACTTGATGTGCTGGCGTCTAGGTCTGTACATAATCAAAGAACAAACGAACCGTGTTAAGTTTACTGTAATAATGAGCTGCTAACTCGCCTAATTGCAAGATATTAGCGATGCGAAATGCTAAAGAATGCTTTGTAATCTTGCGGGGTTCTGTGTAAATATTTATCAATGTAAATAAAATTTAATTTTGAACCTTAGACAAATCATTCATTCCCGATACTTTTTTGACTGAATGTCAACAAAATATTAACAATTAAAACAGTCTTTTTAGGCGTTATGAGCACGATTTTACTAAGGTCTTCTAAAAACTGAGTTAATGTGCCTTTCTTCGTATTCCTTTGTCAGTTTTGCTATACCTAGCTTTTTCGTTGAGAATACTTTTTCTTCTTCTTCCCTTTGAACCGCAATTTGTCTTGTGCCGTATCGTAGCTTGATATATTAGTCATTATCATTTGTAAAAATAATAACAAAGTTTGAACCTAAACGGCATTGCAATCTGTTATTCCATGCCTCTACTAAATTAGTGCTTCTGTGCTGTTCTTTGTAACTACACCATTAAGCAATCCTGTCCTGCCATCAGGCTCCAGCCACTGTTGACTGTTCAACAAAATAGTCGTTCAACTTAGTAACTGGCTCAGCTGGTAAACTGTTTTCCATTACTGACAAGACAACCAACCATCTTCTATTTCATGTGACGGAAGATATGCCAGACACATGCGCATAAGTTTATGTAGCTATTACTCATTCTAAGTATTATATTTTTTATGTTGACAATTTACGTGGTCTTATTTATTTCCCCCACATAAACCTTATCCGTCACAAGTTTATGTAAAAGAGATACAATCACAATTATGTCGCAAGATTAATACAAAAAGACAGACATAGTGTCCAGCTGGCTGCACTAGCTCTATTGTTTATTATAACTGGTTGGTGTTCGCTCAGGTAATTTTTTTGCAACCCTTCGCGCCCGGTTGTGCTTCGAATTTGAAATAATATAATAGATAGTTTGTGAAGTTAGGGCTTGTAGTGTTAGGGCGTGTAGAGTTAGAAGCTTGGTTCTACATGAGATCTGAATATCTGATAACTTTTTGACAGTGCAAGCCATATGGTCTCATCTTGGCAACATTTTACATGAAAAGGTCACTGGAACGTTGCGGTCGCTCTATCGGTTGAAAAATGTTCTCCCATCACATATTAAGGCATTGCTTGTACAGTCCCTTATCTTCCCCATAATTGACTATGGCGATGTGTGCTACTATGACCTGAATGCAGATGTCCTCAATAAACTTGACCGACTTCTTAATAGCTGCATTCGATTCGTTTTCAATCTCCGCAAGTATGATCATGTATCCGCACATCGATCGCTTTTAAAGTGGTTACCTATACGGCAGCGCAGAGCGTTGAGGGCTTTGACAACCCTATTTTCTATCCTTCACAAACCCACTTCTCCTTCTTATCTGACTTCTCTGTGTCAATATTTATGCTCTGCACACAGCAAGAATCTTCGGTCAGAGAATAATCGTCTTCTTCGTTGTCCTTCTCATCGCTCTGGTTTTATAAAGTCTTCTTTCTTTGTCCAGGCGGTTTTCCTTTGGAATGTGCTCCCTCAGAATATCAGGACGGTAACCAATCAGTTCACATTTAAAATGAAAGCTCGAGAATATAGATGCTGGCGGGAAACATTCCGAATCATTCCCGTCGAATACTTCGGAAGTATTCCGAAATATTCCGAAACTTTGGGAATATTTCAACTGTCAAAAAAAAACCAGGAAAATCGACCTTGCTACCTATTTCGCGCTTGGAAGTTGTAAATTATATTATCTTTAGTTGTGTTGTGAGCGGTAGGTACTTATATTAAGTTTATAGTTGTGCTTGTGAGTGCACGTCGCATCCAATAAGTAGGCACCTATCTAAAAACAAAAGAATAAAAATCCTGTTATTCGCAGGCTAACATATCTACCTATAAAAATATCAACATATACTTAACTAGCTTTTGCCCGCGACTTCGTCCGCGTGAAATTTCATCTTCCCCGCGTTCACCCTCTTATGGGTTGAATTTCGAAAAATCCTTCCTTATTCCTTGTCTACATTATAAAAGGAACCTCTGTGCAAAATTTCAGCTTTCTAGGTCCAAGGGTTTGGGCTGGGCGTTGATGAGTCAGTCAATCAGTCAGTCAGGACTTTTCTTTTTATTTATATATATATATATATAGATTTTCCTCTAAAAATTTCGAAAATGTAATCTAATTATCATTTATTTAGATAAATAAGGATTCGGGTCAATTTTCAAGTTTATTAACCAAAAAACAAATGATTAGGATGTTTCATATAAACTGTATTCCCGCTTTTCACCCCCACAGGGGTGGAATTTCCAAAAATCGTTTGGGATATGTTCATTACTTGACTCAAAGATTATTTATACCAATTTTCGAGTTAATCAAGCCATGCAGTAAAATCCTCGCCTGTATAATTAACTACCCCTTTTCACCCCGTTAAGGGTAGATTTTCGAAAAACCCTGATACACGTCATTCTTTATTTTTGATCTTAAGTATAAATACTGAGTTTCGTTAAAATTCTTCCATACAAATTTTGACGCCCCCCAATCCCCCTTTAGGGGGTAGTTTAGAAAAACAAAAAATGCCAAACTTCATAATTTACTTACATAAGTATTCGTGCAAAGTTTCAAGTTTATTAACTGAAGGAATAAGATTTTTCATACAAACGAAATCCCCCCTTTTCACCCCCTTAAAGGTAGAATTTCCAAAAACCCCTTCTTAGTGCTCCCCTACATTATAAAAGGAAGCCGTGTGCAAAATTCCACATTCCTAGACCCAGTAGTTTCGGCTGTGCGTTGATATGTCAGTCAGTCATTCAGTCAGTTTCTCCTTTTATATATATAGATAGATAGATAAATCCCATTCAATAAAATAAACATTTATATTTTACTTACGTATGTGCCACTGAACAATATTAACTCGCCCACCAGCACCACACCACAAACAAACACGTTTATTCCCCATTGAATTATTCGGGCGAAACATTGAAACATTCGGAAACATTCGATTGCGGGGTATGAATCTTTCTCGCGCGGGCGAAAACTTCTTAGGGGAGCATCTCCCCTCTTGCCGCACCCCACACCGCCATCGCCTGCACGCAAGCAAGACTCGGCGGAAACATTCGATTGCGGGGTATGAATCTTTCTCGCGCGGGCGAAAACTTCTCAGGGGAGCATCTCCCCTCTTGCCGCACCCCGCACCGCCATTGCCTGCACCTGCGCGCACGACTCGTGGCAGTCGGGCGCGCGCGGCGCGGCAATGTAGTCTTTGGGCGCGGCGCCAGCGCGGCGGCAGCAAGCAGAGGGGCAGAGCCGGCGGCGATCGACGATCGATGCAAAATGTGATTTTTCAGCAAAAAAAAATAAAAATCTTAATTAAACTCATTTTGAATAATTCTGACTTAAAGAAACTTTCCCAGAAGTATTCCGGAATTATTCAGAATGTTTCAGAAGTTTTGCAACTATACTCGAGAACACATTCACAAGAAGTTGGCAGATTCGTCTCAAGATTAAGTTGTTGCAGGTTTTTTTTGTTTAACTCTCATAACTTTTTTTATTTTATTATATTTTGTTGTATGTATGTATCTAAGTATTTATTCTTATATTCTAGTTATTTTCTAAGTTGTTTTCTGTATTTGCACCTACTGTGTATTGTCTCTGCATCACCCTAAGGTAGACTGGTAGAAAATGCCCAAGGCATTAAGTCCGCCTTTGTACAGTTTTTACTTGTGCATAAAGTTTAATAAATAAATAAATAAAATAAAAAATAATATGTTTTTGGTGTGGGATTTCACTTATTTTTGTAAGTTGCTTGACACATTTTTTTTCCATGTTTTAGAATTGTTTTGTTGTTTGAGTACCTACTAATACCTGAAATTTGGTATGTAAGCTACATACCAAATTTCAGCCTTTACTTCAGGAAGTACCCTAAGAATTTTGATGATCATCCAGTGAGTCAGTGACGAAATCGGGGTTTTTAGATATCAATGAAATCTAAAGTCTATGCAATTAAAACTTAAAATGTTTCATAAGTCCACTATTGACATCATACCTCGAGAATTTTATTTATCTAGTAGGTATAATCCAAACCCACGTTATGAGGGTAGGCCTAGGCAGTGCCCTTGCGCTTCGCTTCGCTGCACTATACCGTGCCCCCAGATTTCTTAAGTATGATTTTATAATATTGTAACGTTTGTTTTATATTTTTGATACATTTTATTTAAATTGTCATTACCTCCATTAAAACTATGATTCGACATTGTACAAAATTTTTAAATACCTAAACTACTTTCGTCTTATGTATTTCAAACACTGTATACATTTAAGCACTTTTTATGTCGACCGTACAAGTTGAAAACAATAGAAAAGAGAAAAAAAAAAGTAAGTACCTAATCATATTTTATCGCATTCAAGGTACTCAGGGAATAACCCGCTGTACCTATCCATTGGGTCATTCGGCCAGTGCAAGCAAGTTTAATGTCATATTAGCCGTCAGCATCATCAGCCATAAGGAGTCCACTTCTTGGTTTAGGTAGGTCTCTCCAATTAAACAAAATATTAGGGATGCGCTGGTGTCAAGGATAGGTGATGTCGAGCGAACGGTGAGACATGTAGCAATAGGAAGCAATATTATGAACACCTTTTTATACACCATGTTTCTGGCAAATAAATATTCTACACTTCTATTCAATATGAACTTCCTCGAAATACGTGCGAAATCGAGGACTAACTAGGTACTTGCTGTATGAGGCCCAAGATTAGTTCGTCAAGGCTCAATGGACAACGGGTCGACATCAGCCGTTACGAATTACAATGATCGGCACAATGAGACATTTTACTCTAATTCCACTTTAAAGTCCGTGTCACGAAAGAAGTCTCGTAGACGTGGCGCCACTGTCTGGCGACTTATATAATGATTTATTTATTTATCTTGACATCATAACAGGCAAATAACAAAATGCACATTCTTCCTTATAGAAAGGTGTGTGAGGTAGGAGGGTTGTTATACAGCATCATATTGTAGTCTTTGGTTGCAGGACTAGGAATGTTCCAATTATTGCCGCGGGACTTCTTTCGTGAAACGGACTTTACCTTTGGATTAGGTATAGGTTCTTCTTTGTTAATTAAATAGGAGGCTTTTTGCCAATTTCCATTCAAAATTATTAATACTCAATTTCCATAAATAGAACTTCCCTACCTACCTATTTGCAAACAGGTTTGACCTAACTATGAGCGAAACTTCGTGCTGTTTTTTTCAAGTTGGCGGTTATTGAGGCGCGGAAGGTGTGTCCAATGGAAAATTTCTTGTAGGTTCTAGATAAGATCGTATCCCTTCGGCAAAAACATGTTATTTTATTTGCAAATACTTGTACCTAATCGCGACCTATTTCTAAATCTGATAAAATGCGCAAAAATTTCGACACTATTGGAGTTAGATATAGTTATGCCATCGAACTCAAATATATTACATATAGCAATTTTTTTTCAGATAATTGGCGCCGATTCCCTTGTTCACAAACTAAACTTTTAAGTTCAGTACATCTTTTTCTTTTTATTTCATTATGAAAAGGACAGAAGATAAATATTAGTTTAGTCCTGTCAAATTAGACAGCGCCTAACGTAAATTGACGTATTCTTAGTAGCCATGTTTTTAATCACGTCTAAACTTGCTATGGAGTAGGTACCTATCTTAATTTGACAGGACTAAACTAATATTTATCTTCTGTGAAATAGAAAGAAAAAGATGCACTGAACTTAAATTTAGTTTAGTTTGTGAACAAGGGAATCGGCGCCAATGAGTGGGTGTGACCACTCCATGATTCCTTACTTCGAAACCGCGCCAATTCCATAGCTTATTTGCTGATTTGGAAACACGTAGGGACTTAATGAATTTGGAAAGCAAAAGTAAAAGTAAAATAATTTATTTTATTGTTGTTTTATTATTTATTTTTGTATTATTATGTAAAATTTTACACATAAACTACCATTGTTGGAAAGATTAAAACAATCGCTATCAATGTTATATCTTCTAATTTATTATATCATTGTGATTAGGTGTAAAGAACCACGTGGTTCCACGTAGCAACTGCAATACACGTAGTTCCACGTTCCACGTAGCGGGGTACATAAGTATCGTACGTGTTGCCATGTAGATAGTTCTAAAATAGTTACGCTCTTCGGAATTGATGAGTTAATTAAACTTTATACCGGCACCATAATTCAAAGTTTGAATAATTTTGAAGTACCTATATTGCCAATCTATTGGTTCATTATGTTCGAAAAAAAATTCTGCTCAACAACGTAGATAACGCAATGAATGTTGTTCAATTGTTAAAATGAAAGCATTCCTACTACTATTAGTGTGTTACGCAATTACCCCGCTCGCGCTGTGTTAAAAATAGAATACCTTTCGTATATTTAATTTTATATAGACCCTAGACGGAATTGCTACCGTTTAGTATTTTAAGTAGCGAAGGTTTTGTATGAAGACTACACCACGAGGAAACCGACAGGCGACGGGTCAGTTTAGATATTTGCTTGCACTTCTTACATGAATGAGTATAAAACTACCTACTTATTATTCTGTAAAGTTCATTTCATACTTCAATCAATAAATAGTAACAAAGTGACCTACCTCACCGAAAGCGAACTCACTTGTTTTATAAGTACCTAAATAAATGTTAACGACTTCAAAATTTGATTGATTAAAAAGTTCGAATTCACAATAACGTAACTAACATAATTATAATTTATTTATTTTTCACTTCAAGACACAAACATCAGTGTAGCCCTACATATAGCCCACAGTTCCAGATTTGTCAGATCGTCTCTACTTTTCCTAGTTTTTGGAATTGGTAGTTAGAGAGAGCTAGTCTAATTATTACTTAGATGGCTAAATTAGGTATACCTAGTCCCTGGAACTTGGTAGATACGATAGATACTACTCATAAGCATAAACATAATCAGCCTTTAATTTTCCCATTGCTGGGACACAGACATCCTCTCTGTGACAGGAAGTAGGTCGTAGGTAATCCACTAAGCGGGCCCTGTGAGGCTGTGTGGGTTGGTAGATATCACATGTCTTCGAATTTTCATGCCTTGAGAGCAGTATTGATGAAATAATTTACACAAAATAAACTGCCTGCCTGGGATAATAAACTAATAATAAATAAATAAATAAACGTCGAACGTAGGAACTCGTTAGTGGCGACCGTTGCATATGGGCCAGCACTGCTTTACGAAACAACTAAAATACTTACTTCAATGACTGTCTGTAACTTCCTGCAAGATCTCCGACGCCAAGGTTAGATAGGTCCTACCGCTGGTGACTAAGAAATAATGATACCTACTACATAGTAGACAAAGATGACTAACATAATCTCAATGACTTGGTCAACTACGGGGTGCTACGCACAGTACGCACCTGTTCGGCTCGGCATGATTCGGCATAGCCGGGCGGCAAAATCGAATATATGTACTTAGATTATGTTCAGGAAAAACCGACCCGAACATGATTCAAGCGAGGGCACGAGCAGAATGACATCCGAATATGTGTAGTAATTGCTTTGGGTTGGCTTTGTTGTTCAACAAATACTGCCGAATCAAATTTGCCGTCGTGAACACGACGTGTGTAGCACCCTTTATTTTCTTATTTAGGATACTTACATAATTCTTGAGTAATTTTAAGGTTTTTTCTGGCAACCGAAATGAAGCGAAACCATAATTTTACCTTTGTATTTTGTTTTCAGGGGCAATCGGGGGAAACCTTCAAAAAGACCTTCGATAACGCCGAGAAGTGTGCGGTGCGACTCTTACCTCACTAAAACCACCTGCAGACCAGGAGATGTAATCAACTTCTGAAGAGAGCCGGCGCGTTGGAATAACCTCCGACGGCCGCCGCCATGGCCCACGCACAATGGTCCACCTGAAGGACTAAGTGCGGAAACCAATCCCTCTAACATAGACCATGGAAACCACCTTGGTGGTCACCACTATTAGCACATGAGGAGGTCCCGGGGGTAGGTAACTGTGTTAAAAGATACCAGGATTCCCCTTGCGTGTCTGGCTTACCAATTCTCTGTTTGTTTCAATAATCAGCACTGCCGGTTCATTAGGAACCTACTTATCGTAGCGGATTTCAATAATGTTTGAACACATATTTTTTATCCCACCCTAGAGTTTTATTTGGACCATGTTGGATAATCTTCGGGTGGATTAGGGCTCTGCGATAAATTCAACATTTTATTGCATGATAGCGTTTATTTATATTGCACATACTTAGCTCAGGGTTTTCACCTTTCCTTTTTCTCTAATATTTTATTATTTTTTGTCATATATAACTAGGACCCCCGGGGACTGAGATATTTAGGGGTCTTGCTTAGTACCTATATATATGACATGGAAAACATAATACTTCCCACATCAAGTACAGACGCAGCACATCAAGCTACTACAATCTGTCTAGATTTTCAACTTTATCGCTAAAGAATAAGGTTCAAGGTTGATTGGGAAAATTTGACAGTTTCGGGTTGCTTGATGTGCTGGCGTCTGTACCTTTTGTGAATAACCCTTATTATAATTTAATGAGTTAATCAGTTTGATTCAGATTTTTGAGCATAATATCTGTGTTTTGGTGTTGGGAGCTATTGCAAGCCAAGCATGGGAAGTCATCATGATTTTGTTACGTGTATCCTACTAAATGCGAAAGTTTGTGAGGATGAATGTTTGTTACTCTTTGACGCAAAAACTACGTAACGGATTTGGACGTGGCACACAGATAGTTTATAGCCAGTATTAACACATAGGATTTAAGTACTTTTTACCCCGATATTCCCACGGGATCGAAACTTAAGCAGGTGAAACCGCGTGGCGCTGCTAATATTTGAATAACGGTTCTTATTTACTTATTCTTCCTTGTAAATCTATTATTAAGCAAAATATAATTTGGCATACACTTTCAGCGAAGAAGGACACTTCACTTCAACCACCATGCAGCCGATCTGCCGGTCGATTCTGTAAAAATCTCACCGTGAAAACTCAAGTGAAGTGAGTTTGTTTTTGCTAGGAATTGACATTGACACTATTGACAGCTCACTGTTAAGGGTAAGACCGTCCAACGCCCTAAAACCGCTGCAATCTAGGCAACGTCTGGTTCAAATTCCACTTAGGTAATTACCTACCCAGAGTGACTCACAGTTAATTATTTAAATCAAAACACTGATGATCATTCACAATACGCCTGATCTGATTAATATAAATCATTCATTACATTTTGACTAGTCTATCATATAAATATGTAGATTTTATCGTCAACGCTATCGTAATCAAAATATTGACAACCCTGGCCACTCACGCCATATATTTGACGAAATTTAACTTATGGATCTCACAGCAAGTTGTTCAGTGTCCTCTGCGATCTCGACCTAGCTTCTCTACCTTGTGGTAAGTACCCTCATGTACCTAAGTGTGAACTATATTTTAGTGCCCTTATTCATATCAGCGGGATTGTGTAATACACTAACAGTAGTAATTGGCTTTCATTTGACAGTTGAACAACATTGATTGCGAATTTTTTGAACATATTCAAAATGATTCAGATTGTTATTGATAGTGTGTTTCGCAATTAGGGTACGGGTTTGCGTAAATGTACAGACGCCAGCACATCAAGCTACTACAATCTGTCAAATTTCTTTAATAGATTTTCAACTTTATCGCTAAAGCTTATGGTTCAAAGTTGATTGGGAAAATTTGACAGTTTCGGGTAGGTGGATGTGCTGGCGTCTGTACCTTTGATAACGCGTATTTTGTTTGTTAGAATCGTAATTTAATTAGGAAGACTCGTGTTCCCAAGTATCGGTTCTTGTGAGTTGTGACTCCTAAAAGCAGAGACCGCACAATGTTAGGTTAGGATCTATTTTCTGTAAAAATCTCACCGTGAAAACTTATATGTGAAGTGAGCTGTCATTCCAGCATTGACACTATTGACAGCTCACTTCAAACTCACTTCACCTTCCCTTTTCGCGGTGAGACTTTCAGAATAAGTCGGCTGTATTGGGGAGTGCGTAAGATGTTGTTTGAAAATTATTGTAACGGAATTTTGGTTTTCGTAAGATTGACCTAATTGACCTCTCCCCTGCAGAATGCCGTTTGTTAGTAACGATTTGGCACTTCCGCTTTCAGTGGAAAATTAACGATATTAATATGGTCACATACAGTATACATAGATCACAGCAAAAATTGAATGAGCAAAGCAGACATTTCTAATTCATTATACATTCTTCCTAGTGATCTGCATTTCACTCCCCCGTAGCGAACAGCTAATCTAGCCGGATTTCCTCCACATAGTTCACATCACCGCGATCCACTGTCAATGAACGCTGGAAAGTGCACTCGACAGCTCCAGTTCCGCTGATACCGGTCGATGAACCCGAGGAATGCGCAAGCGCACGCCACGCGTTCAATGTCTGCACTTTTGCGCACCGCAAATATTGGACCTTTGTTGATTTTGTTTGTGTTTTTAGGATTTCGTGGTCTTCTACATTGTTTTATTCAGATGCTTTAAAATAATCACTCAATACTTGTATTTTGATCCCACGGCACTATTGTCTATCGACTATCATAGATAACATAACGTAGGAAAAAACCCTAGATTTCTTATCTTATCAAGCATGAGATTTATTTTAAACTAGCTTCCACCCGCGGCTTCGCCCGCGAGGATGTCGATAAAAACTATCCCATGTCCTTCCCCAGGATGCTTTCGATAAAGGACGGATTTCGATAAAATTTGGCAGTAAGATAGATTATCTTACTGCCAAATTTTATCGAAATCCGTTCAGTGGTTTAGGCGTGAAAAGGTAACATACAGACAGACAGACAGACTTAGTTACTTTCGAATTTATAATATTATTATAATTCGAAGTTACTATAAAGTACCTAGTTAAATTATAGTGTGGATAAGGTAGAGGAACCAATCATGGACGGTTTAAGAATGAAAACGGTGTTTATTTGCATTTATTGCTTCTATTCTTTTGGTATTGGAAGAAAAGGTTATATCCGTAAATAAAACATGTTTTTTATAATCGATATATTTGGCACAGTAAGTTCCACCAGGGTTTACTTTTGAGAAATTTTAAAAATCAAGACCCCTTATCGAGGATCTGTTATGAACAGTTGAATTCTTATAATGAACACCCATTCATAAACAGTATCTAGTCTTGGACACCTAGTGTTGAACACTATCTAGTCTTGGACACCTAGTGTTGAACATTTTATTAACAATTTTTACGCATCCATACTCAAATAATAACATCAAAAATATGTTCGTACATATCAAAATTTTAAACATGGTAATTTTTTGGCATGGTAAGTAGGTACTTGTTTGCGTCCAATGTCCAAACCTATTGACTATCATAATTTTACATACCGCAGGTATTAATTTCTGTCAGCATAAGATTTATTATAGGAAGCCAGGAATGAAGATAATAGCTCTAAATCTCTTCAAAGGATTTGAGTCTATATATTTTAGGCCCCCTATCTCGCTACCTACTAAGGATAGTCGACCCCCCCACGTCAGTGGTAGGTAACACTTTAATCTTAAACTGGCCTAGGCCTAGGAATACGAGGCCAGCTTATGCTGGTTTTGTTACCACTGACATGCGGTCGACTGTACTGCCGTGCCAATCCAATACACTAACTTTTGAAAACAACATGTGAGATTTTTGACGATATCAGTTTTCCAGCATGTTTTTAAACCTTAATTTTAACGTTGTACAGTGTTAATTAGCTTGCCATAATTTATCTTGCAAAATATACATTGAAATGAAAAAAAACTTTTTTACAAAAAAAAACAACCGACTTCCAAAAAACACTACTTATAAAGTGAAAAATAACTTTAATTTCGGAAGTCGGTGTCTTTGGATCTGTATTTTAGTTTCTTTGCCACCGACTTCCGAAATTAAACTTATTTTTCACTTTGTAGTGTTTTTTGGAAGTCGGTTGTTTTTTTTTGTAAAAAAGTTTTTATTTTTCACTTTTTAGTGGGTCAGTTAGTCATTTATCTAATTTACAATAGCTTTTACAAAATATTGCTTTTCCCGATGCAGGGACGTTAATTGTTGAGGAGTTCTCCTGGTAAGAACCAGGAGAACTGGAGCTGAGAAGTCACCCTCAGCTCCACTTCACCATAAGCATTGTGACGAGCATAAATTGCTTAGCAACCACATTAAAGCACCTAATCGAATCGTAACCCGTGAAATGCTTATTATTGAGTAGTTCCGATGGCCATCTGTGGTCTTCATCATCAGTTCCACATCACCAAATGGTGCTTTCCGAAAGCAAATGCACGAGTTACTATAAAAAATACCCAAATAGCTATAGGTGTGCCTATAAAATTTGAGGGTTTCACTTGATTTCCATGGGATTCCCTCATCAGATTCCGAGTTGGTGACAATGGGACCACGTCGAGACCATACCCTTTCAAACAACAAAAGAATTTTGACAATCGGTCCACAATTGGTGGAGTAATCGCGTAACAAAAAAAAAAAAAAAATACCGTCGAATTGAGAACCTCCTCCTGTTTTAAAGTCGGTTAAAAACTGTTGGTCAGGTGTAGGTACTAAGCAGACTTATAGAAACTGATTGGGCGTTATTGAGCTAAACACCTGTAAGTTGAGTTACAGTCTTTTGGATTGGCAAAGAGAATATAAATCGTCGTTGGGCACGGCAGTGTATCTTTGCTATAAGCTGTATGCTGCTATGGCGTGAAAATTATTACAAAGACGTGGGAAATAAAACTAGGTTAGGTACTAGGTACACATTGTTAAGAAATTATAATACCTACATTTTATTTTGTTACAGATCTCAACGAAAATCAAAAACCATGTCTCTCGATGAGGTAAGTTTCCATTTTCCACTAATCTCCTAAAATCAGCTTGATTAGATAAAGTCTCGGACATTAAGTCCACCGACAATAACCTAGGTAAGTACTTCATAATTTGCTAATATTAACACTCATAGATAGTAGGTATTATTCATCGTGCATAATCAGCCTATAATGTTCCCACTGCTGGGACACAGGCCACCTCTCTTCAACCTCTTGAAGTGTGCCATGCCTGCCCGGTGCGGGTTCGTGGATGTGATATGTCTTCGAATTTTTGGTTCTAGGACATGCCGCGGATGGATGTTCTACAATAAAATTTAATTTTGTTAATAGAAAACGAACAGCTCTTTTATCAGATAAAATTTCAGTCGACAACATCCATCGGTTTTTACCTACTTACGTAAATATTATTAGTAGGTACCTAGCTACTTTACAAATAAACAATATATGATACGATAATTACTTAAGATAAATTATCAAGGTACGAACTTTAGAATTTATTCCTTTTAAATCACTGCACGTGAAAATATTTTAAGTAATAGGTATACAATTTTTATTATCTCTGATAAATCACTTTTGGGGTACCTACGTGCTAAGCACCTTACAATATTATCAAATTAGGTATCAATATAATTTGTCAAGTTTGACGATCTAATCTTTATAGCTGAATATCATTAAAAATACCTTATAAGAAATAACTAGCGGCGCCACGCGGTTTCACCCGCGTTAATGTCGATTCCGTGGGAACATCTGCATCGGGATAAAAAGTAGCCTACATGTTAAGCCAGGGTGTCAGCTACCTCCATCCAAATTTTATCAAAATTGGTGCAGTGTGAAGAAGTAACAAACATATAAACACACACAAACTTTCGCCTTTATAATATTAGTGTGATGGATGGCATGACTTACGATAAAGAATTTGAATTTGAATACGCAATTAGGGTGCCGCACCCTAATTAACTCACTTTCAAACACATTCTTTATCATTTTGAAGGATATTTTAAATAATCCATTCATGTTTTCGAATTTGGTTTGCTCAACAACGTACGTACTTACGCAATGAATGTTGTTGAACTGTCAAAATGAAAGCTATTGCTACTTTTAGTGTGTTACTCATAGATATAGATACACCTAGATAACGCAAGAGCAACTACTTCGCGTGCCAAAAATCGCACCAGCTTACGATAAAATACATAAAAAAAAAAAAGGTTCCGACGAATTGAGAACCTCCTCCTTTTTGAAGTCGGTTAAAAATCATAAGCCGCCACTTTCGCGCTCAGTCCTGTGTACTGCTGGCTGGGTAAGCGTGAGCGAGAGCGCGAGCTTGTGACGTCATAGTAGGTAGTTAAAAAATGGCACGCTTGGTTTTCATACAGTTCGTGATACTTGCGTTATCTAGGTCTATATAATATACTAGCTTCTGCCCGCGACTTCGTCCGCGTGAAATTTCTTGTACCCCCACCCCGTCGCGTCGCAACACTTCGTATTCGCTTACCGTTCACTCTGAGTTTTTTTCTTTTTGCTCGGCTCCTAAGGGTCATAGCGTGATGTTAAATAGCCTATAGCCTTCCTCAAGAATTGGGCTATCAAATGCAAAAAGAATTCAAATCTGACCGGTAGTTAAAGAGATTATCGCGTTCAAACAAACTCTTCAGCTTTATTATTAGTGTAAAAACTCTATGGCCCATAACTCCTTAATAGGTACGGACGCCAGCAGGTCAACCTACCCGAAACTGTCAGATTTTCCCAATCAACCTTGAACCTTATGTTTTAGCAATAAAGTCGAAAATCTATTAAAGAAATCTGACAGATTATAGTAACTTGATGTGCTGGCGTCTGTACCAACTCTTAACATCTTACACTTAAACGAAATATCCGATTGAGATGAAACAAAAAGTATTTTACTTCTTCATAAATACTCTTGATAACATAATGCTTAATTTCGATAAAGATTAATATTACGATACATATTTAACGTAGTTTTTTTTTCTTCAGACGATTTAATAATTATTTTGAACACAAAATCGGTTATTGTGATTAAACCATGATAGCTAGATATATGTTCTCGCGGACTTTTTTGTAGGTCTTAATGGGCTCTACAAACCCGTAGTACATTATTTTGTTCTATTGTCAATAGTTTTTGCAGCGCACGCAAAAATAGGTTTTCGATTTTACACCTTGTGTTACAAAATAGCAATTTTATTACGGATCCCTAATTTTGAAGAAAAAAAATATAGCCTATAGCCTTCCTCGATAAATGAACTACCCAACACTAAAATAATCATTCAAATCGGACCAGTAGTTCCAGAGATTAGCGCGTTCAAACAAACAAACAAACAAACAAACTCTGCAGCTTTATAATATTAGTATAGATCTGTGGTGTTATTAGATTGCCCTGGTGCTTAATAATGGAAATATGAAACCGTCGCCATTAAGGTATTACCTATCGGCTCTTTGAAATAGACATCGGACAGTTAGAAATGAAGTTTTAATTGCTAGGGTATACCATTACTCTCTGATCCAATTACCGACGGATCAATTGAATATGAATTGCTCGGAGTCATTGACTTCTCTTCACCTAGCTCGATTGATTTTCTAAAGAGCCTGCCATACGGTTGTTTACTAATGCGGATTCTTAGAACAGACAACAGCGTTTCACCCAAATTATTTTAGAATTACTAATTGTTTCTCTTCGAAATTATTTTTAAGTTTGTGACTTGCTGTTTTCAAATACCACCCATATAGCCTATGGGGTAGCATATAGAGGTCATATTTCTCAAAATATCATCGTATTTTTTTCAGCAATTCACCAGCGTTGCCGGCACCGTCAGGAACTGGAAGACTACCCCCAGCAACGATGAGAACCTCGCGCTGTACTCCTTGTACAAGCAGGCCACCATCGGCGACGTCAACATTGGTAATTAGATATTTACGGTTTAAATGAGAACTTCATGACTTTAGGACCCGAAGGGCAGGGAACAGCAAAAGCGCCTAAATATTCTAACTTCACTCATATGACTTGTCTGGCGAAAGTGAATGTTCTAAATCTAAGGCCCGCTAAATACTTTTAGCGAAAAATGAATTAAACATAACGTTCTGTTTCTGTCAATCGTTTCAAGATGATCGAGACAAAATTAATTATATTTGTATAGGTTAAGCGCTAAACGCGTTTAATGGTTTCTGGTTGGTGGTGCAAGTGGGCTTAAATGGCGAACCTATTGTTATTAACCCAGCGGGCACACAGCCAAAATCTGCTACTAAGTATTTTCTTTTGGAAAAAAGCTAAAAGTACTTTGGCTGACCCGGAAATCAAACCTGGAGCCTACGCTCAGCTGCATGTGACCACTAGAGCAAATGAACTGTAAAAGCCCCTACCTGTTTTAAAATGATGCAGGAGAGTAGGGAGATATATTATAATACATCCATCATTATCATTAAGAATTGACAGAATGCTTTGGAGTGTTAGAGAGTATACTACTTCCTAAATAAATAAACAATAAATACTGTTAGCCTGCATCATCCCATTGCGGGGCAAAGGCCTCTCCTCATGACTTCCAGCTCTTTCGATCTAGGGCTCGTAAGGATCGCTGGTCGTATGTTTTTATGTTTTGTCGTCCCGCCAATATCTTCTACGGGGTCTACCAAGACGTCTTCTAGCTGTGTCAGGGCTACACACAGTGGTTATTTTGGTCCTTAGTTCATTGGGCATACGGAAGACATGGCCAGTCCAGTCCCACTTCAGCTTAGCGGCTTTTTCATAAACGCCAGTCATCTGTGTTCTGGACTGGAGTGCAGTGTGGTCTTGCAAATATGGTTATCTACTTATCTCTTACATCATTAAATTCATAACCGAATGTATTTTTTCCAGCTGAGCCTAGCGGTTTAGTGGAAAAAGCCAAGTTCAAGGCATGGACCGGCCGCAAGGGAATCTCCAAGGCTGATGCCAAGCAGCAGTACATCGACTTGGCCGCAAAACTGGCCCCCAAATACGCATAATTATGTATAAGGACACTTCTTAATTTTATATAAATTATTATCAATAAACGCTTCACACTTTAGTTAACATGATTTTCATTTGAATGCCTATTGTTTTACTATGAAAGTAATATCAAGCAATCAATCAATCATTCATTGTGTTAACATTACAGCACCCTAATTGCGTAACACACTATTACCTACTCTCAATTTGAATAATTTTGAAGCATATTGCTAATCCATTGCTCCATATGTTCGAAAAATGTGTCTGCTCAACAACGTAAATAACGCAATGAATGTTGTTGAACTGTCAAAATGAAACCCATTGCTACTGATAGTGTGCTGATGGTTACTTACAGATAGTATAATTGTTGTCTAAATTATGTGCACTATGCTTTGCCAATATATGGCGTACAAATAAGATTTGTTTGCAACTCATATCTGTATCAATTCATGATACAGATATGAATTGCAAACAAATCTTCTGTAGTACCTTTCCTAATTAATGAGGTTAGTTAATTCCCTACTCTTAACACAATAGCTGCATTATCAGCCTATAATGTTTCCACTGCTGGGACACTGGCCTCCTCTCAGTGAGAGGGCGTGGGCCGTAATCTACCACGCCGGCCCAGTGCGGGTTGGTAGATGTCACATGTCTTCGAATTTTTACTTCTGGGACATTTGAGAACAGTGGTGATTAATTCACATCGTCATCATCTGCCTGCCTTTTCCCAACTATGTTGGGGTCGGCTTCCAGTCTAACCGGATACAGCTGAATACCAGTATTTTACATGGAGCGACTGCCTATCTGATCTCCACAACCCAGTTACTGGGTAATACGATACCCCTTGGCAAGACTGGTTGTCAGACTTTCGGGCTTCTGACCACCCGTAACGACTGTCAAAGATCCACGAATGACAGCCGGGACCAACGGCTTTACGTGCTTTCCGAGGCGCGGAGGGGTCACGGTATGTAAAGATGGCCACCCATCCACAGACCAACCGCGGCAAGCTTAGCTTAACCTGATCGATCGACCTGTGCGGCTGTATTTAGCCACGGGCCCATAATTATTTACACAAATTAAAGCGCCTGCCTGGGTTCGAACCCCGGCCTACAACTCGTAAGTTGGGATCTTTACCCTAATTTGGCTGTACCCTAATCGGGTAAAATGAAAGTGCTGTAATGCTGTGACACGCTTCCAAATTTTTTGCTCTTGCACAGTTGCATGTAAGAATTAATGAAATGAAGAAAATGTGTAAAATTTATTTAGGTGGTCACGCAAACGCTAGAATTCGTTCTGTTTTATGGACAACAGTCTCTTCAACAAAAGACCCGGACATTCTATATTTTATTATTTTTCTTAGATAGATTAGATTTCCTGCATTTACGACGGGTACATACAGTGGTACTGTTTTATGGACAACAGTCTCTTCAACAAAAGACCCGGACATTCTATATTTTATTATTTTTCTTAGATAGATTAGATTTCCTCCTAAGAATTTACGACGGGTACAGACAGACAGTGGTAAAAATCGCGTTAAGAAAACCACTCTGACCACCTACTTACGACTTAAAGGATTGCATAAAGGTACTATCAAAATGTTTACCATGTACTGATGTGCTGACTGTACCACTCTAACAACTTCCCTGCTGGCTCCAACGTCACTACCACAGAACATGTAATGGTCACTACATTTTTAATTATTGTGTACTGTTGCAAATACGGCATCACAGAGCAGCATGTCTTAAAATTCCAAGACATGAGACCTCTACCAACTCGCACTGGGCCCGCGTGGTAGAATATAGATTTAAAGCCCACTCCCTCTCGAAGATAGGAATCCTGTGTCCCAGCAGAAGGGACATAAAACTATTAAGTTGTTGCAAATACACGGGATGGAAAGTTGAAGCGGCCCCTGGAGAGGTACCCAAAATAGTGATGTTATCAATTTTTTGGGTTCCGTACCAAAATGGTAAAAACGGAACCCTTATGGTGAGACTAAGTCTGTCCGTCTGTCTGTCTGTCACAGCTGGATATCTCAAGAACTACTAATACTATCAACTTGAAATTTTGAGGAGTTTTAGATGACGTTTGCCCAACTATTTTGTAAATAAGAAGGAAATAAAAATATATGTATGTTTTTGGCAACAGGGACTGAAAGGGGGTCTGAAAAATTCTAGGGCATGTGAGATATCATATGAAAGAGCGCAGTTTGCACATTCTCAAACATTTTTTCTTTATTTTTAGGCCTCATAGTTTTCGACTTTTGATGAAAAATGTAAAAAAAATACCTCCCCTCCCCCCCTTATCTCCGTAGTTTGCAAAGATAAAAATCTGAAATATTCTATGTGATAGAAGTTTATGTAAAGATTACAGGAAAAATAAAACGAAGTCTCTAAGTAGCACACTTTTTTAGAAATCATCAACAAAAGTTACATTAGTTCCACTATCGGTCAAGAGATGGCGCTGACATTAAACTGCAATATTCTACATCGCAGTGCACAGTGTTAAAATTCTCTGATGAATATAGGCCTCGCTGATGAAAATTTAAAAACATATATGATGGTACGGAACCCGCGGTGCGCGAGTCCGACTCGCTCTTGCCCGGTTTTTTTACTCAAAGGAAACACAAGATTCACAAAAGTAAACTCTCTAAAACAGTAAAACTGCATTCAATTATGTTGGAAAGTCGTTTGAAAATTTTCAGACACTAAAAATTAAATGAATACGAGCAAAATACATTACAAAACGTAAAAATGATTAGGTGCATTCTGCTTTCAAATCACATCTCATATTTCCTAAAAAATCCCATTCCATAATTATCAGCCATGTTCCAATAAGGAATATAAATTCCCAACACTATTCCCAAATTGCATAGTGCATCCCTGTCATTTCTTGCTGTCATGCATGTCAATGTCAAACTCAATAATAAATGTCAAATCAAATAATTTCGGGGAGTCATTTCAGGCGACAAACTTTTTTGAGGTGAATTTTATTACTATTACATTATTGTATTTTTTACTGATCAAAGATATCATACGATAAGGATAACATTCGCATTACGTGGTTAATGATAGCCGATTCGTCACCACATTTTTTATTATTTTTATGCTCGTTTGAGTTGTGCTTGCTAACGTCTTTAGCACGACGACGACCAGTGGACCAGTTCCTAACGAGTTCTCGTGCCGACCACACGCTTCTGTTTAACTGTAAGTTAGTGACGTGTATTTCTGATTACAGTAGTAAAATATCTTGAAAGTACATCAATTTGTTCAAATAATAATTTGGTACTTCATTTGTTTTCAATACTTAGATCAATTGGAATCTTGTCATTTCTTTTTCGAATTTTAACTTTTTTATGAGGTTAAGTGTCATTTTATTCAGCCGGCTATCACGTTGTACCCCCAATACCTACGCTTGATCTACAACTGGTGTTTTAACAATACTATTTGTGTTTTTAGGTTAGTTAGCTGTATCAACAATCACCATGTCTCTCCAAGAAGTGAGTATTTTCTTATATTTATTTATTGTTAACCATTAAGATTAAGCTTCCCCTAAGACGACCCACTGACCTTAACTTTTTGTTTTTTCACTTGCTACCGGCCAGTTTGTCATTGCGAACAAAATGTTAATTTTTTTTATTTTGTAGCGACTATAAATAGTTTGCAGCTACTTATGTGCTTCATGCGTTAGTTAGCAACTGTTTCAGAAAGTGAAAAGTCCATTTACCTACATTCATGAGGTGAAATTATTTATTAGAGAATGACTGGCAACTTACTAGACTTCACATTATCTTTGTCTACCTACTTTAACATTTTTATTTAGATACCCTCTATAAGTACAAAGAATAGGTCAGATTTATATTTGACCTATTTCGTAATTGAATAAGGGTAATGATAAAAGAATTATTTTGTTTTATTTGCTTGGTATTAGATAATAATTATGTGGGTACGACTATATAACTGATTAATTTTGAAGATAGGTACTCTGCACTACTAGCGATGACATGACACATTGTATAATGGCTTGGGAAATAATTAACAATTTTTCTGTTCTTGTTTGTTAACGTTATGGCTTTGTTTGGACCCCAGCCTGCCAGCCAGTTATTATAAATCAAGTGTTATAGCAGTTACAGTAGCTAATATTGTTATCTCAAGTAAAAATATAAATCATTACCACCTAAAGAATGAGATAATAAATATGCGAGATAGGTTGGTATCTATTTTTGTCTGAATAATGACTTTGATTTGACTTTATAAAATATTCCTATGTTTTGCAAAAAAAACGTTCACAACACAACATAATCAACCAAGCCAAGCCAAGCCAAGCAAAAAAAACCAAGTTAAAATAAATTATTATTCTTGTACTTATCCATTTACTTTTTGTGATGATTTGGACTTGTTTGTAACCGATTGGAAGGAGAAGGCACAGCACAAAAAGTGAAAAAAAAGGAAGAGACCTTTGCCCAGCAGTGGGTCAATTAAGGTCAATTGAAAAAAAACTTGTTGAAATTATGTGTACTCTAAGGTCACAGCTGTTGTCATTAGGTCCTGTAATAGAAGCCCCACACATTTTTATTTCCAAGTAAATAATAAAGTTAGTTTCATTAAAAATTATTGCAAGCACAATCATTATTTTGTTGTTGTCCAGACTGTAAAGGGTGTTATCAGCATTATGTATAATTACATATTATTAACCTTGGTGGCGACCTGTCAAGTGAATGACATAAACAGAACTATTTTTACACAGCCTTTCAGTTTTCAAGTTTACATTTAAAAAATTGTACTGTATTTTCTTAAAAACACGACTGATGAAAAAAAAAACTAAAATTTTCTAAGACCCAATATTTTTTTTTAAACATTGCTTCCCATAGTGCCCCTAAGCGTATACCTACTCAAACTCCAAGAAATCCGCCCCTAAGACGACCGACCCACTGACCAACATTTCCGGTACAAGAAAAAAAAAATCTAAGATTCTAAATAAAAAAATGCCCTGGAGTATAAAACAAACAAAACATCACGCCTGTAATCCCCGAAGAGTTAGGCAGAGAGAGAGGCGTGTAAGTAAAAAATACAGATCCTCCCTGCCTGCCCGCAGGGATGTGGAAAGTCAATAAAAAGTTAGCTCAAAGTTTCGCCTTAGTGTCGGCCGGCGTACTTAGTGGTAATACTTATTAGCAATTACTGTCAACAAAATAACATAAACTTCCTAAGTATTAGCACAGTATAAAAACCATACAGTAGGTCGACGCCTTTGATCTCGTGGTAAATGCCGACAACGTCTAGACATTATCGCGACAGCTAGGGTTGTCACTTGTCTCAAGTAAACAATATTAATTTATTTATTTGAGATCAACATCGTCATCAACATTACCTACTATTATCATAAACAATAATTAACAATTATCAAAATATCGTCTTTTTAACCCCCCACGCAAAAACGACGGGGTGTTAAAAGTTTGACGTGTCTGTCTGTGGCATCGTAGCTTCCGAACGGATGAACCGATTTTGAACCGATGGTGAATTAGTCGGAAGTGTTCTTAGCTATGTTTGATGAAAAACGGTTCAAGATGGCCCCCACCACAAAATGGCGGATTACATAATTTTTCACAACTCCCTCAATATGGGTATCAAATGAAAGGGCTTGACTAGTGGAATACTAAACACTATGATAAATTTCAAATCCAAGATGGCCGCCACCACAAAATGGCGAATTACATTTTTTTTTCACAACTCCTTCAATATAGGTAAGTATCAAATGCAAGGGCTTGACAAGTAGAATAATGTACACTATATTGAAAGGGAATGAGGAATATTAAGTAAAACTTGAAAATTATTTTTTTCCTAGATAGATGAGGAAACTGGAGTGATGACTGGTACCTACGACCGCTGAGTTTGACCATTTTTACGAATTGAATTATTCTACTTAACATACGTTTTTCTACATCAGATAGTGTCGCAGTCCCATTTTCAAACAACAGGCCAAACGACATCTATGATGAATAATTACATTGTTTCGCAGCCGCCATCTTGAATTTTAATTTTGACCTCATATTCGCTGTCAGCACCCTCGAAATCTTTGGAAACGACACCCATGACGAAATTTGAAAATTTTCGCAGCCGCCATCTTGAATTTTGATTATGACCTCATATTCGATGTCAGCACCCTCGAAATCCTTGGAAACGACACCCATGATGAAAAAATTTTAAATTTTCGCAGCCGCCATCTTGAATTTTGATTATGACCTCATATTCGTTGTCAGCACCCTTGAAATCCTTGGAAACGACACCCATGATGAAAAATTTGAAAATTTTTGCAGCCGCCATCTTGAATTTTGATTATGACCTCATATTCGTTGTCAGCACCCTTGAAATTCTTGGAAACGACACCCATGATGAAAAATTTGAAAAATTTTGCAGACGCCATTTTGGATTTTCGTTTTAACTGCACTATCGGCTTTAGCGTCCTCAAAAGCCATGGAAATGTCAAGTAAAAAAAAATAAACTGAAAAGAAAAATAATTAGAAAAAAAAAAACTTAACAAATAAGCAAGCACTAAAATGATACATGTCGTATCTCTGTATTTGTCTTCATAAATTAAATAAAATGTGTACCATTACATTTTTGAAAATAGTATCCCAATAATAAAATCAATACCGAAAAGTCGAAATCATCAACCCTGAAAGTTATGTCCCGAACTACTAAGACGGTGGCAGTATGCAGTTCGGGCTCGCACCTCCCGCGTCTCGCCCCTCACACCCCGCACGATTGCCCTGTCTAGACGGCTTCGTCGAACGACTGTATGATGTATAGACTGTGGTATTAGTTAGTCATTGTCACATTTCAAAGCAACTGCATGGGGATATTGTTTGTAAATATAAGTTGCTGGTATTCTGTTAGATTTACATACTATTAAACAATTTACACTGACCTGAGGAACTGCTTTTTAATAATATACATTGTTAGTTCAGGGTGAGTCATTCAGATAATTATTGAGTGATAGCTAACTCAGGTAAGCCTTGAATTTACCATCAGTGCTGTTATAAAATTTTGAAGCATTATTGCATCAATAAGTATTATAAAACAAAAAAAACGTATTTTGTAATCTTCTGTAATTTTGTCCCTATTTCTTGAAATAAATCAATAGGATTATTATGAACTTAGATTTTACTGATTATAATTCTGTAAAGTCATATTTATTCCAATCGCGAATCATATTTTAATCAGCATACAACCTGACATTGACCTGCAAATTGCAAAAAAACGTAAGAAAATTTAAATTTCGCGGGTTACCAGATAATAAAATAACAGAGGTCAAAAATATTTAATTGCAAAATAGGAGAAAAGAATATACCAACAGCTTTATATAAGTCTTTTAAAAAGATTATACCAACTATTTATAATCTTACTTCTACTAATAATATAAACGCAAAAGTTTTTGAGGATGGGTGGATGTTGGTTACTATTTTACGCAAAAACTACTGAACGGATTTTAAAACATAGAATACTTTTTATCCCGTTATTCCCACGGGATCGATACTTATGCGGGTAAAACCGCGGGGCGCTGCTAGTTACTTTATTTATATTTTAGTTGACCACTTTTGTACTGTCCCTTTCACAACCGGACGTACTGCAAGGTACCATCTGCACTTGGTCAATATACCGACTAGTAGGTAGTACTCAGCGTTTTTCCTCCACATTTATTATGCGCACGGCTAATGATTGGAGAGTGGTAGAGCGGCTCTCTGCCAGCGACTGTGTTCCCTTCCACGTACCTATATAACCCGTATATAATCAAATCAGGAGTGAATAGGCTTCTTCGGGGCTTGCTCGTTCCAACATTGACGTCATCCATCGCCTTCCACCAGGCGAGATCGAGGTCAAGCGCTGGCCTTTGCACCAAAAAAAAACTTGCAAAATGTGGACAGTCCTGCAGAATAACTTGTTCTATGGATAGTCTACTAACTACGTCAATGCTTTCAAGAGAATTCGCCGAAGTACTCAGTGTTAGATTTTTGCTGTTTGCCAACAACTGACTAACTCAACTGCTAAAGCACATGTATTCTTTGACAAACACGAATGCTCTTAAGGGTCAGTTCACACCGAGACGCGACGCGCAGTTTTCAAAATAGAAATACAATTACTATTAGGGTAATTGCGTAACACACTATCAGTAGCAATGGGTTTCATTTTGACAGTTCAACAACATTCATTGCGTTATTTAGGTACGTTGTTGAGCAGATTTTTTTTCCAACATATGAAGCGATGCATTAGCAATATTCTTCAAAATGAGATTCATAGTGTGTTAAGCAATTAGGGTGCTGGACTTACTGTCGTTGTAGTTTACGTAGACGTAGGTACGCTAGGAGGACAGCTCAAGGGCAAAGTATTACCACTGGTGATCAGCCTACACTGTACAAAGTTCATTGTCCATAATGGGATTGCCCGTAATAGCCTTGGCCATGGCCCCATAGCCATTTATTTTAAAGTAAATGGCCTTCAGTCGGTTAAGTGTTTATGCGGCAAAATGGAAATTTCCTATTTCGTTTATAATATTGTCTAGCGACGATTTCTCTATTGTGGTGAGCCTACGGCAAACCATAATATTCCACACCGAGGTTTTAGTATTATCTAGGTATCATACTGTGAACTTGACACCGAATAATATATAGGAAGGCAAAATGTTATGAAGTAAAGTACATACATACAATAAGGGCGAATTTCACCAATGAAACTGATCGCGATCAGTAAGAAAGAAAATATGTTTATTTACGGTGAAATATGACGCATCAAAAAAAAAACTGGCCAAGTGCGAGTTGGATTCGCACACGAAGGGTTTTGTACCACAAGGCACAAGACGCCGAAAAAAAACACGTTTGTTGTATGGGAGCCCCCCTTAAACATTATTTTTATTCTGTTTTTAGTATCTGTTGTTATAGCGGCAACAGAAATACATCATCTGTGAAAATTTCAACTGTCTAGCTGTCACGGTTCATGAGATACAGCCTGGTGACAGACGGACAGTGGAGTGTTAGTAATAGGGTTCCCGTTTTTACCCTTTGGGTACGGAATCCTAAAAACAAAATCACAATTTGGGAGAAAACATGCGTCACATCAACGCAAAACGGCCATCGCTCAGCATAATGCTAAGACCCATCAGCACATTTAAACGGCGTTCGAGAGCTGGCTGACTGTCCACAACAATGATGACACTGACAGCTTTTGAAAGTGTGCTGATCGCGTTCAGTACCATTGGTGAAATTCGCCAACAATTTCGCAAAACATAAAATCACCTCTTTGCTGACGCAAGCAGAAACTACAGAACGCCACGAATGTATGACGTCTTATCGTTAACACCTCATCTATCATATCCTACCTATCACAGAAAGGTGAATGAAAATATCGTGAGGAAACCTACAATCGTAGAACCAAAAATTCGAAGACATGTAACATCTACCAACCCGCACTGGGCCCGCGTGGTGGACAGAGAGGAGGCCTGTGTCCCAACAGTGGGAACATTATAGGCTGATTATGATCGGTAACACGTCCAAAACAGACGTCCACGGTCCAGGTTTAATGCCTATGTGTAGTATTATATCAAGTGTATGTTTGTTTCCAGCAATTCGACAAGGCCGCCGGAGAAGTTAAGAAGCTGAAGTCCCTCCCCAGCGACGCTGACCTCCTCGAGCTGTACGCCTACTTCAAGCAGGCTACCGTCGGAGACTCTGACCCCTCAAGTGAGTAGCATATCTCAAAACCTGAGGTGAAGTGAGCTGTCGATAGTGTCAATCCCTAGCATCATTTTGAATGACAGCTGACTTCAAGCAGCGGGCAACACACTATTACTCAATCGGAATCTGAATCATTTTGAAGCAAATTGCTAATCCATTGCTTCATAAGTTCGAAAATTTGTCTGATCAACACGTATAACACAATGAATGTTGTTGAACTGTCAAAATGAAACCGATTCCGATTGATTATGTGTTACGCAGTTGCCCTGCTGGATCAAATTCAATAATAAAGAAAAATCACAAATTTACCCGCGCCGCTAGCGGCGGCGGCGGTGTGCATGTTTTTGTACAGACAAACAGGTACCTAACTTAACAAGCTTATAACTTTTTGATTTTTCACGATACAGTTTTGAAATGTACAGTCAACAACAAAAGTAGATGATGAAAATCAGAAATTCAATACTAATGAACGGAGTTTGCGTCAGAACTGTGTGGCGTCGAAGAGATTCAAAAGTATTCTAAGTACGTAGTAAGTATTCTAAGTAGTAGTACTTCGACGCCACACAGTTCTGACGCGAACACCGTTCATTAGTATTGAATTTCTGATTTTGATCATCTACTTTTGCTGTTGACTGTACATACATACATTCTTTATAATTCTTTACATAAAAGTACTAGACACGTGTTTCGGGTTTCGCATATACTAAAAATAATATTGTATATAAAAATATTTATCGTATTAATAAATCGACTCGTTTATCGAACGGTTCAAAAGACTTATATTTTTATGTGTTACTATTTTCGGTATCTTGTAAGTCTAGGTAGAATTATATGAAACATGCTAAAATCTCAGACCGCGACGTGTTAGCACTTTTTCATTGCAATAAAGATAAAATCCTTCTACTTTAAACGAGTCGGTATACTTACGTAAATTATGACTAACGTTTAAGGTGACCCGACATTTATATACATTGTTAGGGACAATTAGCCAATTAAGTATACAAGAAGGTTGTTATTGCACTTACACCTTATACATAGTCAATACCTAGAATTTATACACTTACAATAATGACAAAATAGTTGGGAAATGCAATAACGCAGTGTTGATTATACCGTGTTCAGCTTATCAAACAATCAAAAAAAGCTAATGTGTTTTTTTATTTCATTCACTTATTATTTCACCACGTAATTGGGTTTAAAATTTTCACATTACACGGTGTACAGTCACAAGCATAAGTATGTATACACTTGGCTTTATTCAAAGACGATTTTCTCCTTCAGTTTTGAATGAAATTTTATGTTATTACGAACAAAGTATTTTCGAACCCATAGGTTTGTGTAAAGTGTCGTATTTCAACGTTGCATTCGTTATTTCACGAAAAAATCGCAATTGAAAGTTGCCAAGTGTTGACATATTAGTGCTCGTGACTGTACTACTAAGAATTGAAATGGCTTGAAATTCTATTAGGATGAATCATTTTGATGATTTGACTAAGTAAGTGTACATACCGCAGAAAAATTACTCGATAGAGCGGAGTTGTGGTTAAATCATATGTTTTTTTAAAATCTTATGTGGTTTACAGCAGTGTTTTGAGTGTGTTTGCAAAGTTATACGTACAAATTTTTTGGCGATTCCATCTAAAAAAAACTGGCCAAATGCGAGTCGGACCAAGCACAATGAAGGGTTCCGTAGTTGGAATGAATTTATCCCAAGAACAAACTTAACATTGTAGTTGAAAAACATGTTCTCCCATACATTCCAACTGAAAATGTTAGTTTACACACAATATTGAGAGATTTACCATGTTGTTTTAAGACCACAGACTTCTTATAATTAATCCTGTAAGTAATCTATAGATATAGAACTATTTTCTGTATCTTTTAAAAAAATTTAGGCTCAGTAGTTTCGGTTGTGGTACGGAACCCTTCGTGTGCGAGTCCGACTTGCACTTGGCCAGTTTTTTCATTTTGTGGTACGGAACCCTAATTATGAACAATCAACACAGCAGTGAATGGAAAATCCTAACTTGTTATAAGACTTGTTTTTACGAAGGTAATTTAAATTTTATGATCGCCAAGGACGCCAAGTCTGTTATGGACGCAGTAGACCAGAAGCGCTATTATTTTTAACTTTTACCATAGTAGGCCGTCCATATCTGTATAAAAATCTTGACTACCTAGTAATTATCATGCATAAGTTAGTTTCATAGCTTGCCTAGGCGTATTACATACCCATTTTTATTATATTTTCAAATTCAAATGGGTCCCGCCCACGGAATAGAAAAAACGAGGTCCCGCCCGTCTGCTTCCGACTTTAATTTAATTTAAAATGGGCTTGTTTTTAGCTGTTCAGTTCTTTTAATAATTTAAGTTTTTTACCGCACTCGGGTTTTTAATTTTTTTTAGTAACTTTTTTTTTATTTAATTTGAAAAAAATAACATAAAATTAGGTAGGTACAGCTAGCTGCTGTGAAAATATACTTTTTCGAGAAGTCTCTGAAAATGTTACGTTCAATACTTGTCCTGATGGCCTTAACCAGAGGACCTCAATAGTTATGCTCCCGCGTCTGTCACACCGTCTATTGTTTCATGCTAAGAATAATTGCTTAATAACAATAACCTCTTGAATAATTGTGTGAAAATCAAAACGGTCCTTTGTATGATAATCGAGTTAGATGACTATCCGTATTTCCAGAACTGATTGTGGCGTGGTCCTTGATTGAGAATTAGCACCTCTGATCTTCTGACTGCAGTTTATTTTGAGTTGTTTTTGACCAGACCTTGAAAATTCGTATTGTCAATTTAAACCTGTTTTTTATTGCCTAACCCGTTGCTTTCTTGGTAAAATTTAAAGCGACCCCGGTTTTATGAGTACCTACGTTGTCGTAGGTACTCTGTTTGCTTTTATATGGCTTATTTAAGTCCTGTTATAATGAAACAAAACGAAACTGGACAGCCAATACACGAACGAACGTGACGAAGAATCCGATTCGATTTGTGTATCATACTGTATAATGACTTGTGGGGCCCGTGTCTAAATAATAACAGCCGCACAGGTCGATCGATCAGGTTAAGCTACGCTTGCCGCGGTTGGTCTGTGGATGGGTGACCATCTTTACATACCGAGACCCCTCCGTGCCTCGGAAAGCACGTTAAGCCGTTGGTCCCGGTTGTCATTCGTGGATCTTTGACAGTCGTTACGGGTAGTCAGAAACCCGAAAGTCTGACAAATAGTCTTACCAAGGGGTATCGTATTACCCAGTAACTGGGTTGTGGAGGTCAGATAGGCAGTCGCTCCATGTAAAATACTGGTATTCAGCTGCATCCGATTAGACTGGAAGCCGACCCCAACATAGTTGGGAAAAGGCTAAGCAGATGATGCAAATGACTTGTAATAATATGGAATTATTTGTAAATTGACTGCCTCGTTGATCTAGTGATCGCAAGCGCTACTCCTGAGCATGAGGCCCGGGGTTCGATTCCCAGGTTGGGCAAAGTTTTATTGGGGTTTTCCATCAGAAATTTCTCAGTAGCAGAACTGAGTGGATGTGTGCCCGGTTGATGGTAATAGGCTCGGCCCCTATTATATGGGACTTAAGGCTCCTGCAGACAGTCGAGACGTGACGGCGCGAAGCGATTCAGAGAGAGATTCTGGTAGAGCAATTACTTACCATGAAGTTTTCATAGAAATTCTTCTAATAGAGCGAAGCCTATAAACGTACTTAACTGGTGAAATGTGGGTATACTATAGATACCTAGCCGTACGACGAATATGTTATTTAAACATTGTTGCATGGTCAACAATAATTAAGAAAGTGAACATCGTCGTCGTGACTCGTGTATGGATGACATTTGAAATTCCAATCAGTTTTCAAATTCGTGTCTATTTAAAATGGTAATTCAACGTTTTGTGTGTCCAAAACAGTACTTCCTAGGAATCCAGCCGGTCGATTCTGTAAAAATCTCACCGTGAAAACTTAGGTGAAGTGAGTTTGTTTTTGCTAGCAATTGACACTATTGACAGCTCACTCCACGCTCACTTCACCTAAGTTTTCACGGTGAGATTTTTACAGAATAGTACTGCTGGCCAGTTTTGTTAGATAAAATAAAAATAACAACAAACAAGTATATCAATCATGTCATAAATCCGTTTATCATTATCTATTAATCACTTAGCACAATCACGATTTAAATATGATAAGTCTTTTAAATGACTATCACCAATTCTTGATAAGAAAGGACATGAGGTGGCACACGCAACTAATTAGAATATTTGAAAAGGCTGGGCAGATTGCATCAATCAATCTGCCCTTCCCTTGCTGCCTTTTCCTAATTAATTATGTTGGGGTCGGCTGCCAGTCTAACCGGATGCAGCTGAATTCCAGTATTTAAATGGAGTGACTGCCTATCTGACCTGCACAACCCAAGTTACTGGGTAACACGATACGCCTTTGTAAGACTGGTTGTCAGACTTTTAGGCTTCTGGCTACCCGTAACGACTGTCAAAGATCTATGAATGATAGCCGGGACCAAAGGCTTGAAGTGCTTTCCGAATTTCCGAGGCACGGAGGGGTCTCGATGTGTAATGTTTGGCCACCCATTCTCCATCCAATCGCCACAAGCGTCGACCCGAGCGGCTGTTATTTCATTTAGCCACGAGCCCCTCCTATTTGGGTTGACTCAATTGATATGAATTGCATGAAATTGTATAGGAAACTTTATCTACAATTCCTACCACGGCTAGTCACAAATACCTAAGCTACACAACTGCAATGGATTTTAAGTTCTAAAAGCATGAAAATTGGGTATAAATTCTATCAAAGTCATCTTATCATTGGTTGGAAGAAGTCGCGACGAATGCCTAGGATCACAACTGCGATAGATTTTAAGTTCTAATTGAATGAAAATAGGGTATACATTCTCTCACAATAATCTTATGATTCACTAGTTGATTATAGTCGCATGAGATTTTAAGTTCTAATTGAATGAAAATAGGGTATACATTCTATCACAGTAGTCTTATGATTCACTAGTGGATTATAGTCGCATGATGATATTTTTTCATGATAATGTACTATTGTTCGTTTGTAAAGATAAGCAGCAATGAGCACTTGGTGATGTTTATAAATCGTGATCATTTTTCTTTTTAAACAAAATGCTACGTGATTTAAGCTGGATTCCTTAATTCTAATTCAACGTAGGTAGCTTAGCTGGGGAATATCTTTATACCGCCATTTAAGTGACAATATTATTTGAAGCACGATTTCTGTCTAGTCTTGTAACACCTATAAAGTACTTCCTGATTCCATCTGACATCACCACGGACATAACACTGTTGTACAATGACAACTAAAGAATTTTTTCGAAACAACGTTATAATAGTATTTTACTATTTGCATAAACACCACTATAGTGTGAATATGGCACGTAAATACAGCGTCCATTTTGATAACCTTTGACCGACTAAACGAAACACGTTAGAAATACTCATTCCAATAATGTACCTATGTTAGTCTGTAAGGTCTTTCTATGGGCCAAAGTTGCCTGAAAATAAATTAACTCTTATTATACTAGTCTGCCAATTTGCATTGATGGGTTTCTTTTCTTCAAACAACGCACTCATAAATTTATTTTTTCATTTACAGAGGCCCCCGGCTTCCTGGACCTGAAGGGCAAGGCCAAGTTCGAGGCCTGGAGCAAGCACCGTGGTCTGTCAAAGGAAGACGCACACAAGGCCTACATCGCAAAGGTTGAGAAACTCGTTGCCTCCATCGGCCTCCAGTAAATAACTTTACTCTGACTGACATTAGCATAAATGTAATTTAAAATCAATGTGAAATTTTTATATATGAAAAAAACAGCTTTATTTTTTGTACTAGAATCATGGAAAATGTACGTCAGATTGGTTTGCAAGCGAACTTTTCTGGCATGGAGCGGAACGAGCGGGGATAAGTTTGTTTAGACGCGTTTTTGTTTTGGTCAAAGTTTGGTTAGCTCTCTCACGAATAAAATGTTCTTGCATTTGTTTATTCTACACGAAATATCACCATCTTATTCGTCCAACTATTTTTTTCACCGGCCTGTAACAACAACAGCATAAAATGCTGTAATTTTTCAGGAAAACAAATACCGCTGTCGCGAATAAACTTAAATACAGCACAATATTTACAAAGTATTTCTTATAATGTCATCTTAAGGCCGTCCGTCTCATGAAATCATTATTTATTACTTTGGTTAAGGCACAACTAGCTCGTAATTAGGCGTTAACATCACATAATGTAAGGATACAAAATATACCTCTGTTCAATCATTCTATTCTTCCTGTACGTTTGGTATGCGGTGCTGTTTCTTGTTCTCTTGTGTTTTTGTTGAAAAAGATTTTTTATACATGGAATATATCCGTTGGTTACTGAGTTTTGTGTCTTATTTTATTCATAGTTATGCAATTTGAAATCTGCACAGACGTACATTGTTTTACATTTAATTAATAAAACATAAGCTGTACCTACACTTTAATTAAAGCGCTACAAGGTTCTTTTGGCGCGTGGTCAAAATTCGAACTAACGTCGCCATATTGTTTTTTCTATTGTACTTCAAGTAACTTCACAAAATAATTGCACACATGTTTACCAACAGCGCCGCACTGTCAACGTCATTCGAGCGCCAAAATATCCTGGTGCAGTTCGTCCACAGTTTATTTTCTACCTCTGATTTGCACCACTGTCCAAATCACAGTGATCTTGATCCTCATTATAAGGTTGCGGCTGGGTTGCTGCCACTGGCAAGTCTGTCCAAATCACAGTGATCTTTATTCTCATTCTAATAAGTTCGCTGCTGGGTGGCTGCCACTGGCAAGTCTGTCCAAATCACAGTGATCTTGATCCTCATTCTAATATAAGGTTGCTGCCACTGGCAAGTCTGTCCAAATCACAGTGTTCTTGATTCTCATTCTAATAAGTTCGCTGCTGGGTGGCTGCCACTGGCAAGTCACTATCATTTAGGTACCGTAGTCTTTGATTTTTAATACTTATCTTGTCATTTATCAAGTTTAGGTACTATCACTTACCGTAGGATTTAATTTTATCTATTAAATCTGATTTGTCCGTGGTCGATGGCAATGGAAAACTAATGATACCTAACCTTAATCCGCTCTAGGTAAGATATCTTTACCTGTCTTTACCTACTATTATCAACCAAGATCTTCATAATATCATATCCTAAAATATAGGGTACTATTACTGCCAATCCTGTTTGTGGATTATTAACTAATTATACCGAGATGAAGGTGCCGATTCCCTTGTTCACAAACTGAACTAAATTAAAGTTCAGTGCATGTTTTTCTTTCTATTTCATTAGGAAAATGACGGAAGATAAATTTTAGTTTAGTTCTGTCAAATTAATCGGCGCCTGACACTACTCCATACAAGTTTAGACGTGATTAAAAACTTGCCTACTAAAATTACGTCAGGCGCTGATTATTTTCTCGCCTGTGTCTAATCGAATAGTAGGCGTTATTTTGTTTTATTTCACAACTCATAGACTCTATTCTATGACTAAAGGGCTGATTTTTCAATCGACAGATAATTTTTATTCGTGGAATAAAATTAACATCTGACAACTTTTATATATAGAATAACTGTCAAAAATTCAAAATTTAGTATTATGATTTATTGCTCACTCAGATTGTCCGTATTCGTTATCGTCGTATAAGAATGGTTAGCGAGCGAGCGACTTATTTAAACTAGCGGGTTGCATTTTAGTTTTCAGTAGGCGCTATGTCAAAAGTGTGCCGATGCGATGGGAAAAGCTGGGACTAAGTGTACCGACAAAATATATAGTTACAAAATAAAACACCACATACATACATACATAATTATTAGCACAAGTACGAAACTAAATATCACAATTTACAGAAGTAGAAAAGGTACAAAAGTATAAACCTTTAATGTAGGTAACCAATGATTCCACAAGCTATGGCAGGCCCCGATGTGCCAGTGAGGGCACTATCCTCCGTGCTAGCACGTCCATAGTCGTCTTCACCTTTAGAGATAGCTAGAGAGCGACCGACTACGGACCGCGGGCCGGCGAGCGAGATGAGGTGGTCGATGAGACGGACTGTCAGTGGTCCTTCCTCTGCTTTTATGTTGCCGAGGTCGCCGACGTGGCGCACTTGGTCGCGGGGACCGCCGTGACGACCCTGCGGAGGAGAGCAAAAAATAAACTTATTTAGCAAGGTGTGTTGCAAAACTTGGGGTAGCTCCTTAGCCAGGGGTGTTATTTATTACATTACCTACGTGACCTACGTCTAGCAAGAAAGCTTGAATGATTTCACAGATCGTTGTAGAATTTTGTGTATCTACCTATTGTCATATATTGCATCATTCAAAGCCATCCTGCATTGGGTTTAGGAAGATCTCAGGTGAATTCTGGAAGAGGCGGCACCAGCGTGTGTGGCTTTGGTGAGTCCCACCAAAGAAGAATGAAACTTTACGTGTATAGAACCCTTAAAAACAATACTAACATAAAACGCAAGGAAATGCGGCCCGATCTCCTTGCAGTTATCCTTGACGGCTCCTGTCTGGTGCACATGGATGCCGTGCAGCCCAGGAGCCAGGCCGGTGATGTTGCCTTCGATGGTGACGGGTCCGTTCGGGACCAGCTGCGTGAAGACCAGGTCGCCTTCCACTCCTGACTCCTCGTCGGCTTGCAGGTGAACTATCGCTTGGAGGCCTGGCGATCTTTGTGGCTGGGGAAATAAAAAGTAATGGCGTTAAATATCACTTGATTATTATGAACTTAATTAATTACGGGTTTATTTCTTACTTCCTGCCTCCTTCCTTCCTTCGAAAGAAGACAAAGCGTTATTATACAGACGTTATACAACGTTTAGGTATTAATAAGGGGGTTAAATTATAAACGACAGATAATCTATATGAAGGACAATGTTACTTAAGGGTGGGGTGAACCAATGGGAGGTCTTATCGCTAAAAGCGATATTTAAAAGACAGACACAGATATGCACACGCACATACACACACTTGTATTCTAACTCCAATAGGTAGACGAGTGAGGCCTATGCACTAAAAGAACGCACCCACCGCAAAAAAAAGCAAAAGGGCTCCACGCTTCGTTTCACCATTCTCGTCTTTAGGAGCGAGAGATTCGCGGCGATAGTCTCGCCGTGCCATAAAATTTTCGCCGCGATGTAAGTACAGACGCCAGCACGTCAAGCTACCCGAAACTGTCAAATTTTCCCAATCAACTTTGAATCTTATGCTTTAGCGAGAAAGTTGAAAATCTATTAAAGAAATTTGACAGACTCATTTCTTATTCTATCCATTCGATTCCACTCAGCATCGGTCTTAGCATCATCATCTAAATTTCGCCGCGATGTAAGTACAGACGCCCGCACGTCAAGCTACCCAAAACTGTCAAATTTTCCCAATCAACTTTGAATCTTATGCTTTAGCGATAAAGTTGAAAATCTATTAAAGAAATTTGACAGACTCATTTCTTATTCTATCCATTCGATTCCACTCAGCATCGGTCTTAGCATCATCATCTAAATGAAAAGTGTAGAGCGTTTTTCTTCTAGATCCATTTTCATCAAATTTTCATAGATCATAGATAAAGTTTTTTTATAATAAGCACGTCTTCACATTGCGTGTCCGTAATGAATGCCGTGTCGAATCCGGCGACGAACATCAAGGACTTATTTAATTATTCACTAATGTCAATGGGTTACGGTTTAGGTAAGTACCTACTTACAGCATTCGAGGTTTTACCTATTTTTAGTTACGATATTTTTTTATTACCTAAGTACTTATTTTTGGACTTTTTGACGCATCGTCCTAAAAACTTTAGGGGCTCACAATTCTTATCAATCTAGATATCATGCTGGAGGCAATTTAGAGCTCTCGACACCGCACAATTAATGATTATTGGTGCAGATTAGGTGTTTGATAAGAAATTGTATATACTTATCTTACTCTAGGCCAGCACGCGAAGGAAAAAGTTTCCCCATCCCTGGACATACCTATTGATTTACTAACGAAATTATAATGGCGGGCCAAGTTGTTGCATTTTTAGCTATATTATTTACTGAAATAAAAATATTGATTTTTCTGAAACACTAGTTTGTTGTGCAAGCTGCAAAGTAGAAGTTGAGGAGCGCTGGTTTTTTTGGCGACATGTTTGGACACATTTTTGTCTGGGTACGGTCTTACCCATTCTCCTTTCTATAACAATACGAAAACTTCACTTGATTTTTGTTTGATGGTCTCGGCCCGGAGATGGCCCGCGGGCCGTAGTTTCCCCATCCCTGCTCCTAGGCAATACAAGATAAAGAGGCTATACCATGCTTACCTATCCTATCGAGGCATGAAAAACTGGCCGTGTTGCACTGCCAGGAACAGTCATACAGGTATACCTAAGGATATTGTCCTAAACATTACGCTTAACAAACATATTGTTGGTCAGCACAGTTTGATGGTAGGTATGCCAGAAAAGGATGATATTGCCCCATTCACACAGCAGCTTAGGAACATCGACACCAGCCGGTCGATTCTGTAAAAATCTCACCGTGAAAACTTAGGTGAAGTGAGTTTGTTTTTGCTAGGAATTGACACTATTGACAGCTCACTTCACCTAAGTTTTCACGGTGAGATTTTTACAGAATAGCACCGCTAGGTAGGTGTCGATTTAGATAGGTGGGGATCCAGAATCATAAATGGTAACACCTGTTATTCATGATTCTGGATCCCCGCCGTTGCAAGTGTTCGTCGGTTATTTAAAAAAAAACTGTTCCATACACCTGCCACCCAGTTAAGTATAATCTATTGGTCAAGAGATACCTATACGGTGTTTTAGTGACCCATTTTTTGTTCATGCGGTAAAAAGAAGCAGTTTTATAATGACTGTTACCTATTTTTCTTGTTAAAACAAAGATAGTCATATCTGCGTGTATGATAGCTACATTATGATGTAATCTTACATAATTGATTGTCAGGCTGCGTGACACTGATTACTTAATATTATGGTTATTAAGTTTCATGGTGAATGCTTAGCTGATCGTTGCAGCTGATAGCTGATTTCACGGGAGCCTCGTGGGTAGGTATATTTAGGTCCTAGAAACAATTGACAATATACAACTTTGGCGACGTTGCGAGATGATGTCGTCGGTCCATCTAGCTGGAGGTCTAATATCTGACTAAAGGCGAAGAAATTGTAGCTTATATAAAAGTCAGCCCAAAAACAGACACGATAATTCCAATTGTTTAAAAAACTTCTGCTCAAAATTTCTCCTGGTTCGTGGATGCTTTTACTAATACAATTCTTACATGACTTTCGAATTGAACCTGCAAAACTTGAATCATTGCGCTCTTCCACACCCAAGACAGCATGCTTAGAGTCTGACAACAAATCAAACACTAATTTATCAAAACGTCAAAGTGCATAGCTATAATAAAAACAAATAAAAAAAAAAAAAAAAAAATAAATAATCCATACTTAATAATATAAATTCGAAAGTAACTCGGTCTGTCTGTCTGTATGTTACTTTTCACGCCTAAGCCACTGAACGGATTTCAATGAATTTTGGCAGAGAGATGCATTGCATTGCATTGCATACATTGCATCCCGGGGAAGGATATAGGATAGTTTTTATCGACATACCTAGCGGGCGAAGCCGCGGGCGGAAGTTAATATGTTATAACTTGGTTATAACCAATCACATACCTAATCACTATTCGAATTTAATAATCCGTTGGTAATCAAATCACGCGCGTTATATTCTAAACATTTTTGTTATAGGTATACTTTTTGTTAAATACTTTTTGTTATATATATACTTTTTTGTTATACATATACTTTTTGTAAGCTCCATTTATGTCATGTTCACTTCCGTGATATGATTATTGTCTGCCATTATCATGAATACTATACGATGTTTTTGTAAGTTAACGATCTGTTTTTAATGTTGTTAAATATTAACTATTAAGTAATGCTCAATGAACAGGTTGTAATCATTAATAATCGTAATTAATTGTAGACAAATAACCTTTTCATGCTATGAGGTGTAAAACATAGGTACCTACGTAAGTAAGCAGGTATAAAGATACGAACGTTTATAAGTAGGTACTATAGTTTTTTATTGATTGACTAGCAGCGCCCCGCGGGTTCACCCGCGTAAGTGTCGATCCCGTGGGAATATCAGGATGAAAAGTCTCCTATGTGTTATAGGTACCTACTAATGTGTAAGCTATATTACTGTAAAGTTTCATCAAAATCCGTTCAGTAGTTTTGCGTGAAAGAGTAACAAACATCCATTTATGAATCCTCACATAATTTCGCGTTTATAATATTACTAGGATTAGTTGTAGTGTTCTATTGATATAATTATATCAATCATTTGACGGCACGCTACGTGTCGCGGGTTTGATTCCTGCACGGAACAAATATTAGTACCTATGACCTACAAGTACTTACCTAGTTGTTCCGGGTCTGTGTATGTGAGTTTAAATGTTTGTAAACGCACCCACAATATAGGAGAAATTCCTAGAGTGAGGAAACGTTTAAAAAAAAATCTTATGGTGCCTAAACTAATGTTAGGAGTACCTAGTTACATTTTAAATTAAGTGTGTAAATTATGTACTTATGCATTTTTCATCAAAAATTGTAATCGCGGTCAGTTTGGCCGACGATTACTATCTATAAGTAGATAACTAACTATTTACAACTTTACTTTAACCAAATTTAAAAATAAGAAAATTAAACTAAAACTATACAGAAACTAAAAAATAGCGTCGAAAAATTCATCCGCATCGCTGTCGACTGGTAATGTACCCAAGAGACTGGCGGCATTGTAATAAGAAGAAAAATATGAGAGATAAAACCTACTTAGGATGATGCAAACAGTTATTTTCTGGAGATCTCAGTAGGTCATTGTGAATATATTTTTTGCCTCCGATCCTCAGGGACAACGTCCTAATTCTCAAGAGCAAGGAAATACAATCATAACAGAATCACGATCTTAAACGTTTAAAGAAACTTAATGTTGTTAATTGATAAACAATTAATTCTCAGGGCAAGATTCACAGATCGCATTTTAATTGATTTTAAATGATACTTTTTACGTCTAAGTGAATCGTTGAAGCGTTTTGTTCAAATATCAACATTCAAATTAGGTATACGAATAAAGTTCACATTTGTATGAGACACTTTTTTTTTTGAGGATGGGAAATTATCAAAAAACCCCTCCCGCTCTGGGTGGAGCGGAAGGGAGTGTCAGACTCTTACCGACTAAAACCCACCCGTGTTCCTTCCTTAGCCCTTTATGTTCCGGGCCAGCGGTAGGTAACCCTTTCGGACAACCCCGCTGACCTTCGGACAATCCCGCTTACACACACACTTTATTTGGCAAAGGTACCTAGGTAAGTGCGATCTGAGATTCTGGCCCTCAGTGACGTCAAGTACAAAATCGTGAAGAGCGCATAGACAGACAGATTTAGGCTTGTTCACACCCGCGTACCCGGTACCAACTAGTCACGCTGTGCGTGTTAGTAATTAGATTATGTTTTAATATGCATACATAACTCTGTAATCTTAACAAACTGGGAAGTTAAAAGGTTCGTGAACTGTGGCTCAGATTATAGAAAAACGTTTCGTTTGATACAATGTTTAATTTTGTTTTTGCTAAATATTGTAATTGTCTAAAACGTACATAGGTTTCTTACTAAACTTCAACTATATCCGACGATCCTTCATACTTATCTGTTTTGTTGACTGTACATGTAGGTACATGACATTTGATAATAAACTTCAGTTTATTTATAGGTAAATATAAAGGTAATACTTACGACAACGTAGTCTATTTGCTTCTGAGCTCGATTGCCCGGTGGGTACACTTGCTGCCCGAAATTCTGAAATGCATAAATACCATAGATACTTTAACCTGTGTATGTATAATAAAAAGTAATTTAAAAAAATTAAACCGACTTCAAAAAGAAATTCACTCAAAATTATGAAATAACTTTAATTTCGGAAGTGGATCTGTATTTTAGTTTTTTGCCACCGACTTCCGAAATTAAAGTTATTTCATAATTTTGAGTGAATTTCTTTTTGAAGTCGGTTTAATTTTTTTAAATTACTTTTTATTTCGCAGTTTTTAGTTTTTGCACTAGAATTTTACCAAGGTTTTGAGATGTTTTCCCTTTGACGCTACACCCGTAGCTCGTATCAATAAGCCAGGCCGTCACACTTTCACGTCTTAGTCCATATCATGAAAATTACTGAATCGATTTTGTTGAAACTTGCACTGTTCCCTAAGTTGAAGTAAATGTAAGCCAATAAAAAAAGAATAGTCACGATCCGATTAATAGTTACGGAGATATGCGTGGACAAACATACATACATACATATATACATACATACATACATATATACATACATACATACATACGTCTATAAAATTTTGTATATTTGTTTGGAAGCCCTAATAGATTGTCATATGTGAATATAATGCAATTCCAATAATATTACATACAATACATATACGTATCGAATTGATAACCTCCTTTTTTTTGAAGTCGGTAAAAATAGCTTCTACCCGCGACTTCGTTCGCGTGGAAGTCGTAAGATACACAACAATATTATGCCATGCCAATAGTAAAATAACATCCATATTTTTATAAAACTCGCCGTCGTTTTTACATACTTTTTTCGCTTAACGTTTTTTCTGGCTTTTTTCTTTTTGCCCAGCTCCTAAGGGTCCTAGCGTGATGTTAAATAGCCCATAGCCTTCTTCAAAAATTAGGCTATTAAATGCAAAAAGAATTGTTTCAAATCCTGTTGTATTTGATGATGTTGACATAGCTTTAGAGCCTTTGTGGCGTTGTTTACACATTTGCTCAGTATTTTCTGTGACAATAAGTCAATACCAGTGTAAAAGCCGGTGTGTTGTTATACTTTTCGATCGATATCGATAGTACCTATTGTTAATAATGAATGAATCAAATTCATTCCTGAACAATGACTGCTTTGCTAGCAGAAGTATCGATGGTGGTAAACTTGTGTGTCTGCGATGTATGTAATTTCTGTATATTTCTCATGGTCATAATCAGCCTGTAATGTTCCTACTGCTGCGCTTCGCCTCTGTGGGAGGGAGTGGGCCGTAATCCACCACGTAAGCCCAGTGCGGGTTGGTAGATCTTCGAATTTTTGGTTCTAGGGCATGCCGGTTTTCTCACGATGTTTTCTTCACCGTTTTAAATTTAAGAGCAGTGGTCAGTGGTGATGAAATAATTTACACAAAGTCAAGCGCCTGTCTGGGTTCGAACCTACAACCTACAATTCATAAGTCGTGAACGTAACCACTGCTCTTCTCATGAAGATTAAGTATTGTTATTAGCTTACATAATTCATTCTGTTACCTATATCTTCTAATGTATAGACAAAAAAATAACTAACCAGAAATAACTCACAGTTCAACAAACTTGTAATAAATGTCTTAGTAAAAAACGTTTTAATAATAATACCTAAGTACATTATTGAAAGATTCATATTGAAGTCCACACCTCGATACATTTAAATTCTCTAGGTATAAATATTACAATCGAAATAGATGCAATCAATCTAGTAATATATACTTATGTCGTCAATAGATGCAATATAAAAACTAAGGTTGTCACCTCATGAACAATTGCTTCTGATAAAAATATATTATACTCAGAGACTGATTAATATCATTGTCAGTAGCGAAGGGTAAATTTTTGTAAGAGGTAAGCCGGAGTAGATAATCTTTAATATGATTATATTATTTGTCTATAGAATACTGACTGTGCCATTTTTCAAAGGGAAGCCGGTAGGAATCGAGGTGTATGGAACCTTCGCCACTGATCATTGTCAATTGTTATCATTATCACAGAAGAAATAACTGAAGTTTTGACATGACTAAACCATTATGTTTATTTTGTCAGGGATTTGTATTCTTCGGTGTTCGTTGGTTCAGTTTCATCAACCAGCCCTCATTGGGTGATCTGGAGGTTCACGACCAGCTCTGTCACAGGAAGGAGGTCTAAGTCTCCGAGTGGAAAAATGTAGCCTGCTACTGTAGATACCTAATGGTGTTTTTCCCCATTCACTGAATATCAAGACAACAAGACTTCCTGTCATGACACTGCAGAACTTTTTGTCACTCTATCATTAAATCACAAGTACTTAAGTTACAAATTAACCTTGACCCTGAATGGGTAACATATGACATAACTTATACATAAGCCTTCCTGGTGGCATCACAATAAAGTTGCCCTTGAAAGAGAATTTTCATGTAAAATTTAGGTATCTTGAGCACGGGGCGAAATAACTGGTGTACTCACATACAAATAAGGTTCCATGAATACTTCATATACGTTGCTCTGGTAATCTTCAATCGCTGGCAAAGTTTTGATGAGCAGGTTCCTTCCATACCCTGGAATCCTCTGGTTGGCTTTCCCGTTCAAAGCTGCCAATAGCCAAAGGAACTGGCCGAAAAACACATGGAGTCGCAAATTCATTTTGATAAAAACTATTTCGAAAAAAAATTATAAAAAGTGTTCGTTTTCTTGTATCACGCGTGTGAACTTCGCAAGAGGCTAGGTATCAATGATTTGACTTCTTAGTGTTGGGCTGCAAATTATGCTCTTTTTTAGGGATCCGTGAGTCTGAATGCCAAGTTTGTTACAAGATTTAAATTATTTTTACCCTATTTCAGTGATATTTTGACTAAGTATAACATACTTGTATTAAAATTTCCCTATCTTGACCTTGGACCGACGACCTGACGAAGGACATGAAAATCTGCTGAATGAACAGGAACGATCGTCGAGGCGATGCTTGGGGGGGGGGGGGGGGCTATGTCCAGCAATAGAAACCCTTGACTACCATCATCATCTGCCTAGCTTTTTTCCAACTATGTTGGGTGTGTTACCAACATATTTGGGAGCTGAGTATCAGTATTTAGCGTTTGATTGACTACCATGGAAAAAAGGCAAAAATTGGGTCATCAACTCAAACTCAAAACTCAAAGCTATTTATTAAAAATTTAACTATTTACAGGCACTTTTGAACTGTCAAAGGAGTCAGTCAGTCAGAAATATGTAGCCAGTTGCCCACTGCAGCGCGTCGTAGGGAGAAGAACGGACAAGTCTCCATGGTAGATACAATAATATATAGGTTGCTCTCCGTTCCAGAGATATAGACGTGATGCTTGCTATAAAACACAACGTCTAACTAGACAGGACGAATGTAAATAATATGATGTTCTACTATCCAAACTGGATGCTGAAAAAGTATTCTCCTATATCTAGAAACATATACAGAACCATACCACAGAAAAGCGTCTACCAGCTGATTTCCTTAATGAATAGCTTTAGACGAAGATACGGCAAATCGTAGATAGTGGTGTTAACCAAGGCTTCATGATATAACCGTGTGTTAATGGCAGGTTAGCTACGGCATTGTCCCGCCTGGAAGCAGGCTCGTGCCTCGTATGGTGAACGCTAATTAGCTCCGAAGGTTGATGAATGGCATATTAAAGTATTAACTTGTTTAATGTTAAGATCGTTTATTAAAATTGTTATGATGTAATTTTACGTTGTTCTTGAATTGTTGGGTTTGTAACGTAGGTTTGATTGTCATGTGATTGTGAGTTTGAAGTTATTTTTGTAACAAAAAACGGTATGCAAGCCATGTTGTGTATGATAAGGAAGTGACTGTTAATGTTGTCTAAATTTAAATCTTCCCATTCATTAGCTTCAACTGGATTTTTGTTGTGAATAGTATGTACTGTACTATCATTATCATCACTTGTTTTGATAATTATTCTTCTATTAAATTCAAACAGTCTTGTCTCTTCATGTAGAATCAGATCAACATCATCATCAGCTTATGGCAATTCATTGCTGAACGAGGAAGGGTCCAATTGCAAGCCATTGAGCTCGATCTCCAGTGATTCTCATACATTCGTTTCTAGTTATCATACAAGAATGAGAGCAGGTGTGGTGGCTTAATCTGAGGGTGACATAGAATGCGTTTGATGATTTTGTTATAAATCCGGGTGTTTCATTTGCTAGTACGTTCCTGCATTTCCATCAATCCTGCGGTAGTTCCAACGTTAACCCAAACTGAAGAGTAACTTACAGTCAGCGACTAATGATGATAACTAACTGTAGTGTAATTGCGTCGCACACTAACAGTAGCAATGGCTTTCATTTTGACAGTTCAACAACATTCATTGCGTTATTTACGTTGTTGTGCAGACAAATTTTCGAACATATGAAGTATTGGATTAGCAATATCCTTCAAAATGATTCAGATTCTGATTGATAGTGTGTTACGCAGTTAGGGTGCTGGTTAGTTTAAATGGACATAGTTCATCTCCACATACACAAAAAAATGTTTCAGTTCCTTGATGTCACTGACCTCTTTATAGAGGTCAGTGCTTGATGTTCATTGTTCACAACCATAAACATACTATACAAAAAGTATTTAAATGAATACTATAACTGTCCATATGACGAAACGAAAAAAGTTAAAATCCTATAGCTGTCAGCCGTCATTGTGGCACCGTCATCATCTCGAAATATCTTTTCGTATGGTCTATAATAGTTCAAGAATAGTGGTGACTCATCCACAAAAGCCACTTACGAAGAGTCGGAGTCGTATGACGGTGAGAGCCCAGCAACGATGAAGTGGTGATGAACCGGAATTTTGTGTTCGACCACCAACAGGTAATGTCTCAATTCTCTTTATTATTATGAGCTTGTTGTGGCCCTCTTTATGACAAACGTCTCCCTGCCTTCTCCATACTTCTCGTTCTATTCCAATCAAGCCAATACATTAAGTAGGAGTCCCGCCTTCTCCGACTGCCTACCATGTCTCGTCGGTTCCTGTTGTTCGGGAGTGGGACCTCCGGTGCGACTACTTTTATCAGTGAAAAAAGTTTTATTGGCAAATATCTGAAGGACAGACTGATCTCTTGCTTATTGCTATCAAATATACTTAATGTGCTATTTGGAGGCAAAATATTATATTTTCAATTGCGAAAACTGGGCGTGTAGAAACTGTGCTTTAGGGACATAGATACCAGTAACAAAATCTGATCAAAAAATGATTTGCACTTTGTGAATTTGTGACTTGTTCTGATATGGGAGAGCGCTTTTCAAATCTTTACGTTAGGATGAAGCCACATTATCAGTTTTAAAGTTTTTACATACCTTTTATTTATATTCCTATATTGTTATTTGCATAGCTTGCAATACCTTTTTTGATCAGTTTTATTTTTTAGTTGTATGGTAAATTTTTGAGAGTTCGTTTATGCCAACAATGATTGAATACTATTATTGCGTACCAGTTTGTCATGTTAGCTGGCTGTGATGTCCAACACCTTTGGCGTGGTTGCTTGGCGTTGATGTACCTTCACAGCTATATGATATGCACTGCTTGACATTACATTGAGATGAAGTGGATAATTCCGATAACAGGATTACTTAGTACCTATTCTATTTTGCATGTCATTTTATTTTACAAGGTAGGTCGAGTGGTAACCACCGAAACAGGATCGGGAATTAAGCTGTCTAAAATCCAACAAGTTCCTAATAACAAAAATCCCACGATCCCCACCAAACCTACTTCAAATCTTGCTTTCAAGTAAATCTTAAGAAATAAAATCTGCTCAAAACGCAAGAAAGATTCCAACGCAAGAAGGGGTTCTTCTTAACGCTCATGGTACAAATTGCATGCCACTTGACTTTTAGTCTAATACTGTTCTGCTTTAAGATTACGGTAAACCCTCAGGACAGGGAGAGTGTATGGTCAAGGACTGCAAGCACCCTGAACAAGTGGCTGTGGGGGGCGCTGTGCTGCGGTTTGCCTGGTGTGCCGTGCAAATTCTGCAGCTGCTGCGAGAGGCTTGAAGATGGCGGTCCCGAGAGAGAGAGGCCTAGAGTTAATCGTGAGTTCCTATTACATATAGTTTTGTGACTGGCAGCCAACAATGATGACAAAAAAAATTAGAAGGTAAGTTCTTTGGAGGCTGGCAGACAACGCAGAATTCACACAACTTAACCTATTGCTATACCTATATTATATTAGACAAACCTATTGCACAATAGAGGTTTTGGTGTTCTAGGGGCGTTTAGTGTGCAGCAGAGTGTTATGGTGCTAACCAATTAGAAGTTTTTTTGTCAGCATGACTTGTTTGGGTTCCGTTCATAGGTGCCTGCAAATGAATAGCAATTCTAAAATTACTAGCGTATTTAATAGCAACGTTGGAGAGTACAACCAATGACTCAGATATTATCGTGAGTTGTGCATCATTGAACTATAACATTGATAAATTGCTAAACAAAGGAACCTGACTGGTTTCACGTTTTACTAAATGATTTCCTGACATTTATGTAAATATTAAGTCAATCTCTGTAATTGCTGTACTGGTTTCGAAGTAGGACATGTTTCATTCTTTTTAACATGTTTCATTCTTTTTAACATGTTTCATTCCTGTTTTTACATAATCAAGAAATCTAGGCAAGGTTCCAATTACTTTTCGGTGAAGTAACTGGAATTTTAAAACTACGCATGGTCAGGGGTAGGTACCTATCGTATGACCCAGTAACTGGGTTGTGGCAGATAGGCAGTCGCTCCATGTAAAATGGCATTCAGCTGCATCCGGTTAGACTGGAAGCCGACCCCAACATAGTTGGGAAAAGGCTGGCAGATGATGATGATGAGGCATGCTTGGTAATATACCACTGCCATGCTTGTTGGATGTCTTCAATGTATAAAAAAATCGTTCTTACTACAGCTTTTTCCTTTTTAAACAGAATCCACTGCGACAGTCGAGCGAATGGCGCGCCCGCACCGACCCCACGCCCCGCGCGGGCGCAAGATCACGCCAGAAACACTGTCAGCAGTGCGATGTGCGCTGTCGCAGCTTCAGGGGGAGCCAGCGGTTCTGCCAGTCCTACCAGAATACGAGCCACACTCCCCCGAACCAGGCTGAGTGATCAGAATCAAGGGTTTAATCTTACGCAGGTATAAACTGCACGAGAATTGTCTTAGGTCTTGATCCTGGCTGTTGTCAGGATTTACGTAGCGGTCTGTAAAAATATCGTTACCTATTATTGAGCTTTCGATCTCTTAGATCTGGGGGCCTAAAAAGGCCACTTTGGCAGAATCATAAAAGGATAGCATAATGGACAGTTAACCGTTAAGTTAATCGTATCAAATCCCATTGGTGAAACATTTTCAGTAATTTTTTTTTGTCTGTGCTAAAATACTAATCAATCCGATCCAAATCCAATCCCAATCTCTTTGATTATACCTACGCTATGTAGTGCAGCGAAAAAAAGAAAAACACGGACTGTCTTCGCCATATTACGATTTATAATGTTATCCTTTTATGATTCTCCAAAGTGGCCTTTTTAGGCCCCCTGTAAGATCTTTTCATTTCTGGATCTTCCAGTGTAAACGTTGCGCAGTACCTCCTGTCTGATATCTGTAACAATTGTTAAGAGACAATTGTTACAGATATCAGACATATTTGGCAGAGCGTTGAATTTTTCGTTTGTTGGCCCCCCCCGAAGGGTAATCGCGTAACACTATGCAATAGCATTGACTTTCATTTTGTTACTTCAACAACATTCATTGACTTATTTACGATAAGCAATATCCTTCAAAATGATTCAGATTATCTCCGTTAGACTGTTGCCTTCCCATATTTTTAGGCGTAAGTTATAGGCAATTTCGCTCCTGGTAAGTATAACTTTTGCCTGCAGATATGGTGGTTCATGAGCTGCTCATTTTCCCAGACGCGTGACGCCGGCGATGGCTGAATGATGATGATGAATGAATGATGATGATGATGATGAATGAATGAATGATTATGCGCTGGAATTGCTCGATGTTAAATTGCGTCACTTACTACGGGTAACGTTATTTTTGCACGTTATGGTTCTCAAAGTGCTTGTTTTTAGAGAGTTCTTTTCCTGTGAGATGTCAATCTGTTACGCGTGTCTTCTTGCTTCATTAGATCATTGTATAGAAGTTGCAGATTCAATTCCTAAATGTTAATGTTGTATACATAAGTTTATTGAGTTAATTGTAAATACTTACATTCTGTTTTAAATAATTTTCAGCCATCTATCGTGAGGTGATATTTTAGTTTTGTCGCAAACGTTAAACCAGCGGGCGGGGTAATCGCGTAAACACATTTTGACAATTCGCCTACATTCATTGCTTATTTACGCTGTCGAGCAGTCGAATCTTTCAAAAATATGAAGCAATGGATTATGAATTTCCTTTGAAATCCTTCGGATTGTGAAAAATAGTGTTACGCAATTGGGGTGCAGGTGAATGCAGACTGGATAGTACAGACGCAAGCACATCAAGCTACCCAAACTGTCAAATTTTCCCAATCAAACTTGAACCTTATGAAGTAGTAATAAAGTTTAAAATAAATTTGACAGATTGTAGTAGGTTAATGCGCTGGCGTCTGTACCTACACTCTGTCTATAGTTTACGATTTTAATAATTAAGGATTGGTATTAAGTATTTGTATGAAGCTCTAATTATAAAGTTCCGGGTCAGGGTCTTACGGGCTGCGGTCGGCAGGGGTCAGTGTCCCACCGCCGACAAGGAACCGACTAGCTAGGTATAGTTATAGTCCGCGCGGAACTAGTTGGCCGTGCCTTGGGTGCGGACGGGGGTGAGGGCGGCGGGTTGCCTGTTGTTCGCAACACACGTACTGAGTAATGAGAAAGCGCCCCCGCCCCTCCGTCCCACCGCTCACATACCTAAGGCGCGGCCAACTAGTTCCGCGCGGACTATAACGGTTTTCTCGCTCAAGAAACGTACAAAAGATTGTAGGATTCGTGTAAGTAAAAGGGACAAATATTATTAGATTATTAGGTGATCGCTGACTGTACAGTCAGGAGCAATAATATGTCAACACTTAGCCACTTTTAATTGCGATTTTTTTGTGAAATGACGAATGCAACGTTGAAATACGACACTTTACATAAACCTACAGGTTCGAAAATACTATGTTCGTAATAACATAAAATTTCATTAAAAAATTAAGGAGAAAATTGGCTTTGAAAATTTACTTTTGCTCGTGACTGTACACACCGCTGGCGAGTACTCGTTTGTCGCAGTAACAAGAGCTAGATATCAAAGAGAGGCGCTCAGAGATGCTCGCTTGGCGGGCTGAACACTAGCTGAGAGATTTACGATTGGTACCTAGTACAGACGCCAGCACATCAAACTACCCGAAACTGTAAAATTTTCCCAATCAACTGTGATCCTTATGCTTTAGCGATAAAGTTGAAAATTTATTAAAGAAATTTGACTGATTGTAGTAGCTTGATATGCTGGTGTCTGTACATAGATGCATGCACCTCTACTCGTTGCTCTCCAACAAATTTTTAGTTGCTAGCTCTATTCGCTTCTCCTTGATCGTCGCTATTGGAAGAGGTGTCTTATGTCGCTGGCGAACTGGTGGCGATTTCAAAATCTCACGGCCACACAGTTTGACATCGCTAGCGACAAAATCGGATATGAAAATCTATGTGTGGCGTGAGAATTTGAAATCGCCAGCAAGTCGCTGTGTGTATCATTACGAAGGAGTAGGTACTCTCAGGAAAGTCCAGAATGTGTCAAAGCAATGTTTTCCCATCCCTGATGACCCCATTGAGCCCGGTACGCCCTGACCAATAAATGTGTTGGACCTTTATCTTTGCTTGAAAAAGAAATGATTTGAGCAGCAAAAGTGTGTTATTTGTTTTTATACGTTAATCATTGTACAGTGTTAAATAAATATTTTGTATTATTGTATAAATAAAGGCAATTTTAAACAAAACAAAAAAAATATATTTTTATTTTCTTATTACTGCTGACCTCTATCCGTAGCCCATGTAACTAGTAAGTGCCACACGCTGTTCGTGACGAAGAGACCACTTTGTAATTTACAGGCACGTTGTAGTTCCACATAATGTGCATAGATGGTGTTAAAATCGATTATTGCTTTATTTTTATGACATTAATTTAACTGCAGCTTTGAGATGTGTGAATTTTGTTTAATTTTCTTGAGCAAATGTAATTGGCGGATATGTCCATTTTATGCTATAGTAAAATAAATGGTCAGTGGGTCGTTTACTATTTATAATTTATTGTATATAAAATAAGAAAATAATATGTATGTAGGTACCTATACTAATTGCTAATTGCACCGAGTTTGCCGTGTCTGGCCAATGTACCGCTGTTAAACCCGCGATGGTTTGTGCGGTATGTTTGATTGTTCATAAATGTTTTGTAACTTTTTTTTGAATATTAAACAAAAAAAAAAAAAAAAATTAAGTTTAAAGAATAAAATGTCAAGAAAGAAAAATAAAGTTGGTACAACTTGAAAATGAAAGATAACTTCAGCAACATATTCAAATGCAAACAAATCAAAAACACAAGACAAATCTTCAAGCAAAACAAATGCGGTCATTGTCGCTAACTTAATTAGCATTCCCTAATAAGATGATCGTGTCTTGTGATTTTCAGTTACGCGCCATCTTTCTCATAGAGAGATCCATTACATCTCCAAAGTACGTCATCATATTTGAAAGTAGGTAAGTAATTGCTATTAATTCAATAGGTACTCGTGGCATTGACGAGTTCTGTCTCCATAGGTCCGTATCTTCACGGTCAGAACGTGATTATAGGTCGTCAGACTTGTCAAGTCTTTGTGGATTGGATAGATAGGTACTGGTGGTAGTTTATTTAGTTCAGTGAGTTAGTTATTTGAGATCAGCTGTTATCACTTTTATCAGTGTCTGATTTTATTTGTGAGTGATAATTTGATAAAGTTACATTTTTTTTCTTGTGTTGTAAAAAAAAATATTGTTTTTAGGTAGATTGTTTAAGAGGTGTTTCTTTCGATACAGGTGAGTCGGTTTTAAATTTAATTTAATCTAGTCAAGTGGTTTAAATTAGCATAATAAATAAGTTGATCAGATGCATTTAATGCGGAAGGAAAATTGCATAAGGAAATCTATGTGGTTTATAAAAACTGGCCAAGTGCGAGTCGGACTCGCACACGAAGGGTTCCGTACCACAAGTCGAAAACGCCGAAAAAACACGTTTGTTGTATGGGAGGCCCCCCTTAAATATTTATTTTATTTTAATTTTATTAAGTAAGTATTTATTATTAAAGTATAAATACAACTGAGTATTTTGTGAATATTTAAAGTGCCTACCTGTTGCCATTATTGATATCGAGCAAAAAAGGGCAAAAAATCGCGTTTGTTGTATGGGAGCCCCCCCTTAACTATTTATTTTATTTTGTTTTTAGTATTTGTTGTTATAGCGGCAACAGAAATACATCATCTGTGAAAATTTCAACTGTCTAGCTATCACGGTTCATGAGATACAGCCTGGTGACAGACAGACAGAGGGACAGTGGAGTCATAGTAAAAGGGTAAAAACGTCTCGTTTTGGGTACGGAACCAGTAAATGAAACGATGTTCAAGGGCATGATGTCAGACCGTTTTATTATATTATTTGTTAGCAGTATGTACGCAATATGAACATGACTTGTTTACTAAGGAACCACAGGTTTTAAAATTAGATGAGGCTCTGTTAGCCATAAAATAACTTCCAAGGTTTATTTTTTATTGAATCCGAAAATAATCCAATGCAGGTTTAAATTCTACAATAATTACACCTGGTTGATCTTAAGATTTTCGGAAACACGCCAATATTTTCAACAGTATTTTCTAACATCTATTCAAGAAGTGAGGAGCAGTGGTGGTTCAGTGGTAACGGCCGCAACTTACGAGTTGTAGGTAGGCCGTAGGTTCGAACCCAGATAGGCGCTTTACTTTGTGTAAATTATTTCATCTCTCAAATCGATGAAGGAAAACATCGTGAGGAAACCGGAATACATAGACATGTGACTCCTACCAACCCAAACTTGGCCCGCGTGGTGGATTACGGCCCACTCCCTCTCACCGTAAGAAGGCCTGTGTCCCAGCAGTGGGAACATGTATGTTGATTATGCTTATTAGGCATTCAAGAACTTAATTTCATCGTTTGTTCTTTAACAGCATTCCCAAAACTTTCGAGTTACTTATTAGAAATTAATCCATAACTAAACATTGCGTTCAGGCTGCGCAAGAGTGTAGTTGTGCCTGTTACTGGGTCAAGTTTATCAACTGTAGCATTACTAGATCAGTTTGTACATAGAAAGGGCAATGTACGCCGCGGGCTAATGCAATAGACATGGACTGGTATTCAACAAATAAACAAATAAATAAAGTCCTCCAGACCGAAATTCGGCCATGGCGACCAATCCCAGCGGAGAATAGCCTTCGGCGCGGGAGATATTATAGTGCACAAGTGTGTGCGCAGACACAGGTGCATTCTCTTTTCCTTCGCTCTCATTATCCAATGGGATGGCAATCCGACACGACCAGAAAAATCAGGCGCAGGGCCAATGGCTTAACAATTCAATGGTTTTCTAGGCACGGGGACCAGTGTTGTCAGATCCGAATTTAAAAATCCGTAGGACGACTTTAGAAGAATCTATAGAAATACGGACAAATCCGTAGGTCTGGCAACCCTGACGGGAATATCACACCGCTGATTTTTTTTACTAAGAAACTCCCAATGGAAAAACCAGGAAAAACCCAATAACACTTTCTTCGACCCGGGAATCGAACCCAGGACGCTTAGCAGTCGCGCTTGTGACCACGAGACCAACGGGGCAGTCATAAAAAAGATTAGCAACAAAACAAAAGGAATAGTAGAGTTCTTTGTGAAGGTGTTTGTCCGGAGAAGTTCCAGCTATTGAGTACCATTATCATCTGCCTTGCCTTTTCCCAACTGCGTTGGAGTCGGCTTCCAGTCTAACTAGATGGCGGCTGAATAAATTTTACATTGAGTGACTCCCAAGCTGACCTCCACAACACAGTTACTAGGAAACACGATGGCTTGACTTGTGTGTGGGGGTGTGTTTATATGTTTGTTACTTCTTCACGCTCAAACGGCTGGACCAATTTTGATAAAATTTTGTATGGAGGTAGCAGGTAGCTAACACCCTGGATTAACATATAGGCTACTTTTTATCGCGATATTCCCGCGGGATCGACATTTACACGGGTGAAGCCGCGGGGCGCAGCTAGTAATATTATAAATTCGAATGTAACTCTGTCTGTCTGTATGTTACCTTTTCACCCCTAAACCCTGAACGGATTTCGATAAAATTTGGCAGGGAGATAGATTGCATCCCGGGGAAGGACATAGGATAGTTTATCCCGATATTTGTACGGGATCGACACTAAATCAGCCTGTGTGGTCATCATGGTGGGTCCGCAATTGAAAAAAAATGAAAGGGGAGACTTTTGCCCTAGAATGGGATCACCCATTCTAGGGCAAAAGTCTCCCCTTTCATTTTTTTTTCACTCAACGTGTTCTTGAGCCAATCTATCCCGCCCGTAGACGTCAAGCTCGTCCCGCCATCTCCGCTTGGATCTGCCGCGATACCGTTGGACATAAGCTCTTATGAAATCGAAAAATATTATATGATTTTACCTGTAAGTTTGAGAGAATTGCGTCAAGGTCTTAAATACCAGAATGACGAGCGACAATGTCCCGGTGACCTTGGAGACGGGGCAACGAGCTCGACGGAGTTCCTATTTTTAGAGTAGTTACTTACGAGTAGGTACTATGTGAGGAAACTGGCGATGGCGTCCGGTATTATGGGCGACTCAATAACATTGTGTAAAGCAAAAGTACAGATCTCGGTGGTTAAATATCAAAGTAACCAATATTTTATATCAATATATTTTTTTTTTTCGAGCCGTTTGGGGTTGAAACCCTCGGGCCGTGGGGTCCGAGTGCTCATGGTATTTTTAAAGAAATTTCGAAACGGCTGGTTGACACTTCCCGTGATCCAAGCGCTGGCTTTTACCTTTGCCAGAGGCTAAGCATCGCCATACAACGTGGTTATAATGCCGCCAGTCTCTTGGGCACATTACCAGTCGACAGCAATGCGGATGAATTTATCGACGCCATTTTTTAGTTTCTGTATAGTTTTAGTTAAGTTAGGATTTAATTTTGTTATTTTTAGATTTTATAACCTTTAGGATAATTCAATATTTTGATTTTAAATAGTGTCCGTGGAGTTTCTTGCCCGTTCTTCTCCATAGAAACTTAGTAGGTACTTTTCGTTATAGTTTGGGGCTCACCAACAAATAATATTGCAACCTAGATATAGTCTGATATAGGTAGTATTTTAAGCTACTCATGTCGTCTCAACTTGCTGTGAACCAGAGAACCTGCTTACTGTATTACCTGAACAATAAATATTTTATTTTCTTTCTGTCTTTTCTTTTTTACTTTGGAATGGGCGAACAATCTTCGTCTTTTTGATTGACCGACTCTTTGACAATTCAAAAGCGCCTGTAATGTTTATCAATCAATCATAATCAGCCTATAATGTTCCTACTGCTGGGACACAGGCCTCCTCTGGGTGAGAGGGAGTGGGCCGTAATCCACCACGCGGGCCCAGTGCGGGTTGGCAGATGTCACATTTCTTCGAATTGTTTTTGGTTCTAGGACATGCCGGTTTCCTCACGATGTTTTCCTTCAACGTTTTGTGTGATGAAATAATTTACACAAAGTAAAGCGCCTGTCTGGCTTCGAACTTACGACCTACAACTCGCATGTCGCGGCCGTTACCACCTGGCCACCGTTGCTCTCAGAAATTGACTAATTGCCACTAACCAAGCAGAAATCCGTACTCCGGACAGCCACTGAGAATTTAAAGAACTCTTAGGATTTACAACATTAGTTTACATAGACATAACAACAATTATTCTAATGTTGATGTAAACATAAACATCATAAAACATTTTGAGCAATGTCAAACTAGATGCTACGCCGAATCGTTCCTTCTTTATGTCACTCATCCACATACAATATGCGATCCCGTATTGGCAAACAATGCAGGTACCTAATGCCTATATATAGCAAATAACTAAAGCTCATATGCACGCATTTATAATCACCGGTATGTAGGATTCCCCGCGATATTTCTTTTTAGCTACACAACCAGTTTTCTGCAAGTTTTGTATACTTACAACAGTTAATCTTCACAACTTATTTTAGGTGTAAACAATAAATGAAAACAATACAACATGTAGACTAAATCTTACTGACTACCAGTTGTGTCGGCGATTCGTTCGGCGGTGAAAGATTCCGTCGATGAAATTCTCAAAAGCGAATCGTTCTGTCGTAGAATCGTTCGCCATTGAAAACACTGAAGAGTGAATCGTTCTGTCGGCGAACCTTTCATCGGAGATGACAAGGAACTACGACAATCGGTATCGCATCCTTAAAGAAGTGCTGGCCGCCTCATAATGTCCGCAATTTAATGGCCAATGGCGTCACTCATTCACTGAAACGTTATTTATGAAAGTTGGTGTGTTTTTCAAAAGAGCTTTTTTGACATCGTAAAGTCAAACCTCGGACCGTCGTACCGGAAGACACTAGACGTAGCGTTGGAAGGCCTCCCACAAGGTGGACCGACGATCTTGTGAAGGCAGCAGGAACCCGTTGGATGCGAGAAGCACAAAACCGGTCGAAGTGGAGGTGCTTGGAGGTGGCCTATGTCCAGCAGTGGACGTCTTTCGGCTGAAATGATGATGAAAGTCAAACCCCGCGGCCATTATTTTCATGACAACCGTCACTGTGTGGCCGTTATGCGGCGGCCATCGCTGTCGTAGGAAACCGTAGCTTTAATCCTCGGCTTGTGTGTTACCGGCGCTAATTTCAAACTCCAATTACAAATTAAAGAATAATGCATGATCTTTCTCGTCTTTCGACTCCAGTTTTCTTTTACCCTGAAAGAATACTGGGGCCGAAACACGAGATTTAAAGAAAGATTCTTGCTAAATTCCATAAAAATTCCAGTTCAGTATTTTTTTTCTTTTATAGCTGAATACTCTTGCACATACTCTTGCTCATACCTCGATTACGCCTGATGGAAAGTGATGAATGAGGCCATTTAGAAACTTTTTGTCTTCATAAATTATGTTATTTAAAAAGAAAATGCAATTTTCCTGGTAACATATTTATCAATATCAACAGGAAAATTGCATTAAATAAGGAAAAAAAGGACACAATAACAAAATTACAAATTAAGATACTCCATAGACAATTTAGACGAGATTAAAAAAATGGCTATTAAAAATACGTCAATTTACGTCAGGCGCTGACTAATTTGACAGGACTAAACTAATATTTATCTTCTGTCCTTTTCTTAATGAAATTGAAAGAAAAAGATGCCTGAACTTAAATTTAGTTTAGTTTGTGACATAACAGAATCGGCGCGCGGCGCCAATGTCGATTTTAGTATGGAAGGTGGCGTCTTTTTTTTTTTTTCGTGCGGCCATCATCCAAATCTTGTTTTTCTAGTACAGAATAGTGTAACAAATCAAACTTATTTGACATGCATATCTCTAAACTCAATCCGAAACGAGATATAAGAGTTAGAAGTTTGTATGTATTTCTTAGCTTTGTGGGTTTAGGGCTCGCGAAATGCACGGGACCCCTCCAAATATTCAAATGTCTAAAAACATTTAGCGGCTATCTATTTTGTGGTAACTTAACACTAACATTGCACTTAAGAGTCAAAAATTACTTACAAAGCTAAGAAATACATACAAACTTCTAACTCTTATATCTCGTTTCGGACTGAGTTTAGAGATATGCATGTCAAATAAGTTTGGTTTGTTACACTATTCTGTACTAGAAAAATAAGATTTGCTTGAAGGCCGCGCGAAAAAAAAAAGACGCCAATTTCAGGCATTGTCTTTTCTATGCCTTTACCTTCGGCATTCGAAAAACCAATTTCATTAAGAGGGTTAGCAGAAAATATTGTCAGAATCAGAATTTAAATTGTAATGTAGGTATGTACCTATATTAAATGTGGAGTTTGTAAACTTAAATACAAATGGCGATCTCTTGATATATCTGTTACCGGCCAAACCCGATTTTAGGATGAACTAGTTTCGCCTAGGCCAAACCAGTTCACCGGCGACGTAGGATTTGTGATGGGTAGGATGCAAGAGCGAGCGAAGGGCACCCCGAGGTTAGGTGTGGTTAGGTTAGTTTAAACCCTTTACGCAGAAATAGGAGCCCCGCAAAGGGGGGGGGGGGGGCTCCGTTGAAATCGGATGCAAGAGCGAGCGAATGCCTAGGCGAAACTAGTTCATCCTGAAATCGGGTTTGGCCGGTAACATATATCCAAGTACAATTTTGCTACGGTTATTTAGGGGCTCATGTTTGTCCAGCATTAGATACTTTCGGGCTGAAAATATGATGTAAATGTATCTTTAGAACTTCTGTAAACCAGTAGGTACCCTAATTGCGTAACACACTATCAATCACGATCTGAATCATTTTGAAGGATATTGCTAATTCGTTGCTTCATATGTTCGAAAAATGTGCCTACTCAATAACGTAAATAACGCAATGAATGTTGTTGAACTGTCAAAATGAGAGCTATTGTTACAGATAGTGTGTTACGCAATTACCCCGATGGTTCATCTTTTTGACTTTAAAACAATTTTCCTTGTTTCCTCTCATTGATCGAGCTTGTGGCACGCGACACAGGTGATGAGCAGAAGTCCAGGTTATACCGTTCCTAGGTATGATAGGAATTCCGGTTACATTAGGCCATCAGGAAAACTAAGTACTTACCATGCTTTGTTTTACTTGTAAGTACCTACTGTGCAAAAATATACAAAGGTGAAACAAGTATGGCTTCATTTTTTAAGTCTCGCACTTGAAAGCCAGTTCTTGTAATTAAAAAACGTTCAAACTCAAGTCGCAATCTCATCTCAGCGACAATCAATCAAAAACTTGTCAAAAATATATGTACAGACTCCAGCACATCAAGCTACGTTTGAACCTTATGCTTTAGCGATAAAGTTGAAAATCTATTAAAGAAATTTGACAGATTGTAGTAGCTTGATGTGCTGGCGTCTATACATTGAATGTATTTTTGACAGATTACGACTGAGTTTAGAATGAAAGAAGAAAGAAAAACTGTTTATTCTGCACAAACAAAACGCACATTGCATATAAAAGAAAATAAAAATAATAAAATAAAATAAAGATAAATATACACACACGACGTAGTCATCTCAATCTGTGTGGTTCTTTCCTCAAAAGACCACCTCAGACATCGATCTACATGGTCTTCATATAACCTGACCAAGATTATGTCTGGACTTTAAAAGAGACTGTGACCTCTGAGTTTGTTTCGGCCTTTCTTCTCAGAGTAGTCAGATAGGAAACGCCGACTTCATCTAGTTTAAAAAAAAACATGATTGACGTGTAAAAGTGTTTGTACAAACCTACTTACAAATAAATCATTTCATTTCATTAAAAAAAAAATGTTGTATGCGAACGTTCTTAAAAAAACGGGAATTGCCTCTCTGATTTCTGAATTGAGAATTTAAAGTTGAGAACTTAGAAATATTAACAACGCAGTTTATGAGTTAGTTGCTAAAATTGTTAGTAATGTTGACAAAAAAATACTGTTGCCGCAGTACTCATGGACATGGCTAAGGCATTCGATCACGTGGATCATACAATATTACTGGGTAAATTAGGACGTTATGGTAAACGAGGAAATATATCGAGCCTAATCAAAACTTATTTATATGGGAGAAAACAAATCACGGTTTTAAATAATAGAATTTGTCCCAATTTTAAGAGAGAAGTTGCTCACAGGTCGTCCACTAAGTATACAACTTGCGGTGTACCCTCCTTAGGCCCTTGCCTATTCTCATTTTTTAAACGGTTTTTTAAAAGGTTTTGTTAAGCTTGCCCTGTTTGTTATTTATTTATATTTTTGTTTCTTTATTTGCGTCAAATTTAGTACTTGAAATTTTACCCCCTTCCTGTTTGGCATATTGATCTGATATTTGGTACACGCCTTTAGTTTTGATGACAGTACAATTTTTAAATGATTTATTTTCTGTAAGTTGGTTTGTTCAAACACTTTTACAGTTTAATCATATTTTTTTAAACTAAATGAGGTCGGTGTTTCCTGTCTGACTATTCTGAGAAGAAAGGCCGAAACAAACTCAGTCTCTTTTAAAGTCCCGACAAAATCTTGGTCAGATTGTGTGAAGACCATTAGATTGGTGTCTGAAATGGTCGCATTTGTCAGTACCATGCAGCTCAACTCAGAACTTAAGGAGCTCAACAATTCGACTATCTAGTGTTCGTTGTCTTTGGTATTCCAAAGACGACATTTGGGTAGGCCGCATAAACTACTGAAAATATGTGGCTCGACGGCTCAACGTTGGTGTTTGTTCCTAGTATTTATGTTATGGATATCACTGTATTTTTTAAACAGATTAATATTTTTATGTGCATACAAAAGATTATCATAAATGTACTGAGAAGGCACATTCAATAAATTAATATTTTTAAATTATTTTGTTTCTGAGGGAGTGTCTGGGACTTAATTTATAAATGGAACCACGGGTATCGAATGGAATTGCCCTTTTTTGTAAAATAAAAATTGTCTGAATATCGGCGGCATTTCCCCACAACAGAATACCGTACGACATCACACTATGAAAATAACTAAAGTAAACTACTAACGGGCTGTCTCTAAATCAGTTAAATCACGAATTTTGCTAACGGCGTATTATAATACGCCGTCATCTATACTATCACCTATTACCGACCGTCCTGTTTGCCGATGACAGTACAAATATTATAACGTGTAAAGACATAGAATCATATGAAAATGAAATAAATAATTCTATCCATTGCATTAAAAACTGGTTGCGTAAGAATAAACTTAGAAAAAACATGTTAATATATGACGTTCAAACAAAGTGCAAAACAACAAAATTTTAATATAAAATACGCAGACAAAAATATCTCAAACCCAGATTTCTAGGACTTTACTTGGATATTCATCTAAATTGGAAATGCCATGTGGAAACTGTTTGTAAAAAACTAAACCAATATTCTTATGCGCTACATAATTAATCTTGCGAAAATATCAAACGAGTCTTTAGTTTTGATAGCATATAAAGCGTGTCTCATCAACGTTACGTTTTGGAATAATGTATTGGGGAAATTCCACTGATAACAACTGGGCAAGAGCGAGTCGGACTCGCGCACCGAGGGTTCCGTACCATCAAGTTTTAAAATTTTCATCGGCGAGGCCTTTATTCATCAGAGAATTGTAACACTGTGCACTGCGGTGTAGAATATTGCAATTTTATGTCAGCGCCATCTCTTGACCGATAGTGGAACTAATGTAACTTTTTTTGATGATTTCTGAAAAAGTGTGCTATTTAGAGACTTCGTTTTATTTTTTTGTAATCTTTACATAAACTTCTATGTACTTATATACATACATATATATTTTGACGTGACAACGTCTTAAATTAGGTTGCGACTGGGAGTCACTTATGAAAAAGTGTAACGCTCGGTAACGTTACGATGAGTCACCGAACGAGAGAGAGGCCCGCCGAATGCCTTGCGTCTCTCTCCCACTCAACTATGATCGGATGATCGGTCGTTGTCACGTAAAATCTTCGCCCGTAAAACCGACTTTACAGGCAACCATTTTTTTTATTTCTTTCTTATTTGCAAAATAGTTGGGAAAACGTCATCTCAAACTATCCAGCTGTTACAGACAGACAGACAGACTTAGTCTCACCATAAGGGTTCCGTTTTTCCCATTTTGGTACGGAACCCTAAAAAATTGCGTTCAATGCTCAAAATAGATGTGTAGGTACGTGCTGTGAAAGACTGATAGCTGTAGACCATTGTATGTACGAGTACATCTAAGTACGAGACAGCAGTATTCACAAAATCAAACTTGTATAGAGGTATGAGGAACAGGGTGAAAAGTTCACTCATACTCTATAGAAAAGGGAGGATCCTCCGACCAGACGGGTGTTATGTCTGGCGGGCAACTGCCCAATGATTCATGTCGGGCCGTTGTATCTATGTTAATTGCGCGGTAAACTCTGCTTGCGCGATGTAGGATTTGCGTGACGTAGTATGATATGCGCGTTGTTCGCATGTGGCGTTGTAGATACCGCTACACTTGCATAATTATATTTCAAACACTGAGATTCAAACGACGTAATAGAGAGTTAAGTGCTATTCCACACAAAACCAAAACATTAAAATTAAATTAGATTAAATAAAATAATTAGATTATTACTTACCAATAAAAAAAAAAAACAGTGCCACTCCGGGAGTGCCGACAGAGATGAAAAAAAAAACACAAACGGAATACTTTAGCATCATCACTCACTGACAAATCGGATTTAAAACCAAGTACCTACATCCCGAGGATGATGATAACAGTGTCGCGAGTACCTACAATGTTTTTTTTTCATCTCAAAAAAAGCCCAACGCGCTACTTCAAAAATGTCATTAGATTACAATTATTTGTCTTCCAGATTATTTGTACGCCGTTGATGGCTAGACATAGCATTCATTTTATTAATATTGACATCAGTCTGATCCGTGATCATCACCTTTTGTTTACCTAAATATTTGAATTTGCCAAACTCTGTTCTAAATTCAAATTTTCTTACGTTTTTTGCAATTTGCGGGTCAGTGTCAGGTTGTATGTGGATTGAAATATGATTCGCGACCGTTTTATGGTTTTACAGAATTATAATCAGTAGAATCAGCAACACAACTTAGTTAAAATTGGCCTCAGTCAAAAATTGGCCTCAAATGTAATGATTTCATGAAATAGTCATTGTATTGATAATTATTATAATAATATATTTCTATAAATATTTTTTACAAATAATAATGCTTATCTATGCGGCTTTATTCTAAGATTTTGATTTTACTAACTTTAGCGTGCAACTGAGATATTAAGATTATTATTATGTATGCTTTATTATTTTATTAGATTAGATTATTATTATTTTAAGTAAACAGTAAACATTTCCATTTCCTCGCCGATTTATTTGATCGACCACCAAGGTGGTTCAAAGTAGAACTTCTGCTGATATCTGTACCGTAGTGACTGCGCAAGTAGAGTATATATCGAGTACGAATGTGTCTCAAGTCTCAACACTTTAGTCCCCTGCGCAGAGGCCAGTCGCCAGAGCAAGCTGATCCATTCACCGCTTGTCTCCGCCCAGGTAAGACGTTTGTTTGTAAACTTTTAACTGGCTTTCCACAATATTGATAATATCTTCTTAATGTAGAACATTATCAGCTGTTTTCATCGTTATGCAGTGTTTAGAGTATATTTTGGTACGTGTCTCTCAATATCTTTAGGTTTTGTGATTTTGCATTGAATAATAAGAATGTTCTAGAAAGAAGTATATAACATTACGTAGCAGTAGGTAAATTCTATAGTAATTTCTTGTGTTTTCAACACTAAATAGTATTTGAGTACCTCGTGTCAACTGTTTTAATCAGAATACCAGAACCATTTTTAAAGTTTATTGTTTTTTAAAAGTAAAATAACGATAAAACCGGCTTTTGCGTAAGCGCATTTATGTCGATCAAGGGCTTGAGTGGGGATAACGATGCGCTTGAGTCATGTTAGTGTCATTAATGTTGTTTGTCAACAACATTACACAGGTGGTAACCCGGCTTTAGCAAGCGTGGTGTTCAATGCTCTTGCCTGCTTTGTATAAGAAGCGGCCTTTGCTCTGCAGTGGGCAATAATAGACTGGTATTATTTATTATACAGGCGGCGGTTACGAGTGCTGAGGGCAATTATTGTAATTGAAGTGGAAACTTCTTTAGGCGACTTGGGCATTTTTGAGATGGGAAAAAACCATTGAACTCGTAAATGACTCGTAAATGTACCGCGCGTGTTTTGTTTACAAGACGATTAAAAAATACCCGCTTCGGATGTGTTCAGCTGTCCTCGGGATGTACTCGGTTTTAATGTATATCCGCTATGTCAGTGAGTGATGGCAAAGTATTCTGTTTGTGTTTTGTTTTCACTTCAGTCGGCACTCCCGGAGTGCGACTGCTTTTTTTTTTATTCGATATCGCGTCATATAACTTGTTTATATGGTTTAAAATAATTGTGAAAATAAAGAAATAATATAATTGTATTAGAATTCTTATCTTACCGGTTATCGAGACATTCGATCATGATCTCGATACTTACGTGAGATGATAAAATTAAAAAACGTTGACTGTTTATCTTACACAAATGCAATGTAATACCTGATTATACTGATCTGCCAAGTAACCAAACTACTTATCTACCAAAGTAGGCCATTAAAAAAGGTAGAACGTCAAAATTTACAAGAATAGATAAACTTATTCCAAAAGGTAGTAGTTTCAAGATGTACCTAATTTTTTTTAATAGGTACATTATCTATACATAGAGTTTAATATCAAAACTGTCAGTAGATATTAAATGGAGATTGATGTCTAATATTATGTTGTAATAACTTTAGGTTCATAGACCATTGCGCATGGGCAACTACTATGCATATTATCACTTAGCCCAGGTACACACGAGCGATTTTTCCCACGACGATTTTTTTCGCGCACTGGATTTTCAACGTACTGCTCAGCGTCGAGAGTTGAAAATCCAACAGCGTGTTTTTTCGACGCGCTGGGATGTGCTCTTTTGGATTCTCAATGCTTGGCTCAACACCGTTTAAAATCCAGTGCGCGAATAAATTCCGCCTTACGATTTGGTAGCTTGTCAAACATGATTGTTTGTAAATATTTTACTGTAGGTGTATGTAACTACATAGTAGTAGGCCACATTAACCGGTCATGTATATAAACTAGATCTATTACGTTGCTGATTATGATCTTATAATCTGCTGAAGTTGCAAACGAAATGGTATCAATATTTTTTTTAAATATACTTTTGGCATCTCGAAGGTCAATATAGAAGGTTGTCTGCTGCTTAATCAGGCTTGCCTGTGCCTAAATAAATTAAGGCCTCCAGCCAGGGCTTGAAAAATCTCAAAAGCTAAACGACTACAAGCTAAAGGCACCCTCTGTGGGATACGGACCTCGGCTTAGGGCAGGGATGGCGAACCTTTATACACCTACGTGCCATTTTTTCCAAATAAATATTTAAATGGGGCAATAACGTGCTAACAAACAATCTTGGCTTAGTGAATGCTGGAAAAAACTATATACTTTTGCATTATTATTTTTAATCTCTATTGGCATTTCTCGGGACTCTGGGGTTCCAAAGAGCTTTGGAAGGTGTACGAGGGGCCGAAAACAAATCGTAGAGGCCCGTTAGACGTTTTCAGACACCAACCGACGATGATATCTGTTCGTACTATGCAAGTGCACCTAAGGACAACCCCTGGTTGGTGTAGGACTAATGTGAATATTAACAATTTAATATTTATTTTAATGAAATGAAAAATTAGTGCCTTCTGCTGTTGCAAACTATATGACTTGTGTATAGCTAAATTTCTGAAATTATGCCGTGCCCAAATTATTTTGTTATGTGCCATCAATGGCACGCGTGCCATTGGTTCGCCATCCCTGGCAAGGGGCAGGCTGGATTGGATTAAATTGTATCAATAGCTGTAACGAAATTTTATGTACCTAACTTATTAGCTTTATTAGCCATTTAGTAGCTATCTAAATAGTCTGTAGGCACTGTCCCACTGCAGTGCAAAGGCCTCCCTCTACCTTTAGTAGCTAATCAATGGAAAATAGTTTCGTAATTGTCTACTTCTCGGTTTCGAAATCCCATTTATACCAATGAATTTAGCATATGATTCTAAACCCCCAGTGTAGGATTTTAATTTGAATACAGACGCCCCTTACACCGTGTATTATAGAAGGCCTACTAAATAACTCTGTGGCCTTACTTTCTTCTACACCTTGCAGACTGGCTAATATAACCACGGCATGTCGGTGTCAACACGTGAGAAAAACCACATTTCTGTGACTGAAAATATACCTAAACAAAAACTGCACGCATTTCAGTCAAGAATAAATTATTACTCTTCAAGTAAACTATTGAAGTGTGCACAATTAGAAAAGTAAACGCCGTTTCTAATTCATTGCCATGGTCAATTTAGATATAACTAAGGTACATTTGTTCTTTAACTAGCATTGTTTATGCATGAATTAAGTCATTTTTAACCATACATTTCCATGAGCTGTGGTTTTACCATAAGCATAAGTCTCGATCCAGTTGGAATATCGGGACATAGGTCTGCCCATGTGCTAAATTTCATCTTAATCCGTTCAGTCGTTTTAGCGTGAAAGCATGTCCCAGCAGTGGGAACTGGGGGAACTGGGGTGGGAATATGCTTTTTTTTAAATTAAAAAATCAATTCTTTTCTCTTTATTAGTTTAGACTAGCTTCTGCTCGCGACTTCGCCCACGTGGCAGTCTACTATACTTTCAAACATATCCTATGGGACTCGGCAATAGTGTAACTTTCTACCAGTGAAAGAATTTCCAAAATCGGACCAGTACCTTCCGGAAATTACATCCTATATTCTAGCTTACAAACTTTACCTCTATAAAATATTAGTGTAGTTAGGTAGATAGTGGTGCCGATGGTTCACAAACTAAACTAAATTTAAGTCCAGTCCATCTTTTTCTTTCTATTTTATTAAGAAAAGGACAGAAGAAAATTTGGTTTAGTCCTGTCAAAATAAGGTACTCCATAGACAACTTTAGACGAGATTAAAAAATTGGCTACTAAAAAACGTCAATTTACGTCAGGCGCTCACTAATTTGACAGGACTAAACTAATATTTATCTTCTGTCCTTGTCATAGTGAAACAGAAAGAAAAAGATGCCTGAACTTAAATTTAGTTTAGTTTGTGAACAACAGAATCGGCGCCATTAAACAGCAATGCATTATTTATGTGCGCAGAACGTTTCATCATCATCTGCCTAGCCTTTTCCCAACTATGTTGGGGTCGGCTTCCAGTCTAACCGGATGCAGCTGAATACTAGTATTTTACATGGAGCGACTGCCTATCTGACCTGCACAACCCAGTTACTGGGTAATACGATACCCCCTGGTAAGACTGGTTGCCTTTCGTAACGACTGTCAAAGATGACCACGAATGACAGCCGGGACCAACGGCTTATCGTGCTTTCCGAAGCACGGAGGGGTCACGGTATGTAAAGATGGTCACCCATCCACAGACCAACGCAGAACGTTTATGATTAATTAATCGTCAAGTTTTTATAGCCTTTTGTAGGATCGTAAGGAAACTTTTTGATTCTCTGGTTACGTTCATCTTTGGTTACATTGTTATGTGCTAATATAAAAACTGTCACAGTAGAAAGTATGTAATGTACCTACCTACCTATAGTACCTATACAGCTTATGTCATTCATAAGGATGTAATGCAGGCTATCATACTGAAGAACTTTCCACATGGGACCAACATCGTAACCGCGAAAAAAATATCAACTGTGCCATACAAACCTGCAAAACCTGCTCGAGTCAAGTGTATGGGACGGCTGATTATGATGTTGGTCCAATAGAAAAAGTTATTCAGTTTAATGGTCTGTGCCTTAAATATGACCACATCTTTCTGGTACAGACGCCAGCACACCGCTACCCGAAACTGTAAAATTTTCCCAATCAACTTTGAACCTTATGGTGTAGCGATAAAGTTGAAAATCTATTAATTAAATTTGACAGATTGTAGTAGCTTGATTGCTGGCCCAGTCTGTACATGCTGTTAAGGATACTGTTCGAGAACATTTAAATAATATATTTTGCAAATAATTTTGTGTAAATAATTTCACCACCACTGTGCACTGCTCTCAAAACGGTGAAGGAAAACACCATGTCTTAAACCTAAAAAATCGCAGACATGTGACCTCTACTAACCCACACTGGGCCCGCGTGGTAGATTACAGCCCACTCTCTTTTACAGAGAGAAGGCCTGTGTTCCAGCAGTGGGAAGCTAGATTATGCTAAGCTGATTATGCTTATGCTATTTTAGTAGATACAGGTTAATTAAGAAAAAAAAAAGAGAACAACAACACCCAAGCGCTAAGTTCTAGAACGTGCCACCATTCTTCATCCAAACAATACCCTACAATTTACAAAATGGTTGAGCTGGATGGTGCTGATCCTCGCGTCATGTTCGTGAACGGGCGCCGTCGGTTGAGACTGGTCATCTCTTAACTGCCAGGGCTTATTTTTAATCTTATATTTTGAATTGTTTCTTCATTTGTGTCTTTTTTTTTTACATTTTTCTCACATATAGAAGCAACATGAATAATGTACCCAGGATTTTGTAATATCTTGATTTAAAAGAGTGTCCATGGAGTTTCTTGCCCGTTCTTCTCCATAGAGATCTACGTTTTGGAATGGGCAACTAGCTTCAACTTTCTGATTAACTGACAGACTATTTAATTTTGACAATTCAAAAGTGCCTGTACAAGGTTTAATTGAAATATATGCTTTGAGTTTGAGTTTGATAATAAGCACATGAAATAATAATAAAGTAGGTAGGTACACACAGCTCCTTTAAGTAGTTACCCCACCAAAAGACATGTGCGTTCAAATCCGTGATAGGCCCAAGTTGGTTTTTGTATTTTGCAAAAACATTTTATTTTAAATAATGTATTGTTTTAGTGAATAAAGAAGTTTAAGTAAGTATTTTTTTTAAATTCTGTTTTTATTATTGTTTTTTTCAATAAAACAATACTTTTGCGACGACAAGCAACAATAATAGGGTTAACATTTACGACAACTTATTCATCGTCTAAATAGACTGGAGGTTTCAAGACCGCTTACCGTGCATAAGATTGGAAGTTCAAATCCTATATAGGCACGAAATGTGCTTTTTGTTCATTATATTATTTTAATATATATTTCTATTTTGTTTTAAGTAGTAATTATTTATAAAGAATTAAAAAATCAAGAAAAATAAAATACTTTATTAATCATTTAATAATATTTATTATTGCTATTATTTAACAAAACTATGATCTTATTTTACAACAAACAGAACAACTATTTTAGTTCTCATAAAATCAGAAATCATTTAAAAAAATAATTGATAAAATTAGTAGTCGTTTACTCTTCGCCGTTTTAAGTGAACGTATACAAAGTTCTAACTTGAAGGTATGGATTAATTTTATAAAGACAACGTAAGTAAGTAAAATTAATGGATACCCTCAAATTATAACATCTTTCGATTAGACAGGGACCTAAAGATATAATGACTCAGCCGATAGTAGATAACAATTTCATCGCAATTCATATGGGCTCGCTGGCTAGTTCGTCAAACTGCCGGTATGAGTATGACGACGTTCGGTGATGCGATGGTTCGAATCCGAGTCAACACAATGGACTCTTTTTGAAGTATTCTTTAGATTATTCGTAAGGAATTCAATGTTGTAGCAGTGTAACATTTTAAAACTTGAGGGGTTAGGACATAGTGACGCTTTCTGTACCTAGGCAGATACCGTATTGAAACAGTATATTAGACGATTTTTTTGCTACCAATTGTACGTGCAGGTGAACAGGATAACTCGTAATAGGGCCCAGTTGGCAGCCTTTGGGTACGAACTCATCGCAACGCAACCCTAAGGCCTGAATTCTTCTTGCACTGACGTCGGTCGCGTACCGTCGGACACGCGTACCAAGACGCTGACGATAAAAGGACGTGTTTACTGTAGCACCCGCGAGGGTCAGCGAGCGCGAGTCCATATATCGGTACGCGACCGATGTCAGCGACCGACGTCGGCGTAACAGTATTTCCAGCCTAAAAATTACCATAAAATGTCCATACCATGTTCAACAGATTTGTCTTTTTTGTGTTTGAGGAAAAAGGTTTGCCTAAAAGAGTTTTGCTCCGTTTCAGATAAAATTGAAGATGTTCAAGACTTTGCTGTTTGTGGCTGCGGCCGTTGCACTGGCGTCAGCCGCGCCTGCTGATGAAGCACAAGTAAGCATTTCTTTACAATTTTAGCTTTACCATAATTATTTCATAAAATAAGACATTTTCCTTCTGTTCTCACGCTCTGGATTGTACGATAATCGTTTGGCCATTCTTTATTAAGAATCCATCCAACTCATCCCAGTATATCTGTCTGTGTAAAAAGAGAAAACGTACGTTGTCATAGACATATGACAACGTACGTTTTGTCTTTTTCTATCTATTTTAAGTACCAATATGCCAAAATATTTAAGTATTTGTCTTCCTATCTCTTTTCCTCTTGCTCTCTCTTTCTGTTTTTTTTTTGTTTTTCTGTATTTCTCTGTCCTCTTACTGACCATAAATTTTCCGTACTTCAGGAAGTAAAGCGGGCGATCGTCCGGTTGGATGGTGACGGTGTTACCGGCAGCGTCAGTTTCACCCGGCAAGACGACGGCAAGGTGCACATCACCGGCACCGTGACCGGCATGCCAGCCGGCGAATACGGTTTCCACGTCCATGAGACCGGAGACCTCACTAAAGGCTGCGCTTCCGCTGGCGGTCACTTCAACCCTAACGGAGTAGGTGTTCCTTTTCTCAATTGTAATATTGTCATGAGTTAAATAGTCTACCAAAGAAATAAAGAACCCGGCTGTTTGGTTAGTTAAAAGTTCTGCTTTGCAGAACGTCGTTTGTGTCATATACTACATGTGCCTAATCAACGTCCGCATACTGCATCTCTTGTTCAACCAGGTTTTAAATTGCCAAAAGGCAATCTTAACTTAAAAAATGTACCTTCTCTGTATTTGTGCCTTGCGAGTATTAAAATTACAGCACCAAATAAGATTCTTCTCACAAATACCTGCTAATATCAAGTCTTAAATCTACAGAAACAGCACGGCCATCCCCATGACGAGAACCGTCACGTCGGTGACCTCGGTAACATCAAGTTTGATGACAAGAAAACGGCCAACATCGACTTCGTTGACCACGAGATCAAGCTGAACGGCAAGCAAGGCATCATCGGCAGGGCCCTGGTTCTCCACGCAGGCATGGATGACTACGGCAGGACTGATCACCCTGACTCCAAGAAGACTGGAAACGCCGGAGGACGTGTGGCTTGCGGAGTCATTGGAATCGCGTAGGGAGCTTTTTTATCAATGTATGTCTAACATGTTCTCGAGAAATAATGGCTGGAGAAATGTACATTTTAGTCAAGTGATCTTACTACTGATGCTTAACTTCTTAAATCATTACTCCTCGGGCTACATCTGTTAGACTGTATATATGTTTCTGTGGACTAATCCTATCACATTCCAAGTTACTAACAAGCTTTGAGATTTCGATACTTCTGATGGAGCGATCAATATGAAATATTGCAATAAAATAACATTGTGTATTTCTCCATACTATTATTGCAACTATTATTAAACCCTATGGTATTATTACGTAGAAAGTATTTCGTAGGGAGAACTTAAAAAAGTTCTTGTTAAGAATCTCAGTAGACATTGTTAATTAGGATAAGACGGTCTTTGTTTTCTACTTTTATATGTTCCTGTGATGTGGCACTGACGCCATGGCATCTGTCATGTTTTCTTCTGTTCTGCCAAATTAAATAAACTATCTTTTTAAATGTTGTTTTTTATTATAGGTAAATAAACTTCTTAAAACTGGATGAATAAAGTCAATAAAAGAAGTAAACACTAAAATAATTATGACGCTTGGATGATTATCATTAGATTTTTTCTTTCTTGGAAAAGGGATTTTCCCTTTATAAAAATAACTAGCTGACCCCGCGAACTTCGTACCGCCTCAGATTATGAATAATTTTTATTTTCTCGTGAATGTTTCCCATATTTTGATAGCTATTCTGCTATTCGAGGTTGAGGCAAATCCACCAAATCAAATATCATAATAATCGGTTTAGCCGTTTTTGAGTTATGAATGGTGTAACTAACCCCACTTTGTTTTATTTATATAGAAGATAGAAGATTATGCAGGTTAGAGGTATTAATATTAATTAAGTCACGATTTAGGAAATCGTGACTTATTGTTCCTCATTTGTTACAATTGCATCTAACTTGGACGTAAAGGTCCTACTTCTTTAAATCTTATTAAATATCGTGAGATGTATGTATCTATTTTAGGATAAACCTGACAACAACTAAATCGGTAGATGTATATTATATATGTCAATTTGTGTTTTGTAGATCATATACACAGCCGTAGTTTAGTTAAAAGAGATCTTGGTTGTATATTGCAATTAAAAAGATATCCTTTTTAAACATTTGCATTTGGTCATTGATTTCGTTGTAGCGTCGTGGCGACGACATGTTATATGGAAAAATATAAATAAAGATGGCTAGAGCAGGGACAGAATATGTATTGTGTTAAAATGATATGGCTAGAAAGGGGGTGAATACTGACATGACGGCTGACAGAGGTATGGAAGGAGGACGACATGCTGCGCCGACCCAAAATAAATTGGAATAGGGAAAGAGGATGTTGATGGAGTGCCTCAGCATAACCTTGGACATACTCTTACCAGCAGTAGCTACTATAGGCAGAGTTGATGGTGATAACGATGATGATGAAAAATTATTGCGTGTTGTACGAGATGGATAGCGAGTTTACTTGATGCAAACAGGACGATGCGCCATCCAGACATTATTTCAGATTAGCGAGGTCATACTGATTGAATCATTGTACGTACCTACGGTCGCGATACTGTGATGCAATTTATTAATAGATACCTACCTAATCGTATTTGCAAATTACTACACAGTGTTATGTACTACCTGCCTATATGCAATGATTTTTGTATGGGATGGAAGAGTGTTGCTAGGGAGTTTGATCCGTCAGTTCCAAACGCTATTAATTGGTGACTGACTTTTTGGTGGTTTTGATGTGCAAAATGGCTGACTTCTTGCTAATTATTTTGAATTATAAACGATGAATGAATTAACTAGTGTTTTTTCACGGCTAGGATTCAGATAGGAATAGATATTAGACTGTTGAAATTCTTTAGCCTTCTTTTGAGAGAAAAAAAAAGAAGAAAATACTAATGCTGGGTGAAGGGTGAAAAGGTGGGGGATAATACTAATGCTTCTCTTCTCATCACACACTACTTTTCTGGTAAAGGAAGGTACTTACATGTTACTTGTACAGTCAACCGCACATTAGTAGAACTTGAACAAAAACCTCTCGCGAGATAAAGGCGCTGTCTGTCATTTCTAGATACAGGTACAGGCAAACGCTTCGTTTGGGGTCAAAGTCCAAACTGATCTTTTACATATTGTACGCACGGCTACACATCAAGCCATAACCAGTATAAGCTGACTTCCTTCCTTCTTTCTTCTTCTTTCTTTTTTCTTTCTTCTTCTTTTTTTCTTCCTTTCGACTTTTGACTTCTTCTTTTTTTCTTTTTGGTTTTTGCGAGGTCAGCTAAAACTGGAAAATAGCTTGATGTGTCGCCGTGCACAATTTTATAAATAAAAAAATGTCTATTTGATACCATGAACGTACTGACGCCAGCACATCAAGCTACCCGAAACTGTAAAATTTTCCCAATCAACTTTGAACCTTATGCTTTAGCGATAAAGTTGAAAATCTATTAAAGAAATTTGACAGATTAGTAGCTTGATGTCTCTGTACATGGGTTATTTTTCTTTATCTCTATCTAGTCAGACCTTGTTTCCATTGTTGACGTTGTTTTATGTTTTCTCTACTGACTTGACTATGGAAATCTTATAACACCTATCCTACAACCGACCCTCTGACAGTTGTCTGAAGCTCGTGGCCACGGGGTAAGGCATATTATAAGTATGACTGGTGGATATTAGCCCAGCCCGCATGGGCTCGTTTTTCTCGCGGCGCGATTTATTTTCGCGCACTGCATTTTCAATGCTCTTTTTAGCGCCGAGAGTTGAAAATGCAACAGTACCTACATTTTTTTGACGCGCTGTGATGCACTCTGTTGGATTCTCAATGGGCGGCTCAACACTGAGTGTTGAGATCCAATGCGCGACAAAATCCCGCCGCGATATTTTTACTTTTACTGCCGTGTGAACGTGGGCGTAGCCCGTTTTATTATCGCGGCGTTTTAGTTTTAAGGCGCTAAGCAAAGCGTTGACAATCCAGTGCGCGAAAAAACATCGCCACGAAAAAATACTCCCGAGTGTACAGTCAACAAAAGAGCGTTTATTATGTTGAAGTTTTGTAAGAAACCGATGGATGTTCTCGAATAAAATGTAATTTATTAATAGAAAACAAAAAATAGAAATCAAACCTAAGTCGATAACATCCATCGGTTTCTTCTTCTTCTTCAACTATATCCGACGATCCTGCATAATTATCTCTTTTGTTGACTGTACCTGGGCTTAAATAATAAACAGGATAATTATTTGTTTTTAATTAACGTTTTTTTTTGTATTGCAGGGAAGAATCTCCATCTAAGACGAATTCCGCTTCAGCCTCAACCAGCAATATTTTATTAGCAATTTCTATTTATTCTTTAATCGCAGTTCTTCTAAATTAAATAACAAATCAAGTTTGAAAATCTTTTTGACATTTAAGTGTAACGAAAATCTTAAACTTAGTTTTGCTCAAGGGTTTAAGTTAGGCTAAGTTAATATATTTATAGTAGGTACTTAAATATTATGAAACTAGGCTAAATATAATTAACAGAATCAGTGAGTTACTTATACGTAATACATTTATGGTTAATTTGGATACTTAATATTTATTAAATCTATGATATCAGGAAAATGTTTTAATATTATGTAATAGGTGTTATTTAATTTACCTGTACTGCCGGTCGTTTCTGTAAACCTCACCGTGAAAACTTAGGTGAAGTGAGTTTGTTTTTGCTAGGAGTTGACACTATTGACAGCTCACTCCACGCTCACTTCACCTAAGTTTTCACGGTGAGATTTTTACAGAATAGCACCGCGGTACCCGTCCTTACCTGTTGCCTATACATACAATACAGACAAGTATTATTGTTACAAAAATATAGATATATTTTTGTCCTTTCCTTTTTGAGTAATAAAACTACTGTTTATACATTTAAATCCTGTTATTTTATTTTTCCTTGATGATAAACCAGTGTATTTGTAAATGCAAAACACAGCTTCATCAACTAAGTACCACAGGAAAAAGACATGCAAATTTAAACATAGCTGTTATCAGTCTTTTGTAAAAATATAATGAGTATAAAAAGCAACGATAAAATACAACATTTTTACAGAAGAGCAGTAAGAAATTCCCAATGAAAAATACAGGGTGGTCAACTCGAGTGTTTACGATTTTTTTTGGCCACCATTTTGATTTGGCGCTAAATTTTGCGGTCGTTTGATTTCCACTGTTTTGTTAAAATGTGGCAAATTCGTTTTGAACCATTTATAAGACCATGACTGCAAGGTCAAAGTCAAATAATTTATTTTAAATAGGCACTTATAAGGCACTTTTGAACGTCAAAATTAACGAGAAAATAGAATTAATTCTAGTTAGCCCTTCCAAAAGGTAGTTTCGTATGGAGAAGAATGGACAAGAAATTCCACCGTTTGGTAGGTATCTAAGTAGTACTCATAAAATGTTTTGCAATATTTTGTATACTTACATTAATTATATCATTATAAGTAAAGACGCTGTATCTAGAATAAAATGACTATACCACAGTAGGTAAAAAAATAATGAAAAACTGAAGTAATGACAGATACATTAATTCTGGAATTATGAAACGACCAATTGGAACCGTGCACCTAGCTACTGACGTTACATAAGTGCATGTGGCCTGGCATTTATGAAGGCATACAGCCTTCTGAGAGTCTACTCTGAAATAGGAAATTCGCTCTTCTGAGCACCAAAAATATGATTTGGAAAAGAAGTTCTTGCCGCCACTTCTTCTCTGGTTATACGTTTTAAGCCCAGGTAACGTTGAGCAAAATCCTCAGTTAAGCATTCACTCACTATTTTAAGTTTCACAAATGTTGTTCTGAATATTAGATAGAAGAGAACATTTTGGCGGGCTAAAGAAATATTTTTACATCTGTAGCCGAAATGTAGTTGCACAACACATGTCTACCTATCCTTTATGGAATTCAGGCGTGAGAATTAAAAGACCACACACCAGAGCAACAAGTCAATCTGATTAGGAAAGACAACATTACTTTACATACATATAACAACAATTTTTCTAATGATGATGCTAACAAAGACATCACAAAACAATTTGAGCAATGTCAAGCTATATGCTACGCCGAATTGCTCCTCCATATGTCACTCATCCACACACGACATGCGATCCCGTATTGGCAAACAATGCAGGTAGCTAATGCCTATATACAGCAATTATCTAAAGCTCGTATACACGCATCTATAATCACCGGTATGTAGGATTCCCCGCGATATTTCCTTTTAGGTACACATGACTTTGTTGAGGTGTGAAACCCCAAGAAATTGTTGCAGCGATGCATGCTTAAACAATTTAGCGAGCTAGAGATCTGTAACCAATGCCGAAAAGCCTTTCTATGTCGTGTTTTGAGTTTCCTAAAATCTTGATCTCTAATCGAATGCAGGGTGATATTCTAATCTTTATGATTATCGAGCAACCTAATTGCCTAACAAACTATCAATCTCAATCTGAATAATTTTGAAGGATAAAGCTAATCCATTGCTTCATGTGTTCGAAAAGTGAGTCTGATCAACAACCTAAATAACGAAATGAATGTTGTTGAACTGTCAAAATGAAACCCATTCTACTGATAGTGTGTTACGCAATTACCACGGTGGAAAGCGATGGATGAGGTCGTTTCGAAACTTTTTATTTTCATAAATTGTGTATTTATAGAGAAAATGCAAATTTCCTAGTAATATAGGTATTTATCAATATCAACAGGAAAATTGCATTGAATAAGGAAAACAAGTACATATACTTCCTAACATTTTTAGGGATCCTTATCGTATGATCGTGATTAGATTTTATGATTTGTATTGACAGTTGCGATGCAGATGGTTAGTTTTGCGCTTTTATCAACAGTGTTGTACAGACGCCAGCACATCAAGCTACCCGAAACTGTAAAATTTTCCTAATCAACTTTGAACCTAATGCTTTAGCGATAAAGTTGAAAATCTATTAAAGAAATTTGACAGATTGTAGTAGCTTGATGTGCTGGCGTCTGTACATTGGCATGAGCCAATGGTAAATGGTAAAACTGGTAGTATCGTAATCATATGACACTGCCATTGTTTATTCTTTCACAATCGGCTCATACCGGCAAAACCAATTTCATCAAGAGGGCAGAAAATATTGTCAGAATCAGAATTGAAGAGAATAGAAATTGTAAGAATGTAGTTTTGCATACGTGTAGTATGATGTAAATTTGGAGTTTGTAAACTAAAAACAAAATAGCGATATCGTTGGCTATGGTCAGCGGGATTGTCGGAAAGGGTTACCGTTGGCCCGGAACATAAAGGGCTAAGGAAGGAACATGGGTGGGTTTTAGTCATTAAGAGTCTGACACTCCCTTCCGCTCCACCCAGAGCGGGTCGTTTGATGATTTCCCACACAAAAACAAAAAATATCGATGGATAGGTCCAAGAATAATTTTGTTACGGTTATATAGGGTTTCAAGTTCAGCCTTAGGCACTTTTGAGCTGAAAATAGTACCTCAAGAACTTTTGTAAACCAGCTCCCTAGTTGCGTAACACACTATAAACTGAATCATTTTGAAGGTTATTTCTAATCTATTGCTTCATATGTTCGAAAAATTTGTCTGCTCATCAACGGAAATAACGCAATGAATGTTGTTGAACTGTCAAAATTAAACCCATTGCTACTGATAGTGTGTTACGCAAATCCCGCCGTTCTTTGCCATGTTTCCCATATATACAGTCGAAATGTTCAGACCAATTTAATATTGAGTAGGTAAGTACCTCTGAGAAATTCTACAACAAAATACCTTGTGACATATTGCAATTAAATGAAAGAAAATTTAAAACTCATATTAAAAGTACACTTTGTAAACAAGGGTATTACAAATTAGAGGATTATATCCAAGATAAGAATGTTTGGAAACATGCTGGTCCTGCTCCATAGGACAATCTAAAAGTCTAGACAAAATCAAACTTGTTCCTAATTTAATTTATATATATATTTTTAATTATGACATCTTATTCTAATTAATTTTTACAATCTGCGACTACAGTGGCTCACACACTTGTTAAAGTTCAACTACTTTAGTATTTTTTTTTTTTTTTTATATAACTTGTAAATATGTGAGCACCATGTATCTATCACTTATTTGATTTACCTGTCATTGCTTAATTTTTAATTCTTTTTACCTTTTGTGGTAGACTAATTTTATTATGGGTGCATCGTGTTCACATATAATTTTTATTATGTATACAAGACCTTGTAAAACATTTTTAAAAGAGTAACGGTGGAGTTTCTTGCCCATTCTTCTCCATACGAAAACTACCTTTTCGAATGGGCGACTAGAATCATTTCTATTTAGTTTTTTTTTTGACGTTCAAAAGTGCCTTTAATGTGCCTATTTGAAATAAATGATTTGACTTTGACTTTAAATCTGTATCGTTTTTCAGGTTCATCATCTCAAGCTAATGAAATTGTTTGTCCTTTATTTTGTTTTTCTATCTGATAACTTTTTACACAGAAACATACTGTTTTTACAAAGAACAGTGAAAAGTTATGCTAGTCGTGGCAACCTACTTTAAATGAAGAATTTTGTTTACCAAAATTATAATAGTGAATGTAGATATTAGAAACTGCACCAAGAACCATCGGGGTAGTTGAGTAACACACAATCAATGTCAATCTGAATCATTTCGAAGGATATTTCTAATCTATTGTTTCAAATGTTCGAAACATGTGTCTGCTCAACAACGTAAATAACGCAAAGAATCTTGTTGAACTGTCAAAATGAAACCCATTGCTATTGATACTGTGTTACGCAACTACCCCGATGGTTCTTCTCTTTGACTTAAAAACAATTTTCCTTGTTTCCTCTCATTAATCGAGCTGGTGGCCCGCGACATAGGTGATGAGCAGAAGTGCAGGTGATACCGTTCGTAGGTATGATGGGAATTCCAGTTACATATGGCAAACAGGAAAGCTAAGTACTTACCTGTATCATGCTTTAAGTAACTACTGTGCAAAAATATACAAAAAAACAAGTATAAAGCGACTTAATTTTTTTATACCTTACCCGATTTCTGATTTTAGAATTTAAAGTTGAGAACTTGTCAAACTCTACTTTAGCATTACATTATGGTGATTCCTTCAAAGAAGCCCGTGAAATTCAAAGTTTCTTAAGCTTTCTCCAAAAGAATTTTGAATGTCGCGGACTTTTACGTTGCGTAATGTATGTAATTTACTAACAAATTGGATTCTGTGATCTGGATAAATAAATTATTACTATTATTTACCTTAAGTAATGCTTAGAGTTGGTCAAGTTTTCACCGTCAAATTCTCAATTCAGAAACCGGGTGTATTATGTGGGCCTGTTTAAAGTATTTTAGCCCTAGACTCAAAGATTTTAGCTCCCAAACAAATGATTCTGTTTCTATGCGGCTTTTTTCTAAGATTTGTTGAGGTTTGTTGTAGATTCTTTAATTGCGATTCTTGCTGAAATCATAACTAACTAACTTTAGTTTTAGGGCAACTAAGATAATTATAATTATGCTTTATTATTTTATTAGATTAGATTATTTACAAACATTTCGTTACTTCGATATTTGATCGACCACGCCGATTTATTTGATCGACCACGCGGCTGGTTCAAAGTGGAACTTCTGCTGATTACCCTGCCGTAGTGGCTGTGCAAGTAGAGTATATATCGAGTACGAATGTGTCTCAACACTATAGTCTCCTGCACAGATCAAGCTGATCCATTCACCGCTTCTCCGCCCAGGTAAGTCGTTTCTTTGTAAACTTTTAACTTGCCTTCTATAATATTGATAATATCCTGTTATTGAAGAGCATTATCAGCAGTTTCCATAGTTATGTAGTGTTGCGAATATTTATTAGTAAATGGAATGTTTTAGAAAGAAGTCAAAGTCAAATCATTTATTTCAAATAGAATTTCACTAAATAATAAATTACAACTTAATAGAATTGATTCTAGTCGCCCCTTCCAAAAGGTAGTTTACGTACGGAGAAGAATGGGCAAGAAACTCCATCGTTACTCTTTTAAAATGTTTTACAAGGTTTTGTATACATTCATTATATACTTATATGTGAAGACGATGCACCTAGAATAAAATTACTCTACCACAAAAGGTAAAAAGAATTAAAAATAAAGCAATGACAGGTAAATCAATTATGTGATAGAATACAATAAATGACATGGTGCTCACCCCAACTCACTCAAAATTTTATAGATAAAATTTTAACAAGTGTATGAGTTACTGTAGTCACACAATGTAAAAATCAATGTCATAAAAATGTTAAAAAGTATGCAATTAAATTAGCAACCAGTTTGATTTTGTCTAGACTCTAGATTGTAATATGGACCAGGACCAGCAGGTTTACAAGCATTCTTATCTTGGATATAATCCTCTAATTTGTAATATCCTTATTTACAAAGTGTACTTTTAATATGAGTTTTAAATTTTCTTTCATTTAATCGCAATATTATGTCATAAGGTATTTTGTTGTAACATTTAACACAGTACCTCAAAAGATGTATGTACTTTAGATAATCTGAAAAAAGGTTGATCTAATTTTTTCTTTTTTTTTTATCTCTAGATTGTGTATTAAAATTATGTCTAGCATTAATTTAATTAAAAAGATGTTCATTTTGGTTCGCAATGGTTTCGATTATATTATTCAATCAATATCTTTCTGATACATGCTGTTAAGAACATTTAAATGATCTATTTTGCAAATAATTTTATGTAAATAATTTCACCACCACTGCTCTCCAAACGGTAAAGGAAAACATCGTAAGGAAACCAGCATGTCCTAAAACTAAAAAATCGAAGACATGTGACCTCTACTAACCCACACTGGGCCCGCGTGGTAGATTACAGCCCACTCTCTCTTACAGAGAGAAGGCCCAGCAGTGGGAACATTATTAGCTGATTATGCTTATGCTATTTTAGTAGATACAGGTTAATTAAGAAAAAAAATGAGAACAACAACACCCAAGCGCTAAGTTCTAGAACGTGCCACCATTCTTCATCCAAAAATAATAAGTACATGAGATAATAATAAAGTAGGTACCTAGGCAGATACCATATTGAAACAGTATATTATTTTCCTTAAGATAAACACAATTTTTTTGCTAGCAATTCTATGTGCAGGTGAACAGGATAACTCAGCAAAATATAGTTGTGTAAATTTAGCACACGAAGGGTTCCGCATATACAATTATATACAATTTTAAGTGTCTATTACGGTTCAAAAGATACAGCCCTGTGACAGACGGACGGATGGACATGCGTACGGACAGCGCAGCGGAGCCTTAGTAATAGACGCACGCAGAAAGCACGTTAAACCGTTAGTCCCGGCTGTCATTGTTGCATCTTCGGCAGTCGTTACGGGTAGTCAGAAGCCTGAAAATCTGACAACCAGTCTTATATCAAGGGGTATCGTATTACCCAGTAACTGAGTTGTGGAGGTCATATAGGCAATCGCTCCATGTAAAACACTGGTACTCAGCTGCATACGATTAGACTGGAAGCCGACCCCAATATAGTTGGGAAAAGGCTAGGCAGTTGATGATCATGTTCAACATATTTGTAATTAGTTGGGTTTGAGGAAAAAGGTTTTCTTAAAAGAGTTTTGCTCTATTGTTTCAGATAAAACGTAAGATGTTCAAGAGTTTAGTGTTTATGGCTGCAGCCGTTGCGTTGGCGTCAGCCGCGCCTGCTGATGAAGCACAAGTAAGTACAATTTAAGCACAATTTTAGCTAGGTGTTTCATAAAATAAGAAAAATTCCTTCAGTTCTCACGCTCTGGATAACTGTGCGATAATCGTTTCCGTTCTTTATTAACTCCCCACGACCATAGCTCTTTCTGCTGAAGTTTTAGCTGGCTGGCAATATTTTTTTTTTTTTTTTTTTTTTTTTTTTTATAGATTACATGTTTCTTATACTTAAACAAAGCACACAATTAGACCTCTGGGGTCTGTCTAAGCATGCCATGGCCTGAGATTTGATCAACGCGCTATTAACAGTTAAGTTATAATCGAGTTGATGTAATGTTCTTTAAGCTTACGCTGTAGGTTTTTACTATTCATCGAGTCTCTAATGTCTACAGGTATTACCTTTATTCACCTACCTAATTTAGATTTGATATAGGAAATTTAGTTCTTATTTAGATAGTTTCTAATTATAACCTTTTTTTTAATATACCTACAGTGTTTGAGTTAGTTTGTTGTTTACTTTTATTTCGATACCTAACCACCTACCTAGATTGTCGTAGGTAAGAGGCTACAAATTTTAATTTGTAACAGTGGCCCTCCAACTCATCCCAGCATATCTGTCGCGGTCTATTAATCCTGTCTATGACAACGTACGTTTATTCTTTTTTTCATCTATTTTAAATACTAATGCGTTTTGTTTGTGCAGAATAAACAGTTTTTCTTTCTTTCTTCTTTTCTTCTAATCTGCCAAAATGTTGATCGGTCTAAAAAGACAGATCAATATTTTCTCTTTCAGTTCTTTTTGTTTCTTTGTCTTTCTCTGTCGTCTTACTGACCATCATTTTTTGTACTTCAGGTAGTAAAGCGCGCGGTCGTCCGGATGGTCGGTGACGGCGTTACCGGCAGCGTTACCTTCACCCGGCAAGACGACGGCAAGCTGCACATCACCGGCACCGTGACCGGCATGCCAGCCGGTGAATACGGTTTAAACGTCCATGAGACCGGAGACCTCACTAAAGGTTGCGGTTCCGCTGGCGGTCACTTCAATCCTAACGGAGTAGGTGTTCCTTTTCTCTATTTTCATATTGCCATGAGTTAAATGGTCTACAAAAGAAATAAAGAACTCAGCTGTTTGGTTTGTTAAGAGTTCTGCTTTGTAGAACGTCATCTGTGTCATAATATACTATATGTGCCTAATCAACGGCCGCGTACTGCCGTCAAAAACCGCGAGCCAAAACTTAACTGAAATATAACAACCAATGTACCTTCTCTGTATTTCTGCCTTGTGCCGTATTAAAATTACAGCACCAAATAAGATTCTTCTCAAAACTACCTGTTAATATTAAATCTTAAATCTACAGAAAGACCACGGCCATCCCCATGACAAGAACCGTCACGTCGGTGACCTCGGCAACATCAAGTTTGATGACAAGAAAACGGCAAAAATCGACATCCTTGACCACGAGGTCAAGCTGAACGGCAAGCACAACATCATCGGCAGGGCCCTGGTCCTCCACTCAGGCAAGGATGACCACGGCAGGACTGATCACCCCGACTCCAAGAAGACTGGAAACTCCGGAGGAGATGTGGCTTGTGGGGTCATTGGAATCGCTTAGAGAGCTTAATATCAATGTTTGTCTAACATGTTCTCGAGAAATAATGGCTGGAGAAATGTACATTTTAGTCAAGTGTAAAAGCAGAAGTTAAGCATCAGTAGTAAGAACTACTGATGCTTAACTTCATGGCGCTGCTTTCATAGGTTTCATCACCTAAAAGCTGTGCTTTAGTTAGATCTTACGTCATTACTCCTCGGGCTACATCTGTTAGACTATATCTTTCTGTGAACTAATCCTATCACATTCCAAGTTACTAACAAGCTTTGAGATTTAGATACTTCCGATTGGAGCGATCAATGTGAAATAATGCAATAAAATAAAGCTAACATCTGTGTTCTTCTCCATACTATTATTGCAATTATTATTATACCGTATGGTATTATTACGTACAAAGTATTTCGTGGAAAGAACTTAAAATACAGTAGACATTGTTAATTAGGATAAGACGGCCTTTGTTTTCTACTTTTATATGATTCTGTGTCAGCCATGTTTTCTTCTATTCTGGCAAATTAAATAAATTATCTTTGTAACTAAATGTTGTTTTTCATTGTAGGTATTGATAAACTTCTTAAAACAGGATGAGTAAATTTGACAAAAATAGCAGCAAATGCTAAAAAAATATGACGTGCATGATTATCATGTTGATTTTTTCTTTCATGGAAAAGGGATTTCCTCTCTTTTATAAAAATAATTTTGCAGGTTATGCGGTTAGAGGTATTCATTTTCACGATCACCACGAATCACGATTTCCGATATCGTGACTTATTGTCGATCATTTGTTACAAATTGTAACAAATTATCGACAAGTTGGGTGCAATTGTAAGTTCTTACAATTGCACCCAACTTGTCAACTTGCCGATAATTTGTCGACAACTAGGGCGTAAAATAGGTATTTTACCTTTAGGTACTTATTCAATACTAGCGGAGAAATACGTGTTTGGAAGTCTTAGATTGTCATATGTGAATATAATGCAATTAAAATAATATTACATACATACGTGCCGAATTGATAACCTCCTTTTTTTTGAAGTCGGTAAAAAACCCAGAATTCAAGTGTCACCTACTTTTGTGACATTAATAGCTATTAACATTGTGTAATGAGAAATCTTACTGATTAGGACAAGTGTCTCTTTTGTTGTGGATGTTAATGTATGACAACACCTACAATATTATTATCTATTCAAATAAACTTTTATGTTCTAAATCCAGAAACCTACATCTAGACATAACAAATAATAAAAAGAGGTAGATACGTAATTTTTTTGAGTTTGTTTGTAGCCCCGGGGTAATCTTCGGAATTCATCATCTGCCTAGCCTTTTCCCAAATATGATGGGGTCGGCTTCCAGTATAACCGGATGCAGCTGAATACCAGTATTTTTCATGGAGGGACGCCAATCTTACCTCCACAACCCAGGTACTGGGTAATACGATAAAGATACGACACATAACACATAATCAGCTTATAATTTTCCCACTGCTGGGACACAGGCCTCTTCTAGGTGAGAGGGAGTGGGCCGTAATCCACCACGCGGACCCACCGCGTGGTGCGCGTTGGCAGATGTCACATGTCTTCGAATTTTTGGTTCTAGGACATGCCGGTTTCCTCACGATGTTTTCCTTCACCGTTTTGAGAGCAGTGGTGATGAAAAAAATTACACAAAGTAAAGCGCCTGTCTGGGTTCGAACCTACGACCTACAACTCGTAAGTTACCACGCCGTTACTACTTCTATAAATACGACATAAAGATACGACACGAGGTGGTAATCTTCGGAACTACTGATCCGATTCAGTGGTGATCATTACATAAAGTAAAGCACCTGGCTGGGCTCGAACCTGCGATCTACTCGTAACGATGCAATTGTTCATACCACGTAACTAGCATATCAACGTCCTGACACAATCGTCGGGCAGTAGCCACAGAACAGCAGTGGCCCACCAGACACAACACCCGTCTGGTGCCTTATTGTGACGGCTTTGCCATCATGATTCCAGTGTTAGCGAGAGACGGAGCTATACATGACCGATAGCACCATCCCTTCACCATCACCATCCCGCTAGAATCGTGATGGCATTAATACTTCGTAATACGGCCACTGGTCGGAGGAATCTCCCTTTTCTATGGAACATGAGTGAACTTTATACCCTGTTCCTCCTACCCTCTATAGTCTAAACATTTCGACTGTCTCTATGGGGAAAACGGCATTGAACGGGTTTCCAAAAGTTCCTGAGATACATCATATTATCAGTAAAAACAGTTTACTGCCGGATACGAGCCTCTAAATACCCGCAAAGGGATCGCCATTTATTACCAGTAAAACAAAATGCAGTGTTTCCTGCTTACCCTTTTGACAAATTGGTTTTTCTATAGCCGCGGGTGTTGAAGGGATAAAAATGATTATATTATCTCAAATTCAAACTAAAACTCGAAAGCATTAACTTCAATTAAACCATTTACACATTTGGCACCTTTTTTTTTTTTTTGCGGATGGGAAATCATCAAATGACCCCTCCCGCTCTGGGTGGAGCGGAAGGGAGTGTCAGACTCTTACTGACTAAAACCCACCCGTGTTCCTTCCTTTGCCCTTTATGTTCCGGGCCAGCGGTAACCCTTTCGGACAATCCCCATAGGGCCGAAGCCACCCGGCAGGCTTCGGTGCCTCCTCGATGCTGACATCTCTTTGAGGCGCGCATGGAACACGTACGCGTCGTCCGGCACGGGCCTGGTCCTGATCGGACGGTGAGCTACCCATTACTCTCCGCCCGCAGGCCCGCGCCTACGGTGGCCGGGAGTCGTCGTGCGGCTCCCGACGCCCGGAGCGTCTCCCGCGGCGGCTGGGACGGGAGACTCTCTCCCTGAGCCGTCCCGCCACCTCCTTCGCTAGCATGACTGCTTCGCAGAAGGAGGTGACTGCCTCCCACTCCCTTTCGCCCCGGACCATGGCTTGCACCAAGGCCGGGCGCGAGAGGTCGCCGCCGCTGCCGATCGCCTCTACGAGGACACGGCGGTGCTCCGCCCAAGCGGGGCAGACCTCCACCGTGTGCTCCACCGTGTCCTCTGGGCAATCCTGGCAATGGTGACACCCGGGCGTTTCCTCCCGCCTGATGATGTGCAGGAACCTCCCGAAACTTCCGTGTCCGGTGAGGACCTGCGTCAGGCGGTAGGTGAGGGCGCCGTGGCGCCTCTCTAGCCACTCCTCAAAGAGGGGTCTTATCGCCGCTATCGCGGCGTGCCCTGCGCTGGGTTGCGACAGTCGTTCCTTCCATGTCGCCATGAGATCGCGCCGGAGCTCAGTCCGCTCCGCAGCGATTTGCCGCGGAAGCAGAACTTCTCCCCGGCGTAGTGCCTCCGCGCGCCACTCATATACGCGCGCGAGGACTATCGCCTCCAGATCCCATGGCGGCAGTCCGGCAATGAGGCTTTCCGCCTCGCCAGAGATCGTGCGCTAGCCCCGGATAAGCCTTATAGCTACCACCTTCTGGGGCGCGTTCAGGTAGTGGGCGGCTCGCCGCCGCAGTGAACGCGCCCACACCGGGGCCCCGTATAGGGCCATGGACCGCACGAGCCCCGCGTAAAGCCTCCGGCAGGAGGCGTTTGGCCCCCTTTTTTGTTTTTTTTTTGGGTGGGAAATCATCAAATGACCCCTCCCGCTCTGGGCGGAGCAGAAGGGAGTGTCAGACTCTTACTGACTAAAACCCACCCGTGTTCCTTCACTTGCCTGTGCCAGGGGCCACGGTATCTCAAATCTATAATATCGCCGTATATAAAATCAAATCTTCACATATTTCGGACGTCATTGACCCAAGTAACATTGACACCAGTAATGACTGGAATTTCAAAAAATGTAACCGAGATAAGCTTTTTGATTTACTTTCGAAAAATCCATGGCAGAGGGTTGTGCAGTCTGAGGATGTATGTTTGGCTACAGCATACTTTTATGAGTCAATCTATTCCATCTTTGATGCCTGTGTACCTAAGAAACGTCGATGTAAAACTACAAGTAGGCGTTATCCAGTGTGGTTCACCAAATTAATTCAGGATACTAGACTTAAGCTCAAGTGGCACACTGCTTGGAAGCGGACTAAATGTACAGTAGCCTATAAAAACTTTTCAGATTTGAGAGCTAGCCTGAAAACACGGGTGGCACTTGCTTATGCATCGTATACCGAAAGCATCGAAAATAATTTGAGAGCCAATCCGCGTAATTTCTGGCAACATATTGCCAGTTTACGCTCAAAAGGTGGTTTCGAGCCGAGTGTTACCTACAACGGTGAAAGGTTCTCAGGGGTCTGTGCGGCTGACGCCTTCGCTGATTACTTTGTTAGCGTTTATCTTCCCGATGTTCCGCGACTTGATGTTGAAAGGGTTTCCGCTTGCGATACTAATGTTGACAGTAATTATGTAAATATATTTAAATTCACTCCTCAGGATGTCATGTCAGGAATAGGTAAACTCAAAGTTAGTAGCTCAGTAGGGCCAGACAACATTCCGCCAGACATCTTGAAAACTTGTAAAGAACACTTTTGCTTACCTTTATTACATATATAAATATAATCTATCCTTGAAAACCGGAATATACCCGCCACAATGGAAGATCTCAACCCAAGGGTTTGAATAAGGTATTAGTGGAGGAATTCCGTCCCATTGCCATCTTGTCATCACCAGCTAAAGTTTTTGAAAACATACTGCATAATTATATTTTTTCCCAAGTTGGAAAGTATTTATGTGACCAACAACATGGTTTCAGAGCAAAAAGATCAGTAAATACTAACCTTCTTACCCTAGTAGACTACATATCTAAACGATTGGACCGTGGAGCCCAGGTCGATGTCTTGTACTTTGACTTCCGGAAGGCGTTTGATAGGGTCAATAATGATATTCTCCTGGCAAAATTATGTGCCATCGGATTTCCGCCAGGTCTGTTACGGCTGCTCGCTGACTACCTCCGCGATCGTCAATAGTTTGTCAGACTGGGCCTTTATGAATCCAAGCCCTATTATACGCGTTCCGGAGTCAGTCAGGGATCAATCCTGGGACCGCTTCTTTTCTTGATAATGATCAACGACCTTCCTTCAGTTATTCACCACGCCAGAAGTCTATTGTATGCAGACGATCTGAAACTTTTTTCCGAAATTCGCTCTGAAGCCGATTGTTTTGCGCTGCAGCGTGATATTGAGGCGATATTTGAGTGGAGTGTTAGGAACAAAATGGAATTTAATTCTTCCAAGTGCTTCGTTGTGAGTTTTACTCGAGCATGAAACCCTATCACCTTTCCTTATACAATGAATAGCTGTACTATTACCAGAACAACTGGAATGAAGGATCTGGGTGTCACATTTGACAACAAGCTTACGTTTCATGATCATATGGTATCGGTAGCAAAAGATTCATTTAGACGATTGGGTTTCATACTGCGCAATGCTAAAGATTTTGGCAACATCAGCCCAATTAAATCTATTTTTAATGTACTTGTTCGTAGTAAACTGGAGTCCAGTGCATGCGTCTGGAACCCGCACGAAAAGAAGTACACTTTACTCTTGGAAAAAGTACAAAAGGCTTAGCTTAGGTACCTTTATAAACGTCTTAATGGTTATTATCCGTTTATGTACCCTTCAAACTTTCTTTTAGGCTGCTTAGGGTACAATTCTCTCGAGGTCAGAAGAAATAATGACCAAATTATTAATATGGTTAAGATCCTTCACGGAAAAACAGATGCTCCTGAACTGCTGGACGAGCTGTCCCATCTTTTTGCTCCGGTAAACTACAACCGTGCCAGGAGGCATAGATTGTTCGCCGTGTCTTGGAGTCGAACCGTCGCGCGAGCCCAGTCTCCTGTTCCTCGCACACTCTCCGCGCTTAACGCGCTCTTGGACGCTAAGCCTGACTGTGATGTGTTCGCGGATGGATGGAAGAAGATCTTGTCAGTATGTCTGGGGTATTGTGAGATGAGCGTATGACTGGCGAGTAATTGTATGCTTTTGTTTTCTGTTCTTTTAAAATGTGTTTGTGTCTTTGTCTTTAACTAATTTAATTGGCCTTGGCCGTTTTATGTTAAATAAATAAATAAATAAATCTCTTTCGAACAACCCGCGACCCTGGCGGGCATCGGCCCTAGCGGACCCCGTCAGTTGGTGCTGACATCTCCTTGAGGCGCGCGTGGAACACATAGCGCCGTCGACCCGGGCCTGGTCCTTACCGGACGGCGAGCTGCCCATTGCTCGCCGCCAAGCAGCAGCCGTGTCCGGTGAGGACCTGCGTTAGGCGGAAGGTGAGGACGCCGTGGCGTCTCTCTAGCCACTCCTCAAAGAGGGGACTTATCGCCGCAATTGTGGCGTGCCCAGCACTGGGTTGCGACAGTCGCACTCTCCATGTCGCCATGAGATCCCGCCGGAGCTCTGTCCGCTGCACCGCGATTTCTCGCGGCAGCGGAGTTACGCCCCGGCGTTTCACCTCCTCTCGCCACTCCCATATGTGGGCGAGGACTTTGGCCTCCAGATCCCATGGCGGTAATCCGGCAAGGAGGCTCGCTGCCTCCCCGGAGACCGTGCGGTATCCCCGGACTAACCGGATGGCCATGACCCTCTGGGACGCGTTCAACCGCCTGGCTGGTCGCCGCCTCAATGAACGCGCCCACACCGGTGCCCCGTAAAGGGCCATGGACCGCACGACCCCCGCGTAGAGCCTCCGGCAGGAGGCGTTTGGACCCCCTAGATTGGGCAGGAGCCGCTTCAACGCAGCCCCGGCCCGCTCCAGTCTGGGAGCCAAACGTCGGAAGTGTTCCACGAAATTCCACCGGCTGTCGAGGACAAGTCCCAGGTACTTCATCGTCGACTCGACGCCGATGTGAACCCCTCCTACCGTTATTTGGGAACCCGACGGTGGCGCGTTCCGAGGGCCATGAAAACACATGGCCTCGGACTTGTGCAGGGCCACCTCGAGTCCCAGTTGCCGGATCCTTTCAACGACTGTCGCAACCCCGCGTGTCGCTAGTTCCGCCGCGACCTCCCCTGCGCCAGGACCAGCGTGTCGTCAGCGTAGCAAACTACACTGACGCCGCTAGGGAGGTACCCGTACCCGATGTTCCACAGGGGCGGCCCCAGGACCGATCCCTGTGGGACGGCGTTTGGCCCCCTCAGGTACACATTTGGCACCTTTGAAATTATTTTCACAGTTATGCAGAAAGTTGAAGCTAGTTGCCCATTCCAAAACGTAGATCTGGGAGCCTAAAAAGGCCACTTTGGAGAATCATAAAAGGATAACATTATGAATTATAAAATGGCGAAGACAGTCCGTGTTTTTCTTTTTTTCGCTGCACTACGTAGGAAGAGATTGGGATTGGATTTGGATTGGATTGATTGGTATTTTAGCACAGACAAAAAAAATAACTGAAAAATGCTTCACCAATGGGATTTGATACGATTAACTTAACAGTTAACTGTCCATTCTGTTATCTTTTTATGATTCTGCCAAAGTGGCCTTTTTAGGCCTCCTGTATATGGGGAAGAACCGGGCATGAAACTCCAAGGACACTTCTAAATCAAGATACTATTTCATTTCGAAACTTTTTTTACCTGCTTAAATGATGTTACCTATAGAGGAAATTGCATTGAGTAAGGAAAAATAAGTAGGTACCCACATATACCTACTTCTAAACATTTTTAGGGATCCCTAACGTATTAGATTTTATGATTCGTATTGACAGTGGCGATAGTCAGTTTTGCACTTTAATGATTTGCAGTTTCTTGCCCGTTCATCTCCATAGAGATCTACGTTTTGGAATAGGCTTCAACTTTCTGGCTCTCTGATTGACTCCTTGACAATTCAAAAGTGCCTGTGACTGGTTTAATTAAAATAAATGCATTGAGAAACTATTTTTATCCCTTCAATACCCAGTTTCCAATCACTGGCAATCCAGTTTCGTCAAAAGGGTTATCAGAGAGAACTGCATTTTTTAAACTGGCGATCCATTTGCGTCTATTAGACTATTTTTAGCTGTTATCATGTTTCCCAGAATTTTTTGGAAACCAGCTCTGTGCCATTTTCCCCATAGAGACAGTCGAAATGTTTAGACCAATTTAATATTGAGTACCTAGGTCATCATCTCAAATCTATTTAATAATAATAATATGTGAAGGGTTTGTTTGTTAGTTTGTTTGGACGCGCTAATCTCTGAAACTAACTGTCGGATTTGAAAAAATAATTTTGCATTTGATAGCCCAATTTTTGAGGAAGGCTATTGGCTACTTTAAATCACGCTAGGTACCTTAGGAGCCGAGAAAAAAAACAAAAAAAAACGCTTAGTGCAAACGATGTTATTACGGGCAGGCGATGCGATGCGACGGGGTGGATAGGGGGAGCAAGAAATTTCACGCGGACGAAGTCTCGGGCAAAAGCTGGTTAATTAATAAAATGGCTTGGCCTTTTTTGTCCAGTAAAATTATAATAGTAAAAGCCAAAAATACAAAACTGGTTATTCTCTTTGACTTTTAAACAATTTTCCTTGTCTCTTTTCATTAATCGAGCTGGAGACGCGACACAGGTGATGAGCAGAAGTTCAGGTGGGGTTCGGGGAATTCCAATATGATTATTGTGATACTCAAATAGGGAGTTGAAACTGTTTCTCCTAAATACAGATTACGCAGTAATCTAGCTAGGAGAGCAGCGATTCACCCAACAATTCCTTGTACCTATACCATGTAATTAATAATGCATACTTTATAATATCATGTTTTTATCTTTATTATTTTACTAGCTTTCGCCCGCGACTTCGTCCGCGTGAAATTTCACCCTCCCCCCATTCACCCTCTTAGGGGTGGAATTTCGAAAAATCCTTTCTTAGCGGATGCCTACGTCATAACATCTACCTGCATGCCAAATTTCAGCCCGATCCTCCAGTGGTTTGGGCTGTGCGTTGATGACCAACGTTGTTGACTATGTCAGTCAGTCACCTTTTTTTTTTTCACCAGAGTTTTATATATTTAGATAGCACTGTGTGACCTAAACCCGCACTAAAGTCACTTTTATCTGTGAGTGTGAGTTGTATGTAGTCCATTTTTACGCAGAAATGCGTGACTTAAGTGCGGGTTTAGGTCACACGAACTATAAAATAGTATACGATACGTGTGACTTAATTAGTTAATGCACGGCGTAAGTAATGGACTACTTAAGTCCCACGTATCGTAATGTACTATTGCAGTGGTAGTGAGGTACTGTGCAAAAATATACAAAGGAGAAACGAATAGATTGCTTAAAAATACACCACCTGCTCGCAGTAGACAAGGGACTCTACCAGGCTGCGCCACAACACCTGCCACCTGCTTAATACTGTCAAATTATATGTTTTGAAAACCTTATCAAAAGTAAGTCATTACAGCCCTGTGCAGCCGGGCATTATTGTACGGAATTTAAATCTTTCAATTCACATTATTGACTAGCGGGTCAATAATGTGATTTGAATTTTTGGGATATATATTTATTGTCTATAGGTATCTATATACATATCTGAATAATGGACGATTTCATAATTTTTTAAATTTTATAATTATTTAAGTATTCTAAGTAATGCAACCAAAGAATTCGTTATTTCGACCTTTCCTCAACAATTTTTCAACCTTTTTTCAACAATTTATTTCACAAATACAAATCGGGTTGAAAGTGGAACTTCTGCCGATATCCGTGTCCTAGTGGCTGAGCATGTAGAGTATATATCGAGTGTGTCGAATGTGTCTCCACACCATTCACCGCTTCTCTCCGTCCAGGTAAGTCGTTTTATTGCAAACTTTTAACTACATACAAAATTGATAATATCCTCTTATTTTAGAACATTATCAGTATCATTATCAGTGCTATCTACCCCATTGGTCTCGTGGTCGCAAGCGCAATTTCTGAGCGTGGATTCCTGGGTTTGACTCCCTAGTCGGGCAAAGTGTTATTGGGTTTTTCCATTAGGAATTTCTCAGTAACAGCCCGGAGTTTGGAAGTTGGCGGTGTGATACCCCCGTGACTCGGAAAGCAAGCCTGGTCCTGCGCCTGATCTCTCTCCGGTCCTGTCGGATTGCCGTCCCATCGGACTATGAGAGTGAGGGAAGACGCACCCACTTGTGCACTATAACATCTCCCGCGCCGAAAGCTGGTCTCTGCTGCGATTGGTTGCCATAGCCGAAGTTCGGCCTGGAGGACTATTGGTATTAGTGTCAATAATAATAATAATGACTATAATATTCAAATTATTTCCATTCGCCCTACTGATTTTGTTAGTGGGACGAACGGGAATAATTTAGTAATTTTATTTTTAAGTCCCATGGATCCGACTAAATAATTTCAGTCTGGTTGTTCATTGAATGCGACTGATACCGCGTTATTATCTCGTTTTTGCCCACTTTTTTTTCGTTGTGCTCGGCTCCTAACGGACGTAGCGTAATTATAAATAACCTATAACCTTCCTCAAGAATTGGGCTAATATTGTAGAGATTAGCGCGTTCAAACAAACAAACTCTTTAGCTTTATTATTAGTAATAACTAGCTTTTGCCCGCGATTTCGTCCGCGTGAAATTTCTTGTTCCCCCAATCCACTGTGTCGCATCGCATCGCCTGCCCGCGCTATTATTTCGTTTTCGCTTGGAGTTCTTCCTGATTTTTTTTCTTTTTGCTCGTTGTACATCTTTGTATGTGCAGCTCCATGTCTGACACCCATCCACCCACCCACTTAGGTTAAGGTATGTATCTATGGGTCTTTGTTACCTGAAAATAAATGGTTTATTATTATTATTTTAAGTGATGCTCGGCAGAATATTGATGTTAATTACTTTCTTTTTTTATTTTATTTGTAAATCATAGTTTTTCATGACTTCCTTTAAAGCCCTGTCCATCCATCCTAAAATTCTATTGTTATTTTTTTTGTTGTGAAATCTGTTGAAGATATACACGTTTAAATTTAAGTCGTTCTGGATCCCTTCAGGGGTCATTGTACTCATCATTATGAACAACTTTTACTATGGGACCAAACCTGAAATCGTGAAAAAAAAATCAGCTGCTCCCTACATTTTGACGAGTTATGGAAACATAAATGTAGGGAACAGCTGATTTTCAAACGAGAGGGAAAGCACCAGGTGAAAATGGCATTTCAAACGAAATCTTATTAGTAACATCACAGATGGAAATGGATACAATAAAAGATTTATTTGATGAAATTTTAACGACTGAATTATACCGCATCAATGAACCACTTTTGGACCACATCAACTATAATTTTACTTCATAGGAAGGGGAAAACAGATGATATTTCTAACTTCAGACCCACCTCATTAATGTCAAATGTGTATAAAATATTCTCTAAAATAATACTAGCTAGAACGATTAAAAAAGACTTTGGACGAGAACTACAGGCAACACAACAACACACAACAACACAACAGGCATGGTTTCGAAGTGGTTTCTCAACCATGAACCACATTCATACCATAAAACAGTTAAGTCAGAAATGAAACTAAATGGAATAAATTATTACTTGGCGTTTATAGATTACAGCAAAGCTTTCGACTCTTTAAAGGGAGGCTCTCATCTTACAAGAAGTCCATAGTAAATCATCATCTTCCTGCCCTTATCCCATGTTACTTGAGGTCGGCGCAACACGTTTTCTTCTTCCATTCTCCCCTGTCAACCGTCACGCTATCATTCACTCCCTTCTCTTTCATATCATTCCGCACACAATCCATCCATCTTTTCTTCGGCCTTCCTCTCCCTCTCCATCCATCAACATGTATATTCATCACTCTTTTAGTCACATGCGTTTCATCCCTTCTCATCACATGGCCATACCAAGCCAAACGATTTCCTTTCAACTTTTTTGTCACTGGCGCCACTTTCAAACTTCCTCTTATATACTCATTTCTTACTTTATCCATTCTCGTCACTCCACACATCCATCTCAACATTCTCATCTCCGCTGCATGCAATCTTTTTTATCCGTCTTCTTCACAGCCCAGCATTCAGACCCATAAAGTACGACAGGCCTTATCACGGACTTATAAATTTTCTTACTAAAAAGAGGACTTATTAAAAGGAGTCCATAATAAATATAAACGTAAAAAACAGAATATATACGAAACTATGAATGCTAAAATACGCACATTAGATGTGGAGTTAGACAGGGAGAACCCTTACCACCAAAACTCTTCTTTGCAACCCTAGAATATATATTTCGACAACTTGAGTGGTGAAATTACGGAATAAATGTTAATGAAGTATCACTAAACCATCTAAGATTCGCCACAGATCCAGAGAAGATCAGAGCATAACTCGTATACGAAATCAAAAATGTTATTTATTATCAATAAATACAAGTAAAACCAAGTTGATGACAAACCACACGGGTCTCCTAATAAAACCTCACAACGTTACTGAGTTGCAATTTAAATGAGTATCTTGGGTATCTTGGTCAAATAATTATTGTTTAGATATACATAGATAGTGCAGAGTGACCTCTGCGGTTGCAACCTATTCTTTTCTAATTCGTATAATTTAGGAAATGTATTTTATTATTATGTAGATTTTAAACAGCGATGCATTATTTATAAACGCAGAATCTTTTTTGTGATTAATTAATGAATCGTCAAGTTTTACTATCATTTTGTGGGATTGTAAGGGCGTTTGTGCACTACAAGGAATTTTACTGTCCGGTCCGATTTTATTTTTTTATTATGGCATGCGTTTAAGGGACCGTAAAAATCGGACTGCCGGACAGTAAAATTCCTTGTAGTGCACAAACGCCCTAAGGAAACTTTTTGCTAACCTTTTGTTATATTGTTAGGAGCTCCAGATTTAAAACTGTCACAGTAGAAGGTCTACCTAGATAGGATTATACATACTTACATACATTAACTCAAGCCTTCTTTCAAGTTCTTTCACAGGCTACATATGAAAACAAAATTAACAATGCTAGAACAGTTCTAGACGTGAACACAATAAGTACCTACATGACTTAAAAAATAAAGTACCCAGGGTATACCTGAGTGAAAAAGAACGCTATAGGGCCATCTAAGGAAAATTAAAAGATAAACGCCATTTTTTTACTTGCCATTTGGTAAACAGGATAAATTAGCACAATAATGTTGTGCAATATGCAAAAAATCTTGCAAATTGTAATTTATTACAAAGTCGTAAAATTCTTAATGGACGTTTTTAGTTTTTGAAATATTGGGGAATTACCATAAAGTAACCTGCATAACCCTTGTTCAATATTGTTGGTTTTTTTTTTTGGGTTTGAGGAAAATGGTTTGCTTAAAAGAGTTTTTGCTCTATTTTTTCAGATAAATTGAGGATGTTCAAGACTTTCCTGTTTGTGGCTGCGGCCGCTGCGCTGGCGTCAGCCGCGCCTACTGATGAGGTACTTATTTATAAAAATAAGAAATGCTATGGTGCATTAATCGTTTCCATTACATATTAAAAAATTAACCAGCTCATCCCAGCATATCTGTCGCAGTCTATGACAACGTTTTTAGGGTTCCGTACTCAAAGAGTAAAAACGGAACCCTATTACTAAGACTTCGTTGTCTGTCCGTCCGTCCGTCCGTCCGTCCGTCTGTCTGTCACTAGGCTGTATCTCAAGAACCGCGGTAACTAGACAGTTGAAATTTTCACAAATTATGTATTTCTGTTGCCGCTATAACAACAAATACTAAAAACAAAATAAAATAAATATTTAAGGGGGACTCCCTTAGAACAAACGCGATTTTTTTGCCCTTTATTGCTCGATATCAATAATGGCAACCGGTACGCACTTGAAATCTTCACAAAATACTCAGTTGTATTTTTACTTTAATAATAAATAATAAAATTAAAATAAAATAAATATTCGTATTTTTTTCGGCGTTTTTGCCTTGTGGTACGGAACCCTTCGTGTGCGAGTCCGACTTGCACTTGGCCAGTTTTTTTTATTTTAAACTAGCTGTGAACCCATATTCTTTTTCTAAAATAAAAGTAGCCTAAGTACGAGTAACTCTTTCTATATCAGTCATCTGTCAGTATCTTTAAACACACACCAAACAACACGCATCATTTACAGAACTGCATGTTTTATTAATTTATACTTTTTTTTTCCTAACAAAGTAGATTGGTATACAATCTTTTTGTTCTCGGAAACATTTAAGTATACTAACTGATTTAAAAAATAGAAACTTTTCTATTGTGTTTTGTTTTCATTAAAATAAAAGCTACCTAATTATTTTTTCCTGATTTCATGTGTTGCTTGCTAAAATCTCACTTTTATCATTTTTTCAAACCTTAGTGGTTTAAAAATGCTATTCTGCTGAAACAAATGTAATTAATTTTTAAATGGTAAATAAATAAAAAAAAAAAAGATACAGTTTTTCAAAAAATTTAGGGGTGAGTCATTTTATAAGTCATGGAGCGACGCCATTTAACTGCTAATGAAATGCAGAGAGCAGCGGTGCTATTCTGTAAAAATCTCACCGTAAAAACTTAGGTGAAGTGAGCGTGGAGTGAGCTGTCAATAGTGTCAATTCCTAGCAAAAACACACTCACTTCACCAAAGTTTTCACGGTGAGATTTTTACAGAATCGACCGGCTGTAGGAATGCTACAAGCGGAAAGAAATCAGTCCCAGGTATCTTGGCATTTTGCTCTCAATAGGAGTGTGATTTCTCGTCTTTGGTAGGTCGTTCAAAAGTTCAAAACCAATAAAAATGTTGCTTAGACTTTTATGATGTGTGTATGTTCAGCCGCTTCGGAGATTAGCCGGAACAAACGGACATACAGACAGACCAAATTATAAAAATTGATTTTTTGTTATATGTACCGTATTACTTGCATATGCATTTAGAAAAAAGCATTACATTATTAGGACATTACAAACGGGCACTTCAATCTTATTTATTTGTATTGTATAGATACCAATCCGCCAAGATAATGTTCTGTGTCTTCTTCTCTTGTCACTTGTCTTGCTGTTTTCTCATTCTATCGATTTCCTGTCTTTCTCTGTCCTTTTACTGACCATAAACTTTCCGTACTTCAGGAAGTAAAGCGCGCGATCGTCCGGTTGGATGGTGACGGCGTTACCGGCAGCGTCAGTTTCATCCGGCAAGACGACGGCAAGCTGCACATCACCGGAACCGTGACCGGCATGCCAGCCGGTGAATACGGTTTAAACGTCCATGAGACCGGAGACATCACTAAGGGCTGCGGTTTCACCGGCGATCACTTCAACCCTAACGGAGTAGGTGTTCCTTTTCTCTATTACGAGTACAATATTGCCTTATATAAATAGGCTACCAAAGAAATAAAAGAAATCGGCTGTTCGGTTTGTTAAAAGTTCTGTTTTGTAGAACGGTGTTTGTGTCATTTATTACATGTGCCTAAACATCTGCGGCCGCTACCTGCACCTCTTGTTCCGGATTTTAAATTACCAAAAGGAAGTCTTGATTGAAACACAACAACCAACGTCCCTTCTCTGTATTTCTGTCTTGAGGGTATTAAAATTACAGCGCCAAATAAGACTCTTCGTCACAAACAACGACTAATATATTAAATCTTAAATCTCCAGAATGACCACGGCCATCCCCATGACAAGAACCGTCACGTCGGTGACCTCGGCAACATCAAGTTTGATGACAAGAAAACGGCAAAAATCGACTTCCTTGACCACGAGATCAAGCTGAACGGTAAGCACAACATCATCGGCAGGGCTCTGGTCCTCCACTCAGGCAAGGATGACCACGGCAAGACTGATCACCCCGACTCCAAGAAGACTGGAAACACCGGAGGAGATGTGGCTTGCGGAGTCATTGGAATCGCTTAGGGAGCTTATTATCAATGTATGTCTAACACGTTCTCGAGAAATAATGGCTGAGAAATGTATGTCAAGTGATCTTACTACTGATGCTTAACTTCTTGGCACTAAATAGCGCTGCTTTCATAGGTTTCATCACTTATAAGCTGTGCTTTAGTTACGTCATCACTCCTCGGACTACATCTGTTAGACTGTTATATCTTTCTGTAAACTAATTCTATCACATTCCATGTTATTAACAAGCTTTTAGATTTCGGTACTTCCGTTTGGTGCGATCAATGTGAAATAATGCAATAAAATAACAAAGTATAGTATTTTCCTCCGAACTAATAAGGCAACTATTATGTTATTATACCGTATGGTATTATTACGTACAAAGTAGTTCGTAGGAAGGACTAGTTCTTGTTAAGAATCTCAGTAGACATTGTTAATTAGAATAAGACGGCCTTTGTTCTCTCCTTTTATATGATCTTGTGTTGTGGCATTGTCGAAATTAAATAAAATAACTTTATAATTGTTGTTTTTTATTATAGGTATTGATGTACTTCTTAAAAATTTACTCGTCCTGAGTAAATTTGTCGAAAGTAGAATTGAACGCTACAAAAATATGACGATTCTCCAAGAAGGCACTTCCCCTTCACATTATAATAATAACACGGGTAAAGCATACATTTTTTATTCGTAAATAGTGACTAATTTGGATCTCACTTTGTTACATTTGCACCTAACTTGGACGTTAACCTTTACCGCTAAAATCTAACCGTTAAAATCTATCTCAGGAAAAACCCGAAAGCAAAATCGGTATCTAGGTATAACAATGTCAATTTGTGAATTCATAGATCATGAATATTGTATTTGTTTTCTGCCTAGCCTTTTCCAACTATGTTGGGGTCGGCTACCAGTCTAACCGGATGCAGCTGAATACCTCCTGCATCTGTTCATATAAGTATTGTAATTGCAAAGATATATTTTTTAATCATTTGTATTTGGTCATTGATTTCGTTGGAGTGTCGGGCTCGTTTAAGTTATCTTTTATATTATATCATAAGGGATATGTCGTAAGGAAAGTTCTTAATATTAATAAAGTTGACTAAAGCAACACGCTAATTGCGTAACACAGTATTAATCTTAATCTGAATCATTTTGAAGGATATTTGTAGGGGTTTTGGTTCACGCCACTTAGATGATAAATGATAGAGATGACTGGTTCTCGTTGATACAGGCAGGAAGATCGCTTATTAGATGATAAATAATACAACTTTCTGCGGCGAGTTTTTAATTGATACTTTCATTGATAACAAATTTTAATTATAAAGCGCAGTGATACATGCATGTCCTGTCAGCTGCACGTTATAGGAACTGGTGGACGCTGGTAATGGCGCCAAACAAGTAGCCGAATTCTGGGCCGAGTCCATTTAGATTGCTATCGACACGCTAAGAAGAAGAAGGGGTGGATTTTACTGCTTGCTTCCATTAACTCGAAAATGAGTAGGTATCGGTCTTTGAGTCAAGTTATGGACACGTCATCCCAAACGATTTTTAAAAAATCCACCCTTGTGGGGGTGAAAAGCGAGGATCCTGTTTATTTGAAAAATCTGATTCCTTTGATCTACAAACTTAAAAATTGGCCCGAATACTTATTAATCTAAATAAATGATAAAGATCATAAACATACATATTCGAAATTTTTAGAGGAAAGTACGAAATACACGCGGACGAAGTCGCGGGCAAAGTGCTAGTTGACTTATATATCACTAGCGTATTCGTTAATCAATTCAGTTACCTACAAGGAGATAATTCAGTTTTACAATGAATGACACATTTGAAAGTTTCGGGTAGCTTGATGTGCTGGCGGCTGTACATGTATAATTTGATAAAAAAAAAAAATGTCGATTTGTTACCAGGAACGTACGGTTAACTGTACATGGGTCATGTTTTCTTGCTCTCTAGCTAGTCAGACGTTTTTTTTTTCATATTACGTCACTTATGTTTTCTCCATATCTAACTATGGAAAGCCCATAACACCTTTCTTATAACCGACCCTCTGACGGTCGCCTAGTTTTCCTGGTAGTTATGGACCAATTCACGGCCTAGTGCGAAGGGACTTACGTCAAGCGACACGCGCGCTCGTCATCTGTTTTCATCCGTCAATTCGCAAGTCGCGTGGCGGTGACTCGGCTCTTCAGTCAATTGAGGCCGCTCAAACTTATCCCGCGGGATGAGTTGACTAAATAATTAATTTTATTATTTTTCCTTTGTCAACTGATCCCACTTATGGCATCCTCTAAGGGCCAGGCTCACTGGAGACGGCAGGGCAAGGGATTTTGCCACCAGCCAGCGCACACGGATAATGTTAGCGGCCTATTAGATACCATAGCATGCCGGCTGCTACCGAGACATCCCGCGCCAGGGCCAGCGCACACCAAAGAAGGCAGGGCAGGGGATTTTGCTACGTCGTGCCGGCAGCCAGCGCGGGCGTGATTGTGGTGTGCCCCCGCTTGCACTGCTTCACCCAGCAATGTTAGCGGACTCCAGCGCATGCCACCGCTTGCCTTGGCGTCCCTTTGCATACCCTCGCGTCCGTAAGCATTTGTGTATAACAAGGTCACCAGTAATTTGCCTTGTGATCCAAAAGAACTCCCTTTCCACATGAAAAAAAGTTGTCAAACAATGGCTATTAGGTCTCTCATAGTACGATGAATCAGAAAACATTCTCACATCACTCAACTCACACTCGGAATCCTACTACCCCCACAGACACTTGCACCTACACACCACATGTACACACACTAATACACCTACACACCACACGCGCACACAATAACACACACACACCCTAATCTTGATTATCCTACATTTTATTTTTCATTTTGTTATCATTTTAATTTTGATTGTTTAACATTTCATTTTAATTGTTTAATATTTTTAGTTTTAGGTTTTGCTCAGTGCAATTTGAGCTTTAGGTATTTCTGTTTTTAAATAATTTAGGTAAGTTTTAAGATTTCTCAATATTTAATCTAGTTTTAATCGCTTACAATTACTCACCTACTCCTAAATAAATTGCAGTGGTAAATAGCACTATATAATATATCACAACTGTGGTCCCCAAGATACAGGCGCCGCCGCCGCCTAGTTTGGGGACGGCCGTAAAGATCCAAATAATGATCGCTAACAGCTACAGACCGCGACGCGGACGTTAAGTTAATTATATTACATGTAACATTGGTTCAATAAATTCAAATTCAATAATAAGTGCAGTGTCATTTTCCATTAGGAATTGCCCAAAATATCAGCGCGAGATGAAACAGAATGAAAAAAAAAACATTTAAATATTGTATATTCATCATCATCTGCATAGCCTTACCCAACTATATTGGGGTCGGCTTCCAGTCTAACCGTATGCAGCAATCAATCTTCAGCAAATTTATATTATAATTTTATCAATGTAATAGGTACGTAATTAGAATGATTAAGTTTTGATTAGATTACAACAAAAAATGGCCTTGGTGGGATTTATAACTCGCCATTGATTTGTAAACAATGCAAAAATAAGTTTTAACTTTGAATAAAAACTTGCTAGCCAAGTTCACACGGAACATGATCGTTGGGTCATAATTATGACCTCAACTACCTACTAAAATACACGTACCTACTTAAGTAATTTTTTTCTTTAAAACAAGGGTTATAGAGGCTAAAAACGAAGTCACATTTTAGAAAGTACTATTAATTAAATACATGATAAGTAGCTTTACAAAACATTTATTTATTTAGTCTCACAACAAAATACAGAAAAGCACAGTTCACAGATTTGTCACAAAAACGAGTGTGTCCGTGCACATCCATCGCAATAACGGAGTCGATTTTCAATCAAGGACCTGCAGCTCCAGATGATTCTGAAACCTTAGTCCCAGTCTTCCGGACTTGCAGACCTACAAGGTTTCGATGGCCCTTCACAATAACAGACAGAGGCTCCCTTCAGAAAACCACGCGAATGCTGGCATGATCCTCCAAGACGTGGGTAACAAAGGTTCATTGAACATCCATTTGCATATCCCTTCACGCAGGCGTCGTAGCATTGTCCATAACAATGGTGGCTGGATTCGAAATCATAGCCGTTGCATGATAATTGGAGAGACGGTGCGAGGAATAGCCCGATTAGAAGAATGACCAAGACACACGTGTTGGGCATTTTGACCTTCAGAAGTCTATCTTTATAATATAATTCTACTGTTACGTGTGGACTTCTGCTAAACGGCTGGACCAACTTTGACGATTTTTTTTCGGGTCGGACTCGGTTCGGGCACGACAACATCTGTCGAGTCTGTCCGTTTGAATTAAACTGTTTGAGTGTTACTGTGATTTTGATGCGACTGTACCACGACGAGAGGTTGTGAATGAGCAACATCTGTCGAGTCTGTCCGTTTGAATTAAACTGTTTGAGTGTTACTGTGATTTTGATGCGACTGTACCACGACGAGAGGTTGTGAATGAGCAACATCTGTCGAGTCTGTCCGTTTGAATTAAACTGTTTGAGTGTTACTGTGATTTTGATGCGACTGTACCACGACGAGAGGTTGTGAATGAGCAACATCTGTCGAGTCTGTCCGTTTGAATTAAACTGTTTGAGTGTTACTGTGATTTTGATGCGACTGTACCACGACGAGAGGTTGTGAATGACTGGAGCTGGTAGCCGCTATCCCACAACTTATAGTGGCGAGTAAACATGGCGATTTACAGTTACTATTATTGGATTTTCCTACTAGATTTCCTTAACGATTTTCCTGCAATTTCTAAACTCGTTTCATTTATTTGGCTTATTCTTCGATCTATTGTTAACCTGGGCTATTGTTAACCAAAGGACAAAATTTTCACGTAGCGCTGATTTTTCCAAAACCAGATAACTTTATCGGAGGAATTATTTTGAATTTTTGACAGTTCTCCCATACAAAAACTGACAGTTATGGCTTATCCTGCAGTAAAAGCGCAGGCCGGATTGCACGGCATGCTAGCATCAATGACATCATCCGTCGTGCTCTTGTCACCGCCGGGGTGCCAGCTGTTTTAGAACCCAATGGCTTGGCACGCGACGATGGGAAGAGACCAGACGGAATGACCATAATGCCTTGGAAGGTTGGTAGGCCTTTGGTGTGGGATGCAACGTGTGTCGACACCCTTGCGCCATCCCATCTTCCAAGCACGGTGAGCTGTGCTGGGGCAGCTGCTGCAGGTGCGGAAAACCTCAAACGGCTGAAATACTCCAATCTCTTTGGAACGTATAATATACGTTTCAACCCCAAACGGCTCAAACATATTATGTTTGAGCCGTTTGGGGTTGAAACTCTAGGGCCATGGGGCCCGAGTGCCCACGTGGTATTTCGAGACATCGCCAAGCGGTTGGTCGACTCTTCACGTGACCAGAGGGCTGGCCTATTTTTTGGCCAAAGAATCAGCATTGCCATACAACGTGGCAATGCTGCCAGTCTTTTGGGCACGTTTCCTGTTGACAGCGATGCGGATGAATTTTTTGATGCCCTTTGATTCTTTCCTTTCATTTTTATATACTTGTACATATTCTTATTATTATTTTAATACTGTACATAAAGTAAAAACTGACAGTCGTCAATTTTACGAATAAAATTTATCGGTCGATTGAAAAATCAGGCCATAATTTAAAAAAACATTGTAATCGCTGTTAATGTAATTTTTTTTCTAATGTTCGTATCTTTTTTACCAGGATATACATATTTTTTTTTTTATAAAACGTTGCCCCACACTAGGAATTTTTCCTGTATTGTGGGTGCGTTTACAAACATTTAAACTCACATACACAAACAGCCAGACCCGGAACAACTACTTGTAGGTCATACAAATATTTGTTCCGTGCGGGAATCGAACCCGTGACACGCAGCGCAGCAGTCAATCGCTTAACAACTGCGCCAACAGTGACGTCAAAAACAAAAAAAAGTAAAAGTTACTATTGACGATAACTCTCAATTACCATTATTTTCAAATTAGGGCAACATGTTCCAAAAATTTGGGCCAATTAGTTGCATTGTCCTTTATGCTTAAATGACCAGCATTTTACAAAATAGGTCATTCGCTACCGTGCATTGCAAATAAAACTTTCCACAGTAAAAGTCATACCTTACATAGCCGGATTACGGCGACACACTTACGATCGATACAAGAAGACATCGCTAACTTTTAATTGTTAATACTCCACCTGCATATTCCCACAACTGATAGCGATACCAGCATAATAATTATTATGTAAGGTTATCGTCTCGGTATTTTTCAAATGTGTCTAGCTTAGATTTCAAAAGTAAACTAAATGGCTTTTTTTAATAAAAAATAAACTTTTAACAAAAAAAAAAAAATGAACCAACTTCCAAAAAAAAAACACTACAACACAGTGAAAATATAATTTTTATTTCGGAACTCGGTGTCTTAAGTTTTGTGTTTCCGTTTTTTGCCACCGACTTCCAAAATGAAAGTTATTTCTCGCCTCCTTTTTTGAAGTCGGTTAAAACGAGTAACCATTGAGTGTCTTGCCCGTTCTTCTGCATAGGTACCTACTAGACTTGACGGCGCTGCTTGACACTTTGGAATTTATGACTGACTCCTTTGACAATTTAAAAGTGCCTCCTGTAAATAGTTGAAGTAAATGCGTTGAGTTTAAGATTAAATAATATAATTGTCAGATCGTGGCGAATATGATAGGTTGTACTGTTATGAAAGTTTGATTACCTATTAATTTCAATTTTGCTGCACATAAAAGTGATTTAATTATTGAGCATTTATTGATAAGCTCATATACCTACCTATTGGTTGAATTCCTTAAAAAACTTATCTTTTGTCTCAATTAATTCGGTAGGAAAATAATAATAATTATTATGTACAGACGCCAGCACGTCAAGCTACTACAATCTGTCAAATTTATTTTATAGGTTTTCAACTTTATCGCTAAAGCATAAGGTTCAATGTTGATTGGGAACATTTGACAGTTTCGGGTAGCTTTATGTGCTGGCGTCTCATCGCTGTCAACTGGAAAAGTGTCCAAAAGGCTGGCAGCATTGCCACGTTTTATGAGATTATTTTGCCAATAAAAGTAGATTCAATCTGGATTTAAAAATACTTACTTTTTTTCGTTTGATTTGATGTGTTTATAAGAATTATTGTACTGCTTGTGCTAAGCTCAAAAGGGGTACCTATGTCAAAAAAAATAGTAAAGTTGTTTTTCATGGCATCGGAGAGTTTTTTTAAGAAATACGTAGGTACTTATCCAATGAGCTAAGCCAAAGAGCGGTATCTTATTAAAAAAAACCCTAAAAAAGTTTTTCCTATCTCAGTTTTACTTCAAATCACGAGCAAAATTTAAATTTTCTTGAAACTAACTTTTCCTGAATTACCGCTTTTGCGTTTAGCACGGCAATACAATAGTTTCAATTTAAAATAAGTAAGTACTTAATGTATTAATAGTCCGATTTTTAATTAGCTGCAGTAAAATAACTCATTTCGGACTGAGTTTACAGATATGCATGTCAAATAAGTTTCGTTTGTTACATTCTGTAGGTACTAGGAAAACAATATTTGGCTGATATGGCCGCGAAAAAACAAAAATAATCCAATTTTAGTCATTTATGTAACAAGCTGTCATTTTGCTGCAGCTTAATTAAAAGTCCGACTATAGAAGCAAGTACATTTTCTACCCATTATTTATTTATGAACGTCCTAGTTTGCTTGCTGCAAGTTGTGACAAGGAAATATCGATCCTTTATGCTAATAAATTTATTGTGTCGCAGTTTAACGGAGGGTGTACTCGATGTAGAATAATATAACACTGCTAACAAATGTATCGTTTCTTTGATTAAATGGTGTGTTAAAGGTGTAATGGTAACTTGAAGTTTTGTCCTGAAAACTATTCAAAGAATACAAGACTACTGAACATTCTGAAAACGAGGCCAAGTCAATCTCCCTAGTCTTTTCCCAACTACGTTGGGGTCGGCTTCCAGTCTAACCGGATGCAGCTGAATACCTGTATTACCATGTAGCGACTGCCTATCTGACCACCACAACCCAGTAACTGGGTAATACGATACCCCTTGGTAAGACTGGTTGTCAGACTTTCGGGCTTCTGACGACCCGTAACGACTGTCAAAGATTCACGAATGACAGCCGAGACCAACGGCTTAACGTGCTTTCTGAGGCACGGAGAGGTCTTGATAGGTAAAGATGGTTACCCATCAACGGACCAACCGCGGCAAACGTAGCTTATCCTGATCAATCGACCCGTGCGGCTGTTATTACTTAGCCACAAAAGCCTCTCACGGAATTAAAAACTAAATTATTAAAATAGTTCAGTTCGATTAGTCCGGAATTACGAAACGTTTCTGTCCATCTTCAGTAACAGACGTGCACGTTACAGAGGGTGCATTCATAATGCAGACGGCTGAACAGCATTTTATAGTAGCACGGAAGCACTCTAAGGGCCTTTGTACACGGCCTTTTGTAAAGCCCTTATTGACCGTTGGTCTCGTGGTCGCCAGCGTGACTGCTAAGCGTGGGGTCCTGGGTTGGATTCCCAGGTCGAGCAAGTGTTTTTGGGTCTTTCCACTAGAAATTTCTTAGTAACGGCCTGGAGTCTGGAGATCTAACAAGTTTTCGCGGTGATCCATAGAACAATGACGAGTGACGACCGTGCCTACACACGGCGTATAAACCACGCCCTAAAAAAGCGCGTCTGTGAACAAACTTCCATAGTGATCCATACAACGCTGAAGACCATGCCTACATACGGCGTATTAACCGCGGAGTAGGAAAAGTGTGTCTGTCAACAAGCTTCTAATAGCGATCCAGACATTGCTGACGAGCCGTGCCTACACATGTCGTATAAACCACGTCGTAGAAAAACCGTGTCTGTCAACAAGCTTTCATAGTGATGCATACAACACACGAACCGTGCCTACATACGGAGTATAAACCGCGCCTTAGAAAAAGTGTGTCGGTCAACAAGCTTAAATAGAGATCGACATCGCTGACAAACCGTGCCTACACATGGCGTATAAACCGTGCCGTGTAGTCGCCTTAGTCGAAAAAACGTGTCTGTCAAGAAGCTTCCATAGCGCTCCTTACATCGCTGACGACCGTGCCTACACACGGCGTATAGCGTATATGGCGTATAAGCTTATCACTTTGTACATTTAATTCTGAACTTTTATTTACTAGCTCTATTACTTATTGTATTGTTGTTCAATATTAAAACAAAATAGCTTGTTATAGTTTCAAACAATAACAAAAATATATGTGTGATCTTCTTGTGTAACAAAAAGATTTTTTTTTGTTAGAAATTAATGTTTTGATATATTTTTACAGAATATTTTTTTTTTGTTTTTTAATTTTTATTTAGACAGGTAAAAATAACAAAATTAAATTCTAACATAAGTAACTAAAACTATACAGAAACTAGAAAATTTCCTTCACCATTTTGAGAGCATTGGTGATGCAATAATGTAAGTACCTACCTACACAAAAGTGCCTGCCTGGGTTTGAACCTACGACCTACAACTCGTAAGTCGCGGTCGACGTCAATGTTATTGCGTCAATATAATTGATAATTTGAGTGCAAGAGGTGTTGTATTGCACAATGTTATTGTTGGTGTGTAACTAAAAATATTGCGCAATACTGGTCCTACGCGGTGCAATAAAAAAAATTAAATATGGTGAAATAAAAATTTAACTCTCTCAAACTTTTTGTAATAATTGCGCAATCTTCAATATTAATACAAACGGTGAAAAACACTACGCTACATTTAAAATATCACATAATTATATAATATTAAGTACATTTATACTCGTATATCACAATATATTTATTTATTTACTAAGGCACCAAGTCCCAATATACAAATCACGACTAATGTAAAATTCATTCAAATTGTGTTATTTTTTGGATTTTATTTATTTATGTAGGTACATACTTATACCAATTCTATGTTAGTGTATATAATAAATATTGCAATTTCAATATATTGTGCAAAACAATTCATTGTTCAGGCTTTAGGTACCTATTGACCGTTTATTATTTTTATGGTCTAAGGACAGTTTCCAAAAACATATGAATTGGCAAAATTAATTAGGCACTAGATAAACGTGCTAAAATTGGGTTCTCTATAGCGAACCCAATCGACGTATAAGTCGTTATCTCGGTAAAGAAAGAATGAAGGAAAATACATTCATTTAGCACAAACTAAAAGACACACAATACACCAGATACGTACAGACGCCAGCACACCAAGCTAGCCGAAACTATCAAATTTTCCCAATCAACATTGAACCTTATGTTTTAGCGATAAAGTTGAAAATCTATAAAAGTTTGACAGATTGTAGTAACTTGATGTGCTGGCGACTGTACATAAGATAAGAACAAATAAAAAATCAAATAAAAAGTACCTATAAAGTCATAAGAAATTAGCAGGAGAACATGCGGCAAGACATGCTGCACCAACGTGAGTAGTTAACATGCCATAACATCACGCTTTGTTTCCCCGAACGGTTGGGCAGAGGTGTACTTATGTAGTACCTACAACCACATTTTGACAGTAATGTTTAAGTCCCATGTAATAGGGGGCGAGCCTATTGCCATCCACCTAGCACAAGTCCAGACTGAGAAATTCCAGACGGAAAATCCCAATAACACTTTGGGGTATTCCTCGAAACGCACGAAAAGTATCCTACACCGAAAAAAAAATATTAATAAAAATATTATAATTTTATTCCTCGATCAACGATGGAACATAGAGAAGAGCATGAAGGATTCGTAATAAATGATATCGATAGATGTACCATTTGGTGCGTTTCAAAGTTGGTGCGTTTCGAGGAATACCTCAACACTTTGCCCGACCTGGGAATCGAACCGAAGACCTCGTGCTCAGCAGTAGCACTTGCGACCAAGGAGGCAGTCTATCATGAGTAATTACTGCTAAAAAAACTATTAAAAACAAAAAAAAAATCACATAGTTAAACCTACATGGGCATTTGTGAAACGTCAGAAGCTAGGTGCACGGTTCCAATAGGTCGTTTCCTATGGACTCCACGGTACACAGTACATTTAGTTTACAAGACTCGTAGTCGATATTGTAAGGTCGCTTATTAGTGGCGCCGATTCCCTTGTTCACAAACTAAACTAAATTTAAGTTCAGTGCAACTTTTTCTTTCTATTTCATTATGAAAAGGAGAGAAGATAAATATTAGTTTAGTCCTGTCAAATTAGTCAGCGCCTGACGTATATTGACGTATTTTAGTAGCCAATTTTTTAATCTCGTCTAAACTGGTTTAAGGAGTAACTTAATTTGACAGGACTAAACTAATATTTATCTTCTGTCCTTTTTGTTAATGAAACAGAAAGAAAAAGATGCAATGAACTTAAATTTAGTTTAGTTTGTGAATAAGGGAATCGGCGCCAATGAACGATAATTGTCGTCTGTGAGTTCCCCGGAGAGGGGTGGCCGATTTAAATTAAATGTTCTATTGATTAGCGGTTGGTATCGGCCTCGGTGTGGGTATCAGGCCACCTGAAGAATAGCGTGCAGCTGTGGGGGTACACGGTTACTCTCTAATTATATGCAATTACTAAATTGATTATGCACCAGTGCTTGTATTATTTATTTTTGCGTTCTTACTTTGTTTGGTATTATTGTGGTCGAGAAGGTAATATTGTTTAATAGCTGCTTCTCACCGAGAGGAGGCCTGTGTCCCAGCTTTGGGAACATTATAGGCTGATTTTGTATGTCCTTCCCCGGGATGCAATCTATCTCTGACAAATTTGATCGAAATCCGTTCAGTGGTTTAGGAGTGACAAGGTAACATAAGACAGACAGAGTTACTTTCGAATTTATAATATTACTATGGATGATGAAACAGTAAATGTTTATCATAATATCATAACTGAATTTATAAACCCAGGCCCTAGTTGCGTAACACACTTTCAATCAAAATCCGAAGATTTTGAAGGAAATTGCTAATCATTGCTTGCGGTTGAAACTTTCGTCTGGTCGACAAAGTAAATGCGCAATGAATGTTGTTGAATTTTCAAAATGAAAGGCATTACACACATAAATAGGTACGTGTTACGCAGAGAGCAGTGGTGGCCCAGAGGCAACGGCCCCGACTTACGAGATGAAGGTCGTGGGTTCAAACCCAGGCAGGCGCTTTACTTTATATTTAATATACCTAGAAATGTTTTGGACACAAAGTTGGCAAGAAGCTCGCTTCGCTTCGCTTCGCTTCAACAACTTGTTCATTGTTACAAGTTGTAACTTGCAACGATGAACAAGTTGTCAAAGCTAATAGTAGTAACGTAGTAAATATTTATAAGAAAGAACAAAGGAAATGTCCGTCCATCGATTTTATTGGAAATAGAGAAAGGCACAAGTGGGAAGATGTAACTCCGACCTGGTAAAGACCTCGACGGATGTTAGGCACCAAATTAAAACCAAGTAAGGTGCAAGAGGGTATAATAAAATTAAATAAAGATCACAAGAATAGCTTATAAAAAGGTAAGAAACACGCAAGCCGCCCGGTCGCTAGCCAACCAACAATAACAAGACCCTAGCAACCGGGTTGCCAGATCTGTCGCCAACATCTCAACGGCAGTAGGGTGTGGTTGTGGAACTAAGTCGCAAACCATGCTCCACCTCCTATCCTGCCCTCTGTGTCCCAAAACATGTAGTCAAAGGTGACCTCTGCGCTGCCACCGACGACGCCCCGTGGAAGTGGCGAAGTTTCGGGCCAACGAGATCTGAAATACGTACAGTCCTGCCAGCGACACGAAGAAGAATTGGAAATAGAAAACCAAGCTTTTGAATACGTAAAGCGCTTTGTCAATGGGCTGGGATTAGCTAAAGACAGTAATACCTTGTGATTTTATATTATTGATCGAAGCGGAAATAAACAGTCAACCACGCACGGCCATTGTCTTCATGAAGTAATAAACTGACCGATTTGAAAAAGTGCATTAAAGTAGGTATATTCGCAGGGGCCGGTCGATATGTCATGTCAATTAATAACTATAGGACGAATACATCGCAAAACTTTAAATAAATCTTTGAAACAACGCAATTTGAACCTTACTTCCAACAGAAAAAAGCTTAAAATTACAATGTTTAATATAACAAAGAATCAACTTGCAAACATAGAACGGTAGTTGAAATAAGGGAATATAGTCTGTAGAACAATCTAATAAAAATCAACACAAATGCATGGGTAAGTTTGTAAAGAAACAAAGACTGGTGTTGAAGATGGACCCTGAAGTGTGGGTAACTGGACACATGAATTCCCACATTCAAAATAATGCGACGTTAACATAAGAGGAGAGGGCAGCGGAGCGGGTATTGTGTGGAGAAGTTAAAAGACAGAGAAAAATTAAAGATACTTAGAATAAAAAAATTACCTACTAACTTAACTTACCTAACTTAGTTTATCTGATGAATCGCTGATATCCGTCAAAACCAAGCTGGTAACCAAGTAAATGCAAGCTTAAAAAGAATATCTGCTAAGAATTTCTAATTTAGAGATGAAGAAGATATGTTACGCCAACCCGCCTAAATAAATTAAATAAAACAGAAGAGGATGACAATTAATATACCTAAGCTTTAAAAAATATAGTTTTAAAGGTTAAAGCAAACTTAAAATTGATTTCACATTAGCTTCTGCAGCAAATAACAAACCTGAAAGTCCATATCACATACAAAAGAAGTTACAAATCTAACACCCTAAGGGGAAAACCTTGTCCATGCATGTTTAATCAGCTTTCCAACCGCTACGCTCGTCACTAAGTTCCCAGTAATTACCGGTATAGGTCGTCAAATGCATTGATCGATATTATAGCCCTACTAAGCCTTCATTTTCCATGTCCACTCCGACCATACAGGACACACAGATAGAAATCCGCTTTAAAAACATGAAGTCAAGACGCGTTCGCTGTTTGAAGTTCTTCATCACTCTCTTTAATATCATTTGCATTGTGAGTTTGTCTATTAATATTTCTTTTTAATTCGCGTATATTATTTCTCGTTTTCCGGTGTCTGTTTTGTAGTTTTTTTCCATTAATGGTGTCGTAATTTTCTTCGTTGAAGGAGTCGTAAAGAAAGTGTTTTTATTAATTTTGATGACAGTAATCATTTTAAGTACCTATTCAAGTGTCGGACTGCTAAAACAAAACTTAAATTATAACGTAGCTGTTAAAATTAATGATTTCAAGGTGTTCAATATTCATATTTTGAGAAAGAGTTCTACTTTACTGCGAATGTAAAAACATACGTGACGGTTCATTCAAAATCTTGTAACAGTTCTGAAATATTTATCTCGTTTTATAGGGTTGCCAAATAAATAGTTATAAATAAGCCAAAGTAACGTTAGGATAGCAGTAAGTAAAATATATATATATCGTAAGTAGCAACGTTTATATTTACAAAGTGTTGTTGTCAAACAGTTGTTTGGGTTGATCCTGATGGCAATATGCGTGATCAACTTACGGGACAACACGCCAGATTCGGAGCCTACCTTGTCCCGGGGATTGACGTCATTCCTCCTCACCTTGAGCATAGCCCTGGTGGTAACAGATGTCTTGGGCTGCATTGGAGCTTTGAGGGAACATGTCAAGCTCCTCTATGTGGTAAGTGCGCCATTTTTGTTTTCGGCAGCTTTTGAAAGCGCGCGTAATATTGACAGTTCATGGAAGACTGCAAATGGGGGTGTTGTGGAGTTTGAAATAGGGTTCGAAATAATTGTAGTGAATTAAATCTTTGTGATTAATAAAAAATTTAAAACTATTAATTCTACATAATAGTTGCACTTTATTGCATTTGCAAGTTATTGCACTTGCGAATATCTAATAAATACTGGATCAACTGATTAGCAAACTGATAGCAAACTTGCCCATTCTTCTCCATACGAAAACTACCCTTTCGAATGGGCGACTAGAATCATTTCTATTTAGTTTTTTTTTGACGTTCAAAAGTGCCTTTAATGTGCCTATTTGAAATAAATGATTTGACTTTGACTTTGATAATTGAAGTGTTCGCGAATTTAAAAAAAAGCTAAGCTCAGTCATGATTCCAATAGATAATATTTTCTGCAAGTGAGAAATTGTTTTTAGACGGAAAATAAGTTTTTTTTTTATGGAAGCTCAACAAAAGCTATGTATTTAATTGTAAGCAATCATGGAGGTGCTTACCAGTTTTTTTGCAATCGAAATCTACGGTTTGTAGTGTTCTTACTGACATAACCATTGCTAATTCAAGTGTCATACAAGAATTTGTCGCGCTTTCTCCAGAATAAACCCTCTGTTGACCATAGATGAAATTATCCTTTTTAACCCAGTATGTTTGCGAAGCTCAACGCGCTCGTGGACGCCAACCCTGGAAAGGACTTATTGCCGATGAACTGGGGTTATTGGTAAAATATTAACAACCTCTTAAGAGGTCATTGTACTCATCATTTTGAACAACTTTTACTATGGAACCAAACCATAAATCGCGAAAAAAAATCAGCTGTTCTCTACATTTATGTTCGTATAACTCGTCAAAATGTAGGGAACAGCTGATTGGGCGCCGCCCCCTCCACACGTTCAAGATACAGAAACCCGACAGCAAAGTAACCCACCAGACACAACACCCGTCTGGTCGGAGGATACTCCCTTTTCTGTGGAGCATGAGGAACTTTATACACTGTTCCTCATACCTCAATTTTGGTATATATTGACGATATACAGTCTATAGACCCTGAATATGAACGTTAGCCCAGCCTTCGTGCAAATAGTATAATTATGTAGATTATTTTCTGTAAAATAATTTATTTTCAGCATGCATCTTTCTTCATATTCTTGGTGGCTCTGGAACTGGTGGTGGGTGTGGGTGGGGCGGTACTCAGTTCGTGGATAGGGCCAGGCAGTGAGCTGCGAGTACAGTTCTACAAGAACACTACCATCGAAGATGAGACCGCCAGATACCACGCCTTTTGGGATAAGGTGCAGTATGAAGTGAGTTTGAGCCATTGCTCTGATTATTTACCTTTTCTTTAGCCCCCTTAATTGAGGAAGAGTTTTGAAATGACGTGAGTTTAACTACCTTAATCTTCGTGTACTTCAGTGTGCGGAGCCATTGTTTCCTAAGTTCCCTTATATCCTTTCCTAAAGTTTTGTTTAGATCTATTTTGGAATTTAGCACACACTTTATTTGGAGATCAACGTACCAAAATAAAAGATTAGCTTAAAAGTACAATTTTAAAGGCCGTCCGTTGCCTGTCGCCACCGACGGAAGCGTTTTCTTAGTTACTTAGAAACCGGTAAGAGTGTCACTGCGGTCTGTAATTGCGATTGGGCTTTACCGCTGCGGTCTGCGGTCGCGATCGCCTTCAGAATTGTACCTTAATTATAGTTTAACGGGGTCGCTGCCGCTGGTGATAAAATCGCTATTAAATTCTGATTTCTGTTAAAAAATCTACGTTAAAAGTAAACAGGGATTCATTCCTTTCAATCCTTAATTTCTTCCACCCAGAATCAATGCTGCGGCGTGGACGGCCCTCAAGACTACTCCATCATCCACCGTGACATCCCCCCTTCCTGCTGCGCACGCGCACACCCCCTACGCGAGGGCGGCGCTCGACGTCACTTGCACTCCAGCTGCCTGTCCGACCGGACGTATTACATGCGAGGCTGCGAGGAAGCTCTACGCATCAAAAAAACTTTCAAAGGAAACATTTTCATATCAACCGGAGTCGTTTTTGTTCTTGTAGAGGTAATTTGTTTTTTTTTTTTTATAGATTTTCGTTGTTTTAAATGACGTAAATAATAAATATATCTTACCTCTCAGATACTCTGCATCGTGTTGGCTCTGGGGATGGCTCGAGCAGTGTGGTCGGATCGTCGGAAGCTACAGGCAAACTTACAGGCGCATTTTGAATCTTAATATGAAAGTAGTAGCACCCTCCAGCTAGAGGCTTTGCACACTCAAGCGCACTGATCATCGCCACGACATAGAAGTAACTATAGTAACTAGTCATTACAAATTCAGTATTATAATCGTTTATTCTTAAATTAATATTATAATGTATTAGCTTCTGCCCGCGACTTCGTCCGCGTGAACTTTCACACTATTCACTCGCTTAGGGGTGGAATTTCGAAAAATCCGTTCTTAGTGGATACCTACTCTTTACAAACAACACAACCTCCAAATTTCATGTCTCTAGAACCAGCGGTTTAGGCTGTGCGTTGATAAATTAGTCAGGAGTTTGAATATTATATAATTACTACCTTCCGCCCGCGACTTCGTTCGCGTGAAATTTCACCCTCTTAGGGGTGGAATTTCGAAAAACCCTTTCTTAGTGGATACCTACTCTTCACAAAGAACACACCCTCCAAATTTCATGTCTCTAGGAGCAGCGGTTTAGACTGTGCGTTGATATATCAACAATCAGTCAGTCAGTTTACCATTTTATATATTTAAAGATAAACTAGCTTATGCCCGCGACTTCGTTCGCGTGAAATTTCACCCTCTTAGGGGTGGAATTTCGAAAAACCCTTTCTTAGTGGATACCTACTCTTCACAAAGAACACACCCTCCAAATTTCATGTTTCTAGGACCAGCGGTTTAGGCTGTGCGTTGATATATCAGTCAGTCAGTCAGGACTTTGAATTTTATATATTTAGATTATTATATAATTAATGGATACCGTTAAAAGTCTCAGTATTATTTGAACAGTAAGATAAATCAATATTAAACGCATAGATACTTGGAAGGCAGGGCTATCTCTGCCTTCCAAGAATGCGTTTAACTTTTAATGTTTATAACTCAGCTCTATGGCTGAGTTGATTGATTAATTTTCGAGTTCTTTCTAAATTTTTTGCTATAGTACATTTCGACACATTTAAAAAATTTTAATAATAATAATTAATAATTCATATTCATGAAAATCTTGAAAACTGTATTTGGAATCATAATAGAATTACAATCACATAAATAAGATACCTAATCTAATTAAGTCAAAAAGACAATTTCATTTAATTACTTTATAGGTATGTACTTTAAGTTTTAGTCAGGTAATTAAAATAGGTAGGTAAGGTATTAAGTTAAGTATAAGTTAAAAGTTTTAGTCAACTGTAGTTACTAACTTAAGTCATTGGAAATCATAGTTTTGAAGGCGTGCATAACTTTTGGATTGAATGTTGTTAACTTTTGGATTGAATGTTGTTAACTTTTGGATTGAATGTTGTTAACTTTTGGATTGAATGTTGTTAACTTTTGGATTGAATGTTGTTAACTTTTGGATTGAATGTTGTTAACTTTTGGATTGAATGTTGTTAACTTTTGGATTGAATGTTGTTAACTTTTGGATTGAATGTTGTTAACTTTTGGATTGAATGTTGTTAACTTTTGGATTGAATGTTGTTAACTTTTGGATTGAATGTTGTTAACTTTTGGATTGAATGTTGTTAACTTTTGGATTGAATGTTGTTAACTTTTCGATTGAATGTTGTTAACTTTTGGATTGAATGTTGTTAACTTTTGGATTGAATGTTGTTGCAAGTTCTATAATTATTTAGAAATTCTAATTTTATCGCCAATAAAAATTCAGCCGTCCCATACGTTTGATAAATTTTTCGCGATTACGATATTGGTCCCATGGAGAAAGTAGTTCAGTTTGAAGGTCTGTATCATACCCTTAAATTTGACTGGTCTTTGAAAACTAACCCTGCTTATACATTCCGGAATGCTGTAATATGCTATATGAGTGGTACAATAGTCTAGTCATTTTGTTTTGAGTCGATTTAGCTATAATCTGTGATAATAATAGTAGTGAAAAATCAGCTGTGGCTATCAATAATAGAAGCCGTCGGACCAATGATTTGTAGTTTGTAAATAACAGTTAAAAAGCTATTAACTTTCGCCTTTTCCAATGTGTGAAATACACGCATTATTGTAATAATCACGAATGAATTAAGGCCCCATTGCACCACTAATCGCTAAATATATTTAGTGCTAAACGTATTTAAAACATCATTCTGTCTCTGTCGTGTCGTCGTCATATAATTGTCAGAAACATAACAATGTTTGAAATTCGTTTAACGTTAAATGTGTTTACGCGTTTTTTTGGAGCAAGTGGGCCTGAGAGTATTTGCCATTATTTAAGTGTGACTTAATTATTTTGTTTTTATTTTTAAATGTGCCTTAATTAATATAGTAATTAAGTAAAACTACAGTATGTAAATTAACGAACTGACTGCGTAAAATAAAAATAAAACTTTTTGAAAGATACGATTGTTGGGATAAAAATTATAATAAAATATCAACTGTATACAAACTCAAAAACTCATACAATTTTATAAAGGCAAATTATTATTACATAAGTTTAAAAGTTAATCGTTAATCGACGTACTGTAACTGTAAGTGTAACTAAGTAATGTATTTACTTTAAAAATATTAATTAAATTATTTAATAAAAATATGTACGAGAATATTCAAAAAGTGGTAAAAACTTGAAAAGCCAAAACGACTTATTTAAAGGTAGAATAAAATATCTGTTTTATTTAAAAATATTATTTTTCCCCCTAAGACTTCCATGTCCACTGGAGGTGACAATGAGTGAAATTAATAGATTTTAGAACAGTTTTAAAACTGACCTTAATTTTAATATGTACACTGAACATTTTTATCAGTTGCGCGTGAGGCGGTGTTTTGTACGCACGTGCTTATCGCAAAACATTCCGGCTGGTGTATTAATCACGTTCGGTGCGAGTGAACTCGCTAATAGTGAGAATGGAGGGAGGTAGTACGGATGAAGCAGCGTTGACCGATAAAAGTGACACTGAGGTTATAAATGAGTGTGAACGTATGATGACAATGACGGGTACGGTGGATGCGGACCAACAAATTGATGTAAGAGTAGCGGAGAAGAGATCTAGGGAAAAGAGTGAAGATAGTAGTGAAGAAGGCTTTACTACAGTTACCAGGAGAAGACCAAAGAAACTCATTCGAAGTAAATCAAATGGAAACTTGAGTGCGCACAGATTCGAATTAAATAAACGTAATGAACTTAATAATGATGCGACTGTGGAGAATGATGACTTAATAAATAATACGTTTGAAATATGTTTGACTTCTTTACAAGTTTTACCGAAACAGATGGCCTTGGCGAAGTGGTTAAGAAGTGGGTCTATACAAAACATTATTAGAATTAAATATAAAAGCCCTTATAAAGTATTCGTGCAGTTTGATGACAAAAAACAAGCTGAAAAATTATTAAATTTTTCTAAAAACAAGGAGCTAGACATAAGAGCGCAATTTACTGACGAAGTTGATCTATCTTACGGATTAATTAAAGGGGTTGAATTAGAAATGACAGATAAAGAAATGTCAGACTCATTCAATACCTCAGTTGAAATTGTGTCTGTCAGAAGACTAAGGCGGATGAATGAAGAAGGTAAATGGATTGATAGTGAGACCGTTAGGTTAGGTTTCAAAAGCCAGATTGTGCCAGAGTATGTATATGCATATGGGTGTAGATTCAGGGTTGAGAAATATGTTTTTCCTGTAACCCAGTGCTCAGGATGTTGGAAGTTTGGACATCATAAAAAGTTTTGTCCAATCAATAAGAATCTTTGCCCGAAATGCGGAAAAGAACACAGCAATTGTGAGACAGAAACATTTAGATGCTTAAATTGCAAAGGCCCTCATATGGCTATCAATAAAACATGCCCATTTTTTATAAAAGAGAAGAGGATCCGTGTTCTAATGAGTCTGGAAAATACTACTTACAAAAACGCGTTGGAAAGGTATATTCAAGAAAAAAAGGAAAATACCAAGCAGGTTTCACTTGAATTCGAGAATGAGCCCTCTAAAATGGAACGTACAGTTATAAATACGGATGTGGGGAGTTCCACAAATAATAATTTCAATGAAAAGTTGATTGATGAACAGGCAGAAAACTACATGGAACAGTTTATGGATGATGAACCGGTTATTTTAGAAGAAAAACAGGAGGAGCGTAAAGCATCAACAAGTAAAAAAACCGAAAAAAAACGAAAAAAAGGATCGAACAATTCAAAAAAGAAGGATAGCAAAAATTTTCATAATATTAATATGTCGGCATCTACCGAAAGTCTAGAAGTTACTCAAAATCAAGAAGAAGAAAACAGAAGTACGAAAGAGAGAAAATTTCAATGGAAGAGAATTTGGCGAAGTATTATGGAAATTGTGTTTTCTGAAGAGCAGATTCTAATGGAAAAAATAATGTCAATGGTGAAAGTTATATGTGAGGAAATTAAATCATTTTTACTTAGTAGTTTTATGGACAGAGAAGTTATAAAAAAAATTTTATCTAATGGATAGCACACAAAAAGAGATCTCGCTAAATATATGTCAGTGGAATTCACAAAGTTTAAGGCCCAAATTAGGTAGTTTTGAAGTATTTTTAAATCAGGAAAATATTCATATTGCTATTTTGAGTGAAACATGGCTTGATCCAAGTATTAACGTTAATTTGAGTGGGTACAATATTTTTAGGCAGGATAGACCGGACTTCTACGGAGGAGTTGCTATTATAATCCATAAATCATTGCATTCGCAAATAGGTCATACTCGTCTATCAAATCCAGGCATAGAAATTATTCATGTCAAAATTCTAAACTGTAAAAGCTTAAAAAATATAATATCAATTTACTGCCCTTCTTCTGTAGTCACGCGTTCTGCCGACTGGGATAGTCTGTTTAGTTTAGAGCTCAGCAATACTTTGATTGCAGGGGATTTTAATGGACACCATACAAATTGGTCGTACAAAATAGATCAAAGAGGAACTCAACTGCTGGAGTCTTCACTAGAAAAAGGCTGGATTTCTTTAAATAATGGCGATGCTACTAGGGTAAAATTAGTTAACGGATTGGTTAAGAGGACATCACCTGATATTACGTTTGCATCGTCAGATATATCGATAAATTGTGATTGGAAAGTATTCAATGAAAACTTGGGGAGTGACCACCTCATTATTAAAATAACACTTAACTATTTAGAATCAAGAAAATATATAAAGAAACGCAATTATAAAAAAGCAGACTGGAAAGCGTATAGAGAAAATCTTCAACAACCATTTTCCGAAATTAATCATTTTGAAGATATTCAAGTCTTATATGACTATTTTGAGGATCACATTAATTGGTCAGCCAATAAGAATATACCAGAGACAAAGATTTGTACCAATCCGGCAGCTAATTTTAAACCTAAGGAGTATTGGCACCCATCATTGTCCAGAGCCGTAGCTAAACGAAGACTAGCTTTGAGTACATTTAGACGTAATCCTACGCCTGATAATCTCAATAATTTAGAGAATAAAACCGCAGAAGCTCACACTTTGATAAGTAATGCAAGATCAATTAATTGGAAATCATTTTGTAGCAGTATTAATGAGACTACTTCTGTGTCTGAAATGTGGCGGAAGATGCGTTGGTTCAAAGGCTATAAACAGGCACAATCGTTTCCTTCAGAAACGAAACAAAAGGATTTGTTATGCTCTTTAGCGCCAGACTCAGTAATAAACAAACAACCTTATTTCAACTCTCGTAATAGTTTATTGGAATCACCGTTTAGTATACAAGAAATGAAACATTGTTTTAAGAAAAAAGATACTGCTCCGGGCAAGGATGGGATAACTTACTCCATGATTTACAACCTACCTTCTGTAGGCAAAAATTATTTATTAAATCTGTATAATAGGATTTTTTCATCTGGGCATATTCCACGTCAATGGAGGGAAATAAGCATTGTTCCCATTCCAAAAACTGCCAGCAGTGCTGATGTTGAACCGAAGCTTAGACCGATATCTCTCATCTCATGCGTTTGTAAAATATTTCACACAATGTTAGTAAAGAGATTGGAATGGTATATAGAGAGAAATAAGTTTTTATCTGCGGGTACGTCTGGTTTTAGGAGGGGACAATCATGCTTGGATTGTCTTGCGAGACTTGTCACGGATATTCAAATAGGACTGTCGAATAACATACCTACTGTAGCTTGCTTCCTGGACATAGATAATGCATACAACAATGTTATAATTGAGAGTGTTGTGGCTACGTTAGATAAATTGAATGTTGGTTCCAATATTTGTAAATATATCTGGGAGTTTTTAAGTGCAAGATGTTTAATAATGAAAATATATTCGGGGGAGACAGTAATGAGTAGATGGACAAATAGGGGTTTGGCTCAGGGGGACCCACTTTCCCCGTTACTTTTCAATATAACCACGTATAAAATTTGTCGAGAGATTGAAGACGTTTCTATATTACAATATGCCGATGATTTTGTATTTTATTTGAAGCACAGAGACATACATTTTTGTGAAATCATTTTACAATCAGCACTTAATGACATGATTGCTAAACTTGATGAAGTAGGCTTAGAACTTTCCCCAAATAAATCCAAATTATGTATTTTTACCAGAGGTCGAAAAAGGAACAAAATAGATATTAAAATAAATCAACATATAATTAGTACAGTTGAAAATTTTAAATACTTAGGTATGTGGCTTGATCGATCCTTATTGTGGGGTAAACATATTAATGAAGTAGCTGAGAAGGTATTGAAATTTTTGAAACTTTTAAAAGTATTAGCGGGTTCTAAATGGGGAATGCATCCCAAGTATCTACGTACGTTATATATTTCGGTGATCAGAAGTAGATTGGATTATGGATGTTTTTTGTTCGGGAATAGTGCCAATGTTCATTTATATAAATTAGATAAAATACAGAATCAGGCCGCGAGAATAATCGGAGGATTTATCAAAAGCAGTCCCATACATGTAATGGAAAGCGAACTGTGCTTACCTCCTTTACATAATAGAAGATTATTTCTTTCATATAAATACTGCCTGAAAAGTATGTCCTGGTCAAACAGTATAATGATGCGACTTCTTGCAGAACTAAATAATCTTAAACAGATGAGTTTTTGGCAAAAAAAAAAGAAACCTTTACTCGTATCAGTATTCGATGAATGTGAATCTTTACGCGTACATACCTCTGATCCCTTGCAGATGTTTACATTAGATGTGTGGGTAACCAGTATTAAAATAGATGAAATTATTGTATGTAATTTAGAAAGTGTAACAGGTCCTAAAAAACATTTAAATTTTGCTTCTCTAAAATTTGAAATTGTCAAAGAAATTCACGATAAATACTTGGATTATAATAAATATTTCACTGATGGTTCTAAGTGTAAGGATGGTTTGGGAGCAGCGTTTTACGACGTTGATAGAAAAAAATCAGCTATGTACAAAGTAAATGCTAATGTGTCTATTATGACGATGGAACTCATTGCAATCTACGAAGCCATTAACTCTGCTTATAACTCGGGAGATCGGTATTTTGTGATTTTCACAGACAGTAAGAGTGGTCTGCAGCATTTAGCTCGTTGTGCCTCTGGCTTCAGAGGTATTTCGATAGCTTACTCCATTTTAGGTAAGGTTATAGATCTTACAAACAATGGCATAGTGATGAGATTGCAATGGGTTCCATCTCATGTAGGTTTGGGAGGTAACGAAGAGGCTGATACACTAGCAAAATTAGCGGTCAGTCAGGGTCAAGAATTTTGTATCCTACCTAATTATTTAGAACAATTAAATTATTGCAAAAGAATTTGTTATGATAGGTTTAAGGAGTACTTTGATGAACGAAGTAGGGAAAAGGGTATCTGGTATAAAACTATACAATATCAGCCTCCTCGAATACCGTGGTTTGCTACCAAGGATATGAGTAGGTATCATATTGTTCTGCTTCACAGATTACGCTCTGGTCACTACCCATCCCGCAAGTTTGGTTATTTGATGAAAAAAGTTAGTTCTCCCAATTGTGAAACATGCGGAACGGTTGAAGATGTTCACCATTTACTTATGGAGTGTACTAAGACAAAGAAGGAAAGAGAGACACTGTTCAGTAAAATAAAAATAAACAAATATGAAATCGGTCCTTATGTGAAAGTTTTAGCGCAACCATCACCCGAGGTAGCAAACCTACTTGCGGATTTGTTCCGAAATTAACAATGTACCTATACTTTATTACTATACTTATACTTGTAGATGTAGTTTAGAATAGTTTAAGGTATGATGAGGCTGACATGCCACTGTGGATAAAAGCCTCTAATAAACACTAGAATAAAAAAAAAAAAAAAAAAAAAAAAAAAAAACATTTTTATAGTCTTACTATGAGGGGAATTCAGTTCGTCGGAATCTTTTTTTTAATGTATCCGATCTAAGCTTTGTAATAAACTAAAATGTGTTCAGATTACCACCCTTATGTGTTGTAAGCTTAAACAAGGTGGAGACAATACGACAATAAATTAAACTTCGTATAATACAATGACATTCCTGCACCCTAAGCGTCAGCTCACACCGAGACGCGACGCGACGCGCAGTTTTCAAGATAGTAATACAATTACAGACCTTATCTACTACACAAAAAGGCACACGATTCAGTGAGGTACGCCCTACGTGGAGCTACGCAGCGCAGCGCGGCGCCGCGTGGCGCAGCGCTACGTAGCTCGACGTAGTAAACCCTGCATTGTTTATGTAGTAGATATGGTCTGTAATTGTATTTCTATTTTGAAAACTGCGCGTCGCGTCGCGTCTTTGTGTGAACTGACCCTAATTGCGTAACACATTATCAATCTCAATCTGAATCATTTTGAAAGATATTGCTAATCCATTGCTTCATAGGTTCGAAAAATGTGTCTGATAAGCAACGTAAGAATGTTGTTGAACTGTCAAAAAGAAACCCTTAGCTACTGATAGTGTGTTATTTGCCCCGCTGCCTGGTCCGCCTACAAAAATTCAACCAAATAAATATCCAATAGTTTAGCCACTATTAGTCAAATATTGGAAAAATAATTATTAGTGGTGAGCCGACTATGGGAGTAGGTTCATCAGGACTACCTATTTAGTTTTTTTAGAAAATACACTTTTTAGGGTTCTGTACCCAAAGGGACCCTATTACTAAGACTCTCTGTGCGTCTGTCCGTCTGTCACCAGGCTGTATCTCATGAACCATGATAGCTACTCAGTTTGAAATTTTCACAGATTTATTTCTGTTGCTGCCATAACAACAAATACTAAAAACAGAATAAAATAAATATTTAAGGGGGGCTCCCATACAACAAATGTGTCTTTTTCGGCGTTTTTGCCTTGTGGTACGGAATCCTTCGTGTGCGAGTCCGACTCGCACTTGGCCAATTGTAATGCTACGATTGTAGCATTGTACGCAGCCTGGGACTGGCCTGTGTCTAGTAGACTGCGATACGCTGAGTTGAAAAATTGATTGACCGCGAATTGGCTAACGTAAGGTAACACGTAGGTGGGACGATCTTCGAAGAGTGGGTGGTAGCAGCTGGATGAGAGTTGCCGAAATTCGAGTTGAGTGGCGTGCAATACGAAAGGTTTTGTCCAGCAGTGGACTGCTGTAGGCTGATAATGATTAACTGGTTCACCTTTGTAAGACAATAAAAATGGCACGTTGTATATGCACAACTTTTTGTATTGTCACTAGGGTTAATATCGTGTATAATTATTTTAATGTAATATTGAAGGCAAATGATGTAAGGGTACAATAAACTTTATAGCGCCGTAGTGTCTTATTCCCTTTATGAGGAAGAACATTAGAATGCTTAAAATGTAGAGCTTTTAAGTTTTGCCATGTTATTGCTTGTTCTTAAGTATGCAGAACACAGTCAAGTCTTGTAACAAAATTCGTTCCAGTTTCATACATTACACAGATCTAGAAAAAAAAAAACTAAAATAAAAATTAAATAAAATCCTTCAAGCACTTAAATAATTTTATTTTTTCTCAATAACGGTGTATTTTTATATGGTTTCAAAATTGGGATGAAAAATAACTTACTTGAATAACTTTTTTTAAATTATTATTTACTTTAGTTTGTAAAACTATTTTTGGCAACGTTATTGCTATACAGTAGTGTATGGTTTCTGTAAAATAATTATTTGGTAAGAGTTTAAAACTCGCTAGATATAAAAGGAATAGATTTAACTAAAAATAAGGTTGTTAAGATTCTAGACTTGTAAGTGGCCATCATGTCAATTACACCGTAGATGCTTTGCGTGTTTTCACGCCTTTTCCGAATTCATTTGCCTTAATAACTTAAGATTACATATAAGGCATTAGAAGATAATTTTGGTACAGGCTGTTTCCAAATACGCATAACATACTAGGTATATTTTTTGGAAACATCCTGTGTTATTTGTGTACGTTTGTCAATGACAACATTAGTAATTAGGTACTTACTTACCAGTAAGTAAATGGTATTAACTTAAGTAGGTATAATTATAACATATTAAAAAAAAAATAAGTTGCGTTTCTCCCGCGTTTTAAAATGGAAATTACGGGGAATTGGTAGTTCGAAATGTTGATAATTAGACGTAAGACAAAGAGCCTTTATCATTGGTTGGTAAAGTCTGTAACATATATTACAATTCTGGCAAGTTTCGAGGTAATTCTGTATTGTATATTATTTTCCTGATTCTCATAGTTTCAATTACTTCATATGCATGGAAACCGTAAGACTCATCTAAACCATAATATAAAATAATAAGCTGAAGAGATTTTTTTGTTTGTTTATTTGGTTGAACGCGCTAATCTCAGGAACACAAAAATACTTTTTCAATTCGAACCAGTAGGGTTCGAATTGAAAAAGTATTTTTGTGTTGTCCATTTATCGAGAAAGGCTATAGGCTATATAACATCACGCTACGACCAACAGGAACGGAGCATCAATGAAAAATGTTGCAAAAACGTGATAAATTATTCCTTTTGAGAGCTTCCGTTGCGTACGCTGCGTAACGGTTAAAGTTACGCAAAAATAATGTATGATGGAATTGTTCCCATTTATAAGTTCAAAAAAATGTCCGCGACAGCATGTCTATCTTTTAAGGCTGACTCCCTATACATGATTATTCTACTTTTGAATAAAGACGTTTCCGTTTGTAGGCTCGTTACAGAAAAAATTAAAAAAAAAATCCCCTAGAGAAAGATATTCTATGTTTTCCTTGCTCTGGTACGCTACAATGACGGACTTTTTGAGCAAGCGGAGTGAAAATTTATTTTTTATCAGTCGCCTGTTTTTCCCAAAAGCTAGGGTTTTTGTTGCCTTTTCATTGTTCCAAAATCAAAAATATACTCCCCTCTCTTCTTGCCTTTATTGTAAATATGCACCATGTAAATAGCTCGTATTTTTTATTCTTTGCCAATTTAATTTTTATTTTCTGCCTTATTTAGCGATTAGGGTAACATTTAGCCCTCGGAGGGGTAGGGCGTGGTAGTTCTAAGATAGCTACTAGATTTAAGAAGTAGTGCTTTAGTATTTAAGGACCAATGAAGACGTCCATAGCATTAAGTGCGCACTATAGGGACCTAAGGATATTAGTATTAGTTCTAGGTATAATTACAGTATTATGTAGATAATTAATAACTTTTGTAGCACTGTGTGACTTAAACTCGCACTTAAGTCACGCTTATCTGTGACTTAATTAGTCCATTTTTACACAGAAAAGCGTCACATAAGTGCGGGCTTAGGTCACACGAGCTATAAAATAGTATACGATACGTGTGACTTAAGAAAACGCCGAGCAAATGATTACTTAAGTCACACATATCGTAATGTACATTACGATATGTGTGACTTATACTGTACGCTAAAATATTGTACTTAACTTTATTAGTATTAGGTACCTATATTATTCTAAAATGATCAAAGTACCCACTTAGCAGAGTGTGCAACTAAAATTAAGATCAATAAATGGAGAAAAATTTTGTGTTAAATAATAGGAATTTTCTAATCTGTCATCAAATATTTTTTCGCACAATTTCCTAGATCAGCCTCTAGTGTAGAATAGTAGGTATAGTTATAGTCTCCATTATATATTTAATTATTAGAATTTTAAATATCTTAATTTATCATATTATATCTGGATTGTTTTTATATGTTTTTTGGATTTTTTATACTTATCTTAATCTTTTGGCCGGTCGTGTGCAAGTTTGTAAGTAACTGATAAGACGAAGCGGATCTTACCTCTATTTTTATGACAATACCCAAGTAATATATTTGTATATTCTGGCGATATGTTTCTTAATACTAAAAAGACACAGAAACATTGAAATATGTGCTTTCGAAAAATCATTAACTAAGTAGGTATAATAATAATAAAGAATTAAAAAAGTGCATTTGTGTGCGTTTTTCATGCGGGGATAATCGTCGGTTGATGCCTCAACCCTCAAAATTGTCTAAGGGGCCTCTGCGAGTTGGCTTTGGCCCCTCGTACGCCTTCCTAGGTCTGGAGCCCCGGGGTGCCGAGATAATTATGTCAAAGGATGACAAAAATCTTATCGTGCCTTCTTTTATCTAAATTATATTTCAAATCAAGTCCAATAATTATTGTCTCCCTTTCAGTCAATAATAAACACATAGAATAGGTAAGTAAACCACTTGTGACTACTTTCAAAATGAATCGAAAGTAGATTTTAAGATTTCATTCATGTAGATAAGTCTGTAGGTATATTCCTAAAGTGTGTTTTCTTTACTGTTTCTAATTTGGTAAACAAACATGGTGAATCGAGAACTGGAGTTACCGACATAGCTTGCAGGGTAAGCAAGCAGAAGTGGCAGTGGGCTGGCAATGTTTGTCGAAGGACCGATGGCCGGTGGAGCAGATGAGTCCCAGCCACCGTCGGTCTGTCTACCTGAGGATGGACCGACGGTGGCTGGGACAGGCTGGATGTGTAAGGTGTACGACAAGGTGTTGTGGCGCAGCCAGGGAGAGGCTTATGTCCAGCCGTGAAATGCGATGGACTGAGTCGATTCACTAACATTTCGATTTCGCACAAGTAAGGCATCTGTTTTCTAATGGTTAATTCGAAGCTACTTTGAATAAGGCACCTAATTTATACCTACCTACCGTGTGTCTGTATCTGAACAATATAATGTATAATTGATGCTAAAACTCGTGATTTTCGCACCGTGTTAGTTTAGCAAATAAGACTAAGGAAAAACACTTACTTATATCATTTAGTAATAGTTAATCATGCTAAAAAGTAGTTCTTAAGGCACTAGGTTTAAGGCACTCAATGTGATCGTCATGTGGTCTTGTAACTTTTTGTATTTTGGCATTGTGTGTGCGAAATTAATTACATGTTGTATCTATAATGGAAACTTTGGAAATTGATGTTTACAGTGTTTGTCAAATGTATTGTTATTAAAATGTTTTTCACTGCGATGTGAATTTTTATTTAAATACAAGGTTTAATTCTAACCCGAGGGCCACGAAATGCGACGCTCCAAGCGAATTCGCTTTGCGCTGCAAGCGTCAAAAACAAATGTATGACTATTATCTACAAGGCCACAAAGTAGCGCTGCAAGCAGCAGCGGAATTTGCTACGACCGAATTTGCACGAGCGTTGGATGATCCGACGCGCGTTTTTTTATGAGCATCGAAAACAATTGTGTGAGAAAATTTGACAGCGACATTTTCACTTGTAATGTCGACGCGTGCTCACTCTGTACTCACAGAGCATGTAACCTTTTTTTGTACTGAACTGATTCATCCCCCCACCGACGTACACGCTACAGGCGAATACTTTAAGTTCGTGGCCTTGCTTTTGACGCTTAGAAATGACGCTTGTAGCGAATTGACGCCTCAAGCGTGGCGTTATTTTCGTGGCCGAGGCATAAGGCTTGCGGACGGCGAGCTGCCCATTGCTTGCCGTTCAGGTAACGACCAGGCCCGGGTCGACGGCGCGTTGTGTTCCACGCGCGCCTCAAAGAGATGTCAGCACTAACTAACGGGGTCCGCTAGGGCCGATGCCTGCCAGGGTCGCGGGTTGTTCGAAAGAGATACCGTAGCAACGGCAACTGAAGGAACACGGGTGGGTTTTAGTCAGTAAAAGTCTGACGCCCTCCCGCTCCGCCCAGAGCGGGAGAAGTTATTTGATAATTTCCCACCCAAAAAAAAAGGCGTGAGTTTATGTAGGTATGTATGTAGGTATATAACATAGGAAAGTTGGCGGGGTGCCCAATGAGTTCTCAAAGAAAATTCCTGTAAAATGATGCTGGTTTTTTACAAAATAAAACTATACAATATGGAACACAGATACTTTATTTTAAGAAAATCTATTACAACATTTATTTAACACTAATAGACTTTTATAATAAGTAATAATATTGCCATTTAGTTGAATTAACTACTGAACTTGGGTTTTCGTAATAAATGTGGATACAGTATGTTTTATTTTATTTTTTAAGTATTGTTGGTGCTCGGGCTCTGTCGCTAGCTGAAAACTATTTTTGGACCAGCATCCCAATTTCTTTCACAATCCGAAGGATTTTGCAAAGTGTCAACTTTGCCCGGGTATCGAACCCACGACAGCTCAGCAGAAGCGCTTGAAATGAAAGACTTCTGTCTGTGTAAAGTCTCTCAATCTTGAACTGTAATCCCAATGTCTGTTGGCAAATCCGTGTAAAGGCTCCTACAAACAGGCGCGACACGCGATATAATCGCGCGCGACACAAAGGCAACGCTCGTTGCGCGACTTCCGGTGCCTTTGTGTCGCGCGCGATTTTATCACGTGTCGCGCCTGTTTGAAGAAGCCTTTAAACATTGTTTGCAAGTTCAGTAATTAAATTCGAAATCGAAGGAACGTTTACAAGAAAGTAAAAACTTAACATCTAGATTTTTTTTTTTTACTTTCGAGGAATGAATTTTCTAATGAATTTAAAATTATGGTGGGATAAATATTCACAATTTATAGCACTTACGAAATAATGTTAATAAATTAATGACTAGTAAAGCATTTTCAATACTTACAGACTGGTGGTTAAACTTAATCAATTAAAATGCCTAATTTTACAAACATCGATATTTTTTTAAGTAATATTTGGGTTTTTTTTTCTTGTGTTTTGTACCGCTAGTGGCTCTGATTTTCTATTAAAATAATTTAGTCACGCGTATGACGGCTTATGACACAATAGGACGACCCTTGCGCTTGCGCACACATTTTCGAGGATTCAGTGTCCCCGCCACCCACCCTTCCACCCGTCTTAGAGAAATAATTCGTACTTTTACCCCCTGCGTTCTTTTACCCTGACTCTACTGACGGGTACTATGTCACTCGTACCACAGTCTATACTGTGCTCGTACTAAAGTAGGTAAGTTTAATTAAAACCGGTTCGAACCATGAATCAGTAATTTTGATTTCAGTTGAATTAGTGTGAATTACGTGACTAACGCACGATTTACTTTGCGTAATTTATTTCATTATCAATGCTCTCAAAACGGTAAAGCACAACATCGTGTGGAAACCGTCATGATAATTCATCATCATCATCATTTCAGCCGAAAGACGTCCACTGCTGGACATACTTAGGCCTCCTCCAAGCACCTCTACTTCGACCGGTTCTGCGCTTCTCGCATCCAAATAATAATAATTAATGATAATTACATAATATCAATTCAATTAGTGTGAATTACATGAGTAACGTACGATTTACTTTGTGTAATCTATTTCATTATCAAAACGGTGAACGAAAACACCGTAACATGGCATGTCATAGAACCAAAAATTCGAACACATGTGACATCTACCAACCCGCACTGGGCCCGCGCGGTGGATTATGGCCCACTCCATCTTACCGAGAGGAGGCCTGTGTCCCAGCAGTGGGAACATTTAAGGCTGATTATGACGTGACTAACTCTTTATCGTGTTTTGTTTATCCGAAATCATAATATTATTAACATTTTTATAATGTTTAAAATTGAGCGATTCTATTAGACTATTTAAAGTTCGTGTTTTTATTAAATAGTTTCATTGTTATTATATTTATCAATCAGTTGTTTTAAATTAATTTACAGTACAATTGTGTACATAATGGTGTTGCCCAAAAGCCATAAAATATTTTAATGTCATAAATTTTTCAGAAGTTCAATAAATGTACGATATATGATAAGGTACGTTACGAATGATATGTTAATTATTATTACAGCTTTGGTTTCAATAAGAAAACTAACATCTACTCTAAATAATGGCGGTTCAAACGAATTTCCAAAAAAAAAAAAAGTATTTTTTACTTTAAGGCTACATCATAAATTCAAATTATTAATAATAATACTTAGTATTCAGAATATTATCATTATTAAAATTGCGTTTTCAAGCAGCGCTCAATAAATGATACCCGTCATTCCAATTTAATAAGTTGAATACAGTTGTTATCTGAGCTTTTTAAAATAAATATTTTTTTTATTTACATATCTCGGGACCCCATGGTCGGGACCCGGTCCTTTGGAAGGCGTACGAGGGGCCGAAGACAGCTCGCAGAGGCCCCTTAGGAAATTTTAATGAAATGCGGCACCAACCGACGATAATCCCAGTATGCACTATGCAAGTGCACCCAAGGATAACCCCCGGTTGGTGTAAATACATATTATTATTATGTTCAAAATTCTGGATAAAAATAATATTTTATAAATTATCATCATAAATGTTTGCACGAAATCCCGCCATTACAATATAAATTCTATTCAATTTTATTCAAACGTCATATTTCCGACGTCAAATTGACAACTTGACGTCAGACGTCACACTGTATAATTGACGTCACCACAAGAATTGACATTCTGACTATACTTAAATAAATAAGGTAACTTAAATTAACTTATAAGTATTGTGCATTGCATAATTATGAAATTATACTCTGTAGCTGTGGTGTGTCTATGGTGTAGAATTAAGCGGTCTCCCGGCTCTTTCCATGGGTTTTTATGGAGTGTGCTAACCATAGAGCTAGCACGATGCCTGCAACCTGGAATAGTAAGAAAACACAATTTTATGCATATTTTTTTGCATTTTGGAGGTCACAATCGTTTCCATGACTTTATACAACCAACTCTTTCATAATTATGTTAGCAAAAAAAAAATACGGTCGAATTGAGAAACCTCCTTTTTTGTAGTCGGTTAAAAAAGAGACCTATTTTTTTATGAATTTTGTCAGTAGTATACTTTTGACAAACAAATTTGTCATCAGAGCTCCTTTGGTCTTAGAATAATCCATTACTAGCGGCGCCCCGCGGTTTCACCTGCATAGGTCTCGATGCCGTGGGAATATCGAGATGAAAAGTATCCTATGTCCTAATCCCAGGTGCCAAATTCCATTCCATTAGCGTGAAAGCGTAACTAACAAATATACTTCTAAAAAATCTTTTAAATTTTCTCTTTATAATAATTTTAGTTTAGAAAAAACCGGCCAAGTGCGAGTCGGACTCGCACACGAAGGGTTCCGTACCACAAGGCATAAAACGCCGAAAAAAAAAACGTTTCTTTTATACCTATCCATTTAAATGTTAACTTTATTTTATTTTTATTATTTGTTGTTATAGCGGCAACAGAAATAGGTACCTACATCATCTGTGAAAATTTCAACTGTCTGGCTATCACGGTTCATGAGATACACAGATAGCTTGGTGACAGACAGACAGTGAGATGGAGAGTGGAGTCTTAGTAATAGGGTCTCGTTTTACCCTTGGGTACGGAACCCTAAAAAGTACCTAAATACACTAGCTACCTATAAAAAATACAGTAAATTACTAAGTTTACTTTCGTTGTATCAGAATCTTACTTTACTAGGAACGTAATTCCTTGCCTAAATTACCTAAGGCAAGTTTTTCAGGTTACCTAGAAAATAGTCTATCAACGAACTAGATCTTTCGACCCTTTAAATATTCTTTTACGATACCTAGGCATGTAAGGAGGTCATCTAGATTGGCGTACCGTTCAATAAAGTGAGGCCGTTAAAACCCTGAGTCTCCGTTACAGATCTGAGATTGTGGCATTAAATTCTGGTATAGCGTGACCCTTGTGACGTCAGGAGAGGTACCAAGGGTAGAAAACTCGTTTACATACTGTAACTGTTGTTAGGCAAATACTAACTCACCCTAATATTATAAAGGCGAAAGTTTGTGAGTGTGTGTGTGTTTATATGTTTGTTACTTCTTCACGCTCAAACGGCTGGACCAATTTTGATAAAATTTTGTATGTAGGTAGCTGACACCCTGGATTAACATATGGGCTACTTTTTATCCCGATTTTCTCACGGGATTGACACTTATGCGGGTGAAACCGAGGGACGCAGCTAGTTTAGAGTAATCTCAGGAACTAATTATGGTCAGACAAGAGCCCTTAGAGTACTTCCTGGAGTTGTGTTGAGACTGGGAATTGAAAAACCAGTTCTGCTTAGTGATTTAGTTTTCGAAGTCGAACAAGACTAATAACATCTTTCTACATCAATGCCTACAACCACAATCATATACAGAAAAATACAGTGGTCCTCTTCAGTTTCAGTAAAGGAGGTTTCACTATTTGGAACCGAGCTGCCAACTGCATGCCGGACACGAGCCACTGCACGAGCCTGACACGAGCGAGGCATGAGCCGCTGCACGTGCTGTCGGCAGTTGCAGTTGGTAGTTCGGTTCCAAATAGTACCTTTAGGGTAACATATTAAGTGTCTCTTTATAAAATAACTGTCACATAAACTGCTAGAGTCCAGAAGGCCAATGCTCGTAATCTAAAACGTTCAAAATCTAGTCGCAGTCTCATCTCGGCGACAAACTAATGCCAAAAACTTGTCAAAATGTAGGAAAATTACAGGTATTTTTGACAGATTGAGACTGAGATCAGAATCTGAACGTTCTTAAAATTACAAGAATTGCCCCTCAGATCTGAAACTTTGGTATTTCCTGTGCAAACAAAATTTTCAATTCAATTTCAGTTACAGATAGCATTAAAATTTCTTTCTCTCTGTGGAGTTTACTTTTAGTTTTAAAACAAGGCACAATGAACTTCTAAATTTATCAGTTCTTTCTTTATCACACTTTCAAAATCACTTTCAGTCGTGATAACCTAGTGAGTTAATGCGTGATAACCTAGTGACTTAGATTGGTCGTGCAATTAATATAAATTCACGCCACGCAAATGTTGTTGGAACATGCGAAGTTACTTTGTGAGGCTTGTATAAAGCCACATTTCAAGGCTCTGAACATATTTTTCATGTCAGGTTACGCATAATTCCATGATTTTTTTGGTGAAAACTTGTGGTGGGCGTGTCGTTTTAATAATAAGCTTAAATGGTATTAAATTGTGAAGTTCTGGGGTAACAAAAGTGGGTTGATTGTGGACAAGCCATTATTTTGATTGGACTTTTTCGATAAATAACTTTCCTTGATTAGCTTATTACTTCTATATTGCTGTTGACATTCAACAGCAATATAGAAGTAATGAACTAATATAAGCTAAGGTCGTTTAATAATAATTATTAATGAGAATGACGAATCCCCTTGCGACAAAATGAGAATATAAGTATGTCCTTTCCATTACTTACTTACCTATAAGTAATATCTTTTTTTTCTGCCCAGTTTAACATTTAACTTTTCTAATGATTACGTAGTACGGTCAGCCACAAAAGTCAATTAACACTTCAGTTTCTTTAATCTCAGTTATTGAGCAAAATATTTGTTCAAAATTGCAGCAGCAGTACCTACCTACAATGCAATTTTGAACAAATATTTTGTTCATTAACTGGGATTTAAAAAACTAAAGTGTTAATATTTTGCTCAATAACTGAGATTAAAAAAAGTGAAGTGTTAATCGACTTTTGTTGCTGACTGTACGTCCCTACAGTGATGACCATAGACATATCCAAACTTCCCTATCACTCTCAAACCTGTGTAAAGACTTAAAGAATACTAACCTCCAAAAAGCAGAAGAGAATCCCACAAACAATGACAGTCAAGCCAGCACTATGCACAGTTACGAGCACCTTCTCTTCACATCCCTCCTTGAAGTACTTCTCAGACGAGAGGCAGTCAGAGCGTTTGATCTCGGCGGAGCGGTCGGTGCCATCGTTGGGGCAACAGCTAAAGGACGGGTTGATGCGGGGCTCTGAGGCTACGTAGTTGTCAGGGCCGGTGATACCGCAGCATTCCAACTGGAAGAGGAAGATTGGAAGGTAAAGAATGAGTTGGAACAGTAAGTAATGCTTGGAGGGTACTGTACTGAAAATCGCATCGAAACGATCTCTTTTACTCTAGGGAGCAATTAGGGCTTAGTGAAAGTGAGCAAGGAAGTCATAGCAGTCTAGTTAATAAAAGTCAAAAAATTATAATAAATCAACTAATTTAAGTATACTTAGTCAAATGTCATGTGTAAAAGCACTATATTTTTCGGTTTATGAACACTAGTTTGATGTTGATCTAAAACAGTATAGCAAAATGTTAGATGATATAGCAGTAGGTAATTGTTCACTTACGCTGGTCTGAATGCGGTCCCAGAACTCTCTGTAGGTAGAATCCTCTTCCTTAGTGGACTTGTTCTTGATGAAGGAGGCTCGCAGCTGGGACTTCAGTTGACCTTCAATCTGAGGACGTAAGGCGGCCGCAGCGATCCCAACAGACAGCTCCAGGAGGATGATAATGATCAGGCAGCCGACAAACTGGAGAATGTATATGAAACGGATAAATAAAAAAAAAGAAAACTAAAGGATTAATGAAGAAAGATGCACAAGATATCGTTAGGTGAGCCATACACAACTGAACCTAAAGCTCTGACCAGAATGCAACTATGGAAAAAAAATACATTTATGAACTCGTTAGGTCGGTCACACAGGAGCGACGTTTTCCCGGGGCGACTTTTTTTCGCGCACTGGATTTTAAACGCTCTGTTTAGCGCCGAAAGTTGAAAAAAGTTGAAAAAGTGTGTTTTTTGACGCACTGTGATGATTTTAAACACTCGGGTCAACACCGAGAGTTAGAAATCCAGTGCGCGATAAAATCCCGCCGCAATATTTTTACGTCCGAGCGAACATGGGCGTTCACTTTATTATAATTGCTATTTGACTGTTCATAACAGTATTTTAAACATTTCACAGTCTTTAAAGACGGAATTAACAACCGCTCCGTCTTTATTATCATCATCATCATTTAAGCTGAATGCCATTCATTTTCTTCTTCAGTCAACTTCCATCAAACCATTTAGAGCCACTAGCATCAGGCAAGCATTATTTGTGTCGTAATATTTACCAAGCTCATTATCAAAATATTATGCTGCCAACAAAACAATAGGACATTTACCGACAGCACAGTTCATCAGGCGACCTACATCATTTCCATAGTGAGGCCTGCTCATGACGAATTGTGTTTTTAGGTCAATATTGAAATATAGGCGAAAGTCACGAATTGAGTAGGTGGGTCAAAGTGTAGAGGTGAGGTTTGACCTAGTAATGATAAAGTTTAATTTAATTACCCTAATGTAGTTACTGGTAATGTTATAACTTGTGTCGTTTCCCATTTTATAAGTATGGACACACTCTTACAACAATTTTTGTATTTTTTATTGTTATTTTTTAAATTTGTTACTAAATTTTATATTATTGTGTTTAGTAATTTATAGTTAGATAAGTACTCTGCATTGTTTTATGTCGTGTATCTAAATAACAGACATCTAGCTGCGGGAGGGCCCTGAGGGCCTAAACAGGCCACTTTGGAGAATCATAAAAGGACATTATGAATCGTAATATGGCGAAGACAGTCCGTGTTTTTCTTTTTTTCGCTGCAATACGTAGGTATATTCAAAGAGATTTGGATTGGATTTGGATCGGACTGATTGATATTTTAGCACAGACAAAAAAAAATAACTGCAAAATGCTTCACCAATGGGATTTGACCATTATGTTATCATTTTGTAATTCTGCCAAAGTGGTCTTTTTAGGCCCCCTGGTGACCTGTAATACAGGTTTTTATATAAACCTATCTCAGGCTCCAGTCTCTCACAAAGTTAGCTCCTTGTTCATGCACTATGGTCAAAGTCTAGCATTAAGTTCATAATTTGTGTAGAGAAAATAAACGTATATGCCACTCGCTTAGAAACCAATTATATAGCATGAAATTAGAATTCACTCTTTGTTCACAATTCTGCCGGGCATAAGTATATTTAGCTAGGATAATGAAATAAAAAACTTTGGACTGTACAGTCAACAGCAAAAGTAGATGATCAAAATCAGAAATTCTATACTACGCGTCAGAATTGTGTGGCGTCGAAGTGATTCAAAAGTATGTGATTGTAAACTATACCAAACATGGTACTACTAGTACAGCTGCCATATATTCGTGATCAGTTCTGACTCCTATTGAATTTCTGATTTTGATCATCTACTTTTGCTGTTGACTGTACACAAAGCGGACACGCCATAGTGATCAATTTTTCGTCACGCTCTATTGGTCAATTAACGCGTATATTGGTGATTCGCAGTTTGTATTATTTGTTTCAAGGCTAAACTAAATATCGTCACCTAGGTACTTTGACTCTTGCTTTGGTCTTTATAGTTCAATCTTTGGGGACTTGACGACTGGTTATTTCCGTCATCATTAACGTTAAAGTTTTTGTGTTCCTCTAAACTTTCGAGGTTTCAGTGTGTATTCCCTTGAATCCGATGGACTTAATTGTTGATTTATTTATATACCGTTACTGTATATGACACTGACAAATGCGTGCACTGAGTGGACAGGTCAACTCAATCTGCGTGGGTCTTTCCTCAAAAGACCATTTCAGACATGGTCTTTACATGATTTTGTCTGGACTTTAAAAGAGACTGTGATCTCTGAGTTTGTTTCGGCGTTTCTTCTCAGAGTATTCAGATAGGAAACGCCGACCTATTCTAGCTTTTAAAATATGATTGACGTGTAAAAGTGTTTAAACCTACTTACAGAAATAAAAAAATAAAATTTATGGAAAAAACTTGGTGACTCTTGGTGTATCTACTTAAATAACTCTTCCTGCGATACTTAGCTACATTGACCAGTTGGCGATGAAATAAAGAAATGGCTACTCACGACATACAACAGCTTAGGACTCTCCTTCCAGGCGCCGAAGCAGCCGAAAGCAGCGATGATGATGATCAGGACTCCGATGGCTATCAGGAGTGCATCAGTCTCGTGGCCGGTCGGCTCCATGCCAGCGAACCCCTTGATCATTCCCATGTCCACGCATGCTGCTGCTATTATCACGATGCCGAGGATCTGAGAAAAAAAGAGATGATATTGTCATTAATATATATACAGATACACATACATAAAGTCACACCTTCTTCCCATGGGATTAGGCAGAAACTATGGAACGCCACCTCATCATCATCATGATTTCAGCCGAAAGACGTCCACTGCTGGACATAGGCCTCTCCCAAGCATCTCCACTTAGATCAGTTCTGTGCTACTAGCATCCAACGGGTTCCTGCGGCCTTCACAAGGTCGTCGGACCACCTTGTGGGATGCCTTCCAACGCTACGTCTTCCGGTACGCGGTCGCCACTCCAGAATCTTTCGGCCCCATCGGCCATCTGTTCTGCGAGCAATGTGCCCTGGTCACTGCCACTTAAGTTTGGCAATTCTTCGGGCGGAACGCCACCTGCTACGATGTTTTCATCGTTACATACTCGTTTACGTTCATACATAGGGACGAAATAGGGATGGTGCTATCGGTCATGTATAGTTCCGTCTGTCTCTTACACTGGAAACATGATGGCATTAAACCGTCATAATACACCTGGGGTCATACGCACGCCGCCGCCGGTTGCGATTACTACGCACCTGATCTTTCTTAAGAATATCATATCGTCACTCGCATGACTAAAAGTCTTGATGGAAGCTTGATGGCGATAGGCTCGCCTCCTATTACATGGGACTAAAATATAACTAGGACAGAGCAGTGGTAGCCAACTGATATCGGCCCCGACAGGTCGTGAGTTCGAACTCAGGCAGGCATTTTACTTTGTGTATTTAGTTTTGTCACCATCTCAAAGCAGTGAAGGAAAACATCGTGAGAAAACCGCCCTGTCCTAGAACTAAAAACTCGAAGACATGTGACGTGCACTAATCCGCATTGGGCCCGCATGGTGGATTATGGCCCACTCCCTCTCACAAAGAGAAGGCCCGTGTCCCAGCAGTGGGAACAGTATAGGCTGATTATGGTGTTATGTCATTTACGGTGATTCATTCCAAAATCATTGCCCATCTAACTTCAGGTGGGTGTTGTCAATTAGTATCTATAACCGATTACTATTTGGCAACACCCACGTTCACATGACGTTTTGACATCGTGATTTATAGTGTCAATGGGTTGATGTTGATACTTCTTATTATCGTAGTTAAGTAATATCTTGTGTACTTGATTAAATGATATATTGTTTGTAAATGAGCCTCTATGTACGTTGTATGCACAGTTTCCACAAACTTTTCCTTTTTTGGTGTTTGTTTATTCTTTGCGTCGTGTTGTGTTATCGCAACGCAATGTGTGTGTGTAAATGTAATGTGTGTAATGTATGTGTGTTCTATGTATGTGTATGTGTCTTTCCTCTCTCTTTTGTTTTTTTTTTCCTAAGCAAGTTTTTTTATTGTGGAATAGGCCAGCTCTTGACTTTGATCTCGCCTGGTGGAAATCTATGGATGAGGTCTATGATGGAACGAGCAAGCATAGAAGATGCCGTTTCACTCTTGCTTTGAAGGCTGACGGGTTATACGTGGAAGGGAATATTAATTAGATACATATGCCTATTTGGAGTTTCAGGAGATTCTACAAGGTCGAAGTCCAAATAAGACTTTCTTCTTGTTATAGTTGGTACATTTGGTATGGTTGGTAGTGTCAAAAGGCATAAAAGGGATTGATGTGCTACATGGATTTCGTAACGTTTGAAAACGCAAATTTATCTGTACATGTTAACAACAATATCGTGGCCATCGTACATTATATTATAATCATTATGAAACAAGAGAGCTTACAAATTTAACATCTAAAGACAATCAAGATGGAACAGTATACTTACGATTACATTTTCTCGTAAATCTCAAACAACGCAATCTTGAATGTTTCACCGTGTCTGTTTGATATACAGGCCATAAAAATGGGTCACGCTGCCCTATATAATAGCCGATGTATGAGCGGCCAAGGAAATGGGCCATAAACTACACATAAAATAGACTATTTTGTGTCAGAAGTGTTGAAACTTTGCTGGTCACAGTTATTTCTTGGGAAAGTATTTCTTAAATAGTACAGTAATTAACAGCGAGGATTTATTTGCCAGATGCAGATGTGTAATTGTGTATGTCATCATCATCACTTACTATCATCAGCTTCTCTGTTATCCTACATTTGGACACAAGGGATATAATAATGCAATATGTAAAAAACCTGTCTGACCCGAAAACGGTTCATAGGTAAGGTACTACAGTACCAAAAAAGTAAATAAACAAACTTATTATTATTATTAAAACAAGTGCAATCAATACCTATGCGTTCAAAATGTATGGAATAGCATCTTTTTTTTTTCTCAGCCCCCTGCATTGAAATTTTTCGTCGGTTCAGAATCATATCATGAATACATGGTCACAGGTTGCGCTTCAATGTCCCTTTCACCCTGTATGTTCTAGAATATAACATCTAAGTACAAATTGCAGCTAGCTTTAGTTTATGGAAATCACTACTGCACGGTTGTTACTTGTTATTGTCCACTGGTGGCGACCTTGCGAAAATTATTCAGCCGCGAATCTCTGTTCTGATCGGCACATTTCCTGTGCGTCACGTTACGTTTGTTTATTATGCATTTGATTAGGGTAGGTACATAATGTGGCTTTTATAAAACACCTACCTGTTGGCGTGTTTGCTCTTTTTATCCAGTAATACATACAAAATACAGCATGCCCCATTAACGGTTTCGCGGTTTCGTTTTATGTGAATATCGGGATAAAAAGTATCCTATGTGTTAATCCTATCCTAAATGGCCTATCTATGTGTCAATTTTCATCCAAATCTGTTCAACGGTTTACGCGTGATTGAGTAGTAACAAACATTCAAACATCTTCACAAACATTTATAATATTAGTAGGATTTTAATTTCATTTAACGTTATATTTATTTAAAAAATAAAAATAAATAGCATCTCCGGGTTCATGACGGATCTTAATATCAATGAAATTAAATTGAATAAAAGAGTAGGCGAATTGAAGGTAAGAGAGAGTCCTATGTCGGCGAGCGGCGCAGGCGGTAGTTTTCAAATTACGAATTATTATGTTGTTATAATTTTTATGATGACACTAACCCTACCCGTGTGTTAAATTAATGTTAGCGGCACGTTGTTTATGTAGGTATACTTATTTTTAAATTATTTTGTTATGTTGCTAGTTTTTAGATCCCCGTTGATGTAGGTACTCAAATGGTATTTTCAAGTGAAATAAGATTCGAAATTCAGTGTCGGCCGGCCGATTCTGTAAAAATCTCACCGTGAAAACTTAGGTGAAGTGAGTTTGTTTTTGCTAGGAATTGACACTAAAGACAGCTCACTCCACGTTTACTTCACCGAAGTTTTCACGATGAGATTTTTACAGAAAAGCACCGCAGTACAAAAACATAACACCCTTTATAGGTAATGTCAAAATGACATTACCTACCTACAAATTACACCTTGCACAAGCAAATCATGATTAGCAGTTGTATTCCGAAATAAGGTAGGGTCGGATGACACAACTTACAGTCGCAAGATGTCGTAACTCTCAAATTGTGTACCATCTCCTTGTTTCAACAAGCATGTGTGAATGAATGGATGCCTTGTCAATATGGCATGGTGCAGCCATGACGTCACTGTAAGTATTTCCATGGCGTCAAGGTATTGTACTGCTATGGTTATATCGTTCAATGTCAACAGGCGCGTCCTACATATAGTTGCAAAACTTCTGAAACATTCTGAATAATTCCGGAATACTTCTGGGAAAGTTTCTTTAAGTCAGAATTATTCAAAATGAGTTTAATTAAGATTTTTATTTTTTTTTGCTGAAAAATCACATTTTGCATCGATCGTCGATCGCCGCCGGCTCTGCCCCTCTGCCGCTGCCGCCGCGCTGGCGCCGCGCCCAAAGACTACATTGCCGCGCCGCGCGCGCCCGACTGCCACGAGTCGTGCGCGCAGGTGCAGGCAATGGCGGTGCGGGGTGCGGCAAGAGGGGAGATGCTCCCCTGAGAAGTTTTCGCCCGCGCGAGAAAGATTCATACCCCGCAATCGAATGTTTCCGCCGAGTCTTGCTTGCGTGCAGGCGATGGCGGTGTGGGGTGCGGCAAGAGGGGAGATGCTCCCCTAAGAAGTTTTCGCCCGCGCGAGAAAGATTCATACCCCGCAATCGAATGTTTCCGAATGTTTCAATGTTTCGCCCGAATAATTCAATGGGGAATAAACGTGTTTGTTTGTGGTGTGGTGCTGGTGGGCGAGTTAATATTGTTCAGTGGCACATACGTAAGTAAAATATAAATGTTTATTTTATTATGAATGGGATTTATCTATATATATAAAAGTAGAAACTGACTGACTGACTGACTGACATATCAACGCACAGCCGAAACTACTGGGTCTAGGAATGTGGGATTTTTCGAAATTCAACCCCTAAGAGGGTGAACGCGGGGAAGATGAAATTTCACGCGGACGAAGTCGCGGGCAAAAGCTAGTTAAGTATATGTTGATATTTTTATAGGTAGATATGTTAGCCTGCGAATAACAGGATTTTTATTCTTTTGTTTTTAGATAGGTGCCTACTTATTGGATGCGACGTGCACTCACAAGCACAACTATAAACTTAATATAAGTACCTACCGCTCACAACACAACTAAAGATAATATAATTTACAACTTCCAAGCGCGAAATAGGTAGCAAGGTCGATTTTCCTGGTTTTTTTTTGACAGTTGAAATATTCCCAAAGTTTCGGAATATTTCGGAATACTTCCGAAGTATTCGACGGGAATGATTCGGAATGTTTCCCGCCAGCATCTATAGTCCTACATAGTAATTCTATTTATATTTAGTTGTTGGTTTTGTATAACTGGAATTTTATCTTAGTATGCAGGTGAGGAATATAAAAATGTGTGAATTTAAATCATAATCCATGATATCAATAAGGAAACATTTTAGAACCTGAAAGAATACAAAATGGAAGTCCAGATAAACAAGACAAAACTGGAGCCGCTTACGGAATGAATTAACTACAGGATACAACTCAGTTTATAGAAATCGAAAATGCAAGTATTGCATGAACAAGGGAATAAGTTTACAGGTGCGACAATCATAAAACTCCAACAGACGGCTCGGTGACATGATAGCTTCTTTTACGGCAGACTTTATATATTTATGACAGACCTGCTAAAACTGGCTTCCGAGTGATGTCGTCATCAATTCCATAATATCTTCCTTCATATGTAGCTGTTACGTCATTTTGCTAAATGGTAATTTGAAGAGTATGAAACTCAATATCTCGGCGACCATTGCAACATTTGACGTGTGTCATATTTTTATGATTGGATAATGTCATCACGTAACTAGATTCCGACTAACCTAGGTAAGGTTAGTCTAAATAAACTTATATTACACAGAGAAAAGATTTGATTTTTTGTATAATTATTTGTAACAGATAAACTCACGAATATGAATAACCGATTTAAAAAATAAGCATCGCCATACAACGTGGTAATGCCGCCAGTCTCTTGGGTACATTACCTGACAGCGATGCAGATGAATTTTTCGACGCAATTTTTTAGTTTCTGTATAGTTTTAGGTAAGTTAGGATTTAATTTTGTTATTTTTAGATTTGGTTAAAGTAAAGTTGTATAAAAACATATAAATAAATAAATTTAAAAAATTATTTCACCTATAACTCTTTTACCTATCTATTGTAAAGCTACAATATCAGCGAGTATCCTGGGCTGTATTTTTTCAAGCTTTTATTTTAATATATTGTGGTATCTTACGACTTCTACGCGATCGAAGTCGCGGGCAGAAGCTAGTATACCATATAGCTGTAGGTATATTAAATATACAATATGGCTGTAGGTTTATACATTTTATATACGAGTACAACGACAATATTCATCTTGGGCTTGATATCAACTTTCAGTCTAACCAGATATAGCTCTCAGCTGAATTTCAATACTATAATGTCTACACTGACGAATCATTCATTAATTAAAGCAGTAGGACAAGTCAAATGAGACAGTAAAATCGATATAAAAACCAACTTGTTGTCAATCCAAACCAGACAGAACATATTACAAATTTTCGTTCATACATACAATGGTAATGGGAACGGGCCAAAAACATGAGTCTTGATTGACAATGTGGTCGTAAATAAGAAAGGGAAAGTTAATGAATATTTATTGGTTAGCATAAAAACAATTGCCAATAATGATTTGTGCCGTTAAGATCTTGACGATATAACAACAGAATGTAAAATTGCACATCAAGAGCAAAATGGATTAACGTCGAGTTAAAATACTAGAGACAGTTCTTCGTACAGTTTCAGTGTAAAGTAACAAAAAGGAAACTCATATCAATTCATGAACTTAAAATGAACTCCAATGTTTAACTCTAAGCAATTACAATGATTTATTTGTCCCTAAACTTTAACACAATGAACCTTGAAATTAAAAGTGCTCTTGAAAATCTGTTGAACATCTGTCGTGTGTAAATTGGTTTAATTGTTGCAGGAGCGTGATAACATCGCATGACATCAGGACCATTATTCTATTTTGATGTCCACTTCGCAAACTCGATCGTAAAACGGTGGTGTTATTCTACTGCATTATTCTAATGCAGTCGAAGTGTGAATTTGCTATGATTTATTTTAAAGGGAATTCGCTTTCGGATTATGTGCGGTTACTAAAATTAAGTTTTAGAAGTGACTTTTACAATCGCGTTACTGCCTCTTAAACTTTCCTATTTTATTCTTGCTCTCATCATAAATTCAAGAAAATAGATCCTACTATACTAGAGCTAGCTCCTTAGAATGACATGCTGTTGGGGTTCTGACCAATTTATGATATTACCTACCTATATCCTGATAAAAATCATCATTCATCATCATCGTTATATTATTCTTTTAGTTTTTTCAGTATCTCCTCTTTTAATGTAATGAAATTGAAAGTAAGTAAATTATTGATGCTTACACATAGGACTAATCGTTAATCGATAATGTGCGGCCATGTTTATTTTCTTTATGTACCGACAAATTGGCAATGAACTTCAATTCTTCTGCTGGAGAATAGGTACCATTTCAAAGATTACCAGCTACACTACTCTATTACACCTGAATCATCTCAAACCATTGCTATATTTACAAGAAACAGAATAGGTACTTGTTACCCTTGTTGAGTAAACTTGTCATAGATCACAATAGACAAGAACATCATATATAGAATGCTCCACTATTTTCCACGATTGTATAGTAAAATGATATCGACCAATGTCATAGGTACTTCTCGAGCGCGCGCGACCTAAATTCACGACCCGGTCATAGTGTCGATTTAAAAATACACCTTCTAGCTTAATTGTAGCCGCATTCATGATTGCATGTGGCTAACATAAATATTCTTCAATGCCGCTTTTAGTATATTAAATATTTCAGAGATCTCGTTCGAGAATAAGAAACAAACCATTGTATTGGTGCTAATCTTGTGTTTCAGTGGAGAAAGCCTCTGAAGCCGAGCATGTTGTTGAACGGAGGAGTAGATGGAGGAATATAATATAGAAGAAAGTGTTTATACCATTTCAAAGTTTCGACCTCCAGTAATAAAGAAACCATACAAAGACGAAGCAGTGGATACAGAAGAAGAGATGCTGCGTCGAGCGTAAATAAATTGGGCTAAGGAGAATGATGATGAATTTCTTGATGAATTTTCAGTTGAAATAACCTTAGCAAGATTTCATTAGGTAGGTAGCAAAGTAGATGTTCAAAGTGGTAGCGCAATATCGGAAAGATCACAAAGTAATTATCAACTGCTAACTCTTACTGAGCTAAAGAAAAACAAGAAAAAATTTTGTCATCCAAAAGTTCCACCTAATATTTCTATCAGCCAAGCATCTAATGAATAAGAAATGATTCAGCCTAAGTAGAAATGCATTAATGAGTATTGATTGATGGAGTCTACATAATTAATGACTACAACAAAGGTCGTACCACCCTGATTGATTAACGTATACCTCCATACAATACTAATGGTAAGGATCCAATGATCTGATCACGAAAATAATTATACGTAATGACATTTGGACATGAAATTATAAATTCAGGTGAATCATCGAAAATTTTCCGTCAAGGGAACTTTCCGACTGAAACAAATCGATTTCCAGAAAGTTGTAATATGTTTGATGAAAATTATACGATGTAGTATTAAAACAAAATATGTAGGAAGAGAGTCAATGTTATAGGAGGAAGTTTGATCGATTCTAGCGCCGGTGATCAAATTGCGTTGAAGAAAAGTTTCAAATTCAAAGCAATTATTTCCTTTTGGTAAGGGAGTCGATTAGTCACATAGATGAAGCTAGTTGCCCATGTTTTGAGTACGATTGTTAATGGTTATAGAAGAAAACAAGAATTATTGTTTTTTGGTTGTGGAGGTCAGATAGGCAGTCGCTCCATATAAAAATACTGATATTCAGCTGCATCCGGTTAGACTAGAAGCCGACCCTAACATTGCTGGGAAAAGGCTAGGCAGATGATGATGAGATAGAAGAAAACCAATGAAACGATGGACGGATTGTAATAACTGGCGATATGGCTTTGGCGACGACCTATAGAAACAAGATGCTGTGTAAATCACACCAAAAAAATTTAGATAATACGTGATAATGACGATAATGAAGCAAGTAGAGAGAGGGAGACAAAAAGTTTGAGTTTAATGACAATAATTGTAAATTGAATAGAACAAAGTAACTTTAGTAATAGCTTTGATTTGTCGTTTTGAATAACTAACATATTTAGGATATCGTGTTAATTCATAGGTATGGCTGACTACTGTTGAACCACGTGTTACATTAATATTCTAAACAATGCCCCCCTGTTTGTTAACATGACCAAAATCCCCAACGTGTGTGGACTGAACCGTGTAAACAACTACAAATCACGTTAGTAGCTTTGTTTTGATTTGACAAATTCTTCGCTATGCCTATGTATGGTCTCTTAAACAACATTATTTTTAGTATAATATGCGAAATCCGAAACACGTGTTTAGTATTTTTATGTAAAGAATCTAGGTATGTATAAAATTTCAAAACTGTATCATGAAAAATCACAAAGTTATAAGCTTGTTTGTCCGTACAAAAACATGCACACTCGCGCCGCTAGCGCCGCGCTGTCTTGCGCTCATTGATAATAGTACCTAGGTACCTAACCGTTCGGCGCCGAGATTGGATAACCTACTTAGTGTCGCTCGGTGTCCAACTTTTAACCTTTTTTAAATACTTTTGGGACAAAATATAACAACGGGTAAAAATTATTGGAATCGATTCAGTTACTTATTCTGAACAAACTATATTCAGGTTTCGCATATACTAAAAATAACCTTGTAGATACTGATCATATACATATTTTAAGCAAATTGTTTTGTTTTTATAAAACAATGTCGACCATTTTCTTTGGTTACATGTGTTTAAAGAGGCTGTACGTTTAAAAGAAAAAAAAAATTGTGAAGTATCTGAAAGCCCGTGTCTTGTGAAACGTTTTTGCCTCATGTGTGTAAGACGATGATGTGTGGAATCGTTTTAAAATCAAATCTGGTTCATTAAACAAACACGCCTTTTATCGTTCTTCTATCTATATTACCAACATTATCCAACACATGGCAAAACATTTTAAAAACGGTCTCGTCGCGTCGCCAACGCCAATTTGAAGCGAAACTTTTGCCCATTCCAACTGCGAGCAAGGTTACCAGACTTAAAAGTTTTCTTGTTCTTTCAATGAAATGAACGTAAGTCCGTCTTGTTTTAGCAGTGTAGTACGCACGACGACACGTGTCGCTGCTAGGCTAGACATTTCTAGTATAGGCTGACCTCTCATAGTACGGAAAGCCCACACAATGCGAGGTCAGGTTAGATGTCTAACATTTTATGCTATAGGAATATAATTATATAGTATTCCAGTATATAGGGTGACTGGTAATTAGTGACCGATACTTAAACACGTGATTTTACTCATCATTCTGAACAACTTTTACTATGGGACCAAACCTGAAATCGCGAAAAAAAAATCAGCTGCTCCCTACATTTTGACGGGTTAAGCGAACATAAATGTAGGGAACAGCTGATTTTTTTTTCGCGATTTCAGGTTTTGTCCCATAGTAAAAGTTGTTCAGAATGATGAGTAAAATCACGTGTTTAAGTATCGGTCACTAATTACCAGTCACCCTATATAGATAGGCGGCCAATGTCACCGGAGATTAGCCATCGTCGCGTGAGATTATTAGGTATAGTGCACAAAGTGTTTGCGCAGACGCAGGTGCACTCACTCTTCCTTGACATTCATAGTACAATGGGACGGCAATCCGGGGTTTGGTTTTTCCATTGGATTTTTTCAGTAATAACTCGGAGTTTGGAATATGCTAGTGTGATACCCCCTTGTGTCGGAAAGCACGTTTAGGCATTGGTCCTGCGCCTGATCTCTCTCCGGTCTTGTACAGACGCCAGCATATCAAGCTACCCGAAACTGTCAAATTTTCCCAATCAACTTTGAATCTTATGCTTTAGCAATAAAGGTGAAAATCTATTAAAGAATTTTGACAGATTGTAGTAGCTTGATATGCTGCGTCTGTACATAATATATATGTATAGCATGGTTTTGTCGTGTGTAATGAGTCACATCGATGCGTGGAGGCGCTTCGAGTAAGCGGATGAATAAATAAACCATTATGACATTAGTCTCGTAGACTACGCAATGGTGATCTAACAGGTCAGGGCTGTCGCTATATTTTTCTGATTTTAATAATTTTAGGAGTGTTTTGATTTCGGCTCAAGGGTACTTTGGTTATTGGATTGTTATGATAAGGTTGCGAGATGAAATCTCTTGCTAAGTACATTATTTATTTTGTCTTAACAGTACCTTGATGAAGTTATTGACATAAATGCAGAAGTACCTAAGGCCTACCTAAAACCGTATCCCTACTTTCATGCTCTAAAAATCATAACAATTCTCAACAAAAAAAAAGCGTGTAAACAAATAATTTTTTTTGAAAAATAACTTTAATTCCTACACAATAAAGTTCAGTTTACGCTTTAATTTCAAACATTTTTATAACTTTTTCAATTGTGCTAGTCAATCTGAAATCAAGTTAATTAACATTGAAATAAAGTTGATATTTGTTTAACTTGAAACAAGGTGGGGGTGTGCAGTACTGCGCACTTTTACTATAAGTTTTCTTGTTCCAGATCTTCTAAACTGCACTGATTTTGATGCAGTTTTCACCATCATTTAGAGCACTTATTCCGGAAAGTTTATGTGAAGATACATTAACTTAAATATAGATCTGCTGAAGTAAAAATCTCACGGTGGAAACTTAGGTGAAGTGAATTGATCAAAGACTCAGTGTCAATCCAAAATTTCAGGTGCATGTTTTGGATTAGCACTGTTTATTTTTACAGAACAGATCGGCAAACATCTCATTTTTAGGGTTCCTTACCCAAAGGGTAAAAACGGCACCCTATTACTAAGACTCCACTGTCCGTCTGTCCGTCTGTCACCAGGCTGTATCTCATGAACCGTGATAGCTAGACAGTTGAAATTTTCACAGATGATGTATTTCTGTTGCCGCTATAACAAAACATACTAAAAACAGAATAAAATGAATATTTAAAGGGGGCTCCCATACAACAAACGTGTTGTTTTTTTTCGGCGTTTTTGCCTTGTGGTACGGAACTCTTCGTGTTCGAGTTCGACTCGCACTTGGCCAGTTTTTTTCTTTGTTTTCTTTTCAACCTGTGCGAAGCAGGGGCGGGTCCCTAGTGTCTATTAAAATGCAACATTATTTTCCTCGCACCTTCAACATAGCATGTACAGACGCCAGCACATCAAGCTACCCGAAACTGTCAAATTTTCCCAATCAACTTTGAACCTTATGCTTTAGCAATAAAGTTGAAAATCTATGAAAGAAATTTGACAGATTGTAGTAGCTTGATGTGCTGTCTGTACATACAATAACATGAGTAAACCTAAGACTCGTCACGTTTTGTTCTTGTAATGTAATTGCAGTGTTTATTTCCATGTCAGATGATGTACGAGTATCGTTTAGGTCACGCAGGCGTCGTTTACCTACTTACAGAATTCTAAGATAATAAACTGGCAAAGAATAGTGTGTAATGTTATTAAATCTTGTTATGTGATGGTAATTATTAAATTATACAGGTTTGTGAAGATAAATGTGTAATTGAGGATCAAATTAATAAAGTACTTAGATGAAGAATTAGAAAGTGTGGTGTCGCAGGACAAGAGTCCTTTTTTATGGCTCCGAACCCAAAGGGTAAAAACTACCCTATTACTAAGACTCCACTGTCCATCTGTCCGTCTGTCACCAGGCTGTATCTCATGTACCGTGATAGCTAGACAGTTGAAATATTCACAGATGATGTATTTCTGTTGCCGCTATAACAACAAATACTAAAAACAGAATAAAATAAATATTTAAGGGGGCTCCCATACAACAAACTTGTTTTTTTCGGCGTTTTTGCCTTGTGGTACAGAACCCTTCGTGTGCGAGTACGACTCGCACTTGCCCAGTTTTTTATTTAGTAGAAGACATAACACAGACTGCTTTGGTTAAATGATTCAAAATATTGAAAAAAAAATGCACTTGTTCTATATAGTGTAGCTTTTTATGTGGAATAGGGATTTAACATGTTGGTGTATATTTTAATATTTTATGACTGCACGGCCTAGCAACCTATAAAAAGAATACATGATACAATGAAATTTTCTCGATGCAATTTAAAAAAAAATGTTTTTTTGAGTATTAAGGCGTATTAGTTATTGAATGAATCTGCTTTAAAACATAGAGAGTAATCGTATCAAAGCTAAAGTAAATCAGTTCATTCAATAGGTACTGTTACCCATTAATCTCTCTTAAATCTAATGAAATCCATACTACTTATTACTAATATTATAAATGCGAAAGTGTGTCTGTCTGTCTGTTACTGACTTCACCCTTAAACCGCTGAACCGATTTAGATACAATTTGGTATAGAGATAGTTTGAGTCCCGGGAAAGGACATAGGATAGTTTTTATCCCGATATTCCCACGGGATCGATACTTATGCGGGTGAAACCGCGATGCGCTGCTAGTTATACAATAAACAGAAAAGTATACCTATACTGTGACATGAATTGAAATTAATCAGCATCATCGTCCCGCCCTTTATGTCCCATGTTACTTGGGGTCGGCGCAACATGTTTTGTTCTTCCATTCTCCCCTGTCAACCGTCACGCGCCATCTTTTCTTGGCCTTCCTCTCCCTCTCCTTCCATTAACATTGAAAATAACGCACATCATCATAATCATCTGCATCATCTGCCTAGCCTTTTCCCAACTATGTTGGTGTCGGCTTCCAGTGTAACCGGATGCAGCTGAATACCAGTATTTTACATGGAGCGACTGCTTTATCTGTCCTCCACAACCACAGCCCAATTGCTGGGTAATACGATATTGATAAGGTAAGACTGGTTGTCAGACTTTCGGGCTTCTGACTATCCGTAACGACTGTCAAATATCCACGAATGACAACCGGGACCAACGTCTTAACGTGCTTTCCGAGGCACGGAGGGGTCACCCATCCACAGACCAACCGCGGCAAGCGTAGCTTAACCTGATCGATCGACCTGTGCGGCTGTTATTATTTAGCCATGGGCCCCTCTCTCTATGAAAAACTAATTGACGATAATATTTATATTATGTACCGCCATGCCAGTTCGAAAGTAAAACAAATTAAATTGATACAAACTAATTGAATGTTCTATCAATTGGTAAAATTTAACTACAAAATGGGAAAGTTGTAGAGGTTGATGTTATAGGCTTTTATTATAATTAACGTTTAGTTCGTAGGTAGGTACAGTGGAGATATATACCGTACACTATACATTAAAATAACTGTACCTTTAATCTGTGTAAGCATTAAAACACATAAACATGACATGACGTTGCATAGTGGCACGTCGTCGTGTCAAGATGCGATGTCGTGTCGTGAAAATCTACGATGTACATCGCAAAAATTCACGACATGACGTCGCAACCTGCCACGATGCGACGTCGCGTCGTCTCATTTGTGTTTAAGTTTTGGCCCTATAGTACATACGTAAGTAGTTTTTACGACACGACGAGAACAAAGGAGAGGTTTTAGGTCAAAGGTCTTCGCTTTCACCAATACTCTTAGTACTAATTAGCTTTGCTGATCTCATTGTAACCTTGACACTGCTGACATAGTTTCCATTTATAATTAAAAGTACAGTAATGTTGAAAATAAATAGCTCGACGGATACTCGAACTATAGTAATGCATATGTCGCAGTAGGATGGTTAAAGCCATGATATGTAGTTATATCCCTAGGGATATAGCTATAGGCCATAATTATATGAAAGCGGTTGGTTTATAACTGTGTTACTAGGAATATAACTATGATACGAACACGATCTAGCAATATAACTATCTTACTAGACTAATCTAGGAACCAACCATCAACCATCCAACAACCATCAACCAACCGTCTTACACCACAGCGACACATACACTCTGACTTCTGGTGTTCAGGAAACTTAAGATACGACCAAATACATAAGAAAAGCTCGGGATCTCTCTATCTTAGTTTTACTGTCTGTAGTCAATAAACAAAGCTCTAAGCATCAATAAAAAGTTAGTATCCAACATCCATTTACGAACTTGCGTAGGATAAGTACCTACCTAACGAAATTACCTACCTAGTCTTGTTTGAATTACTTACCAATAATGATGGGAAAAGGCTTTGTTTGGGAAGGTTTTGTGTTACATCGATATTCTTGAATATATTGTGTATGCCGTATTAGAAACAAGCATCTGTTGCTCCATGATTAGTGAATAGTCATTAAATTAAACTACAATTTATAAATAAAATCAAAGTTACTGAGCCGTGACAACCCTAACGAATGGCTTTATTCCGACTGTTCGGCCGTATAACAAAAACGCGATCGTCCTTCACGCGTTGGTTTTAGACGGGAATCGAACTACATTACTACATTATGTTGTCATGTTTATAAACACTAAATAGGTACTACTAATAGTTATGCAGAATAGAATTATTTTCTTCGGCAATGAAAAGGAACAAAACCTTTTGAGTTAGTGCAGTGTAAAAAAGTGTAGAAATAATTAGTGACAATGACACAGATATGAGCACAAAAACAATCATCATTTATCAGACTCTTAAGAAAGTGGAACGGACTTGTATAAAGTACAATCAACACTATTCTAACTTTTAAAATAATTATCACGTAAAAAAAATAAGGGCTGATTTTTAAATCGACAGATAATTTTTATTCGTGGAATAAAATTGACGTTTGACAGATTTTGTATGGAAGAACTGTCAAAAATTAAAAATTATTCCTCGAATAAAATTATCTGGCGTTGGTAAAATCAGCCCTTAGTTATTGTGTATCAGTGTGTATATGTGTGTGTGTGTATCATAAATGTTAATATTTGAAATATTTTTGTATACTATAATGTACCTGTTCAAATCTCTATGTTAATATATTTTGGTGTTACCGTTTTAGTAATTAACAATAAACAATGAAGAAGCGGATATTTACAGATTGGTTTCTAATCAAGACAGCTTTCCATAATTCGTCAGAACACTTTGGAAAAACAACCGCAAAACATAAGTAGATGGGAAAAAATAACCAATAAGATGGGAAATCGAACTCGTTAGCAGTTACATATAGCAGTTATATATACGACAGGTTAAACCCACGTATACATATAATGAAGTCCTCGCGTGACTTCACACATTGTATTTACCTACAACATCGATTTTATCATTAACTACTATTCTTATCACGTCAGATGTACTATTTCCTTTGTCGAGGCTTTTAGAGTTGATCGAAGAATCCCATTTTTTATGCTATAACAAACAAGCATGCAATCTGAAAGTGGTAACTGCCGATGCATCTGCAATATCAGAGGCACTGCGGATGAGTCGGCTTCCCTTAGAACTACTTCGAATACTAACTCAATTTAGGACATGACAAGGGGCGCTGTGGGATGTCAGAGTCAAGTATTTGGGTCTGTGGGTGGTGAATCTCAGGTCTATATCTCATCATCTCATCTGCGTAGGTTTTTCCCTACTATGTTGGGATCGGCTGCCAGTCTAACCGGATGCAGCTGAATACCAGTATTTTACATGCGGCGACTGCCTATCTGACCTCCACAACCGAGTTCCTGGGTATTACGGATACCCATTGGTAAGACTGGTTGTCAGATTTTCGGGCTTCTGACGAACCGTAACGACTGACAAAGATCCACGAATGACAGCCGGGACCAACGGCTTAATGTGCTTTCCGATTCCGCGGCACGGAGGGGTCTTGGTATGTAAAGATGGTCACCCATCCACAGACCAACCGCGGTAATCGTAGCTTTACCTGATCAATCGACCCGTGCGGCTGTTATTGCTTAGCCACAAGCCCCTCAGGTATCTATACTATACAATAATAAAGCTGAAGATGTTTGTTTGTATTTTTGTTTCAGAGATTGCAATTGCATTTGATAGTCCAATGCTTGAGGAAGGCTATAGGCTATTTAACATCACGCTAGAACCTTTAGGAGCCGAGCAAAAAGTGTCAGAATGAACGCCAAGCGAAAACGAAGTAATAGCTTAGGCAGGCGATGCGATGCTACGGGGTGGGTCGGGGGAACAAGAAATTTAACGCGTAGGAAGTAACTTATAAATACTTACAAAAGAAAATTTTTTTTTTTTTGTATTTATTAATCCGCCTCTGTACATTTATGTGGAAGTATTAAATAAATAAATATATAACACTGACAACTAATACCTAAGATACTAAAAACGGCTAGGTACCTAACTAACAATTCCCTTCCGCGAGAATTGTTTCTTAGCCTCCGATAACAAAGTATCTATGAAATTGTTGGTGAAACCGGCCATTGAAGAAATAATGCACAAGATTAGGTAATAAAATAATAATAAAAAAAGATTCACTAAACTATCTGTCAGCCAGTCACAGTCATATTTTTATTTATGATCATTTTGTGAATACGAATACTAAAGTGGCTACTGTGTTTGTAATTTGGAGCTATTTATTACAAGAACGAGTCATTGGCGCACTCGCTTCCAAGCTAGCTGGCATTTATGTCCAAATTATGATCATAAATCCTTATTAACAACTAAACGTTTCTTTAATTAGGTAGGTATATATATACTCTTGCCAACGAGTTGCTAGAATTAAGAGAGAGAAAAAAAAGAAATCTACTGAGCTCCTTTAGAACTATGCACCTTCTGGTGTCACATATTTTTCTTCTTAGCGTGTCGATAGGAATCTATATAGAGACGGCCCAGAATTCGGCTACGAGTTTGGCACCTTCAGTAGTGTCCATCAGGTCTTGTAACGTTCAGACAACAGGTCACGCTGAACACGATATTAAGTGTCCCATAGTTTTTGGAACAGCACTACATTTACACTCACCACTAGAGCAGGATTTCCTTGACTCTGACTGCTTAACGACTTCCAGGTTAGACAAGGCAACTCATTTTCAAATAGGAGATTTTCAGCAGGGGAACAAATGGGTTGGGTAGGGAAGCCCTATCTCGCCACAGCTTTAGTCTTTCCTTCCATTATTGTACGCATATGAAGGGCCCACTGCAATAGTGATAAATGTTCAAAAATGTTAAAATTCAAACTAATACCGTCATTCGGTTACTTGATAGATATATAATGCAGTTTATGATCACGTTTACAAACTTAGCAATATCGCTTCCAGTCTCGAGATAATTGAGTTTTACACGGTTAGAGCGTTCAACGTCACAGGTGCGGCAGATACGGCAATAACGTTTTTTTTTAATTATTTGAAGTTACTTAAGAATTATTATTTTCCAAAAAACTATTACTAAAATACATGCCCTATATCATAAATAAAAACTATTTTCCTATCTCTAACACTGTGTTTTTTTTTCACAGTTTATAACCTTAAAACCGATTATCTCAGAACGATAAACGAAGGACATTTATCACTATTGCAGATGACCCTTCATATATTCATGATACGCATATATTTAAGTTTCTAACCTACATTTTTTTTTGTCTATTGTGGCCTGCGGTTGCTCATAGTCCTCTTTAGTAACCGACTTCTAAAAAGGTGGAGGTTCTCAATTCGGATGTTTATATATTTTTTTAGGGTTCCTTACCCAAAGGGTAAAAACGGCACCCTATTACTAAGACTCCACTGTCCGTCTGTCCGTCTGTCACCAGGCTGTATCTCATGAACCGTGATAGCTAGACTGTTGAAATTTTCACAGATGATGTATTTCGGTTGCCGCTATAACAACAAATACTAAAAACAAAATAAAATAAATATTTAAGGGGGGCTCTCATACAACAAACGTGTTTTTTTGGCGTTTTTGCCTTGTGGTACGGAACCCTTCGTGTGCGAGTCCGACTCGCACTTGGCCAGTTTTTTTTTATAGTTACGGAGCTTTTGTATTACGTGTTTTCTGCTTATAAGATAAAGGTAATTTATTGTATACTTTGGGTAGCTTCAACGGGCTCGTGAATGCATGACTGATTCAAATGTCTGCACGGTCGAGTGATTCCGGCGTAAGTCTCAAGACCCAAAATTTATTGTTTGTAAGTAGTGCTTGCTTCCGGAACATAATTTGAGAAACATTATTATTTGTGTGCATTTCACACAGGACATCTCATTTGGGGTTAAGTACATAATGAGTCTTATAAAAGATTAGTAAAGGATTCTACTGAAAAAAGTACCTTAAAATTAGACAAGGAATTGAAAACAAGCATCAACATAGCATAATCAGCTGAAATGCCGTAAGGGGCGAATCGATACCTACACCAAAATAACTATTTAAATGTCAATTTTACACTCGCCCCTCCGTAAGGGGCGAATCACTACACCAAAATAATAAAAAACGGGGTGAGTGGAACATTTTAATCGAAAGGGGCAAGAGTCAAGGGGCGAGCAGAGCCCAAACCAATCAGCTTGTAACGTTTGAATTTGAATTATTCCGGTACCTCCTCTTTGTGAGAGGGCCACTCGGGCCCAGTGCGGGTTGATGGCTGATGTCACTTGAATTTTTCTTGTTATTTTCCATCACCGTTTAGAGAGCAGTGGTGATGAAATAAATTATACGCAAAGTTCAGTGCCTGTCTGGGTTGGAACCCACGATCGACGACACATACATAAGTCACCGGGTGCACTGCGCTACGATTGCACCTAATTGAAAAAAAAATTTGCTCAATTTCAAACCCGGAAAATAAAAACCAAGACTGTTTGTTTGCTAATAAGGGCTCGACCACACCGGAAAAGCGTTAACATGAAGCATCCTTTGACTACTAATCTGCATTAAAAAGGAGTCAACTTTAGCTCTATTTGGTTATATAAAAGAGGAAGGTAACAAAGGAAATAGTTACTCTATGATGTAAAGGAAGCCGTCACCATTTTAAATAGAAAAATGATATTTAATGGCGGTCATCAGTGACGAACCAAGTAATGATGAGGTGACTAATACTAAACTTAGGTACAATTACCTAGTAAATGTAGTAAACATTTAATAAGTAATTATACCTAAGTTATATTTTATTACCTATTGTAGTTATGTTATGACGGTATAAGGAACTATCAGTTAAAACCCGGCATATAATTCTCTTGACTGTACTTACCTGTCAAAAAGAGTAACCTAGATAAAATGGATAAGACAGAGATTAAAACAGAAGACGAACTAGCAAGGGATCGAGGAGGGGGGTGGAGGGGGGTTCAGGGGTCAGACCGGAATAAATCCTTGTTACTTACCTACTTAACCGACACCCTAATTGCGTAACACACTACCAATCACAATCTGAATCATTTTGAAGGATAATATTGCTAATCCATTGCTTCATATGTTCGAAATATTTGTCTGCTCAACAACGTAAATAACGCATAAATGTTGTTGAACTGTCAAAATGAAAACCATTATTCTACGCGTTCATTATATAAGCGAAAACGAAGCTAAAGGAGTAGTATAATTATACTTATTATACTTAATGATAAAGAGAAAACATTTGTTTTTTTGTATGTTTGTTTGTTACGTTTTCACGCTGAAACGGCTAAACGGATTAGGATGAAATTTGGTACACGGGTAGACCATAACCTGGAGAAGGAAATGTAAGCTACTTTTCATCGTGGATCGGATAAGAAGTCGCGGCAACATCTAGTTATTCATAAATCTAGTTTGATTTCGTGAGTGTGAGCAACTATGCTCTGACAATTTCATTTGTAGGATCCTAGAACGGATCCTGTAGATGGTTCTAAGTGCTAAGTGGACCATAGATATCGTGAAGTGGACCGACGACCTTAAGAAGGTGGCTGGGACAGACAGATGCGGAAGGCGGAGGACAGGGCCAGGGTCTTGTGGCGCAGTCTGGGAGAGGCCTATGTCCAGCAGTGGACTGCGATCGGCTGAATTGATCGAGGTGATTCTAAGGAGTTCGGTACGAACCATAGATAATTATACCACCCACTACCTTGTACGCTTTTTATTTGTGATATACGATAACCGATGGGATTTTGGTTCAGGATTCGGCATTTTTTACAGGAAGGACCATAAAAAAACTTCTTTCACAGAATGTACAGTAGGAGAATTTTAGATAGTAGTTAACTAATATTCTGTAAGAAGTGAACACGCATTGCATAATTATCCTATTATTTTCCCACTGCGGGACACAGGTCTCCTCTCTTCGAGAGGGAGTGGGATATAATCTACCACGCGGGCCCAGTGCGTGTTGGTAGATGTCAGAAGTTTTGGTTCTATGACATGCCGGTTTCCTCACGATTCCTCCTCACCCTTTTACCCCTTATTGACGTATGTTACTAGACGTCATTCAGTCTGACGTTTAGACAGGTAAACCCTTAACCACCACACCATATTAATTAAATATTGAACAGCCATGGAAAATTCTTCGTTTGACATCAGTTTCCCGTGATCAAAAGGAAAATAAATTGTAAACTTGTCTTATAGGTAATTTGTTTTAAAATTAACGCTCAGTTAGAACTCAACTATACCTGAGACATTAATAGTGCTGTGGCATATTTAGAAACTATATAGATATAAATTTAAAAAGAAGATGAGTGTCTATGTTACTAAAAAGTTTTTGAATAGTATTTGGATGAATAGTTGAAGTTTGGTGAATCAATTTTATCAAATGGGTAAGTTCTATTTTATATTATTAACGTTACATCACGCCTGTATCCCCCGAACGGTTAGGCAGATGTGCACCTATATAGTTTTCGTATTGGAAATTTTTAATTTTGGACATATTTCATATTGGACGTTTATAATTTATGACATTACAGTAAACCCTATATAGTCGACCCACAATTCGCCTATAAAGTTAAATCCCATGTAATGGGGGCGAGCCTATTGTCATCAAGGCACAAATCCAAACTCCGGGCTACTATTATTTTATGATATTATAAGGTCAATTAAAACAATTTGTGTTGTCAAATTCTTGGATATAAAATTAATTTAAAAAACCGGTCAAGTGTGAGTCATGTCTTTTATTTGAGATGGTATTACAGTTGTAAATAGATATTATAATTTGACATTCTTGATTGGCGCCTCTATCAACATTCTTTATACTTTTGATCAGTAAATAAATTAAATCCTCTAATAACAGTTTTAGTCGAACTTCTGAGCAGATTTTTCTACGAGACAAAAGTTTTGACCTTTTTTAGGATGTTTAACGTTGTAAGTCTTCTATAATTATATTCTATCAGAAAAAAAAACTAAGAGGAGCATTTACCTTTAGTGTCATTTATCCTTTAGTGTCATTGTAAATTATACCAACTTATTCAACAATACTTAAAAAGTCATCATTATACAAATGAAAACTGTACAGACCTTTTAGAGTACCTACTTGTTTGGCCGAGCCTGGCCATTTAAGTTGATCTGTGGGCCTTGATCGGCCATATGAGATCGTATCTGTCTTGTCTCTTTATGTAAGAACCATAATTGAGAAAATGTTAATGAGACAGTAATTTATAAAAATGTAACGAATGATATTTATTTGCGATATTTATTCAATTAATTAACCTTGTACAGGCGTCTATAACAGTGTGGATATAATAATAACGAGGTTTTTTTTAACAAAACATTCACGTGTTCACGCCTTTGGTGATTTCATGCAGTATTTTTTTAAATATATAAAAGCTCAATGGCCTTATTAATTAACATTAAAAAAATTTCGTACGTAATTTTCATTAAATTTACGTACGCCAAGCCAAGCCCAGCTAATCACATCGTAGGAATTTGCGTGAAGTTTCATGCTCACCGTTGAAAAACATAACTTTTTATAGAATTTAATGTAAAATGAGCTTTAGTCCTAATTCCTTCAAAATATTTTAATAACAACTAAAATATCACAAACTTTGATTCACGTAGTTGACGTTTTCAGCGAAGCGCACGCTTTCAGTATTACCCTTGAAACTCGCCGCTTTTCATTTTGCAGACGAAAATATCGTTTGTTGACGTTTAAAAATAACGTGACCGAGATTTGAATCTCACACTATGATCAATTCTGTAATCAATTAAATGTTTTCTTTAAAATGAAAGTCATTTATTCCGCGTGTCGTAAAGTTCGATTCAAAAGTTTGCGTCCGACATTTTTTCTTTCGTAATTAAGTTGTTGATAGGTGCACCGGTCGAAAACAACGAGTGACCGGTGACAAAAATAACTATTCATTTAAATAGAAGCGAGAAACATCTGTTTTGTGTTCGCAAAAACTGATTGAACTTCTTTATTCCGTTTGGAAACAAACTTTCAACCCACATCCAATAATACGAGACAAATAAAACTACACTCACCAGAAATACTCCATTGAAGACCACCAGAAGATATTTTATACAGTTCATCCCGCATCCCTCCATCTTGAATCGATTTAATTAAAAATAAACACAGGGAATCACAAAATAAATCAGAATCTACAATTCGAATCCAATCGAACTGAATGCAGTGACAAACAAAAGAGCGGGAATTCCGAATTTGAAATTCAACTTTTTTTTAAATAGCGACTCGGTCGTTCGCTCGCGTCCGGCCTCTGTGGCTGAATGCGACGAGGCTCGACCCGTTTTGTATTTTAGTAGCCCAAGAGTCGGGTGGTGTGAAGTCGTGTGAGGGTTGTAGTCACGCACTGCCACCACCCCCAAATTAGTTCGACCCTCAAATTTGCTGTCGTAAAGCACTGATAGAGATCACTGTTAATCGGTTGAAACTAGCGATCGGTTATTGGTCTCAAGTCTAAGATTGTAAAGCGGTTAGTTACCTAAGACCCTAAGACCCTTCGTTTTTTTATGGTAGACTGGATAGATTGCTTTTGATATAAGAATGAACTCTTTGTTCACAATTTATGCTTAATATGTTAATATGGATCATCAAGGACCAATGACGTGATAGAATTATCTTGTAGTAAGTATTGCAACTCACTCTTGCCTCTACAATACTGATTCCAAAGTTTATTTTCATCTTAAATAAGAATTGCTGTCCTGTATCCTAATTGCGTATTCCGAAGGATATTGCTAATCCATTGCTTCATATGTTCGAAAAAATTGTCTCCTAAACAACGTACCTAAATAACGCAATTAATGTTGTTGAATTGTCAAAATGAAAGCTGAGTTGTTACGCAATTACGTGTCTGTTAGAATCTGTCACTATTCGAATCAAAGGGACTACACAAGGACAACAAAACAAGTTGGCAAAACAAGCAAAAAAGTAAAGTTTAATTTGTAATCGTTACGAGTACGTGATGGATGACAATAGATATGTTTTTACAAGCCCAGCTTCGCCGAACGTGTTAAAAGTTTTTACCATCGTTAGTGGTCAAATCGATTTTGAGAAATGGAACTCGGATTCCGATGAATTCATCGCTCGAATCGATTCGATTCCGTCAACAAAACGATGTTTGAAAACCCTTTTTATGTTTTATTCGGAAGTCCTAGACTTGTTATAAAGAAGTTTATTTTTGGTTTACGAAAGATCGTTCTCAAGTCGACGTACTCATACATAGTTTTTTTGTCCGGTTATGATATTTTTTTATCACATCTATTCAAAAAGAACTAGTGTATTCTTCGTAAACAGGGACTAAAATTGCTCTTTAATCCCTAGGGACTAAAAGTGATTTGAATTTGGAAAGTAGATATTGTTAGTAAAAGTTCCAATCACCAAAGAGATCAATCACGAACATTGTTTAAACAAGTAAGAGGCTTTACGATAAAGTAAAATGCGCGAGCAAAATAAAAAAAAAAAAAAAAAAATGGTTGCCTGTAAAGTCGGTTTTACGGGCGAAGATTTTACGTGACAACGACCGATCATCCGATCATAGTTGAGTGGGAGAGAGACGCAAGGCATTCGGCGGGCCTCTCTCTCGTTCGGTGACTCATCGTTACGTTACCGAGCGTTACACTTTTTCATAAGTGACTCCCAGTCGCAACCTAATTTAAGACGTTGTCACGTCAAAATTGAGAAAATAAAAAAACGGGCGAAAAGCATTGTCTTCGTTCGTAATTGTTTACTCAAAATTGTATGTAAATAGATAAACGTAGGTGCTATTCTTATAAAAGAAGTATAATTTTTCATAGAGGGTGATAAAAAGTAGAGTGTCCACCTCGGAAGCAACACTATCTTAAGCTCGAGTGACGTACTTTGAATCCCTCTCGCCTTCAAAATAGTTGTTTGTTTCCTTGGCAAACAATCTAATATTTTATATAAAGGGGCTACTCAAAATTTGTAATTTTCATTAATTTAGGAGCTTAGTTAGACTAAGGCCTGATTTTTCAATCGACCGCGACGGATAATTTTTATTCGTGGAATAAAATTTACGTTTCACAGATTTTGTATGGAAGAACTGTCAAAAATTCAAAATTATTCCTCGAATAAAAAGGTTTATTTTTGGATTTTCAGTTTTTTTTTACGTCGCTTTAATTTATTGTTAAAAACTTTCTAATAAGTAAATTAAGAGCCTGTCTTAAAAGTTAGACAGATATTTGAAATTAGTTCAGTTCTTTCGTCATTTTCTTAACATTATTTCTCTAATGAAGAATTCTATAAGTCTCTCAAAAACGACTCGTCTTTCTATAAATAAACTGTTGATCAATAAAACAATACTGAGGTACCTGTTAGTCCTACTCATAATTTTATTATTGCATGTCGATAATAATAATGTATAACAATGTTGACACTAGTTAACACTACATAAATACCGTCCGTTGTATCGTTTATTTTGTAGGTAGGAAACGTCATAGTGACCTCTCTACAACATATGAATAAATAATAAATTATATTTATTTCTGTATTTTTTTACTTTCGGGTTTTTTTTATTTGACAAATCTTGAATGCATTAAACAATCTAACACTAAAAATATATATATATTGTACAAGTATAGGTACCTACAGGGTGAAATTGAAAACATGCGACAAACCGAAATGGGAGATTGTACTCATCATTATGAACAACTTTTACTAAGGGACTAACACAGCATCCCCAAAAAAAAAATCTGCTGTTCCCTACATTTTGACGAGTTAAGCGAACATAAAATGTAGGGAACAGCTGATTTTTTTAACAATGATGACTTAATTTGCTATGAAACAGCTGTTTTTTTTATAACTAACGAAAAATTTCTACTCTACGCGGGGTCTAGAATTATACGCGGAACTATCTTCTACCCGCGACTTCGTCCGCGTGCAATTTCACCTTCCCCCCATTAACCCTCTTAGGGGTGGAATTTCGAAAAACACCTTAGTGGATGCCTACCCTTCACAAAGAACACACCCTCCAAATTTCATGTGTCTAGGACCACCGATTTAGGCTGTGCGTGGATATATCAGTCAGTCAGGACTTTGAATTATATACAGGGTTATTGTTATTATTTATTTAAAAAATAAGCTGTTCCCTACATTTTGATGAGTTATACGAACATAAATGTAGGGAACAGCTGTTTTTTTTTTCGCGATTTCGGTTTTGCTCCCATAGTAAAAGTTGTTCATAATGATGAGTAAAATGACCTCTTATGAGGTTGTTAATGTTTTACCAATAACCCTAAAGTATCAACACAACTCTCTAAGATATATTTCATGAAATCTTGATATTTGGGGAGTTGTATTACTGATTGAAATGATTATAATTCTGTAAATACATATTTGTTACAACCGCGCATCATATTTTAATCAACGAACAACAAACGTAAGAAAATTTGAATTTCGCGGGCTACCTTAGCGCTTCCCCCTTAACGTAAAAAGTCCACATTATGAGGTTTAAATCCTAGAAAACTTTTCAGCATTAAATACTGGCAGTACAAGAAAGTAAAGAAAAACAAATGGACATCACCATGTTATCGCCTTAGAAATGATACATAGTTTTGGCAATAAATCTTTCCATAGTAGTATGGTAGTAGCTTATAGCGAGAGGACCTCGTGGCTAAGTGATAACAGCCGCATGGGTCGATCGATCAGGTTAAGCTACGGTCGGTTGCCGCGGTCGGTTCGTGGATGGGTGATCATCCATTACATATCAAGATCCCTCCGTTTCTCGGAAATCACGTTATGTAAGCCGTTTGTCCTGGCTGTCATTCGACAGTCATTACGGGTCGTCAGAAGACGAAAGTCTCACAACTACCAAGGGGTATCGTATTACCCAGTAACTGGGTTGTGGCTGTGGTCAGATAGGCAGTCGCTTCATGTAAAATACTGGTATTCAGCTGCATTAGTTTAGACTGGAAGCCGTAGTAGTTCTCAATCAGACAGTAATTCAGAAACTGTCAGAAAATAAACATATTTCATATTGCAATTCTTGTTAAAGAGCTTTTAAAATTGTTTTCATAGAAATTATGAAACTGTTTGCCCGTAAGCAAGTAATATGAATACGACGAATTGCCATGGCGACCAAAGTTGAACCACTGGGGACTTTAACCTCTTGGGTTGAAAATCTTTTGCCGTACAAGTACGTATAGTTAACACTTGGCACGTTAGGGTCAATGTATTTGTACCTTGTATATTGTAATTACCTACTTATTAGGGATCTTTATTTCTATTTGGTACAGGAATTCCGGAATTACATTAGATTTTGAAAACGTAAAGAAGTTTATCTGCCTCTGGGTTCGATTCTCGGGTTGGGCAAAGGGGACCCATCTAGAATTTCTCAGAAGCAGCCCGAAGTCTGGCTTCGTGCCCTGATGCTTGATGGTAATAGGCTCGCCCCTTGTTACATGGGACTTAAGGGGACTACAAGACCTAAACGCAAAAAAACGCAAGTTTTATAATGCCTAAAAGTACAGATCGATTACAGTAAACAAAATCAGAAAAATATATGATATTTTTCAGGATACATGCTAGGTAGATAGTGGGTGAAAATAATCAGCTGTTCCCTACATTTGGGTCATTATTTGAGGTGGTGAAATTCTGTTCAGGCGTAATAATTTACAAAGCAGAATAGAAATGAGTGTTATTGATTCAAATTATAACTGAAATTAACTTTATTTATTACTGTATGTTTGTTTAAATATTTATTTTTATTAAAAACTTTGTGAAATTAATTTTTTTTTAAATAAAAATCACGTTACGTGGTCTGTTCAGGTGATATACACTGGACTTCTTGCGTTTATTAAAAATATAATTTAAGTTAAAACGGACCTTGTCATTACGTTTTTGTAATGAATAATGTATATTACTATATCTTAAATGAATGACAAAAAATAAACAGACTTATATCCTTAATTTTTTTTACGATTTATGTTGTTCCGAAAACCATCATCACCTTCGTGGTCACTCATATTTTATACTATTTTTAACTAAATAATGGTCAACCCAAAATATACTTGTTAGTAGCAACACTATAATTGGCTGTTTTAATATCGCAAAAAAATTTAGATTGAAAATATTAACGGTTTTTGTTTAAAAACATATTCTATGTGTTAAAAATATTGTGTCAAAGATCGTGCATCACTTTCGTGACAGCTGTATTTTGGTAAGTTGGTAATAAAAAAATATAATTACATACTTCTTCTGTTCGAATTATGGATATGTTACAAATAGGCTATTGTATTTTTTCTAACCTCAATACTGTTTCATACTAGAACCGGTAAAGTGCTTAATTATCACTTTCGTGGTCCTCATTTTCGTGGTCAAGATTAAAAAAGGGTTAATGCCGACTTAATAACACTGCTGAAGCCAGCATCCTTTGACTTCTTTTGTTCACAATTATATCATTTTATTGAATAGGGGTGGTACAGTCGCCAATACCTCAAGCTACCCCATAATTATGGTCAACAGTTTAACATTCCATGAATTTTAATAACGAAATACGATTTATCAAAAAATAAAAAAATATTTCTTACAGCTACGGCCAGAACTCGCAACAAAACTACTGATGAAGAAAAGAAGGCAAAAAGACGAGAGCATAAAAAAATTACAATGCAGAAGTTAATAGAGAAAAAGAAAAATATTCCATTTGCCTTAGAAGAAGACAGAAGCAGCGTTCAATTTACATAACACCAGTGCAGCAAGCTCGCCATCTACATCTGAAATGCCTTCTGCGTTGGATTCAGATACCACAAGTGCTGCAGGCTCGCTATACCTTCTGAAACACCGAATTCAGGCTAAATATCCACATCGCGTGAGCTCTGTCTTGGTAAACTTAGACCTTCTTCAACTGATACTGTGGTATGCTGGAGCACCGAATCCCCGTAAAAACCGTATTTTTTTCTTTGATTCGGATAGCACTGGCTCAAATTAAGATTGATTTAGTGAGGTAACTTAGGTGACATCACTTTCGTGGTCAAAGTGTTTTATTTTTTTTTCATGACTAATTATTATTTAGGTTCATTGTTCTCTAAGTAATTATTGTTCTTAGTATTATACGTACCTTTGGTTAAGTTTCAACAGAGGTTTAAATTAAGAGACTGATTATGATTCTTAAAAGTGTTATTTTTCGTGGTCTTTACGATCACTTTCGTTACCTACAAAAAACGTTTTACTGAGATTTTTTAATAAATAAGCTGTATCCATCTTTAATTCTATTTTATCTGTAATTATTATGCGTGTTCTCGTCCATAATAAAGCAAATTTAATAAAAATAACCAATTTTTTTTTAATTTTTTTTTTATCCCGCCCTAAATAATGACTCATTTATGTTCGTTTAAATCGTCAAAATGTAGGGAACGGCTGATTTTTATTTCGCGATTTCAGGTTTGGTCCCATAGTAAAAGTTGTTCATAATTATGAGTACAATGACCTCTTAAGAGGTTGTTAATGTTTTATCAATAACCCTGTAGTTAGTTACAAATGAAATATGGTCTTAATAATGTAAAAAAAAAAACAAACACGCACCTATTAAGTAACAAGTAAAAAGTGGCTAAAAAGGATATCACTGTTAACCCCAAAACTGCAAGTCGCTTGGAGGCTTTTAAAGTTAAACTCATTGATAAATTACCAGTTTTGTCTATTCATGCTGATCCTAATCATCTTTATGATAATTTTTTTAATGTATACTGTAAACAATTTGATTCTACCTTTATTCCCAAGACTATTTCGGTTAATAGTAATGCATCGTTCAGTGATTGGGCTACCATTGGTATTCATAAAAGTAGAACACGGCTTTATGAACTGTACAATGAAAGGACTTATATTAACACTGATGAATTTAATTTGTATGTTAGAAATTATTCAAAATTATTTAAAAAAGTTTGTTATATGGCCAAGTCACGTTATTTGAGTTCAAAGATTAAAAACAGCAGTAATGTAATTAAAACGACTTGGAATATTATTAATAGTGAAACGGGAAGATCTAGTAACCGAAATACTGACTACAGCCTGTCTATTAATGACAACATAATAAAATCAGACACACAAGTCGCCGAGGCATTTGAAAATTTCTTTTCAGATATTCCCGTTTCAACTACTAAATCACTAAACTCATCACCTTCTGTTGCTGAGTCTTTGCTTAAAGAAAATGTTAATGGTTGCGATTCAGAATTTCATTTTGAATATATTACCTGTAGAGATATAATTAAAACCTTTCACACTTTAAATGTAAAAAAGACTGCAGATCTGTGGGGTAATTCTGTAGAAGTAGCCAAGTCTATTATTGACATTGTAGCGCCTACTCTAGCTATTATCTTTAATAGTTGTATTGACAATGGGGAGTTTCCTGACCTTATGAAAAATAGTAAAATAATACCTTTGTTTAAATCAGGTAGTACATCAGACCCCACAAATTATAGACCTATTTCTGTACTACCTACCTTTAGTAAAATTTTTGAGAAATTAATTTTAGACCAAATGCAAAGATTTTTTAATAAACATAAATTATTACATAGCAAGCAGTTTGGTTTTACAAGGGGTCGTTCAACTACTGATGCCGGCGTTGAACTATTAGGACATATTTATAATGCATGGGAAGATAAATGCGATGCCTTGGGCATCTTTTGTGATTTGTCCAAGGCATTCGATTGCGTTCTTCACGAAACGTTAATCAGGAAACTCCGCCACTACGGGATCCGAAACACTGCTCTGGATCTTCTTATTTCATACTTGAGTAAAAGGATTCAGAGCGTTGACGTTAATGGAAAAAGATCACCCGGATCTATAGTAACAATGGGAGTCCCACAGGGCTCAATTCTTGGTCCTTTCTTGTTTCTCATTTATATTAATGACTTGCCGTACCTCATAAAGGATCATCATGATATAGTGTTGTTTGCAGATGACACTTCTCTTTTGTTTAAACTTAAACGTCAGCAGTTGGTTACTGACGATGTAAATAGCGCGATCTCGAAAGTAGTCCACTGGTTCAATGTTAATAATTTGCTTCTAAACGAGAAGAAAACCAAATGCATTAAGTTTACGCTACCCCACGTAAGGCAGGTGAAAACTAATGTGTTGATAAAGGGCGAGGAATTGAATCCTGAAGACAACACAGTATTCTTGGGCATAACTTTGGATGCTAAGCTTCAGTGGGGTCCACATATAGATAAATTGTCAAAAAAGCTAAGTTCTGCAGCATACGCTGTTAGAAAAATTCGAAATTTAACTGATATAGAGACTGCCCGTTTAGTGTACTTTAGCTATTTTCATAGTGTAATGTCGTACGGTATTCTATTGTGGGGAAATGCCGCCGATATTCAGACTATCTTTGTTTTGCAGAAGCGAGCTGTTCGATCAATTTATAAATTAAGTCCGAGACACTCTCTCAGAGACAAATTCAAAGAGATTAATGTAATGACTGTGCCTTCTCAGTACATTTATGAAAATCTTTTATATGCCCATAAAAATATAAAATTGTTTAAAAAATACAGTGATATCCATAATATAAATACTAGAAACAAACACAAATATGTTGTACCTACAACCAGGCTCAAGAAAATAGGTGGCTCGTTCAGATGCCAATGTATACGCTTTTACAATAAACTACCAAGCCACGTTCAAGATCTAAGCCTTAATAAATTCAAATCTTTCATTAAACGTAAGTTGTGCCAGAAAGCCTTTTATACCGTTAAAGATTATATTGAGGACAAAAAGGCTTGGGATTGAGCTGCTTCCAATTTCTGCATTTTGAATGATTTTTTTCTTTTTTATATACACATTGACATTGATGAATATTTTTTTTTTTTTAACAATGACATTTGCTTACTTTGTAAAGTATTATATTATTTTTTCATTGTGAATGTGAAGACGATGTGGGTCATTTTACATACTTATATATATATTTTTTTATTATTCTCTCTGTTCTGTTTTTTTTTTCTCATGGTCTGGCAGTTTGAGTAATTTATGTGGCCTACCCAAATGTCCTTTCTTTGGTATTGTTCGTCGAATCGTTGAGCTCCTTAAGTCTTGAGTTGAGCTGCACGATTTTTGACAAATGCGTGCACTGACTGGACAGGTCCTCTCAATCTGTGTGGTTCTTTCCTCAAAAGACCACCTCAGACATCGATCTACATGGTCTTCATATAACCTGACCAAGATTATGTCTGGACTTTAAAAGAGACTGTGACCTCTGAGTTTGTTTCGGCCTTTCTTCTCAGAGTAGTCAGATAGGAAACGCCGACTTCATCTAGTTATAAAAAACATGACTGACGTGTAAAAGTGTTTGTACAAACCTACTTACAAAAAATAAAATCATTTCATTTCATTTCATTTCATTTCATTTCATTTAACAAATCCTACGGAACCACAAACAAAAATGTAGCCATCAATTCTGTAACGAAGTAAAAATAAAGCCCTTTTCCTTCAGTAGTCAGTTTCCGGTGATAAATTATTAATTGGCCCTAGGGTACATGACATGTTTGGAATAATGTCAAGTTTATCAGTCCTAGGTTCTAGCTTAGTTCTATGTTATCTAAGTTCGATGGCTTTGAACCTGACACGAATATCTAGGGTTTATAACTTACTAGTAGCGCCCCGCGGTTTCACCCGCTTATGTGTCGATCCCGTGGGAATATCGGGATAAAAACAATCACTATGTCCTTCCCCGGGATGCAATCTATCTCTCTGCCAAATTTTATCAAAATCCATTCAGTTGTTTAAGCGTGAAAAGGTAACACACAGATAGACAGACAGAGCTACTTTCGAATTTATAATATTAGTATGGACTAGGTAAGGTACTTAGAAAATACTTGTGCAAACCATACCGTTTTTTTTTACAACAGTAATTAGTAAAATGAACGCGCATTAGTAATTTTTTTTTAAAGTAAAAATATACTTAAAGGGTCAAATTAAATTAGTTAGCGAAACCCCGCAGACGTGATGGACGTCGATAACTACCCACGACCAAATAAATAACATTTAAAGTTTTTTTAGGGGTCAAGGTCCGCTGGTAGTGTAGTTACTTGAAGTGTAAGTCGATAAAATGGACCACGTCTTTGAAGTTTACACAAAAAAAAAGCTGATTTTTTAATTTATATTTTAAGTTGTTTAGAATAACTGGCTGATGACCAAAAAAAAACATCATCAAATTAATTAATTATTTTGTTTTATCATATTTAGCTATGATACCAGTCTTACCAAAAGGGGTATCGTATTAGCTAGTAACTGGGTTGTGGAGGTCAGATAGGCAGTCGCTCCATGTAAAATACTGGTATTCAGCTGCATCCGGTTAGACTGGAAGCCGACCTCAATATAGTTGGGAAAAGGCTAAGCAGATGATGATTATGATGATGAGATATCAATATCCATCACGTCTGTGGAGTTTCGCTACATAATTTAATTTGACCCTTTAATTTAATTTAACTAAGGGCTGATTTCTCAATTTTTAATTGTGGAATAAAAGTGGCGTCTGACAGATTTTGTAATGGAAGAATGGTCAAAAGTTCAAAATTATCTGGCGTTGGAAAAATCAGCCGTTTATGTAAGTACATACATAATAGAAAATAGAGGGAAGGCATAGGGCATCAAAAAATTCGTCCGCATCGCTGTCAACAGAAAAAGTTCCCAAAAGACTGGCAGCATTGCCACGTTGTATGGCGATGCTGATTCTTTACCCAAAAAATAGGCCAGCCCTCTGATCACGCTAAGAGTAAACTACCGGCCAAGTGCGAGTCGGACTCGCACACGAAGGGTTCCGTACCACAAGGCAAAAACACCGAAAAAAAACACGTTTGTTGTATGGAAGCCCCCCTTAAATATTTATTTTATTCTGTTTTTAGTATTTGTTGTTATAGCGGCAACAGAAATACATAATTTGTGAAAATTTCAACTGTCTAGCTATCGCGGTTCTTGAGATAGAGCCGACAGACGAACGGACGGACAGACAGCGAAGTCTTAATAATATGGTCCCGTTTTTACCCTTAGGGTACAGAACCCTAAAAAAGAGTCATAATAAAGATTGTTGCGTCTTCTAATTTACCCAACTAAATGCAAAAAGATTTTCCGATACCGGGAATCGAACCCGAGCCTCCTGGGTGAGAGCCAGGTATCCTAGCCACTAGACCATATCGGATGTTGTGATGACAGCCGAAATAACAGTAAACTAAAAAAACTAAAGTATCCAATTTATAGGTTGGCTAAGGCTCAAATCACACCGAGATGGAAGCGAAGCGGAGCGCAGTTTCAGTGTCATAAAATGTTAAACTTTATCTTCATTACTATATAATACATAGTATCGCTTGAGAAACTTGAAAGGTCGCGCGGCCACCCGCGGCGCCGCGTGCACTCCGATGACTCAAGTTTCTCATGCGATAATAAGTATTAAAGTTAAAATTCATATGACACTGAAACTGCGCTCCGCTTCGCTTCCATCTCGGTGTGATTTGAGCCTAAGAGTTGGTAAATTAATAGGTATATGTAGGAAAATTATTTGATTTATCTGATAGTAATACTAGTATACAGGGTCTAATCAAATTAGCTAAACACTAAAAAATAAAAAAGATTCGAGGTTTTTCTAGGTCATCGACCGCTGGTAGTGTTGTTATCGATATCCGTGGTTGTTACATAACCTCTCTGCTCGACTAGATTTTGACATAATATGACATACCAGCTGACTCGACGGGATGTTGCGAATTACGTCATGATATTCAGGAATTTACTTCAACTTATATAATAAATTCGGATGTCAGCATCCGAATTTATTAAGAAAAAACGTGTTACCACGCCTATTTTGTACAATAAGTTTGTGGCAAATATCTTTAACTATATGCTGAGGTCGATCAAACCGCGTCATCCTACTGCGAAAGTTGTATAAAATAGATATTACCACGGAATAGAAAAAACTGTTTTTTCTATTCCGTGGATATTACTACACTTATCCAAAAGGTATGCACCTCAAATTCGCCGAAAATATCTACATAAACCACCTAATCTTTTGATGAAATTTATATGCAAAAGGGAAAAATAAAGATATTGTCATTCTCTCTACAGTCTTACTTTTACCATTACTTACTACTAGCTACTGTCCATATCCGCGACTTTGTCCGCGTGAAATTTATAATTCCCCTAACACACAAACATTGCATCGCATCGCCTGCACGCGCTATTACTTCGTTTTCACTACGTTCTTTCTGACTTTTTTTCTTTGTGCTCAGTTCCTTAGGGCGATGCTAGCGTGATGTTAAATAGCCTATAGTCCTCCTCGAGAATTGGGCTATCAAATGAAAAATATTGTTTTAAATCGGACTGGAAGTTCCAGAGATTAGCGCGTTCAAACAAACAAACAAAAAAACTGGCCAAGTGCGAGTCGGACTCGCACACGAAGGGTTCCGTACCACAAGGCAAAAACACCGAAAAAAAACACGTTCGTTGTATGGGAGCCCTGGACATAGGCCTCCCCCAAGCACCTCCACTTTGACCGGTTCTGTGCTTCTCGTATCCAACGGGTTCCTGCGGCCTTCACAAGGTCGTCGGACCAGCTTGTGGGAGGCCTTCCAACGCTACGTCTTCGCCACTCCAGAACCTTGCCAAACATAAGTGGCAGTGGGCGGGGCAAATTGCTCGCAGAACAGATGGCCGATGGGACCGAAAGGTCCTGGAGTGGCGACCGCGTACTACTAGTAAGTATAGATTAGTATAAATGAATTGAACCCAGGACACAACCGGGCACTTGACCTCCACTGGTGCCACAATGTTTTACAAGTATTTACCAAAGTTTCCATAATCAACACACCAGTAAATGGTCAAGTCATTTACCTCAGAATGTTTACTTTTGTAGGTACTTACTTCCGTGGTTCGATAGTGTCATTAGTAACTGTCAAATGCATGGCGTTGTATGAAAATAGTGTAGGGTGGGTGTACCAGTGTGGGGTTTTTGTTTGTGGTTTTGACCTATTTATTTGATGAGCTCGTGGAAGGTGTTAATCCAATAAGTTTTTGTTTTGTTCTAGAAGTTATCGATTTTGTTATTTTTAGTTTTTTTTTTTTGTAATTACTATTAGTGCTTTGTAAGAATTGGACCGAGTCTTTTAATCATTTTCTGGATAATATATGGGATTGCTAGGACACTAAAGTAGGTAGGTGGATACCTATTTACTTAATCATCATAATAATGTAAATGTTTGTATGGTTGTTTGTCGGTCTATTACAGTCAAACTCAAAGCATTTATTTCAAACTAGCAGCGCCCCGCGGTTTCATCCGCTTAAGTGTCGATCCCGTTCGAAAGACGCGTGGCGCCATCTATTTTCATAATAACGTTATTGTGGTTTTCCTCGGGAACAGTACTTTTTTTTGGAATGAAAGGTCACTTTTTTTTGGGATGAAAGATGTCCGTTATGTAGGTAGTACACCTGACAACGTAGGTAGGTATATGCAAAATTTCAGGATGATCGGTTCAGTGGTTTAGGCGTGAAAAGGTAACAAACAAAGTTACTTTCGCACTTATAATATTATTTATTTATTAACTCAACATCACTATCATTACAGGAATTCCCTAATTCAATAATTAGTTAGGATTAGTATTAGGATTACAGTTAGGATAAACCAATTACAGGCACTTTTGAACTGTCAAGTCGTCAACTCGTCGTCTGTCGGTCAGTCAGAAGGATGAAGAAATTCCAAAGCTTAGTAGGTACCTAGGAGAAAAACGGGTAAGAAACTCCACGGATACTCTTTTAAATCAAAATAATATGGTTACAAAATATTGGTAAGTACATCATTCATGTTGAAATTATGCATGTGAGAACGATGCAGAACGTTAAAAGCGTCCCTAATAAAAAATAAAAAAATATAAAAAAACAATTTAAATATTAAAGTACCTACATTAAAATAAGCCGTGACGGCAAATAGATGACTAGTTCCTACTGACGGCGCCCGTTCACGAACATGACGCATGGATTAGCACCATTCAACTCAACCAGTTCCGTGAAAACCGCTTACGCAGTAGATAGCTACTGTTCCCCATGCATAAATAAATTAAATATTTTCTTGTAAAAAGCAGTAAACGGTAAATCAAAACTTTCTCAAGCAGGGATATGCCAACAGAAGTGAAAACAAAACACAAACAGAATACTTTGCCATCACTCACTGAAATATCGGATTTAAAACCGAGTACATCGCGAGGACAGCCGAACACATCCGAATGTAGCGCGGTGTCGGTAACAGTGTCACGAGTTCAATGGTTTTTCCCCATCTGAAAAAATGCCCAATGCCTAAAGAAGTTTTCACTTGAAAAAAAAAGTATAGTATTACAAGCCGTGACAGCAACGAGATGACCAGTCCATACAGACGCCACCCGTTCACGAACACGACGCATGGATTAGCATCATTCAACTCAACCAGTTCCGTGAAAACCGCTTACGCAGTATTGTTCCCTATCCATAAATAAATTAAATATTTTCTTGTAAAAAGCAGTAAGCGATCAAATGTAAGTAAATCACAATTTCCACGAGCAGGGAAAAGTTTAAGTAGAAGAAGTCGGCTAAAAATAAAAATCGTCATCTAATCTTTGAGAAAACTGACCGAGCATTCATAACAGCACATCAAGCTACCACAATCTCTCAAATTTCTTTAATAGATTTTCAACTTCATCGCTAAAGCATAAGGTTCAAAGTTGATTGGGAAAATTTGACAGTTTCGGGCAACGACGATATAACCATTATTCTCTTTGGTTTCGGGTAGCTTATGTGCTGGCGTCTGTACTTTCCTGGCACTGAAATGTCTAATGACCCTTTTTTTGTCCCACAGCTGGGCAATGGCCTCCCTACTCTCTTTCCACCTCTCTCTGTCTAGAGCTGCCAAGGACCAATCTTTATCAAAGGAGTCCAGCTAATGACCCTTATATTGAATAAGAAAGAAATAAAATACTTACTTACGTTTATTTGCGGCAAACATGACGCATAAAAATAAAAACACAAACAAAAAATAAAACAAAATAAAAATTTGAGAGAAAGTACCTATGCGTCACATCTGAAATGAAATGAAATGAAATGATTTGAAATGATTTTATTTTTTGTAAGTAGGTTTGTACAAACACTTTTACACGTCAATCATGTTTTTTTTTTTAAACTAGATGAAGTCGGCGTTTCCTATCTGACTACTCTGAGAAGAAAGGCCGAAACAAACTCAGAGGTCACAGTCTCTTTTAAAGTCCAGACATAATCTTGGTCAGGTTATATGAAGACCATGTAGATCGATGTCTGAGGTGGTCTTTTGAGGAAAGAACCACACAGATTGAGAGGACCTGTCCAGTCAGTGCACGCATTTGTCAAAAATCGTGCAGCTCAACTCAAGACTTAAGGAGCTCAACGATTCGACGAACAATACCAAAGAAAGGACATTTGGGTAGGCCACATAAATTACTCAAACTGCCAGACCATGAATGAAAAAAAACAGAACAGAGAATAATAAAAAAAAAATATATAAGTATGTAAAAAGACCCACATCGTCTTCACATTCACAATGAAAAAATAATATAATACTTTACAAAGTAAGCAAATGTCATTGTTTAAAAAAAAATATTCATCAATGTCAATGTGTATTAAAAAGAAAAAAATCATTCAAAATGCAGAAATTGGAAGCAGTTCAATCCCAAGCCTTTTTGTCCTCAATATAATCTTTAACGGTATAAAAGGCTTTCTGGCACAACTTACGTTTAATGAAAGATTTGAATTTTCTTTCGAAATGGTTTGCAGCTAATAATCTTTTACTTAATGCGAACAAAACTAAATGTCTTAAGTTCTCATTACCAAATGTACCTCAAGTGGGTCTGAATTTAGAACTTGATGGCAAAAAACTAGACGCTGTTACGGAAACTGTATTTCTAGGTATTACTTTAGATTCAAAATTACAATGGGGCGCACACATTAGAGCTCTCTCAGGTAGATTAAGTTCAGCTGCATATGCAGTAAGAAAAATAAGGCAGTTGACAGATATAGCTACAGCTAGGTTAGTATACTTTGCTTATTTCCACAGCATTATGTCTTATGGTGTTCTGCTGTGGGGATCGGCAGCTGACGTAGATTCAATTTTCATTTTACAAAAGAGGGCAATCCGCGCAATCTATCAAATGGGTCCTCGCGAGTCTCTTAGAAACAAATTCAAAGAAATTGATATACTAACTCTGCCTTCTCTTTATATTTTAGAAAGTATTTTGTATGTTCGCAAAAACTTAGGACTCTTCAAAATAAGAAGCGATTTCCACAATATAAATACACGTAGTAAAAATGAAATTGTGTTACCTAAATTTAGATTAACTAAAACTAGCAAGTCATTTCTTGTAAACGGCGTCCGTTTTTATAACAAGTTGCCAAAGTCGGTTACAGAACTTAGCGATGGAAAATTCAAAACCTTCATCAAACGTGTCCTTATCAAAAAAGCATATTATAAGATTAAAGACTATGTTGAAGACAAGGTAGTTTGGCAATAATTCCTTCTGCACATGTGGCTTCCCTGGCTACTCATTAACGGCTTAACTATTTAAATGTCTATTAACTGCTCTCAAATTACGATGTTCATTTTTTATTTACTTTACTTTATTTACTTTTTTGACATAATCTCTTTATTACTTGACATTATATACAGAAAATTCAAATTTTTTCCATCTCTTTATTAGTGGTTGTAATGGTAATCATATCACTAGGTTTTATTAGGTTTTTATTTTTTATTTATCCTTTTGATAGATTCTTGTTTTGTAAATGTGAGGACTTTGTAGGCCTTGTAGACTTTAGATCTGTAGACCATTTTTTATTTTATCAAGTACCTGATACTTGTTGACAGGCCTACGCTATCCTCCCATACCTACTGTAATTTGAAAATATTGTAAAAGCCAATTATTTTTAAAAAGAGTAACCGTGGAGTTTCTTGCCGGTTCTTCTCCATAGGAAACGACCAATTGGAACCGTGCACCTAGCTTCTGACGTTTCATAAGTGCCCATGTAGGCTTATGTGAAATAAAATATTTTGATTTTGATTTTGATTTTGAATTTATTAAGGCTTAGATCTTGAACGTGGCTTGGTAGTTTATTGTAAAAGCGTATACATTGGCATCTGAACGAGCCACCTATTTTCTTGAGCCTGGTTGAGATCTAAGTAAAACGGCCGTCGCTCAGCATAATGCTAAGACCCTATACGAGACAGAGCCCTAGCGCTGGTTTTCAGCGACAGCCGGCGTTGACGTGATGACGTCAGCCAGTGCAGCATGCGATGGATGATTAGAATCACCTACGGCTATTAATAATAAGTCTTTTAAAACGCAATAACATAGATATTCTCACTTCTTCTGCCCATGGGGTATGTAGACACTACAGAACGCCACCTGCTAAAATCCTTACTCCTTTAGCTTCGTTCACGTTCTAATTGCGTACCTCACTATCAATCTCAATCTGAATCAGTTTGAAGACATTGCTAATCCATTGCTTCATAAAATGTTCGAAACAGTCTGCGTAAATAACGCAATGAATGTTGGTGAACTGTCAAAACGAAACATAACATAATCAGCCTATAATGTTCCCACTGCTGGGACACAGGCCTCCTCTCGGTGAGAGGGAGCGGGCCGTAATCCACCACGCGGGCTCAGTGCGGGTTGGCAGATGCCACATGTCTTCGAATTTTTGGTTCTAGGACATGCCGGTTTCCTCACGATGTTTTCCTTCACCGTTTTGAGAGCACTGGTGATGAAATAATTTACACAAAGTAAAGCACCTGTCTGGGTTCGAACCTACGACCTACAACTCGTAAGTCGCGGCCGTTACCACTGGGCCACCACTGCTCTAAAACGAAAGCCATTGCGAATTATAGTGTGTTACGCAATTACCCCACTGGTATACACGCGCACATTAATTATTTCTAAAATAACCTTGAGAGAACGTGTTTTATAATATTATCATACAATGTGCCAAAACAACCTAGAATATACACCTAGACCTACCAATTCCAATCAAACCAAAGTGATTCAAAGAATGAAAATGAAAAAAAAAAAAACTGACAGGCAAAGGTCGACAACTGCGAACAGCCCTAACTAGGGTTACTAACTTTTTTAATATTAAATATAGTATTTTCGAAGCCTGTAAAAATATACTTATATGAAGATCAAAAAAAAATTGTAGGTATGGTTTAAAAAAATACCTATGTTATTTTTAAAATGTATATTTTTTGTTACTTTGAATCTAAAAACTTTTTAAAAATGTTTCATAAGTAGCCATTGTAACACTCTTGGTTACAGAATACCATTAATTGAGCTTGTAAGAGATTAATATTGGCCACATTGTGCTCATCTCGCTATTTTGTATTGAAATAAATAAGTATCTAAGTAGTTTCGCTTAAATTTTTTTTTTTAAATATATTATGGCCTCTAATAGATACTATTTTAAGTAGTATGGTTGGCAACCCTAGCCCTAACAGCCTAATATTATTATTATTTTGAATTGAACAAATTGTAAGGAACAATCGCGAATTCCTGCGTCCTTGGCGCGAAGTGGTGAGAAGGGGTGGTCAATGGCTTTGTGCGTCGTGTTGTGGCTTCGTTGCCATGGCAACGGCGCAATGAGTGGCAACCTGTGCCATGCCTGATGGCTATGACCTATAGCCGTACTGACGCCATCAAAAGCACTTGTCGAAGTATAGTTTGTCTACATATTGATAGATACCTAGAATTCCAGTCATGGTGCATGAGTCTGCGACTAGATTTGTGGTATCTTGTAAGTTTGTTATAAAAAAGGGTGAGTAATCAAGCCTTACATTAATAACTAGCTTCCGCCCGCGACTTCGTCCGCGTGAAATCTCACCCTCCCCCCATTCACCCTCTTAGGGGTGGAATTTCGAAAAATCCTTTCTTAGCGGATGCCTACGTCATAACATCTACCTGCATGGCAAATTTCAGCCCGATCCCTCCAGTGGTTTGGGCTGTGCGTTGATAGATCACTATGTCAGTCAGTCAGTCACCTTTGAGTTTTATATATTTAGATAGATAGGTATAAATATCGATCATTTGCACTATTTGCTGGATAGTTTGTGTTGACCATGGCTATATTGATTTTGTTAAAAAGAGAAAATTGTAAATATCTGTTTTTAGTCTTGTTTATTACGTCCTCCTTTTATTTTCTGACTAACTTCTGCCCGCAACTGCGTTCGCGTGGAAGCCGTAAGACACCACAATATACAATATTAAAAAAAAAAATAAAAAAGCCCATAGGTTAAATATTTTTTTAAATCGTTTAAGAATTTTTTGACCATTACAAACAAACATACAAAGTGGCGCAAAATAAATCAGCACCCTATAGAAAGATGTTATCATTTTTGCAAATGGCGTCGTATGTCAACCATTTTTGACATTTGTGAACTAGACAGCTGCAGTATACAAACAGACAAATAATGGAGCGCTATGGAGTATAGCGCTCCATTGTTTGTCTGTTTGTATACTGCAGCTAGTATTGGATATTGTGAAGGAAGCGTTTCCTGGTCGCGTAATCTCCCATTTTGGCGATTTGGCATGACCAGCAAGACCGCCCGATTTAACCCTGACTTCTTTTTTTGGGGCGTCTTAAAGTCCCGGGTTTATGCCAACAAGCCTCGGACTATCGCAGCCCTTATGGTGATTCGACAGGAATGCGAACAGTTATCACCGGAAATCTTGCGGAAAGTCATGGAAAATGCGATAAAACGAGCACAAATGTGTATGAGCAGTGGCTGCAGCCACTTGACGGATATCACAGAAAAAATTCTAAACGTCCAAATAAAGATTTCCATCACTCAAAATATTTTTTTTTAATTTAGTAAAAAAGTTACATACTTAGGACTTAATCAAAAACTAAATTGAATGATTAATTTTGCGAGACCATGTACAAAAAAAAAATCCTTGTCTCTTTATAATATTTATTTATTTATTAAACTTTATGCACAAGTAAAAACTGTACAAAGGCGGACTTAATGCCTTGGGCATTTTTTACCAGTCTACCTTAGGGTGATGCAGAGACAATACACAGTAGGTGCAATAACAGAAAACAGCTTAGAAAATAACTAGAATATAAAAATAAATACTTAGATACACATACAACAAAATATAATAATAATTATACAGGAAAAAAAATTACAGTGCGCAAACTTTAACCATTCCATCATGCATACAAAAGGGGCCCGTAATTCTTCGCGCATGATTAAAATAAAATTTCTAAAACAATTGCTACCGCGACTGTACCCTTAAAAAAGAACAATAGGTACTTTCCCTACGGCTCCCCACACCACCGAAATCATAAATTACTTCGGCACTACACGTTAAAACCGCCTTGTTCATCTATACCAATTTATTTTGATAAAAATATTTTTAGGCATAATAGAACGTATTACTTCTTCTTGGAGGGGCCCGTGGCACAGCCGCACACTACGCTTGCCGCGGTTGGTCTGTGGATGGGTGACCATCTTTACATACCGAGACCCCTCCGTGCCTCGGAAAGCACGTTAAGCCGTTGGTCCCGGTTGTCATTCGTGGATCTTTGACAGCCGTTACAAGCCCGAAAGTCTGACAACCAGTCACTTGGTTGTCAGGCATTTCTACCCTATTAAATTTTTTCCTCTATGTCCTACCGTTGTACTTTCTTTTTATAAATCAATGTTTGTCTGCCATCTAGGGTAATTCCAGGATAGGTGCCCCAATGGGATAGGTGCCGCGGCTTTGAATACTGTATATTAGAAATGCCGTGGGCTAAAATTGTACTAAGTAATAGGAAGCGCTCCCCCCACAGACCTCAGTGCCACGCCAATCGCACGCGAAAGCGCATGCGTTTTGCCTGTGAGTGTAAAAATCTTCCGCGGCGAGACCATTACAAGCGTTGAAATTATAATCGTAAGTACTTACTATCGAATATCTTTTCACTCTGACAAAAATTCTATTTTTTTTTTATTTATTTGCTGATATTACAGTTTAAAGTACACGAAATAATGCTATAAATTATAGTTTTCTTTTTAACTCTTTTTAAATTAAAAAAGGCATCTATCCTGTGCTAAAAGTATAGTTGCCCCATTTGCTGTTCGGTATAGATGCCTAAGTATTTCTATAAATGTTTTCATATTGCAGGTGGAAGAAATGCCTCGAAATAAAAGAAAACCGGGGGTTGGTCCCCCGTCACATTAGTTGGACTGAAGAAAGCTTGGAAAAGGCTGTATTATTTTTATTTCACCAATAAAAAAATGTTTATTTTGTTCATAAGTCTAGATAGACATATAATTATAAAAGATGTCACAAATTAATGTTAAATACGCTTAATGTTTAATGCTGAATACAAACTGATTATTGAAACTAATTAGTATGTTTTATTTAAATTAGGATCTAATATTGAAGCATTTATACAGTGAATTTTACGTTAGGCATCTATCCTACTTTTGAGAGGGTAAAAAAGACACAATTTCTTCAAAATCTATGAAACTTATGTAAAAACTAAAGGGGTACCATCATAGATTAAAGATCAAAGTTACCATATGCAAAAGACGTATTGCCAATAGATTTTTAATTAATAAGTTATGGCTCCCTATCAAAAAGTGGGGCACCTATCCTGGACTTACCCTACTCTTCAAAATATTATAAAAGCTGCATTGAAGCACCAAATAGGCTATAATATAATCTCTAATCAATTTCGCCAAACCCGAAAACCAGATATCGATAACCATCTCGAAAACCAGATATCGATACCCATCTCGAAAACCAGATATCGATACCCATCTCGTCTGCGAGTTTCGCTAGCTATTTTAGTTTGCCCCTGCATAATAATAATTTATTTAGATTTCTAATTATGAAGACTATACAATAAGAAGAAGATATTTAGCAGGGAAGATAATCGGTCTGAGAAAAGATACTTACCAAACAAAGCAGTGTCTAAACTGTATAACTCTATTAACATTTTAAAAAGCCGTTAGCCCAAACTGCTCAGTCAATAAATCATAATTATGCGACGCACGGCTTGTTAACATCTCTTAACACCAAAATGGTCGAATTCCTACAGTCGACAGTTATCACTTGCGTGGGATAATCCGTTAATACCAAGTCGTCTTAGAATCCATTTTGGTATTTTTGCTGTTGCCTATTTTTAAAATTTAGGATTTTTGATGGAGAATAGAATAGAATACTCTTTATTTGTACACTATGCTCGTATATATTACAGACATAAATATAGAAACTGTACAAGGGATGACACAATGGGCGGTATTATCGCTAAGAGCGGTCGCGATCTTTTTGGATGGATTAAAAAAAGGGAAGGACAGACAAAATTACTGTAGGTTTATACAGCATCATATTGTAGTCTTTGCTGTAGGTAGTCTGTGGTGTAACATTTACATAATACAATAAATACATACCTACATAAAGTATAATATACTAATCTAAATAATTATATACATATAATAAGAAACATGAAACAGGAGCAAAGAAAATATAATGATGATGTTAAAGAGAGGAAGTGCTTTTTTACCATAATATTAAAAGTGGACAAAGATTGAGCACGGCTTACCGACACGGGCAAGTCATTCCTTAACCGTATGCTTGAACAGTAAAAGATTTGTCATAGAAACTGGTGGAATGCATCGGCATCTCTAGTCTCAGGTTTTCCGACGTGTGTGTGGCCGTGTAAGTCAGTTGCATAGCATCATATTGTAGTCTTTGGTCAGTTGCAAAGACTACAATATGATGCTGGTCAGTTGTATACTGCAACGTGACGTGTGTATGCATAATTAAATAAATAAACAAAAATAAATTTGTGTCACATACTCGTAAAAACAATATTGATAAATAAATAAGTGAGATGGCCGCATGATAGACCTAACGAGTCAGAAGAAAAACCTGTTGTAATTTAAACTGATTTAAACGATGCCTGACCTCCATGCTCCAACACATTGTCATAATAATTTCCGTACGTGTAGACTTGTCGACATCACTATTTTCATCATTCTCCAGACCAAATGACAATTTATTTGTTGTCGGTGCAATGTCTTTTTCTTCCGTAGTGGTCTATTATTTATTGATAGGCAGTCGCTTCATATTCAGCTGCATCCGGTGAGACTGGAAGCCGACTCCAACTTAGTTGGAAAAAAGACTAGGCAGATGATTGGTCATAATTCTCTATTGGTTGTCATCATGGTAGTTGGTAACTACCGTGATGACGACGTAGCGAAGGGTCAATTTTTGTAAGAGGTAAGCCGGAGTAGATATCTTTAATATGATTATATTAAATGTCTAAATACTGACTGTGCCATTTTTCAAAGGGAAGCCAGTAGGAATCGAGTGGTAAGAAGCCTTCGCCACTGGTAGTTACCCCCTTTCTAGCCTTATCGTCTTTCATGCAGACCATCCATTGTTTCTTCGACCTTCTCTAATTACTCCTAGTTATTTATTTATCACTCCAAACATACAAATATACTTACAGGCTAGACCCAATGCGATATTGCAGTACACTTAACAATTAAATAGTTCCAGTGCTTGTACCATAACAAATTCTATAGGTATTCTTTTAAATTCACCCAAAGCGCAACAGAATATGTCTACGTCATCAGCAATGAGGTTGAGAGTGCGGAGCATAGATTATACAGTCTATTGAGTGCGCTCGTCAGCGGCGCCCCACGCAGCAAGTTAGTTCGCGCGCGCGGTACCTCCAGCAACTGCGGCCGACGACGACGACCCACATACCCGTCTGGCACGACTAGTTCCACCCTTCGCAATATATCCGGATTGTGTATCTTCCCTCTAATTATCTTAAAGATATAAGTAACTAGTGTGAGTTGCCTCCTGACCCTCAGTTCATCGTATCCGACCATACCCAAGATAAATAGTGTTGGTTAGCTTAACGGATAAAATGGATACACCCCGTATTCCCTCATAAATATTTATATCTAATCAATTTCTTATAGCCATTCAACCATTAGCACATTCAAACTCCTACCGTAATCATCTTGACGATTCTTCAATGTTTGTATAATATAGAGGTAAGGTAGAGACAGGCCCAAACCACCAAATCCAAATCAACTCAGCCGGTTAGAAGGCATTTTCGTATAATCGGTTTAGTCCTGCATACATTGGTTACAGCCTTAGGCTGGCCATAGACGGACCGCATGTTGCAGTCAAGATCGACTGCTCTAGAGCGCTCACGTTGAAGTCGTACACGACTGCAACACGACCGCATAATGCAGTCGACTACGACTGCTTGGAGTAGTTGTGTTCGAACGCAAAATAATACTGATGCGAATTCATTTACAAAATGGATTTCGATGAAGAAACACTGCTTCTTGTACTACTATTACGCAAGCGTAGGCGTCGAGGAGATCCGCAGGAGAACCAAGGTAACCGACATAGCCCGCAGAATTGCCAAACTTAAGTGGCAGTGGGCAGGGCACATTGCTCGCAGAACAGATGGCCGATGGGGCCGAAAGGTTCTGGACTGGCGACCACGTACCGGAAGACGTAGCGTTGGAAGGCCTCCCACAAGGTGGACCGACGACCTTGTGAAGGCCGCAGGAACCCGTTGGATGCGAGAAGCACAGAACCGGTCGAAGTGGAAGTGCTTGGGGGAGGCCTATGTCCAGCAGTGGACGTCTTTTGGCTGAAATGATGATGATGATGAGGCGTCGAAGACACCGTAGTATGTGGGTGCGACAGCAACCGCTTGTAGCGGTCCGTGTATGGTAGGTCCGGCAGCTCTAAGCAGTCGACCGCACGGCGAAACTCGACCGCAGAGCGACTGCTCCGACCGCTCAGGAACTGCTCGAGCGGTCCGTGTATTGCGGATATGAATTTAGTATGGAAACTGCAGATCGCCGTGGGGCGACCGCATCTTGCAGTCGTCGGTCTCGACTGCAACATGCGGTCCGTCTATGGCCAGCCTTACAAAGTTAAAACCCTTTCTAATAATTGTTTGCTGCACCGCACGACGTCATTACGGCGGCGCCGGCTGTCGCTGAAAACCAGCACTGGGGCTCTGTCTTGCATACGGTCGCAGCATAATGCTGAGCGACAGCCGTTTTGCGTGGATGTGACGCATGTTTCCCCCTACCCTTTCTTATTTTTTTTTTGTGTTTATGTTCTTTATTACGTCATGTTTACCGCAAATACACGTATTTTCTTTCTTTTTTTCTAAAGTATTTTTTTTCGTTGTGGGCGTGGGGTGTGTAAATGAACAAAAAAATACACACGTGTTGAATAAATTAACTCCTTCTGTTTTTCGGCTAAAAATATGTGAAAAACCACAATAACAATGTTTAGTATCACGATTACTTATAGCAATAATTAGCACTTTATGACACCGCAAGTGTTAATGAAGTCGAGTAGGAAATCTGTAGCAGATATGAATTGGCAGTTTCAGTACACAACTCTGACCAATTTTAAACACACGCGTGCAGGTTAACGTACTTTATAAAATCAAAATTAATCCCTTTGTAGATGGATTATCCTATATATCGAGTGAGTGGAACTTGGTAAAATGTTCTCAAGGTGAAATGTCGGTGGCGTGCGCATATTATCAGTATTTGATTAATGTTAGTGTTTTGTATAGGTACTACTGTTCAGGTTAGTGAAATTTCTTATCTTCTACATAATATACACACAATACATACATACAGACAAATTAATCAAATTGAAGTATCTGTTTTTAGGGTTCCGTACCTCAAAAGGAAGCAGAACCCTTCTAGGATCACTTTGTTGTCCGTCCGGCCATCTGTTTGTCAAGACCCTTTGTCTCGGGAACGCGTGGAGGTATCGAGTTGAAATTAAAACCATATACCTACTCAGGTCTACAGTCCCTTGAAGCTGAAAAAATCAAAGTTCTAAGTTAACGTAAAAACAAGATACGGCCGTTTAAGCCGCAAAAAACGAATATTTTGGCACTCAAGGGAATCAAAATTTATAGGGTACCTACTTCCCGTTGACCTAGAATCATGGAAGACAAGAAGCAAGATCGTGTAGCACAAGTAACGGAAAAAGTCGCGAAAACCGAAAATTTGTAGGTGGTACATAAAAAAAAAAACCGTTATAAACTATTTACATACTCGTAAGTACGGAACCCTCGGTGCGCGAGTCCAATTCGCACTTGACCGGTTTTAATGATAAAATAACAACAAAAACTGGCCAAGTGCGAGTCGGACTTGCACACGAAGGGTTCCGTACCACAATGCAAAAACGCCGAAAAAAAACACGTTTGTTGTATGGGAGCCTCCCTTAAATATTTATTTTATTTTAATTTTATTATTTATTATTAAAGTAAAAATACAACTGAGTATTTTGTGAATATTGCAAGTGCCTACCTGTTGCCATTATTGATATCGAGCAAAAAAATCGCTTTTGTTGTATGGGAGCCCCCCTTAAATATTTATTTTATTTTGTTTTTAACATTTGTTGTTATAGCGGCAACAGAAATAAATAATTTGTGAAAATTTCAAGTGTCTAGCTACCGCGGTTCTTGAGATACAGCCTGGTGACAGACAGACGGACGGACGGACGGACAGACAGCGAAGTCTTAGTAATAGGCTTCCGTTTGGGTACGGAACCCTAAAAAAATGTATGTTTTCCGTGTGTCTGACTGCTCCGGGTAATCTCCGAAACGGCTGTACCGATTTTGGCGGGACTTTCACTGGCAGATAGCTAATGTTATAAAGAAAATTTTAGGCTACTTTTATTTTAGAATAATGATTAAGGTTACGTGCAAAAAAAAATCTTCTGAATTCCATTTTTTTTTTCTGATATGCACGCGAACCCTATAACCTTGACGCGAACGAAATCGCGGGCACAGCCAGTAGCTAAATAAATAAATTAAACAACGCTGCTTGATGTCAGAAATACGATCTACCTCACAAAGAGGTTAGTTACTACAAAACTTTGTCCAGTTTCATACTGAAATTACAAAAATGTATTAAGGCGACTACATGACCTAATGAATAAATCCATTATCAATTTACAAAAAATCTATTGTTTGACAAAAAAATTAAAACACTAGTGAGGCTGCTTGTACGGACGCCAGCAGGTCAACCTACCCGAAACTGTCAGATTTTCCCAATCAACCTTGAACCTTATGTTTTAGCAATAAAGTCGAAAATCTATTAAAGAAATCTGACAGATTGTAGTAACTTGATGTGCTGGCGTCTGTACAATAATTTGACAACAAAATCATGAAGATTGTATGTTATGGTTTTTATTGTAAAAATAAAGTTTATAGAGGTATCTTCGTTTTTTTTCTATCGTATCAAATTAGTTGTATTATGTTTTCAACACATTATCTACCTAGCATATATCCTGAAGAATATCATAATATATTTTTCTGATTTTGCTCACTGTAGTCGAGCATAAATACTTTTATTGTTTTTAAAACTTGCATTTTTTGCGTTTTGGTACTGTAAGCTCCTTAATGATAGTCAGCAAGTTTTCAGTACCGCATAAAGTTGATGTTTACATAACATTTTGATACGCATCTTCATTCTGTCTGAACATTAGAGCTCATACATTTTACTTGACCGTAAACCACGTAAATATCTGCTTTTTGTTTTTAAAACCCCTCTGCGTCGTTGAAATTTTTCGTAGGTTATTATAAAAAAACTGGCCAAGTGCGAGTCAGGCTCGCACACGAAGGGTTCCGTACCACAAGGCAAAAACACCGAAAAAAAAAACACTTTTGTTGTATGGGAGCCCCTTAAATATTTATTTTATTTTGTTTTTAGTATTTGTTGTTATAGCGGCAACAGAAATACATAATTTGTGAAAATTTCAACTGTCTAGCTATCGCGGTTCTTGAGATACAGCCTGGTGACAGACAGACGGACGGACAGACAGCGAAGTCTTAGTAATAGGGTCCCGTTTTTACCCTTTGGGTACGGAACCCTGAAAATGAGATGTTTCCTACAAAAGTGCAATACCCACGTGGTCAAAATGTATGGGAACAATTCAATCGTGAACGCAGATTAGGTAATTACTTTACGTACGTTGTCACTTATAGGTACGACCGTCATCGTACGGACGACTTCCGACTTGACAATAAAGAATACCTATTAGATATCTAAATAATAAAAATTACTATGATAACATACCCATAAAATGACGACACTTGTTCTGATAATATGACCATATTTTTCAGATATTTTATGGGAACCGTAAGTATCTGACACAGGAAAGAAAAAAACCGGCCAAGTGCGAGTCGGACTCGCACACGAAGGGTTCCGTACCACAAGGCATAAAACGCCAAAAAAGGTATCTTTTATACCCCTTTAAATTTTAACTTTATTTTATTTTTATTATTTGTTGTTGTAGCGGCAACGGAAATACATCATCTGTGAAAATTTCATATCTATTCCGTGGAAAATTTCAACTGTCTCTGTTCATGGGATACAGCCTGGTGACAGACAGACAAACAGACGGACAGTGGAATCTTAGTAATAGGGTCCCGTTTTTACCCTTTGGGTACGGAATCCTAAAAATTAATGAAATTTATTTTAAGTGACATTATGAAACATGAAATCGGCTGTACCTAAGTACCTACTTTATTGTCAGTTTCCAGATAAACGAGGCGGTTTGAAAAGAAGACGGGTCACGCCCCATAGGTACAAAATTTACCCAGACCCGGGGAAAAAAAAGTTATGTCACATTTTAGTATATTTTTGGTATATTAATAATTGGTAGACAGTATAGTCAGAGGGGCCCGTAACTAAATAATAACAGCCGAACAGGTCGATCGATCAGGTTAAGCTACGCTACGCGGGGATGGGTGACCATCTTTACATACAGTGACCCTCCGTGCCTCGGAAAGTACGTTAAGCCGTTGGTCCCGGCTGTCATTCGTGGATTGAGGAGGACAGACGGACAGACAGTGGCACCATGACAGACAGTGGCACCATGTAAAATACCTACTGGTATTCAGCAGCATCCGGTTAGACTGGAAGCCGACCCCAACATAGTTGGGAAAAGGCAGGCAGTATCACAGTATGCACATTGTAATTAGGTGTAAACACGATAAAATTAAAACAAAAGAAAATAATTGTGATGAGAGAAAAAAAAATTTACTTATATAGGTAGGTACTGTGGTGTGGGGGCGCAAATAAGACGACTTTAAGACTGCAAGAATTATCACGCGTACAGCTATGCGGTAAAAATATCAATCTATACTTCTAGAATAAAACACCATAATAATATATTTGACATACGTTTAAACCTACGAATCGAATAACATGTCTAACCAGTGCTTTTTGCTAAAGGCTAGAACATACAGGACATTACAGTACCTATATCTTGAGTGTAATTCTCAAGATCTTCATTTCTGATTTATCTAAAAACCTCCCAAAAATAGCGAATCTTAACAACTCCCGCGCATTCTGGCACACACAAACAATTTTCCATAATGCCACATAAAGCATGGTGAATGAATTCAGTTCCATTATGTGACGGAAACCGTGCGTTGGAGCATTGGAGCACACTGTATTGTTAATTGGCCTATATATTCAGGTGCGCCGGATGCGTGGTTCATTTTGGACGAGACTCCCATACACTGGGGCGACATGGCCACTTCTGAGAAGGGGGGTAAGTCCAGCCTTCCATGTTTCATTAAGATTAAGGAGAAAGTGATTTTGAAGATGAGATTTAGAGAGTAGATTAAGATATAATAAAAAACCGGTCAAGTGCGATCCGGACTCGCGCACCGAGGGTTCCATACTTTGTAGGAATGTAAATAGTTTATCACGGGTTTCTTTTTATTGTAACTACAAATTCACGGTTATCGGATTTTTTCATTTATTTGTGCTACATGATGTTGCTTCTTGCCAAATTTCAGGATTCTAGGCCCCTATAAATTTTGATTCCCTTGAGAGTGTCGAAATATACGTTTTTGCGGCTTACACGGCCGTATCTTTTTTTTTACGTTAACTTCGATGTTTGATTTTTTCACAGCTTCAAGGGATTGCAGACCTTTATGGTTTTAATTTCAACTCGATACCTCCACGCGTTCCCGAGATAAAGGGTCTTGTCTTGACAGACGGACATCAAAGTGATCCTATAAGGGTTCCGTTTTTTCCTTTTAAGGTACGGAACCCTAATAAAGATTTCTCCAAAAAACAGTTATAGCTAATGTCGTTTGTTATGGCAGTAATATAGCATAGCTGTAAGTTCAATCACTAGAATTTGTTCTCAGTTAATGTTGCAATATCGCAGATCTTTAGCGAACATAAATACTTACATTTGAAGAGTCCAAGGAACCGAGACCCACTGCACATTGTAAACGAATACTTTTATTGAAAAGTGTTATTATCATACCGTTTGTGATAAACTTCAATAGCATAGGAAAGCGAAACAAGAACAGTAATATTCTGCTATCTTAATCTTTACATTACATTACATAGTTCCGTTACGCTACCATCACATGGGTGTAAGGTGAAAAATTTAATCACTGTTCATTACTTTTCTGTTATACAATAGTTCTTGTAGTAACGAAACGGCCAAGCCTCATTTTTTGACTTAGGTGTAGAGTATTGTGAAGTTAGGGCTTGTAAAGTTAGGGCGTGAAGAGTTAGAAGCTTGGCTCTGCATGAGATCTGATAACTTTTTGACAATGTGAGCCACAGGTCTCGTCTTGGCAACATATTACATGAAAATATTTTTGGTGGGATAAATAGTTCCGTGCAGCACACAATGGTCTGTACAGTTCCAAATGCATTCTTCGCATATAATACCGAAATTAAGCATGACGTGTTTTCATTGTATTAATTGTCGTTCTTTCCACAGCTAAGGAATCAGACCTCAGACATGACGTCATCATCGAAACCAGTGCGGAAGGGAAGCCAGAAATCAAGGACCGAAATGCTGAAGATCAGGGTAAGAAGATGAGTCCCGCGTGCACGACATGCCTCAAGGCGCTATTCGTGATCTTAGGAGTAATCGGAGTGGTGAGTGATTGATATTGTTTATTTTATACCGCATTTACACAATCGTGTTCGCTATTCGCCTCGTCACTCGACGAACGATTCGACGAACCATTCGTATACGAGGGCCGTCGCGAACTACTGTTCACACATTCACGGGGTGAAGTATTTTGACAACGCGAGCCACAACGCGAGCGCTCGAATCGCGAAGCGAGCCACGAGGCGAATAGTGAGCGCACTGTTTACACATGCGTGTTCGTTATTCGCCTCGCTATTCGCCACATTCGTGCGAACCTTCTATATTTCTTGAATAAATACGTTGTAAAAATAATTAGACAGGCATCTTCTGGGCACGCTCGTTCCATCATAGACCTCATCTATCGCTTACTATCAGGCGTGATCGAGGTCAGGAGCGGGCCCATTTAATAATAAAAAAAAAATAAAAAAAAATAGTTTCAAAAAATAAACTCAGGGTGTTTGATAACCAATGATGGCATGCAAAACAACTTACTAGCTTTTGCCCTTTGCAACTTCGTCCTCGGGAAATTTCTTGTTCCCCCGACCCACCCCGTCGCATCGCATCGCCTGTCCGCACTATTAAATACTTCGTTTTCGCTTAGCGTTCGTTCCGACTTTTTTTCTTTTTGCTCAGCTCTAAAGAGTTTAGCGTGGTGTTAAATAGCCTATAGCCTTCCTCAAGAATTGGGCTATCAAATTCAAAAATATTTTTTCATATCAGACTGGTAGTTCAATAGACTAGCGTGTTCAAACAAACAATCTTTTTTTTTTTGCTAGCCTGTGCTGTCCCACTGCTAGACAAAGGCCTTCCCCCAAATCCTTCCAGGAACTATTTTCTCGCGCCACCTCGAACCAGCCCTCGCGGTACGCGTCCAGGTCATCTCGCCATCTCTTTCTGGGCCGGCCGCGGCGGCGCCGTCCATCTTCAGGCACATAAACAAACTCTTACGCGACTCAAACTTTTCGAACATATGAAGCAATGGATTATAGCAATATCCTTCAAAATTATTCAGATTGTGTGTGATCGATAGTGTTACGCAAATAAAGTGCTGGTCTTCTCCATAATTTACATACACATGCATGTCTGCTTAGATCTTTCACACTCATTTTGTTACTTAGGATTAGTTTTTATTTATTAAAACTGTGCACAAGTAAAAGAAATACTGTACAAAGGCGGACTTAATGCCTGAGGCATTTTCTACCAGTCAACCAGGGTGATGCAGAGACAAAACATGGCAGGTGCAACATACGGGATAAATAGCTAGGAAATGACTGTAAAATACAAGAATAAATACTAATATATAGATAGATACATACATACTTATAAACAAAACTCTTTGAGGAGAAACAAATGTATTATTTTTAGTTTTTGTTATTATTTTATTTTTATCTTCTTTCTGTACACCAGAATCATTGACACTGTCTTTGTTGTGAAATTAACAGAATCCATTTGGCTGAACCCTATCTTTTAGGATACAGGCTAGTCCTAGTTTAAAAGATAAAGTCTACAATTGCATAATAATGTAAATATCATATCAAACAATGTATATATGTTACGGCTAATGACAGAAGTGCGGCTACACCTAGTTTTAACCAAACCTAACCTCGGGGTGCCCTTCGCTCGCTCTTGCATCCTACGTCGACGGAGCTCCACTTCGCGGGGCTCCTATTTCCTAACCAAACCGAACCTCGGGGTGCCCTTCGCTCGCTCTTGCATCCTATGTCGCCTCCCGAAATACACACGAACCGCATGTGGCCGGCTAAAACTAGGTGTAGCCGCACTTCGGCTATTAGCCGTGACATATACAGTGCTATGTTTTGTGAAATAAATACTTTATTATTATTATAATCTCTATTAGACATCATCTCAATAGTCAATCACGCAGTCCATCCATCGTTTCTTTGGTCTTCCTCTAATCTTATGCCCATCCACATTAATACTCAAGACTTTCCTCTGGACTTGATCATCATTGGCCACTTTAGCAGAATCATAAAAGGATAACATTCTGAATCACAATGGACAGTTAACTGTTAAGTTAATCGTATCAAATCCCATTGGTGAAGGAGTTTTCAGTTGTTTTTTTTTTGTCTGTGCTAAAATACCAAACAATCCAATCCGAATCCAAGCCCAATCACTTTGGTTATATCAACGTAGTACAGCGAAAAAAAGAAAAACACGGACTCTCTTCGCCATATTATGATTCATAATGTTGCTTTTATGATGCTGCCAAAGTAGCGTTTTTAGGCCCCCAGGTTTCCGCACAACTTCTTGGTCACCGGTGGCACTGTCACACTTCGTATTTCATACTTATTTCTTATTCTATCCATTCGGAATCTAAGCTCACAATACCCCCCTACAGTATTATTGCATCGATGCGTTCGCGCATTTCGTGAACGCCTGGCTGCATGGCTGCACAAGGTTATTTGACAAAATGACTGTCTGATTATATCGAGGCACTCAGGCGACTGCTTGGAAGTAGCGATACAAATGCATAACTATTGCATCAGTTTCGAAATGACTTTCTTCGAACAGCTTATATGATATCAGGAATATGATCTGCAATCGGCTAGACGTGAAACCGATCCCAACATAGTTGGGAAAAGGCTAGGCAAATGATGATGATGATCAGGAATATGATGCAAGGATATATCCATGCCATAGGTATAATAATGCCAAGAGGACCCATCGTGACTGGGTATCTACATCTATCTATACACCACACTAATATTCTAAAGGCGAAAGTTTGTGAGTGTGTGTGTGTTTATATGTTTGTTACTTCTTCACGCTCAAACGGCTGCACCAATTTTGATAAAATTTTGTATGGAGGTAGCTGACACCCTGATTAACATATAGGCTTTTTATTCCGATATTCCCACAGGATCGAAATTTATGCGGGTGAAACCGCGGGGCGCAGCTAGTATTATATGTTAAAGTCAATGTTCGTGCCTGTCTGTGTGGCCTCATTGTTCTTCTAAGCCACGCAATGGATTTTGATGCGGTTTTCACCATTATATAGTGAATTTGTTCCGAAAGATGTATGTGTATACTTAATACCTATGCTGATATCGATACCCACCATATCTGCGGAGTTTCGCTAGCCCTTAATTTGACCCTTTAAAGAAGATTTTGACAAACACACTCATCATATTGTATGTATTTTTTTTCAGATAGCAGCAGTGTCCCTGATAATCCTGGCAGTGCTGACATCAATAGCCACGAAGGCGTATGACTCGGAGCAGTCCAGCAGGATGGTGGCCATGGTACTGTTGGCGGTGTCAGCAGCCGTTACCATATGTGTCATCATCTACGGCGAGGTGGCCGTCTTCAAGAAGCAATCGAGACCTGTTCATGTTGTAAGTTTATTACAGACTTCAAAAAAAAGGAGGTTATCAATTCGACACGTATGTATGTAATATTATTGGAACTGCATGATAATCTATTTGGCCAAACAAATATACAAAATTTTATAGATGTATGTATGTTTGTCCACGCATTTCTCCGCAACTATTAATTGGGTCGTGACCATTTTTTTTTACTGGCTGATATTTACTTCAACTTAGGGAAGAGTGCAAGTTTCATCAAAATCGACTTAGTCATTCGCAAGATATGGAGTAATACGTGTAAGTGTGACGGCCTGGCTTATTGATACGAGCTACGGGTGCGGTGTAGTGTCACAGGAAAAACATCTCAAAACCTTGGTCAAATTCTAGTGCAATATTTACAACAAAATTATTACCTACAGATCCCAAGAAACCGACTTCCGAAATTAAAGTTATGTAGATAATTTTGAGTTAATTTCTTTTTGAAGTCGGTTTAATTTTTTTAAATCAATAACTGGCTGAAGATATGCATACATTTTATGTATGTCCCGCTGTAACTTCTTGACAATAGTTGTACTTACTTCTCTATATGACTCTAGGACTAGTAAAAGTTACCTAATGGTAGTCGTCTCTATTATGTTTAGTAATGCAGTCTATACTATTTATTACATCACCATTGCTCTCAAAAACGGTGAAGGAAAACATCGTGAGGAAACCGGCATGTCTTAGGATCTAAAATTCGAAGCCATGTGACATCTACCAACCCGCACTGTCGCAATCCCGCTCTTTGAAAGGAGGCCCGTGTCCCAGCATTGGGAACATTATAGGCTGATTATGATAATGCAGTTTATGCAAAGGAAATAAGTATAAGTATAAATAGTTAGGTGGCGTTATGAATTTAGCAAGTCAGTACTCAATCCTGGAGAGAACAGTTCAGAATGTGTGAACTTTTGTGGTCTTCGGAAACTGTGAAAATGAGAATAATGCAGCATCGAATTACTTTTACAAGTATGTAGATGGAAACGGTGATCAAAGCGCAAGAAAAATCAATCTCGATATTGTTTTATGTGAAGATCATTCTTGAGCTGCTAAAACATAGGTATTTATAAACTAGAGATGTACTTACATAGTATGGTTATGGTTTTAACAGGCGGGGTAATTGTGTAACACACTAACAGTAGCAATGGTTTTCATCATTTTGACATTTCAACAACATTGATTGTGTTATTTACATTGTTGAGCAGACTTTTTTTTTTTCGAAAAAATGAAGCAATGGATTAGTATGTCCTTCAAAATGATTCAGATTTTGGTTAGGCAATAAGGGTGCTGAAAATCCCAGAAATGCGTCATCTTACAAAACGAAAGAATTTCCAATAAAGTGATCTCAAAATCAATTAAAGCCGTTATTACGTTACGTGTTCTTTAAGGAATCGTAGGTAATAAAAAAATGATTTTATGTATTTTTTATACCTTCATTCTGATAGAGTAGGTATCGGCATTAGAACAATACCTGTGCGATTTTGTACAATAAGTCGTAAATATTTTACAACTAAGTTTATTAATCTATCTTTACTCGTGGAGGGCATTTTATCGTATAAACATAGCATTAATAGAAGGTACTCTTCACATCGATAGACGTCGATGTCAACAGACAGACTTCGAAACAAAAACAAAGGGGTGAAAGGGTGGTAATTGATAGTGAAAAATCATTCCATGAAAACAGCAAAGATTTGTCAATAAGGTTCGCAGTTGCTTTGTCTTCAGACCACGACAGTCTTACTACAGTATCTTTGAGCGGGAACGACCTATCACAAATATCAAAATCGAGCGACATGGTCAGAAAGCCTACTAGACCTATCATTATTTTTTTTACAAAATTTCAAGACGCAAACCCACTGTTCGCCGGTTTAGTTTACCCTAGCTTAACCACACACTTTAAACAGCACACACAGTAACAGACTATCAATCTCATTTTGACTAATTTCGAAGGATATTGCTAACTAATCGATTGCATGTTAGAAAAATGTGTCTGCTCAACAACGTAAATAACGCAAATTAATGTTGTTGAACTGTCAAAATGTAAGCCACTGCTACCTACTGATAGTGTGTTACGCAATTACCCCGCAAAACAAACCATAGCCGCAAAGTACTAATTAAAATGGTAACAAGAAGGATTTAACAAAGTCTTGCAAGGAAATAGCGTGCTACAAGTTACAAACACAAGAAATGGGATACAAGGTAAGTTATTAACGCCCTTGGAGTCCATATATTCAAGTTTAATAGAAACCCGTTGGCATATCACGCAAACTTGACAGGCTAATTGTGACGACCTCTCGGACTTGACCGTAAGCTTGATGTTATTGTTCATTAGACTTGATTAAGCTTTGATCGTCTTACTTAATCATATAGGATTTTAGGTACAACGTTTAAGTGAAATCGACAGCAATAACTTCTAAACTCAAATTTTCTTACGTTTTTTGCAATTTGCAGGTCAGTGTCAGGTTGTATATATATTTTGTTCAACGTACAATCTGACTACCTGACACTGACCTGCAAATTGCAAAAAACGTAAGAAAATTTGAGTTTCGCGCATACCCCTTAAAATAATCAGTAATCGAGTTACCAACTTTGGCACATCTTCGCCATCCTGATTTTGAACCATCCACAGCCGATTCATCGTTCGGTTAAAATTTTTGTGCTAAGTGTCTAAATATTCTATGCCGAAGGTACGCGACCGAAGTTCGGCATGATTACGCCTGCAATGCTATTTAACGCAACGTAATTTCGGCATAATGTGTCGTTAGTAGTTCAAATAGCATTGCAGGCGTAATCATGCCGAACTTCGGTCGCGTACCTTCGGCATAGTGTGTCTAAATCGTGTTCCTGTAATCTTTAAACTGCGCGTAGCAGTAAAATGCGCTCGAACGTGACGCGAAAATGTCTGACAGTGGTAGACAACACGAAAACCGTCAGTTTGATTGAAAATCGACTGCAACTGCTGACCAGCATTTTTGTACTTTGTGGGGTCCGAGTGCTCATGGCTTGTTCAATGAAATCTCCAAACGGCTGGTTGACACTTCCCGTGACCCAAGGGCTGGTTTTTACCTTGGCCAGAGGATAAGTACGAGTACCTATTGCCATACAACGTGGTAATGCCGCCAGTCTCTTGGGTACCTCCATTACCAGTCAACCACGTTGCGGAGGAATATTTCGACGCCATCTTTTAGTTTATTAATACTTTTAGTTAGGTTATATTTTTATTTTAAAAGTTTGTTCATTTAATATTATAAATAAGGAAGTTTTTTTGTATTTAACTCATCTTTATACATTGTATTCCAGGCGGCAGTGGTTCTTTTAATCCTGGCAATAATCCAGGCGCTGATCGCTGGTATATCAGTGAACGTGGACCCGGCTGACGAGGCCAAACTCCTCAAGTCGCTGGCAGAATCCTTCAAGCAGGCCAGGGAGGATAACCCGAGGCATCTTAAGATTTGGGCTATGACACAATCCGATGTAAGTTTTGTGTATAACTCGTCCTTTTCCATAGTGCTAGGCAGAAACTCGTCCTTTTCCATAGTGCTAGGCAGAAACTCGTCCTTTTCCATAGTGCTAGGCAGAAACTCGTCCTTTTCCATAGTGCTAGGCAGAAACTCGTCCTTTTCCATAGTGCTAGGCAGAAACTCGTCCTTTTCCATAGTGCTAGGCAGAAACTCCAGGATGTTACCTACAACCTAATTGCGTAACACACTATGAATCACAATCTAAATCATTTTTGAAGGATATTGATAATCCATCGCTTTGTAAGTTCGAAAAATTTGTCTGCTCAACAAAGTAAATAACGCAATGAATGTTGTTGAACTGTCAAAATTAAAACCATTCCTACTGTTAGTGTGTTAGGTACGCAATTACTCCGCAGATCCGGAAAATATATTTTTCTTTATACAACTATTAATAAAAAAACAAAGAAACGTAGGGACACAGTATCCTAATTATATCCTTCATAATCAGTTTATGAAATATTGGAGGAGAAAATAGGCGAGAGCCAAACCTCGAATTACTTAGGCTTTTTCAAAAGTCTCGCTGACCGCATTTCCTCTTATGTACAGTCAACAAAGAAGATAAGTATACAGAAGCGTCGGATATAGTTGAAGTTTACTAAGAAACCGATGAATGTTCTCGAATAAAATTTAATTTTATTAAGAGAAAATAAACAGCTCATTTATTAAATTAAATTTCAAACCAGAACATCCATCGGTTTCTTAGTCTACTTCAACTATATCCGACGCTCCTGTATACTTATCTCCTTTGTTGACTGTACATTTTTATTTTATTTACAAAAAAAAAAACTGTTAATTTCAGCTAAACTGCTGCGGTGTCTACAGTGCCGAAGACTACCGAACCTCGAAGCTTCCGTACTACTTCCCCCCGAACGTGCCCATCTCTTGCTGCTCGACCTACGACTCCTCAAGGTCCGACCTGGTGCAAGAAAGGGACAGAGAGCTGTGTAAGGTGAAGAAGACATACTATACGGAAGGGTGTAAAGACTTGGTGCTGATGGTGTTCAAGGAGACGTCTTCTATGGTCTTCACTGTAGCTGTTCTGCTGATTGTTGTTGAGGTAATTACTGAGACTATCTTTCATATATATATGATAGAGACCGTCAAGTTTTAGGAAAAAATCTGGTTTCTGGAGAGTCGTCACCATAGATATTTCTATGGTCGTCACTGTCACTTATACAGGGTTATTGGTAAAACATTAACAACCTCTTAAGAGGTCATTGTACTCATCATTATGAACAACGTTTACCTACTATGGGACCAAACCTGAAATCGCGAAAAAAAATCTGCTGTTGATAACGGGCTACTACGGAACCCTACACTGTGCGTGGCCCGACACGCACTTGACCGGTTTTTGTGTTATCGTGTTTCGATATCGATAGACTCGATACCCATCACGTCTGCGGAGTTTATCTAGCTAATTTAATTAGACCCCATATACAGGGTGAAATTGAATACATGCGACAAACTGAAATGGGAGATTGTGCTCATCATTATGAACAAATTTTAATAGGGGACCAACACTGCAATCGCGAAAAAAAAATCAGTTGTTCCCTACATTTTATGTTCGCCTATCTCGTCAAAATGTAGGGAATAGGGATTTTATGTTCGCCTATCTCGTCAAAATGTAGGGAACAAGGATTTCTTTTCTCGATTGCAGCGTTGGTCCCTTAGTAAAAGTTGTTCATAATGATGAGTATAATCTCCCATTTCAGTTTGTCGCATGTATTCAATTTCATCCTGTAGATGTACACAAATGATATGCTTCTCATTCTCAACCTTATATGTTTTTCAGGTGCTTCTCATGATCATTGGTGCGGTGTTAAGCCGAAGAAAAAAACAGACCGAAGACGAGCCATCAAAATAATCCTTTGTTCACTAACTGCAGTAATGGTAACCCTGAGGGCTGATTTTTCCAAAGCCAGATAACTTTATCCGAGGAATAATTTTGAATTTTTGACAGTTCGTTTATATAGAAACTGTCAGACGTCAATTTTTGACAGTTCGTCCTTATAGAAACTGTCAGACGTCAATTCTTGACAGTTCGTCCTTATAGATACTGTCAGACGTCAATTTTATTCCAAGAATAAAAATTATCTGTTGATTGAAAAAGTAGCCTTAAAATGCATCGAAAACAAGCAATCGTTCAGCGGCCGTTGAGATCTCACCTTAGAATTAAAGTTTTTTAAAGCACTCACTTTAAGGCGTTGTATGAAATTGTAAGTCCTGTGAAAATGTTAAGTAGGTAAGCTTTTATAAAGTAGACTAAATCAATTCGAAAAATAATTACTTTTGAAGTAAGTTGTTGAACAGGTTTTTTTATTGATCACAATAATGTTTTGTAAATAATCTTGTTGACTTACATTTTCGGGTAAATTTTTATACTCATGATAAATGATAAATGATTTTTATTTCTGTAAGTAGGTTTGTACAAACACTTTTACACGTCAATCATATTTTTTTTTAAACTAGATGATTTCGGCGTTTCCTAACTGACTATTCTGAGAAGAAAGGCCGAAACAAACTCAGAAGTCACAGTCTCTTTTAAAGTCCAGACAAAATCTTGGTCAGATCGTGTGAAGACCATGTAGATTGGTGTCTGAAATGGTCTTTTGAGGAAAGAACCACACAGATTGAGCGGACCTGTCCAATCAGTGCACGCATTTGTCAAAAATCGTGCAGCTCAACTCAGAACTTGAGGAGCCCAACGATTCGACGAACAATACCAAAGACAGGACATTTGGGTAGGCCGCATAAACTACTCAAACTGCCAGATCATGATTAAAATTAAGAAGGAAAAAAGAAATGACCCACATAGTCCTCACATTCACAATAATTAAATAAAAAATAATAATAAAAATTACTTACAAAGTAAATATTCATGTCATTGTCTAAATAAAATTCATCAATGTCAATGTGTATATGTTAATGTTACCTACTTCTTGCGTAAATGTTAAGGAAGATATACATTTTTTACTGGTCAGAGCTGACTTGGTTCCAGATTGGACTCAGCTACTGACCATAAGTAGGTAAATCTGCCTCTATGCTAGTGCCTTGTTTTCAATTGTAGCTATGGTTGAAAAAATACTTTATAAATAGGTAGGTAGTGAATATCGCATTTATTTTAAGGAAATTATAATAAAAATAAACGACGACGAAACAAAAATGATAATTAAGTCATGTTTTATTCCTATAATTGTTGAGAGAGCAAAATTTATGACGTATTCCACATTGGGCACCCGCTTAAATGGCACCTGAGCGAATGTGCCGGTGTGTGTCAGGTGCATTCACTCAGGTGCCATTTAAGCGGGTGCCCAATGTGGAATTTGTCAAACTTAGGTAGGTACTCAATGGATTAATGTTTATTAATGAGTTAGATAGACTTAGTATAAGTATTCACTATCACTACATACTTATTATAAAACAAAATCCCCTCGTCGCGTCTGTTTATCTGTATCATAGAATTCATAGATATTACTTAATATGGTCTGAACTGAAATCCTACTGATAGGATTTCAAATATTTACCACTCGCCCACAGCCAGCAAACGGGCACGCTCAGCAGTATTGGTGGACGTATTAATAAAATTATTTCGTACCAACCTGCAGAGCGGCTCATCCCACTAGGTATTTGTGGGAAGATGGGTTTGGGCCGAATTGTATTTGGGCAAGCCATTTTCCAGGCATTAACCGCATCGATCAAGCACGGAACTTCAGAGTCAACCAGGGAAGGGAATAAAATGTTCCCGATCAACTTTTCAGTGCTGTGGACAGAGGACACGAACGTGTAAGCTAATACAAGTAAGGCTCAAATCACACCAAAAGAGCGTCGAAGCGGAGCGCAGTTTCAGTGTCATATGCAATGATTTCAAAAGTAAGGATACGCCCGTCTGAACATTTTACATAGAAGTTCTTCGTTCGAAATTCGAAGTTCGCGCGCACCACTGTCAACCGAGTCGCGTTGGCCCTAAAACCGTCATTTTAGGGCCAGCGCGTTGGTGCCATTTAGTTGCGCCGTTAGCCCGGTCCTTACGCTAGTAATATATATCCCACCAAAAACATTCTGTAAAAAACTAGCCAAGTCTCAATGGAGCTGCTTGTTTATCTCTAAAAAGTAATGAAATCTAGACAAAGTCGTACCAAGTCTAAGGATCCTTACTGCGATTTATTTATTATTATAGTTAATGTTGTGTGACTTGGCCGTTGAACATTCTTTATACGTTAGTGGGTACAAGTCAATTTTGTTTACACGTAATGTTATATCTGTTGTAACTACCTATGTTTGTTAAGCGAGATAATAGCCCATACCGGTATTGGTAATTGGACGCTAGTGTCTCATTTTAGGCTGTTGTTGATTGTGCAACACATGCATTCAGCATTGACAATGCTTACTTCTGCTCTCTTCTTTTTAGAGCGTCATATCGACCACCGATCTAACATAAAATAGACGTACAGACGGACTTCTAATCAATGATTATAAGTCCGTCTGTACTGGAAATAATTTTTGATACTGTTTGTTTCAGGCTCGCTTAAACATAAGTATTATTGAAATACGCAGCTTTATCAAGCCTACAATTGACTAGTTATTAAATCAACGTTTTCCAAGTGGCAATTTTCCATCGTCAATGGGTAGTGGTTATGGCGACAGATTGGTGCAATGGTGTCATGGAGCACCTGGGTGTGTACCCTTGTGTACCCTTCAACGGCCAAGTCACACAACATTAACTATAATAATAAATAAATCGCAGTAAGGATCCTTAGACTTGGTACGACTTTGTCTAGATTTCATTACTTTTTAGAGATAAACAAGCAGCTCCATTGAGACTTGGCTAGTTTTTTACAGAATGTTTTTGGTGGGATTTCACTTCTTTTTGTAGAAACGTATACGTACGGACGTATTCTTTTTGTATTGCATTATATTTTTACCAAATTTTGAGCGAAATTAATATTTTAGTGTAAGGAGGATGGGCGTTTTGGTACCCGAAAACTAATTACATCCAAACAAAATAATTTATATACAGATTGAAAGGCCTAATTATGTAGAACAATAGTTGATATGGGGGATAGTCCCAGTTCGCTGTCCGTTCAGAGATATACAACCTTTAACACTATACATTTATGTTAGGTTTAGGTTAAGTTAGTTCGTTTTAGTACCGGAAAACTAATTACATCCAATCAAAATAATTTATATACAGATTGAAAGGTCTAATTATGTAGAACAATAGTTGTTATGGAGGATAGTCCTAGTTCGCTGTCCGTTCAGAGATATACAACCTTTAACACTATACATTTATGTTAGGTTAGGTTATGGCGTTTTGGTACCCGAAAACTAATTACATATACAAAATAATTTTTAAACAGATTGAAAGGTCCAATTATGTAGAACAATAGTTGTTAGGGGGATAGTCCCAGTTCGCTGTCCGTTCAGAGATATACAACCTTTAACACTATACATTTATGTTAGGTTTAGGTTAGGTTAGGTTAGGGCGTTTTGGTACCGGAAAACTAATTACATCCAATCAAAATAATTTATATACAGATTGAAAGGTCTAATTATGTAGAACAATAGTTCTTAAGGAGGATAGTCGCAGTTCGCTGTCCGTTCAGAGATATACAACCTTTAACATTATGTAGGTTAGGTTAAGGTTAGGTTAGGGCGTTGCGGAAGGATTGTACGTTCCCGCGTCCCCCAGCGTAGTGTAAATGGAAAAACGGGGTAAAAAAAAGGTAGATAAAATTCAGTCACGTCACGATAAAGCAAGAGTCTATTATTGTTACTTATGACCTAACCTAACGATAACCTAACCTAACCTTTAAAGGTTGTATATCTCTGAACGGACAGCGAACTGAGACTATCCCCCCCAACGACTATTGCTCTATCTAATTAGACCTTTAAAACTGTATATAAATTATTTTGTTTGGTTGCCATGTTTTTCGGGTACCAGCTTCCATACATTTTTGCCCATCCTCCTTTGTTTATTTAATTTGTGTAATGTTCGACATCAAATGAAGCGGCCCACCAAGTTAAATATTTTTTGTAAAGGCGGTATGTCGATCTCTAATAGTTTGGTTGGGCTCTTGTGTTTTCTAATCAGGGTCACCCACCAGGTACTTCAGATCTTCGATTATCCTAATTTTTATAGTTTTCCCTTTATGTGGCCATTAAACCCTAACTCTGTACCAAATTTCAGCACTCTGAGTTTATGGGAAGTACTAGTTCTATTTTGATGATTAGTGAGTGAGTGAGTGTCGGAAATGCGAAACTTTGCTTTCGCTTAACTTCGGAACTAAATAACCTACAGACTTGAAATTTTGGATTATAAGTATGTGATTATAGCTTACTGGATGACGAAAATTTCTGCGTTCTGGTCTTATCCAGAGGTTCTCAAATAGGGGCCTGAAAATGCGGCGAAATGGTTCCTGTAAAGGATGGTACGGCAGTGTTTGCTTCGCGCTCGACTTGGCGGGGGCACTGCCGTGCCCCCCGATGTCAATGGTCATATGAATTTTAACTTTATTTTCATTAGGTACGCTCGGTAGAGAAGGCAATTCGCCGGAATTCCAGCGGCGCCGCTGGCATCCACGCGACTCGTTCGAGTTTCTCATGCGATAATAAGTATTATAGTAATGAAAATAAAGTTAAAATTCATATGACACTGAAACTGCGTTCCGCTTCGCCGCGCTTCGACGCTCTTTTGGTGTGAGTTGAGCCTTATTTTAAGGACGCCGAGGTCACCAAAACGGATGGGTAGTGTGGCTTGAAGCCACGCTCGGTCGTCCAAGGCCACATTTAATAAAATGGATGTTACTGTGCTGCGAATAATTTGGTGAATTTTGTCAAAGAGCTTTAGCTGCTCCCATAAAGGGGAAGAGCATAGAGGAATACTTACCTATAACCTATATAAAGTTTGAGCCAAGACAACAGTATTTAATCATGGTGAATGCCGAATGTAAATTAATTTTCCCTTTTTCCCCACTGCTCAACTTTGGAGAGTCTGTCCGAAATGTCCTTGAATTTTTTTTTTATAAAAGTTGTCTTCTAAAGGAACCTAGGAGGTACCTACAGTGAACTTTAAAACTAAGAAGGAACGTTTTTTAAGTAAAAAGTAAGATATAAAGTAATATTTACTTACGTAAAAAACCACCTATGATACCTTTATAATTATTAAGTACTTAGTTAATAAAAACCGGCCAAATGCGTGTCGGGCAACGCACAGTGTAGGGTTCCGTAGTAGCCCGTTATGTTATATTTTGTTTTCAATGCAAGTCTTTACCCGATAAACAAGGTTAAATTTAAGTCGTTCTGGACCTCTTAAGGGGGGGGGGGGGGGATGTAACCAAATCTGAAATCGCGAAAAAAAAATCAGCTGCTCCCTACATTTTGACGAGTTATGCGAACATAAATGTAGGAAACAGCTGATTTTTTTTCGCGATTTCAGGTTTGGCCCTATAGTAAAAGTTGTTCATAATGATGAGTACAATGACCCCTGAAGAGGTTCAGAACGACTTAAATTTAAACATGTACTATACAAGCAACTACTTCATCTTAGTTACTTTATAGGATTCATCATCATCATCATTTCAGCCAAAAGACGTCCACTGCTGGACATAGGCCTCCCCCAAGCACTTCCACTTCGACCGGTTCTGTGCTTCTCGCATCCAACGGGTTCCTGCGGTCTTCACAAGGTCGTCGGTCCACCTTGTGGGAGGCCTTCCAACGCTACGTCTTCCGGTACGTGGTCGCCAGTCCAGAACCTTTCGGCCCCATCGGCCATCTGTTCTGCGAGCAATGTGCCCTGCCCACTGCCACTTAAGTTTGGCAATTCTTCTTTATAGGATTAATGCTAAGGATTTTGTATTTGGTACAAAATTATCCAACACCCAAGTTCAACGACTATTACTGCTAAACTAATAAAGTTCTTCTTTCTTAACTGCTATAATTTTCCTTTAAAGTTCATGAAATTCACTATCATCATGATTTTTTCCAGATTTTTCAAGCTCGCAGTTTAGCTTTTAGAGGGGGGGGACTAGAACAAAAATGTTCACTTTAAAATTGATTTAAAGTTTAATATTTTGTAAATGGAGCATTAAATCGAAAAATAATTTTAGCAACCCCTAAGTCATTTTAGAAGACCTATTCAACGATACCCCGCAAGATGTGGTAGACGACGAAAAAAATATTCATCCCCACTTCACATGTAGGGGAGCTACCCTAAAAAAAAAAAATCCTAAATTTTATAAAATATCAATTACGCCGTCAAAGTGGTAACTTTGAAGGCGTAATTGATATACACATCTACAAACTAACTACTACTACTAACGGTCTCTTAGCAAAACCTCGGACAGACAGACAGACAGACGGACATGATGAAACTATAAGGGTTCCTTGTAGGAACTACGGAACCCTAAAAAGCAGATTCAACGAGCTGTGGTATTTGGTCGTAAATATACGACCTTGGTGAAATGGACACGAAAATATTTGTCGGATTAATCCGGCGCCGGTACTACTTACTATTCTGCAGAGCGGCTCATCCCACCGGCTCTGGGAAGATGGTTCATCGGATAGATCTGTGTTCGGGCAAGCGAGTTTCTACGCATCCATAGCCTCGGAGAAGCAATACGGCACATCAAATTATTATGTGTTCCTGATTAGCACCTTCTTGCTTAAAAGGTGATCTCCAACTCATTGTGTGTTATAATTTGTATGTAATTGCAATAAACATTTTTTTTTTTTTTTTTTATTAATTTCTCAGTACCCGCGGTACTACCGAGGATATGAAAGCCGATAAACGAATATACTAGAAATTTTGCAGATACTTTAAAGCTTATTCAATATCTCTGTTTGTCTGGTATAAAATAATAATGTGAAAGAACATACCTACTAACAAATATATTAAAAGAATTGTGGGGTAGTTTACGCCATCTATCATCGTTTTACTGAAACTCACAGTAAAGTAGAGGTGAAGCTGGTGTACAAAATGTCTACTAGATGGCAGCACAAACTAATTTACTTGCAGCATTGAAAGTGCTGTATTGTACTCAAAATTTGTAGGTTTAATAAAATAATAAAAGTTGAGCACTGTTTATTAGTTTTATAAAATACTTAGAAATGTGTGGATACTGTGGACGGTTACTTTTGGATATTGTACCTATTTCATTATCAGCTAATAGTGTTGGAAAATAATACCTACATATTTTGCAGTAGTTGGAGTTTACTTACTAATTTACTGTAGTGATAATTTCTAATAAGCTATCGGAAGCATCGATGGTTCAGTGGTAGAATGCTCGCCTGCCACGCGGGCGGCCCGGGTTCGATTCCCGGTCGATGCATTAACTTTTTACGTAACGTTGTTTTTTATCGTCTTAATTAAAAGCGCAAACAATTAAAACTCAAGAATTAGCCATAATTACACTCAACCATAAAACGTAAAATTAATGTGGTAGGTACTTAATGGTTAAAATCGTTAGAGTTTTTATGCCACCGATTTCACTATACCAACATCATGAGCTGCAGTCGGTGCTTACTTTATATTTTATTTTTTACATTAAGTTCCCATATTGTGCGAACGGGTAAGTTTCATTATCATCGTTCCCAACTATGTTGGGGTCGGCTTCCAGTCTAACCGGATGAAGCTGATTATATAGGTACCTACAGGGTTATTGGTAAAACATTAGGGATCCTGCCGTTTTGCCGAAAAGATTTTGCCAAAATTTCACTACCCAAACAAATTTTCGCAACCTTTTAATATACCAATGCAATGTTTGGAATAATTTTAGTATGCACATTTTCATTTGGTCAAATTTTTACTTGGCAGAATATTATTAAGGATAATGTCATTTAGGCATTGGTCTTTAATCAAATGATTTATTACGGCAAACAATCTTTAGACAATAAACGTTTGGTCAAACGATTTGTTATGACAAAAAATAAGGCATAAATAAGATTTTTTGAGAATTTTTTTTTTGGGAATTAATTAATAAAAAAATGCAATTTTATTTTAAAATAATCATTTATTTAATACAAAATATTTGTAACTTACTATTTTAATTTTTTTACAATGGACATTATCGAGAACCGAATTAGTTACGAGGTTAATAATAAAAAAAAAAAACTTAGGTTAGGTTAAAACTGTGACTGTGACCTACAACGCACGAGCCGAGCGAGCGAAGCGAGCGGTGCCGCGGCAGCGGCCGGCGAGTGCCAGAAACGACTAGATTATATAGAAAAAAAAAATTAAAAAAGTCTACCCGAAACTGAACTAGTTAGACGAGATTAATTATTTTAAAAAATACTACCAGAATACTTAATATTATTATTACCTGTTTAGAATTTGTCCCAAGTGGAAAAAACACCCTTGAAATAAAACGTCTTCAAAGTTAGATCTTATGCTTGAAATGGCTGCCTTAAAACTGCGAAAACTGACGATACTAAATATTTGGCAAATGTAATTTTGCGTAAAATGAGTTCTGTTATTCCAACTGAAATATTTGACTAAATAAAAATTGGTAAAAGTACTAGTTGGTAAACAAGTTATTGTTTAAACGTTCACTTGCCAAACATTAGGTTTGGGTTACAATTATTTGTGAAGAGATTTTTTGCTAAGTAATAATTTGGCAAATGAAATTATGCGGAAAATTGTTTGGGAAGTGATAATTTGGCAAAATCTTTTCGGCAAAACAAGGGAGACCCAAAACATTAACGACCAACAGGTCATTGTACTCATCATTATGAACCACTTTTACTATGGGACCAAACCTGAAATCGCGAAAAAAAAATGCCATCAAAAACATAACTTGTAAATAACCTCCTTTTTTTTGAAGTCGGTAAAAAAGCCAAGTCTCGCAAGTGTTCTTCTACCGTAAAAAGTTGTGAGATCCATGTAATACCAAGTCGCCGCGTCCCTACATATGGGATCTTCTGTCTTAAGTTATTACGTAATTAGCTAACTTAGCAACATCTTTTAATGACTATATCAATATTAAAAATCTTTTATGTTTTAAATAAATAGATTGACTTGGCAATCGCACTGTGAGATACATTGTGTTTTCATGCGATGGCCAAGCCAATCTATTTATTTAAAACACAAACGATAAACTCTATCTATTAAAAAAATCGCATCAAAATCCGTTGCGCAGTTTTAAAGATATACGCATACATACGGACAGACAGACAGCGGGAAGCGACTTTGTTTTATATTAAGCAGTGATATACAGGTACACTGATTCATTAACTACAATAATGTAACTTTGTACTTAATCCTATAAATTTGTCGGAGTTGGATCTCAATTATTACAATAAAATTGAAGGTAGTCCACATAATTTGTTATGATTTGTTGTTCTTATTATGAATTTAAGTGATTTTACTATCAATTATTGTCCAAAAAATTGGAACATAATTTATTGAGTACTTGGTGTACGTACTAATTGATTTTGGTAACTTATCTCGATAATTGTAACCGATGGTTTTGTTCAAAACTATTGATGAGATGTTACTTTGATTTTAAAATAATTTACTTTGTGAAATCTCCATTGTTATTTACGATAATTATTATTGTAATATTTGATTATTTAAAATGTAATGTCATATTAGATTTATCACACTTTGATGTTTGTATCAACTCGAGTAAACACGTTGACGTACTTCCGTGCGTCATCGGACAGAGTTGTTGTGGGGCGAATGCGCGGTGGGGACAAACCCTTTATAACTGAGCACATTCGTTTGTGCTGGCCACAGAACATAATACTCCGAGAGGTGCTGGCAGAGACGGTCTTCGGACTCGACTCCTTACAGAGCACTAGCTCCCAACAAACCTGTCGGTTTACTAAAGTTCAGCCTTATACCTGTATATTCGAATTACGCTATATTTGGGTGACTCTGTCACTATACGAACAGTAATCGATCCTACGATTTGTTCGCAATTACTTTGTTACTGTAGGTACATAATTATTTTACTGTGTATCTAGTTGTGTCATAGTGTGTGATTTGCTAGTGTGATTAATTGTTCATGAAATTATAATCTGATTTGAACTGCTTACCGTTTTTCTATTGCGCAATAATCAACACTACCCATAGTAAGCCCACAGCAGTAATTAAAATATGCCTGATATCGAGAGACGAAACATAACTGATCCGATATATTTAGATGGGATTACAAAGTTATTTATGCAGTTGGTGTATCTAGAAAAGTGGAACGAAATTACAAAATATTTTAGTTTTTCCTTGATTGATTAAACACTAAACCCTAATTGTATTCTTTTGAAGCTTCTATGTCTGCTAGAAGTGCCTTAGAGTTTTGATGATCGGTCAGTCAGTGACTGATTGACAAAATTAAGAAACTTTGACTAGTCATAATTTTTAAAGTACTGGTTCAAGTTGGATGAAATTTGAAATATACCGTGTTTATACAATGCCTGCTTGGTTATTGAAAATTCAGGCCTCTAGTTTTATCCACAACGAAGTTATAGGGGGTCGAAAATGGCCTGAACTGCTTCGAAAAAAGGATGGTACGGCCGGCCGTGCCGCTTCTTGCTCGACTTGGCGGGGGCACTGCCATGCCCCCGATCAGCTGTTCCCTACAATTTGACGAGTTATACGAACATAAATGTAGGAAACAGCAGATTTTTTTTCGCGATTTCAGGTTTGGTCCCATCGTAAAAGTTATTCATAATGATGAGTACAATGACCTCTTAAGACGTTGTTAATGTTTTACCAATAACCATATTTATGCTGTGGCCTTAGTGTGAGTTTTTTCGACTCGTTCTAAAAAACTCGATCGTTCGATTGCGAGTGCGTTAGAATTTTGTATAGGAAATTAGGTTTCTCCTAGTGACCACCAGGTGGCGCTATAACATTTTTCCATATAAAATTCTAACGCGTTCGCAATCGCACGTGAGAGAAAAATCTCACACTAAGGCCACTGAATATTATAATCTCTCATCAGCTCCCAGTCCTTGTCCCATGCTGCTTGGGATCGGCGGAACACGTTGTCTGCTTCCATTCTCCCCTGTCAACCGTCACGCTATCATTTACTCATTTCACTCTCTTTTATTTCATAACTTACTTACTACTACTTAGATATTTTTCCGCTCTGCAATTGACATTGGCATTTTGTTTTTGTTGTGATTGTTGATTTTTCGTTGTCATCTGCCAGTGTCGCAGACGCAACACAGATCTATTAATTTGTATTGTCAATGTCAGTTTTATTATTATTAATGAGTATTGTCTTTGGTCCCTGGCCCTGACCCTGACTGATGCCAGGGACCAAAGACAAAAGACAAAAGTTGTCAATATTGTCCATTGCTTGCATGGACGTACTTAGTATAATTTAAAAATAAATTACGTCCATGATTGCTTGATAGCAATGGACAATATTGACAACTTTTTACATGCTTGAGTACGAGGCTTTTAGCTACTTTGTATGTGTATATTTTCACGACTCACTATGTGTCAAAAGGCCGATCTAGAAGGACAGAAAGGGTTACTGCCATTCTATAATAATACTAGCAAATGCGATAGCAGGCAATACCGAGGTCACGATTCCGATGATAAATTTGTGCAAATACCCTCTAATAAATTAATAAATAATTTTAAAGTGTCATCACGGGTGGAATTCACAAAGAAATCATTCACTTTCCTGCACTTGGTCTGTCGCTATTTCAAAGTGTTTATAAAATTAATTGTTATTTTAGTGATGAATCGTGAAGTTGATGGTAAGAACTACTATTTTTATTCATTCACATTGGATTGAGTCGTGGTCACTCGCAGTGTACAGACGTGCTCGTTAGCAATATTTAATAATTACCTACTTTAATAGTAGTGACCTCCTTTAGTGCATTACCAACGTAATGCAACTGTAATTTTGCTTAGTGCGTAGTTTCAGTGTATAATGGACACGTCAAATACATATATATATATAGTCCTCTTCACCGTATCCGGCGACAGCGACCCCGACTATTTCTCTTTCCTCTCGTGAGCTCTCTGATGACTTGCAAAGTCAAATTTGGTCTTGAAAACCCGGTCACACCGTGTACAGAAGAGTTGATCAGCATCGTTATATGTATATGTATAAGTAGGCTTTGGGCGGCCTTTGCGTATTTGGCGCTTATTGTCTAGGTCTTCAAGACGATTTGTTTCAAAGCATTCAGTTGCTTTGTGAATTAGAGTGCGCCACCTCTCTCGGTTTTGAGCAAGCTCCTGCCACCGATCAACGGGAATGCCACAGGTCGTAAGGTGGCGTTTGAGGACATCTTTGTAGCGCAGGTATTGCCCGCCCTGTGCACGTTTTCCTTGGGCAAGCTCTGAGTAGAAAGCGATTTTAGGTAGTCTACTGGTATCCATGCGATGCACATGACCACACCATCTCAGTTGTATCTTTATCAAAATCGCCTCCATGCCCATCATTCCTGTACGCCTTAGCACCTCCGAGTTAGGAACACGATCCTGCCACTTTATTCGAAGGATAGACCGAAGACATCGCAGGTGAAAAGTGTCAAGCCTTTTAATATCACCTCTATAGAGACACCAGGTTTCTGTGGCGTAGGTGAGTATTGGCAGAACTAAGGCCTTATAAACGCTTATCTTAGTTTGCAGTTTCAGGTCATGAGAGGTCCACACACGCCTGCCAAGTTTTCCAAAGGTGGCAGCTGCTTTAGCAATCCGTGCCGGGATTTCAGACGCCAGCCTGTTGTCGTTGGAGACCTGACTTCCAAGATATTTAAAGCGTGACACCTCCTCCAGTGGCTCAGAATGGAGTTTAACGGTTGAGCTGTCAGCGTCACATCCCCTTGGTGGCTGCTTTAGGATTTGGGTCTTTTTCACGCTAATTACTAGTCCAAATCTACAACACGAGGCTTGAAGTTCATTCATATAGACTTGGAGTGCTTCCATACTGTCTGCTAACAGGCACACGTCGTCGGCATAGAGTACGTCAAGTATTGGAACCTTAGACGTCTTAGACCTCGCTCTGAAACGTGAAATGTCGAAGACACTTTTATCAGTACGGACGTTTAGTTCAATCTGTCCAACACTATGCTTTAGTGCATCATTCAACACAGCCGAGAAATAGAGTGCAAACAACGTGGGAGCCATGACACAGCCTTGCTTCACACCACTAGTTACGTGAATTGGGTCTGAATAATCGCTCTCATGTTGAACACGCGCCGTCATACCGTCGTGAAACTGACGAATCATGTTGACGAATTTCTCAGGACATCCAGCCTTCTTCAACACTACCCAAAGAGCAGCGCGTGGCACGCGGTCAAAGGCTTTTTCTAAGTCAACGAAACATATGTACAGAGGACGATTTTGTTCGAGGCTTTTCTCCTGAATTTGCTTCACTATGAAAATGCCGTCAACGGTTCCTCTGCCAGGTCTAAAACCACACTGCGACTCTGGAAGTATCTGCTCAGCAAGATTTGTCAAGCGGCGATTGATGATATGCGCCAGTACCTTCCCAGCAGAAGACAGGAGGAGAGACGTCATTGAAATGTTCTGCCCACCTATCTAGGATTTGCTTATGATCTGTCAGTCTACAGTCCCTGTCACGAGTATATATTGGTGCCGTTTTTCTCGTTTTAGGTCCGAAAATAGCTTTCAAGCCCTCGAAAAACCTACCCGTCTGGTTTGTGTCAGCAAAAAGTTGCAGATCTTTGGATCGGTCCAGCCACCATTGATTTTTGAGGTCACGGATTTTGATTTTCAGCTCTCGCTGAATGGATCTTCGTCTATCGGTGTTTGATAGAGTTCTCAGTTCTAGTCTGTGACTCTCAAGTAATTCTCGGATTTCCTCGTCTGAGCAATCGAACCAATCCTGGTTTCTCTTCTGAGGCTTTGGTATTGTGCATGAGACGCTATCACGAAGGTGTTTAGCATATACATGCCACGCTTCATCAACACTATCTGTAACGTCCTCCGTGTTGGTGCCGAAATGATTATCCAAGTCCCGCCTGAGCTTTTCGGAATGAACCAGTGGAGCAACACATGCATTCACTGGTTTCTTATGTGCTGCGCGTCGAGGAGGCTTTAATTTCAGACGCATCTTCGATCGAATAAGCCGATGGTCTGACCAGCACTCTGCACCCCGCATAGCTCTTGTTATCAAGACGTCGTTACGGTCTCTTTTGCGTACAATTATGTAATCAAGGAGGTGCCAGTGGTTGGATCTGGGATGCATCCACGAGGTCTTATATTTTCCTGGTAGGCGAAAGAACGTATTGGTTAGGCACAGGTCAAACCCTGCACACAGAGCGAGAAGCTCCAAGCCGTTAGCATTGCAGTTCCCAATTCCATGACGACCAAGGACACCAGGCCATGCTTCGTAGTCAGTACCAACGCGTGCATTAAAGTCACCCAGCAGGACGATTTTGTCTTGTGGTGGAATTCCAGTAAGAACGCAGGAAAGGTCCCGATAGAATTTTGCTTTATCATCATCATTAGCTGTTAATGTGGGTGCGTAGATATTGATGAGGTGGACACACTTAGTATCATTAATGCAACCGAACAATTTAAGCTCTGTAGCTATTTATCCCAACGATAAATTAAAGTCAAGTGATGAAACAAAAGTCCACGTGCAAAAAATCATTCGCCCTGATCAAATGAAGCTGCATGTACGTGGTGTCCGAAAGACCAAAAAAGGAGGCGTTATTATTAGTACAGAGACGAAATATGATGCTGACAAGCTCAAGCACGCAGTCGAGCTGTCTACATCCGGACTTACCGCCGACGAACCAAACAAGCGCAAACCTCGGATCGTGGTTGTAGGTGTGCCGACTACTTTGGCTGAAACTGAAGTTTTCAGGTGCATTTATGAACAGAACGTAGCCGATAAATTTCCAGCAATGCCTATGGAGTCCTTTTTAAGCGTGACTAAATTAAGTCACAAATCTGGGAAGAAAGATGCGTCGACCTGTAACTACGTCATTGAAGTCACAGCCAATATACGTAAAGCCCTATTATCCCAATCAAGGCTTTTTATAAATTGGACGTCATGCCCTGTCAGGGACTTCACCTTGGTCACCAGATGCTACAAATGCCAACAATATGGTCATGCAGCAAAAACATGCAGAGAGCTGAAATCTACGTGTGGTCACTGCGGTGAAGAAGGACACTCGATATCAGAGTGCGGAAAGAAAGCTGACACACCGAAATGTGCAACTTGCTTACGCTTTAAAAAGCCCAATAACCACAAAACGGGAGAAGCTGAGTGCCCTGCTAGGAAAATAGCGGAATACAGGTACATCAACTCTATCGACTACGAGGGCGCCTAGAGCGTCATACTTAAGGCCAGACTTCCGGGTTTACTGGTTGCTGCTGAGTGCTGACTCAACAAAACTCTGCACTGGCCTACAAACCTTCGATTTTGTTGATGTTTAAGCACATAAGTCGCCCGCTACAAAAATCGAATAAACACGAACGTGATTTAATTTTGTGCAACAATGACTTTAACCCACTTACCAATTTCTGCTGACGCAAAATCATATCATGTGTTTAGCTAAGTTTTAAAGTGCAAGAAACTATTTTACGCTGACTCAATAATTCGTATACAATCAGACTTTTTGTTTTTATTTTGTGTTATCTTTAAGGTAAATAGTATTTATGTAAACTAGGTATAAAATAATTAGTTAGTAAAATTTTGTAATTATTTCAAGACTACATGATAAATATTGTTAAGAATTTTATAGTCCTACAATTACTTTTAAGTATGCTCATGCCGCCTGTGATACAGGTTTATCCTAGTACAGGCATCGAACATTATTATACCTTTGTAAATATAATTTCTAAGACTTTATGTAATAATTTTACCAATTTTAATACTGAATAAACAATTATTATTATTATTATAAATACCTTAACGGTTGCCGAAAAATAGCAGTCTGATGTGATGGATAATACATTTTTAATGCTAACTTTGCGTTTTTTGGATCAGAAACTACATGTACTTTATTGTACCATGGCTGAAACTTACTTAAGTATTAGTCTCATTTATATAGTATTGCTCAAAGTAAATTAGAAAGTGCGGACTGGTGCGGAACCTTCTCAATATTCTGATGTCAAAATATTTTTTTCAGAAATCGTAATATTTATCCAGAAGGGAGTTCTACAAATAATGGATAAAATATCCAAAAAATGAAAAAAATACGCGTTTATTTGAATATATTTCTAAGAAATACAAAACTTACCTACGACGTAACAGAGGAGTCGACAAGAAATATTAAAATGAACATTTCCCGAATTTGTCAACCATTTTATTATAGCGTTAAATGTACCAAAAATAAATGTAATTATTTCTATTTTTGCTATATTTAGACAAAACATCTATAGATACCGCCTTTAGAGCTAACTAATAGTGTCAAATAATATTGTCCGACTAGATCGGCCTTTTGACACATAGTGCGACTGTGCCAAAAGAAAGTAAAAAGAAACTGAAGAGTTAAAAAAATAACTAAAAAGCTAAAAACAAGCCCATTTTAAATTAAATAAAAGTTGGTAGCAGGTGGGACCCATACCTATACCATTTTTATTATATTTTCAAATTCAAATGGGTCCCGCCTGCTTCCAACTTTTATTTAAGTAATTTAAAATGGGCTTGTTTTTAGCTTTTCAGATTTTTTTGACTTAAGTTTTTTACGGCAGTCGGGTTTTTTATTTTATTTAATTGCTTTTTTTAAGCAAGTATATTTTTTGGGTAATGTGCGTTTTGTTTGTGCAGATTAAACAATTTTTATTTTTCTTTCTTTCTATAATATTATTCCTCACATAATCCATCTGTCTAATTCTCTATTCCGCCACATTCTTTAAGATTGATGTCTGACTGTAGTTTACACGAATTTTCACAGTACCACCAGACTATTGCCTATCGCCTCTAAATCGGAGCGACTGTAACATGGCACCGATTTCAGTCTACTCCTACTATAAGCCAGGATCTCGCTGTGACAGAGAAACGTGGCGAGGGTGTCCAACGGCCAACAAATTTGATAACGAGTACCTCTGCTCCCTTAACTGTATCTTCAGAATGAGACAAGATGATCCAGTTGATTTCGATCGTAAGTTTTCATTATTTCTTTGGGTCATCTTTCTGTCTAGCTTTTCCCGAACTATCTTTCAGTCTAACCGGATGCAGCTGAGTACCAGTATTTTACACTGAGCTTAGCCTATCTGATCTCCACAACCGAGTGACTGGTTAATACTATACCCCTTCGTAAGACTGGTTGTTGAGCAGCTTAACGTGCTGTCCGAGGCACGGAGGGGTCTTGGTATGTAAAGATGGTCACCCATCCACGGACCAACCGCGGCAAGCGTAGCTTAACCTGATCGATTGACCCGTGCGGCTGTCATTACTTAGCCACAAACCCCTCCCTAATAATTTACCAAATTAAATTAAATTTAATTAACTGGTTTAATTAGCCGTTTAGTTAACCGCCTAGCCTTTTAACTAAACGGCGGCCGTTCAACTAACGCCCTGAATGATATTCAAATGTAGTTTAGGTTAGAACTGTAACCAATCACGCGAGAGCCGAATTGGTCGCAGTAACTAAGCCAGGTCACCCAAACCAAATTGGTTAGGTTAGGTTAGAACTGCGAGCAACCGCGTGCGAGCCGAGAGAGCGAAGCGAGGCGAGAACTAAACTGCTAATTTAACCAGTTGGCTGTGACATATAAACCAAATACATTAGAAGAATTATGTTAATTTTTCAGCATGCAACATTCCACTAAACCAAAGAATATGCGGGGTACAAAAATTTGTTATTACCCACGAAAAGGGTTATTGCAAACGAGCGTTGTGGGGAGGTTGTCCAACATATAACATATTTGATGATGTTCACAAATGCGTAGAAGCCTGTAATGGAATACCACTCGAGGAACTTGTAAAAACGCCACCTACGGAAACGTTATCTTTAGAAAAACTCGACGAGTTACTGAAAGTTCTCATTGAAAATTTTCGAACTACAACTGAACAAGAGACTGAAACTGAATCAACCACTGAGACAGACAGTGACACTGAATCAATATCAACTGAGGAAACAACAACGGTTGAAACAACAACGGTTGAAACAACAACTGAGGAAACAACAACTGACGTAACAACCACTAACGTAACAACCACTGACGTAACAACCACTGACGTAACAACCACTGACGTAACAACCACGGACGTAACAACCACTGAGGAAACAACAACTGACGTAACAACCACTGACTTAACAACAACAGCAAGTGTAATAGTCATTACATTCCCTGACGTCGAGGAATAATGTAGATTGTTATATAAGGGTCCAAAGGAATCATTTCCCATACGAGGCATTTAGACGCCCGAGCGCAGCGAGGGCGGCTATAGTCCGAGTAGGAATTGATGACTTTCACCCGTGTTAAACACTCTACTTTTCATTTCGAATTTAGGGAAAGTAAAAAATAGCAGTTTTTCTAAAATAAGTATTAATTGATAATAATAACATGAATAGTAGATAACTATATATTAGTCTTTTTTAAATTTGAAATATGGAACACACCGCGTCACTTTTTAGTGCTGACTGTCCCCACAACTTTCTATTTAGATTCAAAACTTGCATTCAGCCTAATCGATACTCGCAATAAAAAAAAATTGTAGAAACTGAATAAAAAACTCTTTTAGCTAACAAAATGTATTGAAATGTAAAGTGTTTGCAGAATACCCAATTTATAGAATTAATTTATCATCATTCTCAAATAAACTTTTGCTAAGCCTACCTAAAAAATGTTTGTTGGGAATTCTGTAGCATACTATTAGAAAGTATCAAAAATAAAATCCACATTAGATAATTGTCCAATAAATTAAAATAATTTTAAACAGCGAGCGCTTTCCGAATATAAATTCAAATATAGAAACATTTCGGCGCGAAATTCAATAAATGCTGCTAGTGACATGATAATTATTAGAAGAGATTGAAATTATATCTATTAGAAAAGCATAAATCATTAAAACAATGCATGTATTTATTGCTTACCTAAAATAATTTTCTTTAATTTTCAAGTATCGATTACATTCCTCATATTAATTACTCGTCAGTGGAAATTACACTTTACAATTACACTGAACAGTAAGTTGCTGACCTACCTTGAAGACAATGATCTCCTCAGTGACCGTCAATATGGCTTTCGCCGGGGACGGTCAACTGGCGATCTTCTTGTGTATGTCACGCACTGCTGGGGCGAAGCCATCGAGAAACGGGGCGAAGCCATCGAGAAACACGGCGAAGCACTTGCTGTATCGCTTGATATCTCGAAGGCCTTTGACAGGGTCTGGCACGCCGGTCTACTCAGCAAGCTTCCTGCTTATGGCATCCCCGCTGATTTTTGTAGCTGGATATCAGACTTCCTGAGTGAGCGGGCGATCAGAGTGGTCGTTGACGGCTGCTCCTCTGACCTTATGGCTATTGATGCCGGAGTTCCTCAGGGGTCTGTTCTCTCTGCAACTCTTTTCCTGCTGCATATCAATGACCTACTTCGACCTGGTATTGTTGGGTACGCAGATGACAGTACTGTTTCAGAGAGATACTTGTCCAGCGCAAAAGCCAGCGGGGCCGAAGTTCGTTTCTTGAGAGAGGCCATGGTAGAGCGGACAGATTTGACCTTAAGCCTTGTCTCCCAGTGGGGTGATGACAATTTGGTCTCTTTTAACGCCACCAAAACACAAGCGTGTCTTTTTACCGCCAAAAGGAGTCATTTTGACCAGACTCCTACTTTCCGGGGTACATCTGTTCCTGTAACAGATCGGCTCGAGCTCCTAGGTATGGAGTTGACGTCTAGTCTCAACTTCGGCGCTACCATCGAGTACAAAGCCCAAACTGCGGCCAAGAAGCTGGGCATCCTAAATAGGGTGAAGCGATACTTTACGCCTGGACAGCTTTTAACCCTTTACAAAGCGCAAGTCCGATCCTGCATGGAGTATTGCAGCCACCTTTGGGATGGCTCAGCGAAATATCAACTTGCCGCGCTTGACTCGGTGGAACGCAGAGCTAAGAGGCTTATTGGCGACGAAGAACTGGTGGATGCCAAGCTTCACAGCTTGGCTCATCGCCGCAAGGTTGCCTGCTTGTCGGTCTTCTACAGATTGTACTTCGGTGAGTGTGCCCAAGAACTCCACGAGCTCATTCCACCGGCCCCGTTCTACCTTCGAACATCCAGACGCACTGCAAGTTACCATCCCTACCTAGTTGCTATTCCACCAATTCGCACTAAGCGTTTTCAAATGTCTTTTTTAATGCGCACAGCAAAAGAGTGGAACTCTTTACCTGCGTCTGTGTTTCCGAGCTCATACAACCCGAATCTCTTCAAAGTAAGAGTGAACAGGCTTCTTCTGGGTGAGCTCACTCCATCGTCGACTTTGTCTCTGTCAACTCTGACCTAGACTAGAGTCAAGAGCAAACCCATTTCAAATAAAAAAAAAAAAAAAAAAAAAAAATTGTTGGAATAATCGCTTTCGCACATCATTGCAATAAAAAAAAACAATAATGGTCGACGATTTTGAATACAAATTGAGTAGGTAGTGGTAATTTGAATATTACGTTAAAACCTGGGCATTTTCGTGTTGTTTATAATATTTTCAATAATATTTGTCACCTTTTAAATCTTATCTAAGTACATCTGTGTGTGAAATTTGTGAAAAGAAAATCCCGAAATCCCCAATTTTTATGTTTTTTAGCTTCGACCACAACTGACATCAAAATTATTATCGTACCTTTAAGTATGTTGAATTTATTCAAGGTAAATTATTAACTAAACTTGTGCGCTAAATATGAAAGATTTAATGGCGTTAACTTATGAGCTTTTTATTCAACTCTCCTAATTAACGCACATTTATAAGATTTGATGGGTAGCCTAATAAATATTTACCTAATCAATAAAGGGTATCTGACTGAGCTGACTACCTAACCAAATTTAGTTCCATTTTTTAAATTCATTCCCGCCTTAGGGAGGGAAGCAATTACTATGAGTCTTTCCCGCCCTATGGTGGGAAGCAGCGTCTTCCACCCGCTATTCGGATCAAACAAACATTACTTTCCGAGCATGAGAGATGAAAACATAATGTACTCTGTGGTCGAGGGCATCGACTATAGTATATTTCATTACAAGTGCGGAAAGGCTGTCATTGCAAAGAGTTCCGACAAATGTCTACCCGAGCCGAGGCGCAGCCGAAGGCGAGTGTTGACAGTCGGAACAAGTTGCAATGACGGTTCCGCAGGTGTACTGAACGACTATTTTTAATACAGTTGCGAAAAAATAAAGCAATTTAATAAAATAATAAAAACACAATATTGCTTTTTTCTCTTCTCTCCACGCAAAAAATTAGTCGTATGTGGATATGTAACGACTTTTTGACTTTTCCGGTAAAATGTTCTCCGAAGCAATTTGTGCAATTATACTGAGTTCCGGTGGTGTTTATTAAAAAAAAATAGGGTCGAAATTACTCATTTTGTGCAACAAACAACTAAACTCGCAAAGAAAATTTCTGGAAAATGGCGCCAACCGTAGAATATAAGCAGAGTTTTTTTTTCTTCACCCATTTTGGTAGGCAAAGGGAACTATCCATACAGCTTAGTCTTCAGTATATTTTTTTTATTGATATGAAATGAAAATGAAATTTAATGAGATGAAATGAAATGAAACCTAACCTAACTCATTCAATTAAATCATTAAATCTGATATATTGAAATAAATTAGTAGCTTCTTTTTAGAAATATACGTATTTGTATGAATCACAAAAACTCTTTAGTAAAAACTTCATGGTTGGTTTTCTTTTTAATAGACATTATTTTGACAGTTGGGAAAGAGACACGCACGAGTTCGGGAAAGGTAAAAAAAAAGCACTAGTATGTAATAGCCCACATCCCGAACGCTATACGTCCCTGCAATACACCACTTTTTGAGCAACTGTATTAAAAAGACCATTTCCAGATGTTCTAAAATTATTTTACTCGTACATTGTAGTAGCATTATTGACATCTGTAGCACTGAATAAATAGTACATTTGTGATAATAAAACAACGGTTGACGGCAACGAACGAACTGAACGATTTATTATGTAGTAACAAACTAGTACCACAATGAACATAGAGGGCGCCTGTGGTATTGATGTTGTTACCATACTAATTAAAACAACACCTCCACTTAACAAAATCAATACATAATCTAGTAATTAATTAACAGGTGAAATGCCAAGTTTTTTTGTGAAATAATGATGTTTAATAGAACCTAAACTTTTTGTAAAAATATCTGCTGGCATTTCAGCTGTTTCCAAATATGCAATTTTAATAAAGTCATTGGCGACAGCTTCTCTCACAAAATGAAACCTAATATCTATATGTTTAGATCTTCTATGGAAAATAGGATTTAATGCTAGTTTCTGAGCACTTTGACAATCATTATATAAAACAATAGTATCCGATTTTCCATAGATTTCAGACAATAATCTCTTTAAATAAATTGCACTACATAAAGCTACGCTAGACCTTAATTTGCAATGCATTTCCCACGGAGAGCCAACATATTGACCAACAGATCATAATAAGATACCAGATCTTCTAGATTTCTATATAACAAAGAACCTTGGACACAATTACCTAAAAATTGAAAAATGTGTAGATCTATCATCAGATCACACTCCAGTCATACTAAACGTGTTCAAACAAGCTGTAGTACTCGAGCCGCCTCACTATATTCACAGCAAAAACACAAATTGGGACCTATATAGAGAAATTATATCAAGTGAAATAAACCTAAACATCAAATTAAAAACTGGCGAAGACATCGAAAAAGCAGTCGAAATGTTCAACAACACAATACACCTGGCAGCCACCGCTTCAACACCTAAAAATAGGAAAACAAAGATAAACCAGACGGTATCCCCAAAGATCATAATGGAAAAGGTCAACGAACGGCGCAATATGAGAAAAGAATGGCAAAGAACCAGATACCCTTCGGACAAATCAAAGTTTAACAGAGCAACAAAAGAACTGAAAGACATGATCAAAGAACACGAGAACCTCTGCCTACAAACACGCCTATCTTATCTCACCCCACATAAAGACACTAACTACTCGCTGTGGCGCGTGACCAAAAACCTTAGGCGACCAAAGACAATATCCCGCCCCTGCGAAGACAGGACAGAGGTTGGGCTAGATCTGAAATTGAAAAAGCAACCGCATTCGCCGAACATTTAGCAAATGTCTTTACTCCTTTACCTTGCTCTGACCTTGAAAAGGATGATGAGATAGCCAACTACATGCAGTCGCCGAAGCAGTTATGCTTACCCTTAAAGGCAGTAAGTCCTAGCGAGATAACCCGAGAGATTAAAGCTCTACCACCAAGGAAAGCACCAGGCTATGACCTTATAGATGTAGAACTGCTAAACAACCTTCCAAAAAAAGGCATAATGTTCTTGGTGAGTCTCTTCAACGCATGCCTGAGACTCTCCCACTATCCATCCCAGTGGAAAATTGCTCAGGCTGTCATGATTCTCAAACCCGGCAAACCATCAGAAGAAACCTCATCTTATAGACCAATTAGCCTCCTCCCTTTGGTTGGCAAACTTCTCGAAAAGATCATCCTCAACAGGTTGCGTCCTCATTTAGAAACCATACTTCCTGGACACCAATTCGGCTTCAGACAGCAGCATGGCACCATCGAGCAGGTCCATAGGTTGACAGACACGATTAGCCACACCCTGGAAAACAAAAAATACTGTTCCGCTGTCTTTCTGGACATTAGTCAAGCCTTTGATAGGGTCTGGCATGTGGGTCTCCTGTATAAGCTGAAAAAATACCTACCTCACTAATTCTTCTCAATACTAGAAAGCTACCTAGACAAACGATGTTTCGAAGTCAAACTTAATCATGTAACATCAGACCTGCACGAAATCAGGTCTGGGGTACCTCAGGGGAGCATTTTGGGACCCGTGCTGTACCTCATCTTCACTGCTGACATACCTACAGATGACAATACCTTAATCGCCACGTATGCAGACGATACTGCAATAATGTCAGTACACACCAATCCAGATGCCGCATCAGCAAACCTGCAGAAACACATTGGTGATATAGAACAGTGGCTAAAGATATGGAGAATAAAGGCAAACCAAAGCAAATCAGCACACGTCACCTTCACTCTGAGAAAAGGTAACTGTCCCCCAATCACATTAAATGGAGAACAAATTCCTCACGAGGACACTGCGAAGTACCTCGGCATGCACCTGGATAGAAGACTGACTTGGCAAAAGCATATCTGGAAGAAACGAAAGACCCTAGACTCAAAGTTGAGAAGCATGTACTGGCTGATTGGTAAAAGGTCTCAGTTGACCAACGAAGGCAAAATGGCAATATACAAAACCATATTGAAACCGGTCTGGACGTATGGCATCGAACTCTGGGGAAGTACTATATACACAAGACTGAGGAGGAACAGTGTTCCTACTCTAAAAAACCGATTCCCAATAGTATAAGCGAGAGTGGTCAATGGACAACTCCTCACTGCTTCAAAGACCAATTACAGAATAACTTCGGACAAAGGAGCAGCTAAATGTCTAAGGACAGATTGTTGCGTTTAGCAGGATATAAAAAATAATAATAATAATAAATTGCCTCTTTGCTGGCTTCAGATAAGGAAACATACTCAGCTTCAGTGCTAGACAAAGCGACATTTCGTTGCTTTCTACATTCAAATGAAATTACAGTATTTGACAATTTAAAACAGAAACCTGAATATGATTTTCTGTCGGTAACATCTGAACATTCTGAACCCCAATCAGCATCTGCAAAACCTTCAATAGCAGAATTATCCTTGCGATAAACAAGACCATAATTTTTGGTTTTCTTTAAATATTTTACCTCCCTTTTATTTAACCCTCTTTAAATTAATTAATTAATTTAACCCTCTTTAAATGTGTCCAGTGAGTCTCACTATAAGAATTATTAAATTGGCTAAGATAACTGACACTAAATGCAATGTCTGGCCTGGTGAGGACTGCCAAGTACATTAATCTACCAATTAACTGTTGATATGGGTATTCATTACATACATTTGATGACTTTTCTAGTTTTAAATTTGTCTCCATAGGAGTATCTGCAGTTTTACAATGTGACATATTAAATTTCTTTAGCAAACTATCAACATATATTGCTCCTGATCGACAGTAATTACATCTTTACACATATTAATTCTTAGACCTAGACATTGTTTTATTTGACCTAAGTTTTTAATTTTAAATTTACTACTCAGTTCTTGAACTAGCTGTTCAGTAGCTTTGGTAAAACTTGAAAACACAAAAAAATCATCGACCAACAATGCTATAATTATTTTAACATTACCTTTAAATTTAGTAAACAGACAAGGCTCATACGCTGATTTTATATAACCTAGACTAATTAAGTAATCATTTACTCTTTGATACCATGCACTGGAAGACTGTTTTAAGCCATATATGGCTCGTTTTAACTTTAGTACCATATTATTATTGGTATCATCACACTCAAAAGTAACAGGTTTTTTCATGTATACAGTTTCATTCAAAATACCATTTAGAAAGGCTGTGGTTACATCAAGATGACTGATCGCTAACTGTAACTTTGCTGCTACTGCAAATAACAATCTATGTGGAATATCTAAGCACAGGGGAAAAAGTTTCATGAAAGTCAACACCAGCTTGCTGGGAGAAACCTTTCGCAACTAATCTGGCACGATGACGCACATTATTTTCACTGTCATATTTTTTTTTAAACACCCACCTGCACTGTATCACTGAACTGTCTTGAGGATGATCAACAAGCACCCAGGCATCATTTTCTTCAAATGATTTTAGTTCTTCCTTCATACTTTCTCGCCAGAATGTACTTTCTGGGCCATTTAATGCTTCTCCGAGTGTGATCTCTCCATCATTGCTGTCTTCACACTCTGCAACGCACAAGTTATTACAACCATACCTGTCTGGTTGCCGTCTAGTGCGTCTGGGTAATCGCTCTGGCTCACTTGGTTCAACACCTGGATCTGAGGCTGTGTCATAGGAGTTATCAGAAGTACTCACCGAAGAAACATCAGTTTCTGGGACATAAGTTTCATCCCTATCATCAACTTCAGAGAAAGGACTCTCATTTTCTTTCAATGAATTTCCTCTTGCTGAGTTACCTCCACTGGATGCTTACATTCCAATGGTATTTCTACCACATTCTGGTTTGAAGTCTCCATGATAACTATATCTCTGCTAGTTGTGACAACATTAGTTTCTGGATTATATACTCTATATCCTTTCGTGTTTTCTGCATAACCTACAAATATCAGCTTACTGGCCTTCTTATCCCATTTCAAACGTCTTTCCTTGGGAATGTGAACCATGACTACGCTGCCAAATATACGCAGATGACCTAGGTTTGGTTTCTGACCCGTCCAGACTTCATAAGGAGTTTTGTTATTCAGCCCCGTGACAACAGATCTATTTCTTAAATACACTGACGTGTTGACGGCTTCTGCCCAAAATTTCTTTTCTAATCCAGCATCGAAGATCAAACATCTAGCCTTTTCAACTATTGATATTATTTTGATTGATATATTGTTCATTCTCTCGCAGAGACCATTTTGTTCTGGTGAATAAGCATTAGTTCTCAGGTGAACTATACCTTGCTTACACAGATAACTGTCAAATTCTCGACTACAAAACTCCCCTCCATTATCGGTTCGAAAAACCTTGACTTTCTTGTCTTTTTGTTTTTCTACCATACACTGAAATTCTTGAAAAAACTTGAACACTTCATTCTTAGCCTTCATAAAATATACAAATGCCATCTTACTGTAGTCGTCCACAAACAAGACATAGTATTTTGATCCTCCAATCGAATGATTTTCCATAGGACCTCCAACATCTGCATGAATAATCTCCAGCACATTTTCTGTTTTTGATAAACTTTGTTGAAAAGACAACCTAGCCGGTTTACCTTCACAACAAACGGTGCATGAAGATTTCCCTATGTTTGCTAACTCTGGATATGTGATTCCTTCCACAGCTCCATTTTTCATTTTATTCAGGCTACTACTGTTAATATGTCCCAACCGCCGGTGCCAAGTCTCACATGATTTTATTGCAGGTGCTGCAAATATCTGTTCGGGTTGTAATGTTTGCAATTTATACACACCATCAACTAATTCTGCTTGGCCAATGAGTTCTCTCTGTTGATTGTTAATATAGCAAACATTTCCTTTGAAAATTACACAGTTGCCATTCTTAATCAACTGACTCACAGAAAGCAAGTTAGTGGTTAAATCCGGTATATACAACACATCTGTAACTGTGACGTCGTATTTTGCACCATTGGCAACTGTAACGATGTTTACGTCGCCAGAACACATCACTGGAACTCTAGTCTGATTTGCGATAATAATTTCTTTCGTTTCTGGCTGCTGTGATACGTTCGTGAGGTTATCTTTGTTTGCGGTCATGTGTTTACTTGCCCCACTATCAATATACCAGCTGCTCTGATTAAAATTTCCACTCAGAAAAACAGCATTGAAGGCGTTGGTCTGTTTTGGTTTGGTATTCTCCGACTGCGGATACTGATTTTTATAATGCCCTGTTTGTTTAAATTTATAGCACTTAATAATCTTCTCTGGTTTTGATGTATCTGATTGTCTATTAACATGGCCGCTTTTAGTGTTGCCAGTTTTTAATTTATCTATAATCCTTTTGCCATAAATGCACTTTCTGAACCGGATGTAGTACCAACTTTATCATCTACACACATGTCCATCAATTTGGTTTTTATAATACCTGCACTAACCTCAATTCCCGAGTGCTCAATAGCCATTATCATAGGCGCATATTTCTCGGGCAAACCCGCCAAAATCAATGCTCCAATCCACTCGTCGGTTATTTTAAATCCTGTTCCTTGAAGTCGCTGGCCCGTTTCCACAATTTGAGTAACATACTGTTTACTGTGCCATTGACTCACAGTTTTCAAGCCGAATATTAATGAGATTTCTCAGCAGACTGATCTTCCTAGTATATCCGGAATCATCATACATATGTTTAAGCGTAGACCATAAATCATATGCAGTAGCTGCCTGCTTGATGTGAACATATAAAGATGTGTCGATTGTCAATATTAACTTTGCCTTGGCCTTAGCATCACTCTCAATATCACTCGCAGACGCCGATGCCGATAACTTTGTCTTGATTTTATCCGCCATGCCCTCTCACCAAAACATTTTGCGCCGCAAAACACCAATCATCGTAGTTTTCACGACCCTTTAACTTTGGGATGTTAGCTATGTAGTTCGTCGTCATTATTATCGCAGTATAGACCAAAATAACTTTAAAAATCACTTCTGGGCTGGGCCCATAACCTGATAATAAAACAACGGTTGACGGAAACGAACGAACTGAACGATTTATTATGTAGTAACAAACTAGTACACACAATGAACATAGAGGGCGCCTGTGGTATTGATGTTGTTACCATACTAATTAAAACAACATTGTAGTCTAGCTAGAGGCAGCGTCATAGGCGTAGATAGGGGGGGAGGCGGGTGGGCCTTGCCCACCCTAGAATGGTCTGGTGCCCACCCTAGGATGTTTGGGGACCTATTCGAAATTCTAAACTGGATAAGTACCTATTTACATAATATACCTTCAATTAAATAATCTACCACCAAGACCTACACAAACTTATTATTACCTACATAATACATTCCATTTAATTACTTTTGAAATAACAAAAATAATTGAATCTACTGATACTTTCTATGCTAATACGCAACGTAATAAGTAGACATTTAAAGGAGATCGGACAATTTTGTATGGGCTCTGGCCCAAGTGGCGTCTGAGCATTACGCATATTTCATTTGAAAGTTCACTAACTAAGCTTACTTTTTTTGTATGGGTACAAAAAAATCTAACCTGGAAGAAAAAAGTTATAGTGTGTATTAAAATACTCATAATATATCGGGCTAGTTTCAACTATTTATTCAATTAAATCTATTTCTTTTTAACCGACTTCAAAAAAAGGAGGTCCAGTCGGGTAATAACCTAATTGTGGCGACCATTCTCATCGGACCAGAAGCTGGCCAGTTGGCGCACATCCCAAGATTTCCAATGATTCCCACGGACCTGCTATCGTTTAAACGACTCCAGTATCCAATAAAAACGTCATTTGCCCTCACTATTAACAAGTCCCAGCCAGGGACAAACATTCTCTTTGGTTGGCATTTTTTTTTTTCGTTGTTGAGTGTCAGACTCTTACTGACTAAAACCACCCGTGTTCCTTCCTTAGCCCTTTATGTTCCGGGCCAGCGGTAACCCTTTCGGATAATCCCGCTTCGGCCCTAAGGGGCCCCTTCCTCAATGCTGACATCTCTTTCGAGGCGCGCGTGGAACACGTACGTGCCGTCCGGCACGGGTCCTGATCGGACGGTGAGCTACCCATTACTCTCTGCCCGCAGGCCCGCGCCTACGGTGGCCGGAGCCTCTCCCACGGCTGCGACGGCGGCTGGGACGGGAGGCTCTCTCCCTGAGCTGTCCCGCCACCTCCTTTGGTAGCATGACTGCTTCGCAGAAGGAGGTGACTGCCTCCCAGTCCCTCTCGCCCCGGAGCATGGCTTGCACCAGGGCCAGGCGCGAGAGGTCGCCGCCGCCGCCGATCACCTCTACGAGGACGCGGCGGTGCTCCGCCCAAGCGGGGCAGACCTCCACCGTGTGCTCCACTTTGGAAAAATATGGGCTTGAAAGTTTGTATGAAATGCCGTACGGCGTAAACGCTCTTAAGCAGACAAGAGCACTTCGGTAATATTCGGAACTACTGATCCGATACCAAAAATTCTTTCACTAATGGGAAGCTACGGTATTGCCGAGTAAATCTTATGTTAAAACAGGAAATTTTCGTCGAAGTCGCAGGCAGAAGCTAGTATTATTATGATAATAAAGCTGAAGAGTTTGTTTGTTTGAACGCGATAATCTCTGGAACTACCGGTCAGATTTGAAAAAAATCTGTTTGCATTTGATAGACCAATTCTTGAGGAAGGCTATAGGGTATTTAATATCACGCTATGACCCTTAGGAGCCGAGCAAAACAAAAAAAAAGTCAGAATGAAAGCTAAGCGAATACGAAGTGTTGCGACGGGGTGGGGTACAAGAAATTTCACGCGGACGAAGTCGCGGGCAGAAGCTAGTTCAATTATAAATGCGTAGATTCGACTTACGGGAAATCGTTTCGATATCTGCCGTGATGATCGGCGGTGGGAAAAGGTGCCTCCGAGGATGAAGAGAGTTTTTCCCCACTATTGCGCGCTTAGGAGAAAACCGCTCAGGGTTCCTCAAAGTAACCGGTGACCACGATCTCCGACCAGCAACACTATATGTATCACTTACCACAATCACTATTATTCACTTTCTATGAAGTTATACCTGAATATTTTCAAATTTTCTATGAAAATTAACGACTGAATTTTTTTTCCGTACGTTGGCGGCAAAAATTTTAGACGCTATGTATGACATTTGAAAATGACAGCTGTGACCATGGATTGGCACGAATTCTGCCAAGGGAAAGTAGCACAGGTAAGAAAGAGACTTAAAAAGGTACGTTTATTCTGATTATTAAGGCATTTAAGTATATACCAAATTTTAGACTGCTTCTTCACAAAATGCTATGTATTTTGAAGGAAACATAATGCCATCATGATTCCAGTGCGAAAAGGGATGGCGCTATCGGTCATGTATAACTCCGTCTATCTCATCTCTTACCCTGGAATCATGATGGCGAATTTCACCAATCTTTTCTTATGAATTAATATGTTTGACATAAGTAATAATATTTTCTTTATAAAAGCTGACAAACCACAATATTTATTTCTCAGATAAAAGTAATCTGACTATTGAAATTCAGTCCCAAAGAATTTTTCACAGTTTTTCCATAATAGAGCTGTCAGATATGTCAATTTTATTCCACGGATAAATGATGGCAAAATAAGCCCTTAGTATCTATTTATATTACTTCGTAATGCCGATCTACCGATCTTGAAGCGCATACTCATCAACATGTGTAGGTATCAGGTATCCTGCCCGTCCTAACCTACGGCGCTCAGACCCTGTCGCTCACCGAGTCGCAAAAGTTCCGCTTTGGAGTGTGCCAAAGGGAGCGATAGAACAAATCCAACGACGATATAATAAAAAATAAAATAAAACATCTTTATTTCAGACCTGAAAGTCCATAAGTTATTAGTTGTTAGTAACAGATTGTGCTTATATGCTATGTTAGTGTTGTTAGTAGGTACTTCATTTCAAACCTATTGCTATAATCTCTTTGAACACAGCATTCTGGGTGAAGACAGGACATAATTCGGAACTTTGCATGGGTAAAGTTCCGAATTCTGTCCTTTCTTTTTGAGCCTGGCAGCTTTCTTTACTGTGGAGTAAAGAAGGCTGCTAGGCTCAAATGGGATTGGGCGGGACCGCGGGACACAACAGCCATATGCACGAAGACCGCTGGGCATAAATCTCCACACAAAGGGTGCCTGAAGACAGCGCCGCCGAGGCCGGCCCAGAAAGAGATGGCGAGATGACCTGGACGCGTACCGCTAGGGCTGGTTCGAGGTGGCGCGGGAAAAGAGTTCCTGGGTTCCTGGAAGGATTTGTGGGAGGCCAGCTGTGCCCAGCAGTGCGACAGTATAGGCTAACAAAAAAAAAATGTTTATACAAGTGTTTTACTGAAGCAGAGTGAATCAATTTTTTTTTTAATAAACTATTTCCCTTACGTAGTATTGGACATGCACCATTCCTTCTGCAACGTTTATACAAGTGTCTCTGTAGTAGGTCTATGTAGAGTGTAGATTGACCAATATGGAAGATACTAGCTGTGCCCCACGGTTTCACCCGTTCCAGCCGTGTGAGCGTGAAGAAGTAACACACATATAAACACACACACACAGTCACAAACTTTCGCCTCATTAATATTAGTGTGATTTACGTTCGTTCAGACTACTTTTGAAAGGAAACAATGGCGCCGATTCCCTTGTTCACAAACTAAACTAAATTTAAGTTCACTGCATCTTTTTCTTTCTATTTCATTATGAAAAGGACAGAAGATAAATATTATATGGCGTACATAATAAAGAGTATTTCTATTCTATTCTATTTATTAGCGTTCCTGTTGTAGCGGTATCTACAACGCCACATGGGAACAACGCTTCATACTGACGTCACGCAAATCCTGCATCGCGCAAGCAGAGTTTACCGCGCAATTAACATAGATACAACGGCCCGACATGAATCATCGAGCAGTTGCCCGCCAGACACAACACCCGTCTGGTCGGAGGATCCTCCCTTTTCTATAGAGTATGAGTGAACTTTACACCCTGTTCCTCAAACCTCTATATTGGTGACCCCGAACATGAACGTCAGCGCAGCCTTCGTGCACCTACTCCAGCGTGACGTCATCATCATCACTCCCGCAAGCTTTAGAGCGGCAAGTCACCCAGCCAGCCAGCATCCACGGCTTCAACGGGTATCCTGACCACCAGCATGCAGCGACCGCGCATACCTGGTCATCACCGTCAGCCTCATCAGCAACCTCGGCACAGCATACTGCACTTTCGGCCGGTCAACAAGCAGAGCCATAGAAACCCTCTCCTGGTCGACGCCAGCAGTCAGCCTCAACTCGGCGCTGTACCACATCCGACGCACTGGAGCATAAAGCAGCGCCACCCCGACTCACTGGGGACATCTTCGCAGACAGTTCCGACTCACCGTGAACTATGCGGCAACCGGTTCCGACTCACTGGAACCGCAGCTGGCCTAGCAAGCATCGCAAGATACAAGACTCAGCCCACTATCGACCTCATCCGGTCTCCGGGGGGGAGTGATGTAACGGTATCTACAACGCCACATGGGAACAACGCCTCATACTGACGTCACGCAAATCCTGCATCGCGCAAGCAGAGTTTACCGCGCAATTAGCATAGATACAACGGCCCGACATGAATCATCGGGCAGTTGCCCGCCAGACACAACACCTGTCTTGTCGGAGGATCCTCCCTTTTCTACAGAGTATCGAGTCAACTTTACATCCTGTTCCTCATACCTCTATACTGTCAAATTAAGATACTCTATAGCAAGTTTAGACGTGATTTAGAACATGGCTACTAATACGTCAATTTACGTTAGGCGCTATTTAATTTGACAGGACTAAACTAATATTTATCTTCTGTCCTTTTCTTAATGAAATAGAAAGAAAAAGGGTTCACCCTTGTTTGGTATAACAACGTTTGATGTAATGTTACTAATTCGAACAACGTTTAAGAAAATAATCAGTTTGTATAATATCGATTAACATAATTTTCATTTCATCGAACATTTATTTGCGATAACAACATTTGCGCTATTGATCAAAAGGTATAATGTTCATTTGATGTAATGTTCAGGTGGTATAACATGTATTTTATCGAATATTCAATTGGTGTAATGTAATACGTCGACATAAGATGCAAGAGCGAGCGAAGGGCACCCCGAGGTTCGATTTGGTTAGGTTACTTTAAACCCTTTACACAAAAACAGGAGCCCCGCGGAGCGGGGCTACGTCGACATAGGATGCATGAGCGAGCGAAGGGCACCCCGAGGTTCGGTTTGGTTAGGTTACTTTAAACCCTTTACACAAAAATAGGAGTCCCGCGAAGCGGGGCTACGTCGACATAGGATGCATGAGCGCGCGAAGGGCACCCCGTGGTTCGGTTTGGTTAGGTTACTTTAAACCCTTTACACAAAAATAGGAGCCCCGCGAAGCGGGGCTACGTCGACACAGGATGCATGAGCGAGCGAAGGGCACCCCGAGGTTCGGTTTGGTTAGGTTACTTTAAACCCTTTACACAGAAATAGGAGCCCCGCGAAGCGTGTGTGTGTCTGTGGTGTGTGTTCAAGTAACATAACCAAACCGAACCTCGGGGTGCCCTTCCCTTGCTCTTGCATCCTTTGTCGACGTAGCCCCGCTTCGCGGGGCTCCTATTTCTGTGTAAAGGGTTTAAAGTAACCTAACCAAACCGAACCTCGGGGTGCCCTTTCCTTGCTCTTGCGTCCTATGTCGACGTAGCCCCGCTTCGCGGGGCTCCTATTTCTGTGTAAAGGGTTTAAAGTAACCTAACAAAACCGAACCTCGGGGTGCCCTTCGCTCGCTCTTACATCCTATGTCGACGTAGCTCCGCTTCGCGGGGCTCCTATTTCTGTGTAAAGGGTTTAAAGTAACCTAACCAAACCGAACCTCGGGGTGCCCTGGGGTCAACTGAATATTTGATACGATCTTTCGACTAAATCATTATTAGTCTAGTGAAACATTAGTTTAAATAAAATTAGTGCATGTGAAAATTCGGTCAAATGACATTATTTCAAAGAAATAAATATGCTAAATAAAAATCTACCAATTAATTATTCGGTCAAATGAATAATTATACGAAATGACTTTATTGTAACTAAAATTAGCCGAATCGATTTTCGACAAAACGTTGTTATACCAAACAAGGGTGAACCAAGAAAAAGATGTACTGAACTTTAGTTTAGTTTGTGAACAAGGGAATGGGCGCCAGTGTATTTTTTTTTAATTATGTGTTTGGTTACGATGTAAAGGATTAAGCAATAGGGAATTTAGTGGGTGCCTGCCGTTTTGCCGAAAAGATTTTGCCAAAATTTCACTACCCAAACAAATTTTCGCAACCTTTTACTATACCAATGCAATGTTTGGAATAATTTTAGTATGCACATTTTCATTTGGTCGAATTTTTACTTGGCAGAATATTATTAAGGATAATGTCATTTAGGCATTTGGTCTTTAATCAAATGATTTATTACGGCAAAAAATCTTTAGACAATAAACGTTTGGTCAAACGATTTGTTATGACAAAAAATATAAAGGTATAAATAAGATTTTTTGAGAATTATTTTTTTGGGAATTAAATAATTAAAAAATGCAATTTTATTTTAAAATAATCATTTATTTAATACAAAATATTTGTAACTTACTATTTTCATTTTTTTGCAATGGACATTATCGAGAACCGAATTAGTTACGAGGTTAATTATTTTAAAAAAATGCTTAGGTTAGGTTAGGTGAAAACTGTGACCTCCTACGCACGAGCCGAGCGAGCGAAGCGAGCGGTGCCGCGGCAGCGGCCGGCGAGTGCCAGAAACGACTAGATTATATAGAAAAAAAAATATGGAAAAAAGAGATTATTTTTAGCAGGCTATCGAGAACCGAATAAGTTAGACGAGGTTAATTATTAAAAAAAAATGCTTAGGTTAGGTTAGGTTAAAACTGTAACCTCCTACGCACGAGCCGAGCGAGCGAAGCGAGCGGTGCCGCGGCACGGCCGGCGAGTGCCAGAAACGACTAGATTATATAGGAAAAAAAAATGAAAAAAAGTCTACCCGAAACTGAACTAGTTAGACGAGATTAATTATTTTAAAAAATACTACCAGTATACTTAATATTATTATTACCTGTTTAGAATTTGTCCCAAGTGGAAAAAACACCCTTGTAATAAAACGTCTTCAAAGTTAGATCTTATTCTTGAAATGGCTGCCTTAAAACTGCGAAAACTGACGATACTAAATATTTGTCAAATGTAATTTTGCGTAAAATGAGTTATTCCAAATAAAATATTTGACTAAATAAAAATTGGTAAAAGTACTAGTTGGTAAACAAGTTATTGTTTAAACGTTCACTTGCCAAACATTAGGTTTGGGTTACAATTATTTGTGAAGAGATTTTTTGCTAAGTAATAATTTGGCAAATGAAATTATGCGGAAAATTGTTTGGGAAGTGATAATTTGGCAAAATCTTTTCGGCAAAACAAGGGAGACCCGAATTTAGTAACTACCTACCTGTATTATTGCTAACAGATATTAAAAATAATTCACCGATTCAATACTTAATTGAATGAATAAAACACCTATACACAAAAGGAAAATCTCGAAAATTAAAGCACTTTAGGAACTTGATATTGCATAAACCACACATCACATACAAATTGGACATTAACATGACATGCAACACTTGTTACCTACCACTACTTAGGGGTGTGCAATGTTTACCAATAAACAACGCAAACCATGTCACATAGTTGAAAGGTCACCGCGAGATGGCGCCAAAATGCAAAACAAGATGGCGACAAGCGAGCAGCTGATCGACCGCACCTGACGCGCACCGGGCGGCACACTCTACACTCGCTAGTCTCGCTGTTCTAGTCAAAACGAATGACTCAGTTGCGCCAAGACCGAGTGACGGAAGCGTCGCGTGTGTTGTTTATTTATTAATGAAAGATTACGATGCCGATGTTTCGTTCACCAAATAAACAAAGAATGACGTGAGATCCTAAGGACAATTGCGTAACTTTGCTCTATGCATTATAGTTATAGGATTATATCGATTTTAGAGATGTTCGCGAAGTAGGACAGTGTTCCCAGGCTTCTCAGTCAGTGTGTCTAGGTCAGACGTTTTCGGTACTGAGTTCGTTGTTTATCTTATCGTTTGTGTAATTATTTACGTGCGGTTGTTGTGTTATTGATTAAACGGAAGTCGTTGACTCGTTATCAGTAGCTTCTGTGTAGTGATTGTAGTTGTTGTGATTTGTGACGAGGATAAAACAATGTTTGGAGTATTTATGAAGCGGTGGAAGCCTAAAAGGTAAGTTTGTTTAGTTATTAGAGATAATGATGGTAAGAAAAACATTTTTGAGTTCGCTCTCCCTGAAGACGCTTCCTTTTTGGAGAATGTTACTTTTGATAATTTTGAGAATGAAATGGTCTCGTTTGGTGACATTGCAAAATACTGAACTCTGCCAGACTGTAATGTCGGAACTAGACGTCGGAAATTCCTTAGAATTTTTTGCATCTAAATTCGGACTAACTTTGGCACGGCTGCAGACAAACGCGGGGCTGTTGACAGACATAGAGATGAAATAGTAGAAATAGATTTACGGTTACTTACTTCTATTTGATCTTTAGATTCTATCGAATTCTTTGAAGCAGAATTTTTTTTTCAATATCAGCGCCAGGAAGGGCATAAAAAGTTTCATACGTCCGGCATTCTTAAATGGGTCATTAATATTTTAATAGTTGTGAGACATCAATAAGACTGAATTTAGAATGTATTGCCTAAATCACTCGATGCCAATTTGCTCTCGCTCTAAATTAATTGCTAAAATTTAAGAAAAATTACTATCTACACGGGTAGTACTTAATTACACGGGTAGTACATAATGGTACCTATATTGTGTAGCTGGATGTACGGACGCCAGCAGGTCAACCTACCCGAAACTGTCAGATTTTCCCAATCAACCTTGAACCTTATGTTTTAGCAATAAAGTCAAAAATCTATTAAAGAAATCTGACAGATTGTAGTAACTTGATGTGCTGGCGTCTGTACATACAAGTGTCACCTAGGTACAGAAAATTATATATTTGACAGATCAATGCGATAATCATTACCATCAACCACAGCCTCCAAACCTCTCACTTCAGACAACAACTCCTCTTGAATTAGGTAAGAAGTTTCCGTTTTAAAAACACAATAAAAGTACCTACAAGTGTGCAGCCGACTGTAGACTTGTACCTTGTTCTTCTACTTGTATCCTCAGCACTAACTACCGCTAGTCTAGAGCAACAAGCCATAATTACCTGTCAGATAGAATAGAATCATCTACAATTTGTCACGAAATTACCTCGACTAAATTAACTTAGAATATCTTCATTAAATATTTACATGATACAACACCAGACGAAGCCAGGTAAGTCATTAGTGAGCAAAAACTGAAAAGTTAAACTATCGTGTTACATAAAGGAGATTAGTTACCTGTCGATACATGAGTCAAAGTCAAAGTGAATCCATATGATGTAACTGTTACGAGGACGTTAGTTTATTGAATAATATTTTAAAATAGACCTAAGGTTATATAATAAATGAATAATAGTTATATAAAGATTTGCACAATTGAAGGTGCTTCTTCTGTTTTGGTTAACCATGAAATTTCTAATAATGCTGATTTGTTGAAGTTGGTTAAACGGTAAAGGAAAACATTGTGAGGAAACCGCGTCGTGAGAAACTCGCATCGTGAGGAACACGTGCTAGAACCAAACATTCGAAGACATAATATAATAAAAAAATAATAAAAAATGTTTATTGAAGAAAAGCCTAAGTAGGTACATTCCAAAACAATGTTATACAACTGAGTGGCTATGCTAAGCACAATACATTGAAACCCTGATCTCTAAACTAGGGGTGACCCTGTATCTTAGAGATCAGTGTCCCTCCGCAGCAAAGTCACCAGCCAATATTTGTAACTCAATGGCACTTAACAAAGTATTTCTTTACATATTTAAATAACAAGAGAAACAAAAAATAAAAAAAATAAAATATAAAAAACAAAACAAAATAAAACTTGAAATAAAATAAATATATTATTCTCATTTATAATTTTGTGTGAGTGTGGAGTAAGTGTGTTTGTGTGGGGTTGTAGGTGTGTGTGTATGTATGCGCGTGTGTGCGTGTGCGTGTGTAAGGGGGGAGTATGTGTAAGTGCAACTTGTATGAGACATGTGACATCTACCAACCCGCACTGGGAGCGCGTGGTGGATTACGGTGCACTCCCTCGTACTGAAAGGAGGCCTGTGTACCAGCAGTGTGAATATTTAGGCTTATTATATCTTGAATTTTATTCTTGCAAATCATTAGAAAAAGTACTCACAATTAAGGTAGAAAACAGAATAAATTTCTATTTCATTAGGTAAGTAAGTACACAATAATTTTACGCGGTCTTGATATAAAGAAACAGAGGCACAGGTACTTACCTGATACATACTCGTAATATCATTGATAAAACTTGACAATACATAGTAAATTAGTAACTCCATAATACACACTGCATAATGCCTATTTAATAAAGAAAGATAGAGTGTAGTTACCTACACTCTATCTTTCTACCTACCTACCACACTTGTAGAGTAGCGAGATCTTCTGGTAAGCATCATTTAAATTACGTCTAGAAAATAATTCTTATTGCGTAATGATAATGACGGTGGAGTTTCGCGAAGAAAGAAGAACTGGCAGTAAGTGTAAGAAATGCAGTACCTTTTTTTTGCGAATGGGAGAACATCAAATGACCCCTCCGGTTCTGGGTGGAGCGGAAGGGATTGTCAGACTGACTAAAACCCACCCGTGTTCCTTCCTTAGCCCTTTATGTTCCAGGCCAGAGGTAACCCTTTCGGACAATCCTGCTGACCCGGCAGGCTTCGGCCCTAAGGGTAGGCCCTTAGGGCTGAAGCCTTGATGCAGTACCTAACAGTACAATTTGTAAGACAACCGTTACAGTAAATAAGATGATGCGAATAAAAGGTGTTTAAACATGAGATTAACATAAGCAAACCCAGGTTCTAACAGTAAATTAAACATTACAATAACATACGCGCTCATACCGTTACCAAGTGCAGTTTTTGCTGACGCCTGAGTCAGCTAATGTACGAGTATCGGGTTGGACTCCCGGTAAAAAACGTTAATGCAAGTCATACAGGCAAATTAGGTACGTATCGAATTACATATGCAACCGTCAAGGTGTTGAGAAAAATATTTTTGGTTCTGCATGAAACGAAGAGTATATATTGGTAATTAATGACAAATACATTGCTGCTGATTTATCGGACGCAGAGAGTTGTATTTCAACGAATAGATATGTTGAAAAGAAATCTTTTGAAACTTAGATATTTTTATCTGCAGAATCGTATGTTCCTTTTGAGTTTGACGAACGGAAAGAACAAAGAGCTGAGAGAAACTTGAAAGTGTTCACAATTGAAGTCTTGATTTAGCTAACTATCAAGACCTAAAAACGTGGGAATATTATACTTAGATTCAAAGAAAGTCTTTAGAAATATACGGGAAAGAAATAGAGATTCGTAGGGTGCAATAATGGGTCCACAATTTTTTTTCAACATTTTTTGAAAATTGATGAAAGAAGCTGATAATAATATACGTGAAAATATTGAAAGATGATCTTTTAGTTATTCTTAGAGTAGTATTTACACCATTACGTACGTCTATGGACTCTAGATGATAGACACCTGTGTCTGTCGGAGGACTACAAACATTCAGCAGTTGACTACTGAAACTACATACTTATCAGGAATATTGCAGTACAAGAAAAACAATATAGATGGACTGGATATCGTGATGCTTTATTTTCAGGAAAGTCTTTTGCCGTTCCTATATGATAAGTGATCAATCAATCAACTCTGCCTATCGCAGTCCACTGCTGGACATAGGCCTCTCCCAGACTGCGCCACAACACCCTGTCCTCCGCCTTCCGCATCCAGTCTGTCCCAGCCAACTTCTTAGATCGTCCGTCCACCTAGCTGGAGGGCGTCCCACACTACGCTTGCCGATACGCGGTATCCACTCCAGGACTCGTCTGCTCCACCGGCCTTCGGCCCTTCGACAAACATGACCAGCCCACTGCCACTTCAGTTTGCTTACTATGCAAGCTACGGTCGGTAACTGATAAGTGATAATTATGTTCTATCTGAGGCAGATAGATTTAAAATTTTATTTTTATTTAGAAATTTAAGTTAACCTTTGACATGCACCAGTTAACAGCATACGTTGATATAAGTTATTCTAGTTGCCATGCGTGTTGAAGTAATTATGTAAATTTCATGAATCGGTCACACAACTCACGATAATTATTATAATTTCATTAATTTCCATTTACAAAATTAATGTCTCTACAGTGACTTTCATGTGTTTCATTTAAGACCGCTCCCTAAATAAGTTGTTTTTCAATTAACGTATGCTTTTACAGCAGAGTTTAATGTGCCTCATTCATTAAAATTGAATGAGTCGAAGATAATTTAGTCTTTCATTGTTTTTTTTTTTTAATTTATTTGAATTGTTTTCGGCCTTATTATTGTTTTTCTGGTCGATTTAAACAACGGATTGGTTCGTTGTTTATTTACCTAACTGATAGTTTTAGTTTTTAGAGTTATTTCGTTATTCTTTCAAACGGCAATCATAATTAATGTTATCTTCGTACAGTAAGAGTCTGTTCTGCTTACCCCTTTAACATCAAATGCGCAACTTTTCTCATCACTTCCCATACAAATATTATCATTACATTTTCTAATAATACTGACATTATATGTCTCAGAGAAAGTTTAGCGTCGTGATATCATCTTGTATGTATTATCATAAACTGTGGAGGTCATCGTAAATCATCGCATTGTGTTCACCAATGAAAGCTAAGCGATGTATTATCTATACATTCATACAAATAAATAAAATTGAAGTGTCTGTAATGCCAAAATAACAGCTTTTTACCAAATGTAATGAAATACATGCGGTACAAATAAAAAATTATGTCCGTCTGTCAGCAGCAGCTAGCTGTTCTATGGAGTAACATAAGATTTTTGTCCCAGTAGCACGTTCCTTTGCGACAACCACGCGGGTGAAGCCGCGGGGGCAGCAGTTGGTATTGCTCGATTCAAACTTTATGGCGTCTCGGAACATGGGCATTGTCCGAAAGGGTTACCGCTGGCCCGGAACATCTTTGGGCTAAGGAAGGAACACGGGTGGGTTTTAGTCAGTAGGAGTCTGACACTTCCGCTCCACCCAGAGCGGGAGGGGTCATTTGATGATATTTCCCATCTGCAAAAAAAAAAGGCTACTCGCTGCGCAGTATATGTCAGCGGGGGCGAGGGGTGGGGAACTGTCTGAAAGTTTGACGCGAACTATAATAACTATGTTACTAGAGAAGATGTGTAGACCTTGACAGTAAGAAAGTTGGCTGTAAATTGAATGCTAGATATAAGTTTGTCAAACGGGTTTGGTAATTGGTTACCAGTAATAACTACTATAAATAAAAAAGTAATTTAAAAAAATTAAACCGACTTCAAAAAGAAATTAACTCAAAATTATGAAACAACTTTAATTTCGGAAGTCGGTGTCGGGTCTGTATTTTATAGTTTTAGGTTTTTGCCACCGACTTCCGAAATTAAAGTTATTTCATAATTTTGAGTTAATTTCTTTTTGAAGTCGGTTTAATTTTTTTTAATTACTTTTTATTTCGTAATTTTTAGTTTTTGCACTAGAATTTGACCAAGGTTTTGAGATGTTTTCTCTTTGATACTACACCCGTAGCTCATATCAGTAAGCCAGGCCGTCACACTTACACGTATTAGTCCATATCTTGAAAATTACTGAATCGATTTTGATGAAACTTGCACTGTTCCCTAAGTTGAAGTAAATGTAAGTCAATTAAAAAAGAATGGTCACGATCCGATTAATAGTTACGGAGATAAGAGTGGACAAACATACATACATACGTCTATGAAATTTTGTATATTTGTTTGGAAGCCCTAATAGATTGTCATGTGTGAATATAATGCAATTCCAATAATATTCCATACATACGTGTCGAATTGATAACCTCCTTTTTTTTGAAGTCGGTAAAAATTAACCGACTTCAAAAAGAAAAGAACTCAAAATTATGAAATAACTTTAATTTCGGAAGTCGGTGTCTTGGGATCTGTATTTTAGTTTTTAGCCAATGACTTCTGAAATTAAAGTTAGGTATTTCATAATTTTGAGTTCTTTCTTTTTTTTTGAAGTAGGTTTAATTTTTTTAAATTACTTTTTTATTTCGTATTTTTTAGTTTTAGGTAAAAACTGGAAGAAGTATTTGTTTGTAATAAGTAGGTAATAGTTTTGTTGTAAATATCGCACTAGAATTTGACCAAGGTTTTGAGATGTTTTCCCTTTGACACTACACTCGTAGCTCGTATCAATAAGCCAGGCCGTCACACTTACACGTATTAGTCCATATCTTAAAAATTACTGAATCGATTTTGATGAAACTTGCACTGTTCCCTAAGTTAAAGTAAATGTAAGCCAATAAAAAAAATGGTCACGGTCCGATTAATAGTTGCGGAGGAATGCGAGGACAAACATACATACGTGTATAAAATTTTGTATATCTGTTTGGAAGCCTTAATAGATTGTCATATGTGAATATAATGCAATTCCAATGTTACATACGTACAGGACGTGTCGAATTGATAACCTCCTCTTTTTTGAAGTCGGTAAAAAAAAGATATATTTTGGACCAAACACTTGTACAGTCACGAGCACTAATATGTCAACACTTGGCAACATTCAATTGCGATTTTTTCGTGAAATAACGAATGCAAAGTTGAAATACGACACTTTACACAAACCTATGAGTTCGAAAATACTTTGTTCGTAATAACATAAAATTTCATTCAAAACTAAAGGAGAAAATCGTCTTTGAATAAAGCCAAGTGTATACATACTTATGCTCGTGACTGTACACATATCATAAACCTGCTAACTGAACTGAAATGATGATGAATTACTGCTCTCAATCTCCTTCTTCTATATTTCTATGGACGGAGAAAACATTAGCACAGAGCAATTTACAATTACAGGACAAGTAATTACTTCAGTACCAACCAAATCAATACCTCTACGTTTTCTGTCTAACAATAATTCTCTCAAGCAGTATTTCAAACAAAATGTATGGAAATCATAGGTGTTCCGCAGGGCACAATACTCGGTCCAGTAAAGAAAATTTACTACTAGTATATAGGGTACCAGCATCATACACGCCACTGTAATAAACAAGTCAACTACAACAAAAGCGTAAAATATCACAGCACATCACGCGATGTGAGCAGAGCCTTAACGCTGAGTAATAAATCTGTTGTACCCGCATATCGACTATCTATAGCTTGTCCCAATAGTTCACCTAACAACAAAATTATTCCTATTAATTGTATTGATTTGTGGTCTCTTGGTAACTGAGAAAGCTGATTTATATCTTTAGAAATTCGGGTAAGATTTAAGAGTGGCTTAATCTACTGATTATTAGACTCTTTTGTGTTTTGGTCCTGTGAGACGTATTGTGTTGGTATTATCTTTGCATAGTAAGCTAATGTTAGTTACTTGTAATGTCGTACAGTCACGATATCTTACTTATGGTGATCCTTCAATTGTAGTTCTATAATCCTTATGTTATCCTTTGCAGACTATCTCAAACGCTGGAGAGTTAATCTGTTGGTCAATGGCCAATGAAAAGGTATTTTGTGCAACCAATATTAGAAGCTCAGCCATATATTATCTCATTGTTCTTATGCTAATATTACGTCTGTGCGCTTACTATAAACAGTTATTTAGCTTAGCCCTTGTTCAGACTTTAAAAGCCTTCAAAAGTGTCAACATTTTATATCATCATCATCAGCCTATAGCAGTCCACTGCTGGACATAGGCCTCCCCTAATGCATAATTATCGCCTTGTCATCAACATTTTATATGTGTTCTTATAATTATTATTTTGGCAACATTGTGTTAGCTGTCAATGTCATAATGACGTTATGACTAGTATATCTATGGTGATTTTTCCCGCTAATACCCGAATAAAAACCTTGTTAACTTGGTCCTCGTAAAATAAAAATTACAATACTGCAATTTCTGGGCTTTATATACACCAGTCTAACCCCAAAGATATAACAGACCTTTCTCAGTTGTACATAAAAAACTTTTTATTAGCTGGCGTTTGGCATAATTATATCTCATTCTCATCGAAGTATCTAATAACGCCGATAAAATGATGCTCGTTTGCCTAAAAGTAGTAGACTAGACCAGCACCTTAATTGCGTAACACACTATTACTCTCAATTTGAATCATTTTCAAGCATAATCTGATCCATTGCTCTATATGTTCAAAAAATGTGTCTGCTCAACAACGCAAATAACGCAATGAATGTTGTTGAACTGTCAAAATGAAACCCATTGCTACTGATAGAGTGTTACGCAATTACCCTGCTGGTTGATATTTACTTAAGCTCAATACAATAGTAATTATTTTGCAAAATAGGTATTAGGTATTTGGGTCACAACACGTGAAGACGTTATCAGCTGTTATCATAGTACAGCCACTAGAAACACTATCAGTCTGGCGCCTCAGCTCTTCATGACAAGTTGTCAGCACAACTTGTAAGTTGTACATGATATGTTTACAAAGTATTTAATGGAAAAACAGCTCTTTGAGTTCGTTCGATACAGCGACTAGAGATCTTTGCTGTCAAATGTGACAATACTTCTATAATATAATAATTAATCATAATAAGGCGTTGGATCAAGACCCTGGATTCTTCTTTTTAGCGTGTCGACAGCAATCTAAATGAACTCGGAGCAGAATTCCGCTACTTTTTTGGCGCCTTCACCAGAGTCCATCAGTTCGTTAAGAGCCTGATTTAGAAGGCAGTACTCCTCGATACGGCACACATTGTGAGGAGGTTCCTGTCTCTGGAGCCCTAACCACCGGTAGTTTGGGCTCTGCTCCCGACACTGGCGGACCACTATTTTTTATATTTTCAATAATGTAATTTATATGTGCATTGAGTAAAGGAATAATAAAAAAAAAAAAAAACTTTAATTTCAGTCAATAGGATTAGTTACAATTTTACTTTAAATTTAAGAGAAAATAAATTGAACGGTATCGTTGAAATTATATTGTATGTATGTATTATAAATGTCTTCGCTTTCGGGTTGCAGGAATCCTTAGACGGCCGTATCATCTTTCCATCTGTTGCTGGTTGTTGATTGCAGAGTATTGCTTTTATTCAACCAATTACACTCTGAATCAGTAACAACATCACCCAGAGTAGGTAACTCACGTAAACCAATTTCAAATTATAGATACAAGTAAAATATCTCACAGCCTTTTCGTTTCTTTTTACAGTGTTTTGTATCCAAGTCTATTAAGACACCCATTCCGTAACCCAAAACGACCATTAACCTAACTAATTATATGAATAATTTTAATTTGACAACGTTATTAGGTTTTTTCTTTATTTCTCAACCCGTGTCTGCGGCCCAGAGTGGGGGAGACCGGAGCAATCTGTTTTTCTAGTGCTGCCCTCTAGCCAGACCACCTGCTGAGATTTTAATTGGAAATTGGCCCTCTCTATTTGTAATGCTCACAGCCTCATAGCACCACGGTGGGTGGTCACCCTCTGTTTCTTATTTCCCCTTTAATATGTGAGCACTGAGGACCGATTCTGTGTTCGCGTACCGTCATGTGTTATAATCGTTCCTCATTTGTTTGTGGGATACGCCGGAATAATTATGGTTTTCCTCGGTACCGCATCCGTGAATATTTAAAGGGATAAAAGTAAAGGTATGATAAATTTTACGTTGGATGCAGGTAATGTGTTTAATGCTGTGTTATTATGCTTTATTACTGCGAAAAATGCTGTGACTTTTTTATAATAAAGTGGCTCCTTCGTAAATAATGAAACCTTTTTGAAGGAAATTACTTTTTTAGTCGCTATAAAGACGCCGACGACGCTGTAAAACCTGTATATTCTCACTTTATTAAAAGAACAAGTTAATATTAAAATAATTTCCATATTATTTTGAGTCTTATTTATGAAATCCCTTACTGTAATGAAAAATCTCGGTTTGAAAATAATCTTTATCAGATCTATGTTTTGCCCTCGGGCCATGTAGTTTCATTCCTTTTTTAGTTGTCTACTGACTAACGTGATTACTGCTCATGCCCTCAGGGTTATAGGCATGGATATTCTCTTTACACAAATTGCAATTGCTCTTGCAATTTAATAAATGGTTCGTTTACAACCCTTCGTTTGAAGTAATAAATATTGGTGTTGCCGGTTTTCAGTAAGGTGTTCGAAAAGATAATGCTTAATCAGATGCTCAATCATTTTAACATGAATAAAATCCTTCACGATCAGCAATTTGGTTTCACCAAAGGACGTTGTACGACTGACGCTGGTGTAACCTTATTAAAACACATTTTTAACGCGTGGGAAGAGGCCCAAGACGCCATTGGAATCTTTTGTGACCTCTCTAAGGCATTTGATTGCGTCGATCACGAAACCTTGCTTTTGAAACTTGAGCATTACGGACTTGGAAAACTTGCGCTTAGTTTAGTTAGTTCTTATTTAAATGACAGACAACAGCAAGTCCAAATAAATGGTGTCAATTCATATGGTTTAAAAGTAAAAATGGGTGTGCCACAAGGCTCGATATTGGGTCCTTTCCTCTTTTTAGTGTATGTTAATGATCTACTCCATTTATTAAAAAATCAACCACAAATGGTGTTATTTGCTGATGACACTTCCTTAATTTTTAAGGTAAATAGACGTGCTACAAATTTTGACGACGTAAATAACGCCCTACTGCAGGTCCAAAATTGGTTCACTGCTAATAATTTAGTATTAAATGGAAAAAAAACTAAGTGCATAAGATTTTCTTTACCAAATGTCAAGGGTAGTGATTGTGAGATAATATTGAATCAAGAGAAACTAGAATTCGTCGATAAAACTGTTTTCTTAGGGATCACGCTCGACTCAAGGCTACAATGGGGTCCTCATTTAACATCTCTTGCAGGACGGCTAAGTTCAGCAGCTTATGCTGTCAGAAAAATCCGTCAATTTACTGATGTGGATACCGCGAGACTAGTCTATTTTAGTTACTTTCATAGTGTCATGTCTTACGGTATTTTACTTTGGGGACGGGCTGCAGACATCGATTCTATTTTTATTCTGCAGAAAAGAGCCATCAGAGCCATATATAACCTCCGCAGGCGCGATTCTCTGAGGGAACTGTTTAAGGAAATTAACATCATGACGGTACCTTGTCAATATATCTACGAAAACATCATGTATGTAAGAAAAAACTTACATCTTTTTAGTAAAAGAGGTGAAAGACATAATTATAGTACTAGAAATAGGGACCTATTAGTTCAACCAGGTTTCAGACTGGCTAAAGTAGACTCATCTTTTATGGGGTACTGTTTAAAATGTTATAATAAAATACCTCCCCACATTCTTCAACTGAATGAGACAAAATTCAAGTCTTGTATAAAACGCACACTATGCAGTCAGGCATATTATAAGTTAGGGGATTACATAGCTGATAAAAATGCCTGGCTCAATGCTGGTCCTGCTCCACAACCACAACTAATTGATTAACACCTGAAAATACTGTTGGAGCTGCTGAAGATTGTAAGACTATCTTTGCATTGTATAAACTCAATTTCATTTGTATTGTATAATTGCATAGCACAGATGTGAGTTCTATGTAAGTACTATACCTTATTTTACCATTTACCGGGTAATATGTCTTTCATTGACTCGAATGTGCCCTGGCGGCTGATAGTATGTCATGCTCACACAAATGTCTCGCTGACGGTGGCGTGTATGTTGGATCATTTAGCTCCCTTCAAAATGGTTGAGCTGAATGGTGCTGATCTATGCGTCATGTTCGTGAACGGGCGCCGTCAGTTGGGGCTGGTCATCACTTAGCTGCCTCGGCTTATTTTTAATTATTTTATTTTTATTTTTGGATTGTTGTTTTAGTACTATTTGTTGTACTCTGGACGCTTTTAACGCATCTTCGTCTTGTTTTTTTTTACATCGTTCTCACATTATTTAATTATAAATTCAAAAGTAATGATGTAACTAATATTTTTGTAAAATATAATTTAAAAAGAGTGTCCATGGAGTTTCTTGTCCGTTCTTCTCCATAGGTACCTACGCTTTGGAATGGGCAACTAGCTTCACATTTTTCTGACTGACCTACTTCTTGACAATTCAAAAGTGCCTGTAAAATGGTTTAATTGAAATAAATGCTTTGAGTTTGAGTTTGAGTTTGGTTATGAGGGCAAAAATATCCCGGGAGAATACGGGTAAAGTGTGAGATTTTAGTTGTTTTGAAGTGCGACTTTGCCTACGCTTCTAGATCGGATATACATTAAAACCGAGTAAGTACATCCCGAGGACAGCCGAACACATCCGAAGCAGGTATTTTTTTAACAAAACACGCGAGGTGTCGCTTATGGTAACAGTGGCGTGACTTCAATGTTTTTTCCAACTCAAAAAAACCCAACGCGCCTAAAAAAGTTTTCACTTCAAAAATATTTCAGCATCCATATTGCAAGCTACTTTCATGATGTCATCTGCCTAGCCTTTTCCCAACTATGTTGAGGTCGGCATCCAGTCTAACCGGATACAGCTGAATACCAGTATTTTACATGGAGCGACTGCCTATCCGACCTCCACAACCCAGTTACTGGGTAATACGATACCCCTTGGTAAGACTGGTTGTCAGACTTTCGGGCTCTCACCACCTCACGACCTCGACTTCATTCTTGGACTTTTATGACGTCAATTTTCTAATAAAACTTGAAAACTGTAGCTGTCATGTCATGTCACAGTTCAATACGATCACACCGAACCTTTATTATCTAACACAGTATTTCAATTAATCAATTCCTAATTTAATTGGCCATTAACAGACACCTCTACTCACCTCACCTCTGTAGCAGTGGTGGCCAAGTGGTAACGGCCGCGACTTACGAATTGTAGGTCGTAGGTTCGAACCCAGACAGGCGCTTTACTTTGTGTAAATTATTTCATCACCACTGCTCTCAAAACGGTGAAGGAAAACATCGTGAGGAAACCGGCATATCCTAGAACCAAAAATTCGAAGACATGTGACATCTGCCAACCCGCACTGGGCCCGCGTGGTGGATTACGGCCCACACCCGCTCACAAAGAGGAGGCCTGTGTCCCAGCAGTGGGAACACTATAGGCTGATTATGTAGACACCTCTACGATATATCTTGCATTATGTCCATTGCAGCATTTGTTTCAAATAGACATATCGAAATTCCAACTAATACGTCAATGATCAGCAAACTTGTGTTTCCGAAGGGCCTCTGAGTCGAGTGTTATGTTAACCTTTCAAACATTATGTCATTATCATTTTTGAAGTCTCTTTAAATAGTCATTTCAATTTTAATGTCGATTTAAGTCAAAGATGATGTCATAATAGGCGTGGCATTTAGACAGTGTGTAATAATTTTAAGTTACAAACATAACATAACAGAGAACAGAGATAGCACTGGTGGTACAGTGCAGAGCTGTAGTCGTCGGCTTACGAGTTGTATATCGTGAGTTCGAATCCAGGCAGGAACTTTACTTTGTCTATTTGATTTCAACACGACAGCTCTCAAAACGGTGTAGGAAAACCTCGTGAGGAAATCTGCATGTCTTAGAACCAAAAATTCGAAGACATATGACATCTACCAACCCGCATTGGCCCGCGTGGTGGATAATGGATTAAGTATGACCCACTCCCTCTTTTAGAGACTTTGGCCTTTGGCCTTTGTCCCAGCAGTGGGAACATTATGGGCTGAAAAATCCAAGCTCCTTCTGAAAAAAGTACTCCTGGAATCCTTCCTAGCAAAGCGTTTTTCAGCAGACGAACTTGTAACCATTAGGCCAACGTCACAGTCAGCTATGGACCATAGACGAATTATTTTTGAAGTGAAAACTTCTTTAGAACGAAATTGATCCGTCACAGTCGGCTCGGAGATGTTGAATCAGCACCCTAATCGCGTCACACTATCAATCAGATTCTGAATCATTTTGAAGTCAATTGCTAAACCATTGCTTCATAAGTTCGAAAAATTTGTCTGCTCAACACGTAAATAACGCAATGAATGTTGTTGAACTGTCAAAATGAAACCGATTCCGATTGATATTGTGTTACGCAATTGCACCGCGGGTACAAACTCTGCTCCAATCGGTAGGTGACGCTTTTATTTTGGAAGAGTGATTTTATTATTTCTAACGTCATTCATCATCTGCCTAGCCTATTTTCAACTATGTTGGGGTCGGCTTCCAGTCTAACCGGATGCAGCTGAATACCAGTATTTTACATGCAACGACTGCCTATCTGACCTCTCTGACCTCCACAACCCAGTTACAGGGTAATACGATACCCCTTGGTAAGACTGGTTGTTAGACTTTCGGGCTATTGACGACCAGTAACAATATTGTCATAGATTCACGAATGACAGCCGGGACCAACGGCTTAACGTGCTTTCCGAGGCACGGAGGGGTCTTGGTATGTGAAGATGGTCACCCATCCAACCTGATCGATCGACCCGTGCGGCTATTATTACTTAGCCACAAGCCCCCTCTTTATTTCTAAAGTAACCCTGAAATTAATAAAAAAAAAGATTTTACATGTCGTTTCAGTTTTTATTTCTTACTCTCTTGTTTTCTATCATTGGGGTTTAAAAAAATAATACATTATCAATAACGTCACACCAGTAACTTAAGTAAAAATTTGCGTAGGTTCAACAAAAATAAACTTTGTACAAAAATCCTTGCCAATAAGATACCAACAAGTATTCGACCTCTTCCGACCGTCAGTCATAAAGTACTTAGGTACAAAGGAACCGCTTCGATTTCCATGCACGTAACCACAGCACATCAAGGGTTAAAGACCTACACTGAATAGGTTTGTAATGACAGGTTGGCGGGCACCCGACAAACCCCCCATGGCAACTTGTTTACGTCACACTGACGATTCTTTAGAAGATCTTGTAAGATAATAAAGAAAAAAAAAGCGAGTCGGACTCGCGCACTGAGGGTTCCGTACATCATAATTTTTAAATTTTCATCGCCGAGGCCTTTATTAAAAAAAAAGTAAAACAAAAAACATTAACCAACAACAACAACATCTGCCTAGTCTTTTCGCAACTATGTTGGGGTCGGCTTCCAATCTAACCGGATGCAGCTGAATACCAGTATTTTACATGGAGCGACTGCCTATCTGACCTCCACAACCCAGTTACTGGGTACCTAATACGATACCCATTGGTAAGACTGGTTGTCAGACTTTTGGGCTTCTGACTACCCGTAACGACTGTCAAAGACAATGACAGCCGGGACCAACGGCTTAACGTGCTTTCCAAGCCACGGAAGGGTCACGGTATGTAAAGATGGTCACCATCCACAGACCAACCGCGGCAAGCCGATCGATCTACCTGTGCGGCTTTTATTATTTAGCCACGGGCCCCTCACACATCTTAAAAACATCATTACAAAAATTAAATAAATTCACACAAGACAATGTTTCTGGGCCAGACTGTGCTTGCAGCCAAAACTATTCTCCTCCATGAAGGAAGAACACTGGAAGCTTGGGACCCAGCATCAAAATTAGCAAAGAACTATTCACTATTAATATGAGAGATGCTTTAGCTTATTGATAATGATATCGTTAACAAACAAGTCCAGTTACGAGTATATACCTTCGAGCGACAGGAAAAGCGAATGTGTGAACTCAATCAAGGCTCGACCATTCAAAGTTATCTCTGACTTAGCTTACTTACTATAGCTAAGTACATACCGTTCAAAATTATAAGTAAATGACGTAACTCTAGTGATATATTGAAAAAAATGTGGTTTTTCTATTTCGTGTAACTTGTTAAATATGTGTAATAGGGATTTAACATTTTGGTATATTATGTTTTTTGACTCTTTGATCTAGTATCATGTAAAAGGAATACAAGATTCAATTAATTTTTCTCGATACAAAAAAATTGCAAAGTTATAACTATTTTTTTACTTTTTTCGACATCACGACGTAACGCTTAAGTGTTATTTGATGGAATTTACTTTAAAACATAGAGAATTATCTTATCAAAGTTTACTCAAAGTAGTTTTAAATTTAATTAATTTATTATGTTAAAAAAGGAGTAAATTCGTTTTGGCACATACGTCGTTTTATTCCGAGCGCACGCACATTATACCCATAGCCATCACTCTTCTTTTGCGTTTGAAAAGTAATTGCATCACTTTCGCTCGCTTAGCAGGTTTTCGTGAATTTTAGATTTTCGAGGTAGCCTCGTTAAACGCTAAAATGGATAATGATTAGCCATTCTACTGTGTTCAGTGAGCTGCGACGGATGACTACATTCAAATAAAAAATAATAGACAGGTTCAGGAGGTAGCGAAATTACCATAGCAACAACAGATTAACAAGCATCCAGTGCGTCTATTCTGTCATAATCTCACCGTGAAAATTTACGTTAAGTGAGCTTGAAGGGTGCTTGAAGTGAGCTATCAATAGTATCAATTCCTAGCGTCAGTAGTATGACAGCACACTTCAAAGTCAAAGTCAAATCATTTATTTCAGATAGGCACTTCTAAAGCACTTTTAACCGGTTGAATCCCGGAATTACAGAAACAATTAAAAACCCATTGTGTCTCGCGTGTATATACGTTCCGGCATACTAAGGGTTAAACAAACTCAAACTTTAGAAAAACTTGAATTGATTCTAAGTAGTCGCCCCTTCCAAAAGGTAGTTTCGTATGGAGAGGAATGGGCAAGAAACTCCCCAGTAGAATGCTTCAAGCCACCTAAGTTTTCACGTTGAGATTTTTATAGAATATATCGATAAGTATATTTTAGATGTACACACAGCTCCATAAAGTAGTTACCCCACCAAAAGACATGTGCGTTCAAATCCGTGATAGGCCCAAGTTGGTTTTTGTATTTTGCAAAAACATTTTATTTTAAATAATGTATTGTTTTAGTGAATAAATAAGTTTAAGTAAGTATTTTTTTTTTCATTCTGTTTTTATTATTGTTTTTTTCAATAAAACAATACTTTTGCGACGACAAGCAACAATAATAGGGTTAACATTTACGACAACTTATTCATCGTCTAAATAGACTGGAGGTTTCAAGACCGCTTACCGTGCATAAGATAGGAAGTTCAAATCCTATATAGGCACGAAATTTGCTTTTTGTTCATTATATTATTTTGATATATTTTCTATTTTGTTTTAAGTAGTAATTATTTATAAAGAATGAAAAAATCAAGAAAAATAAAATACTTTATTAATCATTTAATAATATTTATTATTGCTATTATTTAACAAAACTATGATCTTATTTTACAACAAACAGAACAACTATTTTAGTTCTCATAAAATCAGAAATCATTTAAAAAAATAATTGATAAATAGTTGTCGTTTACTCTTCGCCGTTTTAAGTGAACGTATACAAAGTTCTAACTTGAAGGTATGGATTAATTTTATAAAGACAACGTAAGTAAGTAAAATTAATGGATACCCTCAAATTATAACATCTTTCGATTAGACAGGGACCTAAAGATATAATGACTCAGCCGATAGTAGATAACAATTTCATCGCAATTCATATGGGCTCGCTGGCTAGTTCGTCAAACTGCCGGTATGAGTATGACGACGTTCGGTAATGCGATGGTTCGAATCCGAGTCTACACAATGGACTCTTTTTGAAGTATTCTTTAGATTATTCGTAAGGAATTCAATGTTGTAGCAGTGTAACATTTTAAAACTTGAGGGGTTAGGACATAGTGACGCTTTCTGTACATACTATGAGAAGGTGTTAAGCTAGTATGCAGAACGGTGACTGGTAGGTAAAGACGCCAGCACATCAAGCTACTACAATCTGTCAAATTTCTTCAATAGATTTTCAACTTCATCCCTAAATCATAAGGTTCAAAGTTGATTGGGAAAATTTGACAGTTTCGGGTAGGTAGCTTGATGTGCTGGCGTCTGTACATGTAATTAGTGACAACTGACAGCAGCAATTGAGTAACACATTATCAATCGGAATCGGTTTCATTTTGACAGTTCAACAACATTCATTGCCCTATCTACGTGTTGAGCGGACAAATTCGAATAGTTATATGAAGCAATGGATTAGCAATTTGCTTCAAAATTATTAGTTCTGATTGATAGTGTGTTACGAAAATAGGGTGCGGATTCAGGACAGGAGAGAGAAACGTTAAAAAATTGCTGATTTTCAAGAAATGTAATTTGTTGGAAAGATAACAATTAAAGCTTTTTGAGCATATAAACTAGGTAGTTACTTAATAAGTATGTACAAGCAAATGGAAAAAATACTGGAAAATAAAGCTATCCACAAAACATTAGGAAGTTAAATCACGTTGAACGTTCGTATGTTGCATAAATATTCATAAGAGCGCCGAGTCATCGTCTATCAGGAGTTGACTGATAAGGCGAGTACTATCTACTGATACGAGCATGTACTCGTGTAGTACTACCACAGTAAAGAGATATGAACAGTATGGAAATTACGTACTAACGTTCGAAACGGCACACTCACACAGACGCGCGCATTTACGGTAACCCTTAGCGATAGTCGCGGTGCTCTCAGTCACAGGTGCCGCTTCAATAATTCCTTGCTCACCTGTTGCAATACCAAGATCCAGAACTGAATAGATATTTTTCTCTTTAAGTGTTGTATGAATCAGAAGGGAAATAAAACCAATCATGAAACTTGTAGGTATTATAAATAAAACAATTCAACTCTAAAAAAGGAGCAAGACAACTATTTTACAGATAACAAAAAACCATCAGCTGTTAACAGTAGTTTAAATCTTGGTTAATCTGTAGTTAAACTCTAGTATAATTGCGGTGCCTAATGAGTGTTTCCTGCATAAAACTGAGACACCTGCTGTACGCTAATGGATACCTGGGTAGCTTGTTAACGAAGACAGGGACTTGGTACACGTTTAAATAGTAGCTACTTACTTCAGCTGTGTTTTGCCAAGATTGTGTGTTATTGGGAGGGGTAGGTACAATAACTTATTTTTGAACAAGAGCAACAGTTCCCTTCCGCTCCACCCAGAGCGGGAGGGGTCATTTGATGATTTCCCATGCGCAAAAAAAAAAACCGGCCAAGTGCGTGTCGGGCCACGCACAGTGTAGGGTTCCGTAGTAGCCCGTTATCACAATATAGTACGATTCTGTTGTTCTATAATCTGAATATAACTAATGGTAAAGATAATAGAAGTAAATGGTTATAATAACAAAAACCGACTTTAAACTTGAATTATCATTGCTAAGACGTGCGGAGATGTCGATCAGAAGTGTGATGGTCTTAAACGTTTAACAAGTTCGTTTGTGACTTCTATCTCAGCTCTTCTTCGTCAGCGCCATCTAGCGGCAGTATTGTGAAAGTTATGATAATTTATTGAGGTTTTTTTAGTTTTTTTTTCATATTTTGTTTTTCAATACAAGTCTTTGCCCGTTATAAACAAGTAACTGCTTCATCTTAGTCACTTTAAAGGATTAATGCTCAGGATTTTGTATTTGGAACAAAATTATCGAACACCCAAGTTCAATGACTATTACTGCTAAACTAATAAAGTTATCTTAATTCCTATAGTTTTCTTAAAATGCACTAACATCGTAAATTTTTCCAGATTTTTCAAGCTAGCAGTTTAGCTTTTAGAGAGGGGGGGACGCCCTACTGGAACAAAAATTTGCACTTTAAAGTTTAATATTTCGTAAATGGAGCATTAAATCTAAAAATAATTTTAGCAACCACCAAGTCATTTTAGAACACCTATTCAACGATTTTCCAAAATTTTATTCTTCCACTTTCTCGGCGTAATTGATATACACACTCCTACAAAATTACAGCTTTCTAGCACTAACGGTCTCTTAGCAAAACCTCGGACAGACGGACGGACATGACGAAACTATAAGGGTTCCTTGTAGGTACCTACTACGGAACCCTAAAAAAGAGCAACAGTTTGCACTGCTTACATTTTCCCCTGTCTTCTACATTTTTAACCGACGAAAAAACGGAGGAGGTTCTCAAGTGATAATCTGGCTTGAATAATGTTACTACCTCAATTACTCATATTCTGTTCTACAATCTATTGGTAGGTTTCTTTTTTTACAAAATAACTAACCTCTCCTGATACAGAGCCTTCATTGGCATGCCCTGAGGGATGGTGCAAATTATATTTTGTTCTATCTTGTACGAAGATAGACCCTTTTGGTTCCTTGGGACTCGTACGTATTACTATAGACAATTTCATCTACAATCTTCTTGCATGAGCTCACGAGCTAAGTTTATTTACTTCACGAATCACGATGTTTTGCGTAACCTCAATATTTATGAATCCTTGCCTGAAAATAAACATCATAGAGTGTTTCTAAAATATTCATAGCTTTTAGATCGAAAACCTTCTTCATACCTATAATATTTATTGTTTACTCGTGTTACTAGTAAAATGGTCAGGAATACAAGAAGCCTTTTTTTTTTTTGTTGCGGAGAAATGACATTACGCATCTCCGCTCGTCGGGGGACGAGACGGAGTATGTGGGACTGCCTGCCAGAGTGGCAGTACCTATACCCACTAAAACTCAGCGGTGTTCCCTCATCGCCTTGATGGGGGGTCATGGGAATTCGGCTCAGCCTTTGCGTCCACAACCCCCCCGGCGCATGCCCGCCTAGTTGGCGGGCCCCGCATGTCCCCCCGCCTGGGGGGCTACGGGAATGGCCATCCTAACCTATACCTCAACATAGTTGGGAAAAAGTTTCGCTGATGATGACTGGTAAAGGATTAAACATACAGTCCTGTGAACCGAAGGCGTTATTGAGATTTGAGGCCCAAACCTGAAGTCTACGTTGATCTTGGTAATTGGACAGCACAACGTAAGCCTAAAAGCCAGCGCAGATGAGGGACAGTCTTCGGAGTACTTTTTTTGACTGTCAGAATAGATCGCGTAGAACTACATCGCATAAAGCACACGAGTATGCGGTACTTTTAATTGTGTGCATTGTGCAATGCAGCTACAAGAGATCTATGTATTTTGAGGGCCAAAAAGTACGCCGACGACTGATTCTCGTCTGCGCAGGTCTTGAAGGAGGGCTTCAACAGAATCAGATATTTCGCTGATTGAGATGTCGCCTTTTACGGCCTCCTAGATGAATTGACAACCTCTTGTCTCCAATGGCAAGAATACGCAAAAAATTTCCATGTACATAATTGTGTACACAATAAACACACAAATACACTGTGTAACATAACATGTTTTTACCAATGTTCCCACTGCTGGGACACAGGCCTCCTCTCGGTGAGAGGGAGTGGGCCGTAATCCACCACGCGGGCCCAGTGCGGATTGGCAGATGTCACATGTCTTTGAATTTTTGGTTCTAAGACATGCCTGTTTCCTCACGATGTTTTCCTTCACCGTTTTGAGAGCAGTGGTGATGAAATAATTTACACAAAGTAAAGCGCCTGTCTGGGTTCGAACCTACGACCTACAACTCGTAAGTATAACATAGTTATATATCATGTTTCTATAGAGAAGTTAGCAATGTTATATAATGTGGACTTATTATCACACTAATATTATAAAGGCGAAAGTTTGTGAGTGTGGGTGGGGGTGTGTTAATATGTTTGTTACTTCTTCACGCTCAAACGGCTGGATCAATTTTGATAAAATTTGGTATGGAGGTAGCTGACACCCTGGATTAACATATAGGCTACGTTTTATCCCGATATTCCCACGGGATCGAAACTTATGCGGGTGGAACCGCGGGGCGCAGCTAGTATAACATAAGTTTATGGTTTACTAGCTGCGCCCCGCGGTTTCACGCACCTTAAGTTAACTACGGGACGTTTATCACAAGTTAGCATTTACACGATAATTCGCAAAACACCTCAAGTTCGACCACCTCTGTCAATGTTTTTCTAATAATGAGTAGGTACGGTCAACAGCAGAGATAAGTATAGGTACATACAGAGAAGTAGAGATGGATCGAAGAAACTATGAAGGTTGTATGAAGGGTTTGTGTGAAAGATGACATGAAAACTGAGATGACGGCTGATAAATATGTATGGAAGAAAATAAATGCAGTGCTCACTCCATATTTTAAACGGGGTGAAGGAGGAAGATGTTCATGCAGATAACTTGCAACTATTTTTACCGACTTCAAAAAAAAGAGGTTATCAATTCGACACGTATGTATGTAATATTATTGGAATTGCATTATATTCACATGTGACAATCTATAAGGGCTTCCAAACAAATATACAAAATTTTATAGACATATGTATGTATGTATGTTTGTCCACGCATTTCTCCGCAACTATTAATCGGATCGTGACCATTTTTTTTATTAGCTTACATTTACTTCAACTTAGGGAACAGCGCAAGTTTCATCAAAATCGATTCAGTAATTTTCAAGATATGGACTAATACGTGTAAGTGTAACGGCCTGGCTTATTGATACGAGCTACGGGTGTAGTGTCAAAGGGAAAACATCTCAGAACCTTGGTCAAATTCTACTGCAATATTTACGACAAAACTATTAACTACTTATTACAAAAAAATATTCCAGTTTTTACTTAAAACTAAAAATTACGAAATAAAAAAGTAATTAAAAAAAAAATTAAACCGACTTCAAAAAGAAATGACCTCAAAATTATGAAATAACTTTAATTTCGGAAGTCGGTGGCAAAAAACTAAAATTCAGATCCCAAAGACACCGACTTCCGAAATTAAAGTTATTTCATAATGTTGATTTCATTTCTTTTTGAAGTTGGTTTAATTTTTTTTTACCGTATGTGGTGCGTGTGATGAGCTGTCTAGTCTTAAGAAAAGGTTTGAAATTAGATGAAACCTAACTTTTTTGTTCACTGTACTCATAACAAGAGTACCTACAGAGCTAGAACGAGACAAAACCTTGGAATTGTAAGTAGTTAAAGCAAATGTTTAAACTCACTGAAGTACGAAAATACAGCATTAGTATGCTGAAGAAGATTTTTTATTTAAACTTTAGCCTAACAAAATAAGGTTCAAATTCCTATACCAGAAGACTGGTTTAAAATATAGTTCGACACTGAAGTAATACTCGTGCGTTTAAAGGAACAGGGTTACATAAAGGGATCAATGTACTGTAAAAAGGTGTTTTTCATATTCTAATTAATGTATTTTTATTGTAATGAGATTTCGTCACACAGTTTGAGGCAACTGGCGTGGATTTGGAATAACATAAATTAACATTCATGAGGTGTTAAAATGATGCCGCTTTGACGGTCTAACGTTAAAACTTAACTTAACTTATGGAAATACTTGCTAACTGCTTGATATAGTAAGCGGTTCTAATGTGTGAAGACTAGTGTCATTTGGAACCACATTACTAATAATGGTGATCTAATACTTAGATTTTTTAAACTGGTAGACAAAATAGTCCCAATGTGGGTTAACAACAAAACTAATTGGGCACACTATCAGTCTCAATCTGAATCATTTTGAAGGATATTGCTAATCCATTGCTTCACATGTTCGAAAAATGTGTCTGCTCAACAACGTAAATAACGCAATGAATGTTGTTGAAATGAAATGAAATGAAATGATTGAAATGAAATGATGAAATGATTTTATTTTTTGTAAGTAGGTTTGTACAAACACTTTTACACGTCAGTCATGTTTTTTATAACTAGATGAAGTCGGCGTTTCCTATCTGACTACTCTGAGAAGAAAGGCCGAAACAAACTCAGAGGTCACAGTCTCTTTTAAAGTCCAGACATAATCTTGGTCAGGTTATATGAAGACCATGTAGATCGATGTCTGAGGTGGTCTTTTGAGGAAAGAACCACACAGATTGAGAGGACCTGTCCGGTCAGTGCACGCATTTGTCAAAAATCGTGCAGCTCAACTCAAGACTTAAGGAGCTCAACGATTCGACGAACAATACCAAAGAAAGGACATTTGGGTAGGCCACATAAATTACTCAAACTGCCAGACCATGATAAAAAAAAACAGAACAGAGAGAATAATAAAAAAAAAAATATATAAGTATGTAAAATGACCCACATCGTCTTCACATTCACAATGAAAAAATAATATAATACTTTACAAAGTAAGCAAATGTCATTGTTTAAAAAAAAAAATATTCATCAATGTCAATGTGTATATAAAAAAGAAAAAAATCATTCAAAATGCAGAAATTGGAAGCAGCTCAATCCCAAGCCTTTTTGTCCTCAATATAATCTTTAACGGTATAAAAGGCTTTCTGGCACAACTTACGTTTAATGAAAGATTTGAATTTATTAAGGCTTAGATCTTGAACGTGGCTTGGTAGTTTATTGTAAAAGCGTATACATTGGCATCTGAACGAGCCACCTATTTTCTTGAGCCTGGTTGTAGGTACAACATATTTGTGTTTGTTTCTAGTATTTATATTATGGATATCACTGTATTTTTTAAACAATTTTATATTTTTATGGGCATATAAAAGATTTTCATAAATGTACTGAGAAGGCACAGTCATTACATTAATCTCTTTAAATTTGTCTCTGAGAGAGTGTCTCGGACTTAATTTATAAATTGATCGAACAGCTCGCTTCTGCAAAACAAAGATAGTCTGAATATCGGCGGCATTTCCCCACAATAGAATACCGTACGACATTACACTATGAAAATAGCTAAAGTACACTAAACGGGCAGTCTCTATATCAGTTAAATTTCGAATTTTTCTAACAGCGTATGCTGCAGAACTTAGCTTTTTTGACAATTTATCTATATGTGGACCCCACTGAAGCTTAGCATCCAAAGTTATGCCCAAGAATACTGTGTTGTCTTCAGGATTCAATTCCTCGCCCTTTATCAACACATTAGTTTTCACCTGCCTTACGTGGGGTAGCGTAAACTTAATGCATTTGGTTTTCTTCTCGTTTAGAAGCAAATTATTAACATTGAACCAGTGGACTACTTTCGAGATCGCGCTATTTACATCGTCAGTAACCAACTGCTGACGTTTAAGTTTAAACAAAAGAGAAGTGTCATCTGCAAACAACACTATATCATGATGATCCTTTATGAGGTACGGCAAGTCATTAATATAAATGAGAAACAAGAAAGGACCAAGAATTGAGCCCTGTGGGACTCCCATTGTTACTATAGATCCGGGTGATCTTTTTCCATTAACGTCAACGCTCTGAACTGTCATAATGAAACCCATCGCTACTATAGTCCGCGTGGAACTAGTTGGCCGCGCCTTAGGTGGGGACGGGGTGAGGGCGGCGGGGTTGCCTATTGTTCGCAACGCACGTACTGAGTAATGACAAAGCGCCCCCACCCCTCCGCCCCACCGCTCACATACCTAAAGCGCGGCCAACTAGTTCCGCGCGGACTATAATGCCTCACTGGTAGGCTTGCGTTGGACCGCTATTTCCTCCTGGTATGCGATGATACGGGGGCCTAAAAAGGCCACTTTGGCAGAATCAAAAAAGGATAACATAATGGACAGTTAATCGTATCAAAACCCATTGGTGAAGCATTTTTCAGTTATTTTTTTTTGCTAAATACCAATCAATCCGATTCAAATCCAATCTCAATCTCATTGATATACCTACCTAGTGCAGCGAAAAAAAGAAAAACACGGACTGTCTTCGCCAATTATTCGAAATTTGTCGCCAAATATCAGAATTTGTCGGTCACTGGTTCAAAAGATATAAGGGTTTATAGGTGGCCGATCTGGAGAGTCTCCCCAGCAGGGCCACATTTATATCTCAAAAACTAGGGCACCTAGCGAAGATCTGTTTTCTCTCATATTTTGTCGCTAATTAGTCGGAATCAGTCGCCAAATATCAGAATTTGTCGGTCACTGGTTCAAAAGATATAAGGGTTTATAGGTGTAGGTATAGTCCAAAAGCTAGATCGAAGAGTTCACGAAAAAACTTAGACTAGCTCTTGGATTATACCTTACTAATTGAACTCATTATATCTCCTAAACTAAGACCCTATTAAATCTGTGACTTGGCGACTGATTCCGACTCGAGTTTCGAACGACCGAAGTTTCGCCTTTATAATATTAGTGTGATTGTATAATATAGGAACCTAACGATATCAGTGGTTCTTATCATATCACGCAAGTAGTAATGATCAACAGAGTGAGACAAATTGCTTAGAAACCTGTCATTTGTTTCCTCACTAACTTATCTTGGAATTCATCGTAGGTATTATTATTTCAGACACCAATCTACATGGTCTTCACACGATCTGACCAAGATTTTGTCTGGACTTTAAAAGAGACTGTGACTTCTGAGTTTGTTTCGGCCTTTCTTCTCAGAATAGTCAGTCAGGAACCTCATCTAGTTTAAAAAAAAATATGATTGACGTGTAAAAGTGTTTGTTATAAAATTATTTATTTATTAGAAGAGTTGGTAAACGGTACCTACGTGATTATGTTGTAAAGGTATAAAACATAATGGAAGCAGGAATCTGTGACTATTATCTTAAAAACGAAAGAAAAAAATGAATGTAAATAGAAAACGGGCATACCTACTAACGATTGCAAAACGGGCATAGGTACACCAGGGTAATTGCGGAACACACTATCAGTAGCAACGGGTTTAATTTTGACAGGTCAACTACATTCGTTGCGTTATTTACGTTGTTGGGCAGACAAATTTTTCGAACATATGAAGCAATGGATTAGCAATATCTTTCAAAATGATTCGTCGCCGAGGCCAGCCCAGAAAGAGATGGCGAGATGACCCTTCCATGTGCAGATGGTGACCATCGGGGTGGTTTTAGAGAGGTAAAAACACTCCCTGGGTTTATCCCCAAACACCGGGCGCCTTTTGAAGGTTCCCCCGAAAACAAAAAAAGAAGGTATTTAGATACTAACGATATAGTAAAGATATGAAGAGGGTGTGGCCTATGACCAGCAATACACGTCATAATATATAATGCCGCATTAAGAACAGGTAAATAAAATATATCGCAGAAAATATCTATGATTCAACTACTTATGTTAAATGATTTATAGACAACACCCAGGTTGCTCTAATCCGGCTGTCACGATAATTTATTATAATATTTGAATGAGCACAGTGACAATAACACTTATGCAACTTGAATCGTGTATAGCATTGCAATACCTATTGTAAAACTTATAATTGATTAAATAAAAAAAAAGACATATCCAAAGCCAGTACTCACGGTGACATATCAAGCTAAACATTTCCAGTATAACCTGACTACTCATTGTACGAAAAGCCTGTACAACGCAAGGTCAGCTACAACTGGAAGTTTATATAGCTTGTTATGTCGTCGTGTGTACTAGTACTACTAGTAGAATCAATCATGTACAGACGCCAGCACATCAAGCTACCCGAAACTATCAAATTTTCCCAATGAACTTTGAACCTTATGCTTTTTTTTTTTTTTTTTGTGGATGGGAAATCATCAAATGACCCCTCCCGCTCTGGGTGGAGCGGAAGGGAGTGTCAGACTCTTACTGACTAAAACCCACCCGTGTTCCTTCCTTAGCCCTTTATGTTCCGGGCCAGCGGTAACCCTTTCGGACAATCTCGCTGAGAACCTTAGGTATGCTTTAGAGATAAAATTGAAAATTTATTGAAGTAATTTGACAGATTGTAGTAGCTTGATGTGCTGGCGTCTGTACATAAGCTTAAGCATAATCAGCCTATAATGTTCCCACTGCTGGGACACAGGCCTCCTCTCGGTGAGAGGGAGTGGGCCGTAATCCGTAACCTCTGGGCACCCGCGGATGTTCTTACAAACCTGATTGGGCTGACTGGAACAACCACCGACGGCCGCCATGGCCCACCTGAACGACTGGGCCTGTGCACACCACGTTTTTTAAAGGCGCCGTTGACACGCGTTTGCAGCGATACAGACGCGATACGCACGCGAGTCAGACGCAGCCTGTAGACCTTCTGTAGAATAAAAACTTTTTAACAAAAAAAAAAACCGACTTCCAAAAAAACACTACAAATTGAAAAATAACTTTTATTTCGGAAGTCGGTGTCTTTGGATCTGTATTTTAGTTTTTTGCCACCGACTTCCGAAATAAAAGTTATTTTTCAATTTGTAGTGTTTTTTTGGAAGTCGGTTTTTTTTTTTGTTAAAAAGTTTTTATTTCTCGCTTTTTAGTGTATCTGTTTATAATGTATCTAAGTTACAATAGCCTAATGCCAACTTGCTCATCGCCTTTTACAAAATATTGCTTTTCCCGATGCAGGGACGTTAATTGTTGAAGAGTTCTCCTGGTATTCCACCATCAGCTCCATTTCACCATTCGCATTGTGACGAGCATAACTTGCTTAGCAACCATATTAAAGTAAGTAATCGAATCGCAAACCGGGAAATATTTATTATTGAGTAGTTCCGGTGGCCATCTGTGGTCTTCATCATCGGTTCCACTTCACCAAATGATGCTTTCCGAGAACAAATGCACGAGTTACTATAAAAAATACCCAAATCGCTATAGGTGTGCCTATAATACTTGAAGAGTTCCTTCGATTTCTCCAGGATCCCATCATCAGATCCTGACCTGATGACAATGGGACCACCTGGAAAGTATACCCTTTCAAACAAAAAAATAATTTTTGAAATCGGTCTAGCCGTCTCCGAGTAATCGGGGAACAAACATAAAAAAAAAAAAAAAAAAAAAAAAAGGTTCCGACGAATTGAGAACCGCCTCCTTTTTGAAGTCGGTTAAAAGCGTGCCGTTCGACGCACGTTTCTAAAACGCGCGTCAACGGCGCGTTTAAAAAACGTGGTGTGTACAGGCCCTAAGTGCGGAAACCAAACCCTCTAACGTAGAACATAGAAATGTCTATAATAAAACACAGACATTGGCACGGAGTTCCAATAATACTTAGCGTCACTCACAAATTCACAATGGACATGTTACCGAAACATTTTGTTAGAATATCCATCATAGTTATAAGGTGGCGCAATGCCGTTCGTCGGTCGACAGATGTTGGATTCTTTGTTTTAAATATTGAGCTGTCATTTAGTCAAACAAGGTCTAAAACCTTAAAAACTTTGCATAACGTGTCAGAATTATGCTAAATGTATGCAGGTTTGCACAATACGTCATGCGCATGCGGCTGTCGCGGCGTTCTCTTTTCAAACAATGGAATTAACGCTCGCATAGTTTTTGTCACAGTGAAACGGAGCGAGAAATTTTCTTTAAAAAAAGTATGTATGTGTTCTCGTATTTATGTACAGACGCCAGCACATTAAGCTAACCGAAACTGTCAAATTTTCCCAATCAACTTTGAATCTTATGCTTTAGCGATAAAGTTGAAAATCTATTAAAGAAATTTGACAGATTGTAGTAGCTTGATGTGCTGGCGTCTGTACCACGTATGTGGTTCTTACTAATTAGTCGTTCGTGTTGTGATGGTGTGCTCGAGTTTCTTCTAAGTTATCGCTTTTCCGCATTTTTTTCCTGTGTTTCAGGGAGCAGCAATTAGCAATCCAGGTTCTTTGAAAATGGATTGAAATTTAGGTGTGTAATAATGACCAATATCAGGCCAATATCAGGTATATTAGCTACAGTTTTTTGTCGCTATCCTCAAATCTATTTCATACAATAGATTTTCTCCTGTTTTTTTATACCAGCCATTGTAATGTTTCGACTCGACGATATTATGATACCATTCATATTATGATACCATTTTTAACTTTGTAGAACCCACCAAATTCATCAGCCATAACATTACCCTAATTCATTTCCAAAACTCTAACTTTCCCATACCCAAATATCTCCACACAAACGGAAACGTAATTGTAATAAATCTCTCTTTCACCAGTTAACAACATTTAATTTGTATATTTATAGTCGGCAGCAGGGTATGTTACCCCGCTAACCATGGCTACTTCCTGGTCACTGGTTACTGATGAGCAACCGACCGTGGCACCAACTCAAGTGGAACCGAGATCTACTTGAAACTACTGTTGATTGTTTTAAGTTTCTAAACGATATTTTTTGTCGTAACTGTAACGTACTTTTACTATCGGATTCTCAAGGCTTTGTGCGCGACCGACTCAGAGGAGGTATTTTTTTTGGCAAGTCCCTATAATACAGATGAGTCACCGTCTTTATTAGAGGGACTAAAATAAAACAAAAATGGTTCTGTCAGGGTCATGCTTTCCGTCATGATTTCCGTCAATCTATTGGTCAGCAGTGGCTTCTTTTTGTCAGCAGTGGTTTCTAGGAGCCTGCACGAGCTGTTCCGAGCTAAAGCGCGAGGTATGGAGACATACGTATTTCCATTTACCGTAATAAAATAGCAGTTTATACCTATAGCGGGCGGTTTGCCAAGTATGGAGTCATCCCTCATAGAGCATTTGTTTAGTCTGATCCATATTTTTTTAGCAGATTTGTGAAAGATGGTATGGCTAGAAGGCGCTGACTACCGAGATCGTGACTAATAGGGAAGTATGGAAGAAAAAGACATATTGCAGCATATAAAAAGACATATAGGCAGGAGCATTATGTTGATTTTTTCGAAGTGAAAACTTCTTCAGGCGCGTTGGGCATTTTTGAGATGGGAAAAACCATTTAGCTCTCGCCACTGTTACCGTAAGCGACACCGCGCGTGTTTTGTTTAAAAGAAGATTCAAAAATACCCGCTTCGGATGTGTTTGGCTGTCCTCGAGATGTACTCGGTTTTAATGTACTTATATCCGATTATGTCAGTGAGTGTATTCTGTTTGTGTTTTGTTTTTTGTTGCAGATCCATCCTCAACATAAGATTTTATTATATTCACCTCTTCGAGATTCTCAATCCCAGTTGTCTAACCAAGAAAATTTATGGAGACCTATCTATCTGCAAAATATGTGAATAGATGTTTGTTTATCATTGGAGGTAATTAAGCTGTCTCTGCTAATTTGTTGCTGTTTAGTCGACAAGTGAGCTAATCGAGCTAATGTGGAATGACTTTGAAGGTAGACCTTCGTTCAAAGACCATTAAAACTAGTTTCCTTCGCTAATGACCAATACACGATTGTTTGATGCGACGATATACGTAGGTATAATTCGTCAGGGGGACTTGCCAGTATAGTTTAACAGAACTACCGACGCGCCCGTTTCGTACGGTTTTTACCCGACTGCGTCAGAAGGAGGATTATATTTTTTTATGTTTTATTTTTTATTTTATTATTATAAATCTGCAATCAGTGAGTTTCACTATGAGCGGACGTTTTGAGTGATGTATTGGCGTGTAGAGTGTGCCCCTCAGTAAGAGCAACCCCTCATTTAATATCTTTCTTCTTGAGGCGCTTCACGTAGCTCACGCGCATTGTGAGCTGCGTTGCCAGTACATTGGGGTGACTCTTTAGTCTCTCCCTGTATCTTGTAGTTACACTCTGGACTTCCTCCTTCACTGTTGCAATCTCAGCATGCTCATGGAGTTCCGCGACAGTAGTAAACCATGGTGCATTGCATGTGGTTCATAGGATTGAGTTTTGCATCCTTAGGAGGCATGTTGACGGCACGGTTGGCGCAGTGGTTAAGCGATTGACTGCTGCGCTGCGTGTCGCGGGTTCGATTCCCGCACGGAACAAATATTTGTATGACCTACAAGTAGTTGTTCCGGGTCTGGCTGTTTGTGTACGTGAATTTAAATGTTTGTAAACGCACCCACAATACAGGAGAAAATCCTAGTGTGGGGCAACGTTTAAAAAAAAAAAAAAAAAAAAAATATGTTATGCTGGAATTGCAAGCACTCCCCCAGGGCTGAATACCGTACATCCACATGGTATGGTTTTTGATATGTAACACTAACATCTATTTGGCACGCCTTGGGGACCGACTCGTATGACGTGACGGCAAACGGCATGACGCTCTCTTATCCGCCATCATGAGCTCTTTTCGATGTTTCACATCTGCCTGGCGTCCCGTACCGGCCACATTTTATTACGACATCGAGATTTTATTAAACTTTTCGGAATAAATTCAATAAATACTGATGAAAACCGCGACAAAATCTCTTGTGTAGTTTAGAAGGACAACGCGGTCATACAGACAAACACGCAAACAGACTAGTTTTAAATGCCTGTGAAGAATATTTTTTTCCACAAAATATTTTTTTTAATAATTCGTAATTTATAAAATAAGAATGACAGGAATTTTACTATTGTGTTTTAAATCTTGGACTAATGTGTGTTTTAGAGGTTATTCGCGTGGTCTAACTTAAGATTTTGAATAATTTATGCAAAATTTAGAACAATATGATTTCTAATGATCGGTGAATACATAAAATCTTGTTTGATGAATAAAATAAACAAATAATTATGTTATTTTATTATACTTATAAAGATACAAAAACGTGTGAAAATACAACTTTATTTAACGAACAAAAAAAAAACTAAATTATGTCTGTAAACAAAACGCAACGAAAAAAATACCAAAAAGATTTTCCGATACCGGGAATCGAACCCGAGCCTCCTGGGTGAGAGCCAGGTATCCTAGCCACTAGACCATATCGGATATTGTGAGTCAGGTCGAAATTAAAGTAATGCTCCAAAATCAATGTTTCATTTTCACAGAATGTTTTTATTTTTTAACCGACTTCAAAAAAGGAAGAGGTTCTCAATTCGGATGTTTATAATATAGGTACTTATATATTTTTTTTTTATTGATGATATTTTAATAGGTAGCTTCCTGTCACTGATATTTACATAGCAAGTAGTGTTATGAATTTATTAGTGTGGGGTAGGTACAAACAAAAAGTAAAAAAAAATTAAGTACCTAGGTTTTATTTTTTAGCATCTGCGAACGGTATTTTGTTTTATCTTTTATCAAGTCGTAAAGAAGATTACTGTATCTTATTCGTAAAATTCAAATATAAGCACTCTATATTTAGGAGCCAGCAGAAATACTAAATAACTTTTAGATCTCTTGAATGAAACAGAAATTTAACGTATTTTTAACTCCATCAGTTAATTTGACATGTTTGTTTATATTACGATGATTTATAGTTAGTTAAATGTGTTCCAGTTAATTTTAACTGTCCTGTAACGTTTCCTAGTGACTAGTGACCCAAATGAGTTGTCACTATTAACAGATTTAGATTGTTTGACCGTGTGCAGCGTGTAGAGGTAGGGTGACAATAATTCGAGCTGAAGATGGAATATTTTGCATCATAGACGAACTCATAAACACAGGTGACCTTTTGACCGCTACAGTCATGTAACATGACAAACCAAAATGTGCCCAGCACGCCACGGTTCGACTACATGACAGACTTTGACGCCGAGGGCACGTTTTTAGGGTTCCGTACCCAAAGGGTAAAAATGGGGCCCTATTACTAAGACTTCGCTGTCTGTCCGTCTGTCCGTCCGTCCGTCTGTCTGTCTGTCACCAGGCTGTATCTCAAGAACCGCTATAGCTAGACAGTTGAAATTTTCACAAATTATGTATTTCTGAGGGGGGGCTCCCATACAACAAACGTGTTTTTTTCGGCGTTTTTGACTTGTGGTACGGAACACTTCGTGTGCGAGTCCGACTCGCACTTGGCCAGTTTTTTTGATATTTTTATGTGTGGCGGTCAAAAGGTTAATATACTGAGCCCTGGTTCTCCAAGTCTGGCCAATAAATTGAGCTATATTTCAATTATATCCAGTCATACTCATAAGTACAGATGCCATCACATCAAGCTACTAAAATCTGTCAAATTTCTTTAATAGATTTTCAACTTTATCGCTAAAGCATAAGGTTCAAGGTCGATTGGGAAAATTTGACAGTTACGGGTAGCTTGAGCTTTTTCAGCATCGAGGAGGGGCCCCATAGGGCCGAAGCCTGCCGGGTCAGCGGGATTGTCCGAAAGGGTTACCGCTGGCCCGGAACATAAAGGGCTAAGGAAGGAACTCGGGTGGGCTTTAGTCAGTAACAGTCTGACACTCCCTTCCGCTCCACCCAGAGCGGGAGGGGTCATTTGATGATTTCCCATCCGCAAAAAAAAAAAAGAAAGAAAAGGGGGTTGCAGGAATTCGTTGGATGCGAGAAGCACAGAACCGGTCGAAGTGGAGGTACTTGGGCTGGCTATGTCCAGCAGTGGACGTCTTTCGGCTGAAATAATAATGATGCAACTACTAATGGGGCAACTAGAATCATTAATGAATTCATTGTGTGTCTTTTATTTGAAACAAATGTTTTGACTTTGAATGTTTTCATTCATAACCTATTATTATAAAGAAAATATTAGTTGTCCTGGACTGTCCCACCACAGCTGAAACGTATGGTCACCACAACCGTGAAGAGTTATTATTCACCTGAACCAGTGCGTGGGATGTGCTACCAACCTATTGCCCTATTAAACGTGCACTATTTTGATTTTCGCGCATTTAATTTATTTCCATGTTCTTGGAATACTTGTGTGAAGTATTTGAATGTCATTTGTCACACGTGTATGAGTAGGTAGCATCCTCAATGCGCAATTAGGAGCATATTGAAATAACCTCCAAGAGTGGCGATTCCTGTCCAAATGAACTATCAATCTTAATTTGAATAATTTTTAAGGATATTGCTAATCCATTGCTTCATTTGTTCGAAAAATTTGTCTGCTCAACAACGTAAATAACGCAATGAATGTTGTTGAACTGTCAAAATGAAACTCCTTATTACTGATAGTGTTACGCAATTTCCCCGCTGCACCCTAACCCCCTTACTAATAAACGTAGGTATTATTTCCGATGAATAGTTACACACCGATTTCTCTCTTTCAGTCGTCAGTAATTTGAATTTCGAAAGAAGAAAACAAAGCGTTGTATAACTATACAGAGGCTATACAACGTTTATTAGTAAGGGGGTAATTGCGTAGCACATTTTCAACTACAATCTGAAATATTTTGAGGGAAATTGCTAATCCATTCAAGTCCGTTCAACAACGTAAACTACGCAATGAATATGGTTGAATTGTCAAAATTAATGTCGAACTCGTGTGTACTCCAAGTTTACTAAGTACCCAGCTGGGCAGTCAGTCCTGTGGGGCAAATGCGTAACATACCTATTATAAAGACCATAGTACGATTGCAAGCAAAGGAACAGTAGGTAAAGAAGTAAAAAAAAATGCGAAAAATTGCGAAAAAAATTGCAATGTGTTTGATTGCTGTGCATTTCATTTTATCACACTAATATAAAGGCGAAAGTTTGTGAGTGTGCGTGTGTGTCTATATGTTTGTTACTTCTTCACGCTCTAACGGCTGGACCAATTTTGATAAAATTTTGTATGGAGGTACCTGCAAACCTTGGATTAACATATAGGCTACTTTGTGTATCCCGATATTCCCACGGGATCGAAACTTATGCGGGTGAAACCACGGGGTGCAGCTAGTAATCAATAAAAGTACCTTCTGTCTTGTAATGCTGACGTTTAAAAAGCGCTGATTCTCAGCCTAGTTTGAATTAAAATGACTTTTGATTTGACGAAATTCAAGTTGCATTAGCAATTTCCGAAACTGTCAAATTTTCCCAATCAATTTTGAACCGTTTAAGCTATAGCGATAAAGTTGAAAATCTTTTAAAGAAATTTGACAGATTGTACCTAGTAGCTTGATGTGCTGGCGTCTGTACTAACTTGTATTCCCTTTGAAATATTCACGGTTATCGTATGCCCTCCATTTGTATCTCCTCGGATATCTATGGTATCTCCCAATAACATGACGCGATACGACGTCAACATTTTAAATTCCCATGTAGTTCTCAAGTGGGTCCATTACATGCAAATCATCGGCTCATCACGCGTTGACCTTATTGTCTTCAATTCAGTGAATTGGTTCGCCCACGTGCCTAAACGGTGTACATCGCAGAATATTGACCTGCAGGGTAATTGCGTAACACACTATCAGTAGCAATGGGTTTAATTTTGACAGTTCAACAACATTCATTGCGTTATTTGCGTTGTTGAGCGGACACATTTTTCGAACATAAGGAGCAATGGATTAGTAATAAGCTTCAAAATGATTCAAATTGAGAGTAATAGTGTGTTACACAACTAGGGTGCTGAGTAGACTCTCCTTTTACGTACTTACTGATAGGACATTTTGGAGACTCCCTGGATTATTTTGGGTTCATTGGATTCATTTACCTATTACAAGAGGTTTAACAATAGGCTATTTGACAATGTAAAAAAAAAGGTCATAAATATTGACACTCGTATAGATTATCGCTTTTAAAATCGATTTGCATTAATTTTACTACAAAACAATGTATTATTTATAAAAAAATCCCGAAAAAACTTAAATTTTTTAAATCTGGCGCCACGTAATCGAAAACGATCTGGATTGGCTGAACTTAAGATGACGTCATGATTTAGTAAATTTCTGTCTATCGTTGACAGAACAGATGACTTTTGTCTAGTATCTCGACAGTTTCTACGTTTGTTTACGTGAATCGTGACGTCACGCACGACGCCATATTGTTAAAGATAGCGTTTTGGCGGCTTATTTAAACAGTAGTAGTTTTATTTACTATTTTTTTAAAGAAATACATTATGCAATTTGAAGTAATAGGTTTTTGTGGTCTCGTTAGACACCATTAAATAATCTGAGATGTTTATCAGAAACCAGTCAAATAGCCTATTCGCTTATTAGATCAGCGTAACGACGGCTGTGCTGTTTGAGGCTGAGCTCTTCCTCTCTCCTACATAAAATCAGAAATTCAATAGGAGTCAAAACTGATCACGAATACCTATATGGCAGCTGCACTAGTAGTAAATGTTTGGTATAATTTACAATCACATTAAGTACTTTTGAATCACTTCGACGCCACACAGTTCTGACGCGAACTCCGTTCATTAGTATTGAATTTCTGATTTGATCATCTACTTTTGCTGTTGACTGTACTGTTTTGTAGCATTTGATGGTTGGTCCTTGGATCATTATAATTTTTGTCTGGAAATCTTGGCCTAAAGCCAAATAATAGCGAGATCATAGATCGAAGAGTTTTCGATCGAAGAGTCAATTGGCAAAAACTAGGTTAAATAAAAATATAATGTAATACGCACATAGGCATATTTATTTACAATATTTCATCACGTACGATCCATTTGATACAACGACCATACATACATACATACGTCGTTCATTTGATACAAACCTGCGTTGTTGCAACTCAATCACAGAATCAGCAACACTGTCGCTTTGTGTTAGGGTGTGCACTTACCGGTTCCAAACACGCCACTTCGTCCGCGTGAAATTTCACCCTCCCCCATTCACCATCTCAGGGGTGGAATTTCGAAAAACCCTTTCTTAGTGGATACCTACTCTTCACAGAGAAAATTCCTCCAAATCCTCCAAATTTCATCTCTAGGACCAGCGGTTTAGGCTGTGCATTGATATATCAGTCAGTCAGGACTTTGTATTTTATTTAAGTAGATTTAGTTGCAGGAAATCGACGCGTAACCTGTATGAACAACTTTATGAACAACCAAACCTGAAATCGCGAAAAAAAAATCCGCTGTTCCATACATTTTGACGAGTTATACGAACATAAATGTAGGGAACAGCTGATTTTTTTTTCGCGATTTCAGGTTTGGTCCCATATAGTAAAAGTTGTTCATAATGATAAGTACAATGACCTCATAAGTGGTTGTTAATGTTTTACCAATAACCCTGTATAGGCAATCATTATAAATTATGACCACACCATAGAACTGAACATTTATATGATTAGCGCCGATTATACACGATTCAGGTTTTCATTACACATGTGTAAGAACGAATACCAATATCAAGATCAATAAAGGAATTCATATTCACTCACTCTAGAACTCTCTTAAACTGTATCAATATCGTTAACCGTTCAATAATGATAACAGTTGACATTCTCAACCAAATAACTTATAATAAAGCAATTTATACCTCAAACACTAAGAAATACCATTATTTTCTGCCCACTTCACACACTCACAGTCTCACGCGCATCGATCCACTGATTTCCCACGTTCCTAACTATCCAAACATTTGACGTTGCCTGTCAATTTTACGTTTAATACCTACAGGCAGTGGGAGCAAAGTTGTGGCTCAGTGGTATTGGCCTAAAATGCTCCCACACAGGCCTTCTCCCGAAGAGAGGGAGGGAGATACACCCACGATCACCCATCCACCACGCGGGTCCAGTGAGGGTTGGCAGATGTCACATGTCTTCCAATTCTTGGTTCTAGGACATGCCAGTTTCCTCACGATGTTTTCCTTCACCGTTTTGAGAGCAGATGGTGATGAATTTTTCACAAAGTATGAATTAAATTTAGGACAGGCAAAGAGATCGACCGTCGTCGGTCGCGTCGAAAATGCCTGGAAGAGCTACTGGTCCATGAAGGCGCTAATGAAGGGCGACCTTCCTATTATGATAAATGATTTTATTTTTGTAAGTAGGATTGTACAAACAATTATACACGTCAATCATGTTTTTTTTTAAACTAGATGAAGTCGGCGTTTCCTATCTGACTACTCTGAGAAGAAAGGCCGAAACAAACTCAGAGGTCACAGTCTCTTTTAAAGTCCAGATATAATCTTGGTCAGGTTATTTCATTTAGACTCGTTCCTAACCGACTGGACGGAGAAGGCACAGTATAAGGAAATGTGGAAATGGGGGAGGCCTTTGCCCAGCAGTGGAACAGAACAGGCTAATCAAAAAAAAAAAGAATTAAATTACACAAAGTAAAGCACCTGCCCGGGTTCGAATTCACGACCTACAATTTGTAAGTCGGGACCATTACCCACCGCGCCGCCACTGCTCTACTGGCTCTTTTGCGTGGCGTTCATTTTAAATTAACTTTCTAACACCGATGTATTTCGTTGTAATTATAAAATACCATTAAATTGCATCCTGTGATGCCGGGGAAGGCAATGTAATCGAAGTGAGTGCGTTCGGATTCACGCTCATTTTGCTTGATATTTGGAAATATCAATCTTGGACGCGTCTATCGGAGTTCGGACTTTAGCTTTGTGGGGTTTCAGTTGAAAGTTGTTTGGCAAAAATTGCTGATTATATTTCGGACCGAACTCCTGCGATATAGTTTATGTACCTTTTGGTGAATCGAATGTCAAGTATAAATCATAAATGTCAAGTTTTATACTAGCTATTGCAATGCCTTTTTAATTTTTTTTCTTAGGAACCTCCGGCGCGCACATCACAACTTACCAAATTTTCATCACAATCGGTCGAGCTCATAGATAGTTTTGTATATATTTGTGTGGTCGAGCCATTTTCGAGTTTTTGCAAGACTAACGCACAACAATTGACTTTTTAGATATTAAAGAAAATCTCTTATTAGCAAACTGAAGTGGCAGTGGCCTGCCATGTCTATCTATGTTATGGGTTTGGTTTCCGCACTTAGTCCTTCAGTGGACCATTGTGCGTCTGGCCATGTCTGTTGAAGGACGATGGCCGGTGGAGCAGACGAGTCTGTATCGGCAAGCGTAGTGTGGGACGCCCCCCAGCTAGATGGACGGACGACCTATAGAAGCCAGGTGGCTTGAGTAGACTGGAGGCGAAGGACGGAGGGGAGGACGGGGTGTTGTGGCGCAGCCTAGGAAAGGCCTATGTCTAGCAGTGGACTGCGATAGGCTGAGTTGAAATATAGAGATCTATCTGCATAATTATAAAAAAAGGTTCACAATTTGTATCAAATGAGTGAGCACCCTAACAAATATAATATGCCTAGGTACTCAAGCCTACCAGCATATCAAATGATTGCTGACCGCTTCACTTATAAGTCCGTATTTAGTAATTTATGTACTGCTGCGTAAATAATGTCAACATATTCTATAGGTATAAACATGGCGCTATAGTATTTTTTACAAGATCTGGTTTTGGGAGCAGGGTCCAAGGTACCGGTGGTTGGGGCTGCAGAGACAGGAACCTCCTCACAATTCGAGGAGTATTACAGGCTTCTGAATCAAGCCTTTGATCCAACCTAAGTACCTACTTTTAACGTTAGACACTTGTACTATTAATTCTGTGGTTAGACGTAGAATTTATAATACTTACCTATCAATATAAAAGAATATGACCCATGAGGGGGAAGCTCTAAGGTGGCCCGCGAAGTTCAAATTTTCTTACGTTTTTTTCAATTTGTTGGTCAGTATTAAGTTGTACGTTGATTAAAATATGATTCGCGGTCGTAACAAATATGTATTTACAGAATTATAATCATTAAAGTCATCAACACAACTCTCTAAGACCATGTAATCCCCAAGAATGACTATTTCATGAAATCTTGACATACTGACCAGCAAATTGCAAAAAACCTAAAAAAAAAATAATTTCGCGGGCTACCCTGGCGCTTTCGCCGTAAACAAGTTCTCATGAACTCAAAAGGTACCTATCAAAAATTTGATAGTTTCGAAATAATAGCCGTGTTATTACAGTTTATTTAAATAATAGAAACAGTAGTGCAATCATTAAAATGCATATTAGCTTTGAAAATTGAATTGGGCTATATTTCACGGGCCCAATTAATTTGACAACATTGATTTTGAACTTTATGTAACTTGCATAAGGTTCACAATAGTTTGTGGTGTTTAAATTTTTACGATTTAGAAAAGTTTGTGTAAAAGCTTTTAAGATTTTATGGAATTATTTGATGTTTCCGTTACAAATTTTATAATCTCATTAGTAAAATGAATATTATTTAAGTTTTATTAGTACATAAAATGTTGATTTTATGTAAAATAAATATTCATAAAATTCAAATGGAGGTTTTAAAATGATTAGTAAATTAAAAAACAAAGCAAAAAGATATTGCATCGACCGGGAATCGAACCCGGGCCGCCCGCGTGGCAGGCGAGCATTCTACCACTGAACCATCGATGCTCATACTGTTTACTGTAAAATTGTGAACTACAATCCCAAATGGGTAATCTTATCTAATAATACTTTTCGCAGCTAATAATAACACGCTAATCTCATTTTTTTTTTATTTGAGTTTGTACTAGTTATTATGCAGTGCGAGTCTTCATAATGTGCACATAACGAAATGAGGGAAACATAGCTTACTTAATTTTATCGACGGAAAAAATATTTGAAAAAATTAAAAAATATTTAAAAGGATCTTTACCTGCTAAAGTATGGTGATTGCAAGGCCTTTCTTTAACAGTTGATAGGAAATGTTGTGATTGAGTTATAAACATGGTATTTTTACGTTTAGAAATCCGATACGATGGAGAATAATTTAAAGTAGTCAAAAAGGGTACCTAGGTAATCGGGGCTTTTATCGAGTAATTTTACAATTATTGTAAAAATTTATGAAAAAATATCAGATTTTTGTTAAAAAAAAACCATAATTCTCAATTGAGGGGCGATTGTTTACACAGGGGTCACAGCAGCGAAAAATAATTTAAAAAATGCTACAATTTTTTTTATTTTTTTAAATATTTTTTCCGTCGATAAAATTAAGGTTAGCTTCCCTCATTTCGATATGTGCACATTATGAAGACTCTCACTGTATTACTGTGAAGTGTGAACTTTACTGGTATCATCATCTGCCTAGCCTTTTCCCAATTACGTTGAGGTCGGCTTCCAGTCTGACCGGATGCAGCTGAATACCAGTATTTTACAAGAAGCGGCTGCCTATCTGACCTCCACAACCCAGTTATTGGGTAATAGGACTGTCAAAGATCCACGAATGACAGCCGGGACCAATGACATAACGTGCTTTCCAAGACACGGAGTGGTCTTGGTAGGTACGTAAAGAAAGATGTTCACCCATCCACAGCTCAACTACGGCAAGCCTGATCGTGCGGCTGTCATTACGTAGCCACAAGCCTTGAACTTTACTGTCACCTATGCAAATATTACATTACACACGTAATATTTGCATCACTTTTGCATGGAATGAAAGGCTTCTGGGAATAATTAAAGCGTCGGTGTGTCGATCGTAGTATTGTTGTACATAATATTATGTACGGCTTAAATAAAATAAATAAAAAATATTATATTAGGTACTTACGTATCTAAGTAAGTATATATTTTTGTTCTATTTTTTGTTTCATATCCGGTTATCCAGCCCTTTTTAAACCGCCATATACCAGCCCGTAGCCCAGGTAGCTAAAAGTGATATTTTAAAGACAACCTTTACAGGAGGAGAGTCAATACTGCCGATACTCAGTAAAATAGAACTAACATTATCAATATACTTACAGTTTTTAGGGTTCCGTACCCAAAGGGTAAAAACGGGACCCTATTACTAAGACTTCGCTGTCCGTCCGTCCGTCTGTCTGTCACCAGGCTGTATCTCAAGAACCGCGATAGCTAGACGAAATTTTCACAAATTATGTATTTCTGTTTCAGGGGGCTCCCATACAACAAACTTGTTTTTTTCGGCCTTTTTGCCTTGTGGTACGGAACCCTTCGTGTGCGAGTCCGATTCGCATTTGGCCAGTTTGTTTGGTGTTATTTTTGTTTTGTAAATTCGAAAAGTTTGTTAATTTTGTTAGGTACTTAGTTTTAATTCTTCCTCTCTTATAATTTTCTTCTTGTTCCTCTGCGTCTCCCAAATAAAATATATTTCCATGTTCTTTTCTTTCTAAATAAAATCTCTCTAAAATGAGTTCTACAATCTAGATAACAAAAGGAAACACATAATCTACTAATTCAACTACCTATGTAAAGTGCAATCAACTTTTCAAAAGTTTTTTTTTTTCACGAACAACATTCGTGATCCTTCGCAATTGGCTCTAACGAGCTCTCGTGACCGGCCGAGCATCGAACCTGGGTCCACTGGGCTGGCTGTCACGTCACTACTAACAGTTAAATTGTTTCAGATTATTGTATTTATGTGTTGTTTGTTTTGCATAGTGTTATTATGGTGGTTGTGACGTTGTGTTTTGTTTTGATCGGAAAATGGTCCGTGTCAAAACAATTCTGATGTTGATTGGATAATTTTGTTTTGAAGATCGATAAGACTTATTTTTAACTGACGAAAAAAAACGGAGGAGGTTCTCAAGTCAACGCGTATATACTTATATGTTTTTTTATGTATGACCACGCATAACTTTTTTTGTTGATCAGCTCGCGTAGCATGATCATTCTATCTCTATTCTACTAAGGGCCTGTGCACACCACGTTTTTTAAACGCGCCGTCGTTGACGCGCGTTTGTAGCGATACAGACGCGATACGCACGCGAGTCAGACGCAGCCTGTAGACCTTCTATAGGATAAAAGCGCACCGTCGTCGTCGACGCACGTTTCTAAAACGCGTGTCAACGGCGCGTTTAAAAAACGTGGTGTGCACAGGTCATAAGGATGAACTAGGTAAATTCTTTCTATCCTTCTTGACATCTCTTCTGCCCGAGCACAGGGTCACCCATAGACTCGTGTTTCTATGAAGACAAAGACATTATTTATTCTTTCCATAGCAACGGGGAGCTAATTTTAAAATCATTAAAGATTCTTGTCTAAGTTCAATGTGAATGTGATGTATGCCAGCACATCAACCTACAATCTGTCGAATTTATTTAATAGATTTTCAACTTTATCTCTATTAAAATTAGGTTCAAGGTTGATTGGGTAAATTTGACAGTTTCGGGTAGCTTGATGTGCTGGCGTCTGTACATTCAAACGATTGCATTAGGTATTATTTTGTGGCTTCAAATATTATTTTTTTCAGCCCTAGGGTTTTTTGGATTACCTATGCAGACTCTCTGTCAGCTTCAATCTTCAAATTGTATCCTACATCATCCTTGTAAAAGTAAAAGTTTCTAAAACACAAGAGTTATAAATATGTAGTTTTAGGTACATATTTTGTATCGTTTCTTACTATCTATACCTACCGCTTCGCTAGAAAGGGTTCATAAAACACTTCACTTAACTTATGACCTTCCTGAAAGCCTCCCTTTTTATGGGAACTTTATTTTTATATTGACTTTTCGTTTTATGAAGAAGGTCGCAGCTTAGAAATGCGTTGGACTGTGAGCTGTTGAGCACCTATTGGACTGAAGCAATAAGGTAAAGATAACCAACTTTAAGATAGAGGTCAAACGCGAACCTCTCCAATTTAAGAAACATTATTTAGGTACGTGAGGGGCCCGTGGCTAAATAATAACAGCCTCACAGGCCGATCGATCAGGTTAAGCTACGCTTGTCGCGGTTGGTCTGTGAATGGGTGACCATCTTTACATACCGAGACCCCTCCGTGCCTCGGAAAGCACTTTAAGCCGTTGGTCCCGGTTGTCATTCGTGGATCTTTGACAGTCGTTACGGGTAGTCAGAAGCCCGAAAGTCTGACAACCAGTCTTACCAAGGGGTATTGTATTACCCAGTTACTGGGTTGTGGAGGTCAGATAGGCAGTCGCTCCATGTAAAATACTGGTATTCAGCTGCATCCAGTTAGCCGACCTCAACATGTTGGGAAAAGATGATATGTACGTTAGGTAAGTACCTAACGTAGATATCATCATCTGCCTGCCTTTTACTAATCTACTTTCTGACTGCAGAGCGTGGGTTCCACCTTTCTCAGTAGGCTATTGAGAAAGATGGTTTCTTTAGACAGTAGCAGCCCGTAGTTTGGATACGGGATACCCCCGTGCCTCGGAAAGCACGTTGAGCCGTTAGTCCTGCGCCTGATCTCTTCACCTTCAAGGTCGTGCCTGATTGCCGTCCCATCGGACTATGAGAGAGAAGGAAGAGGAAATCGGTCGGGAGGATTATATGTACCCTAATTTATCTAGGACTAAGGCTGAAGGCTGAAGAATGGGCCAATGGGTCCCTCTTAATGGCAAACGACATCGTGGCAGGCCCAGACGCAGATGGCGGGATGAGCTGGATTCCTTTAACAAGAACTGGTCCTTAGCAGCTTTGAACAGAGAGAAGTGGAAAGAGAGTAGGGAGGCCTTTGCCCTGCAGTGGGATATCACAGGCTAAGGGTCAGTTCACACCGAGACGCGACGCGACGCGCAGTTTTCAAGATAGAAATACAATTACAGACCATAAGGTCTGTAATTGTATTTCTATTTTCCTTTTTGTGTAGTAGATAACTACTACACAAAAAGGTACACGATTCAGTGAGCTACGCCGCGCGGCGGCGGCGCCGCGCTGCGTAGCTCGACGTAGTAGGTAGACACTGAATTGTGTAGGTACCTTTTTGTGTAGTAGATAAGGTCTGTAATTGTATTTCTATCTTGAAAACTGCGCGTCGCGTCGCGTCTCGGTGTGAACTGACCCTAATAATAATAATAAATAAGGCTGAAGGCTGGTAGGTATTCGGATTTATGTAACTACCAAGTTTTACCGACTGCTGATTTTGAGGTCTTAACTTTGATCTTTTATCCGTCAGTCAATCAAATTGAGATGCAGGTTTTTGGGAAATTTAACTAGTTTTATAAAAAAAAACAAATGAAGGTGTTCTATCTACATTATACTCCTCTGCGTATCCTTACTTTCGGCAACTGCAGGCGTCATAAAATGTAAGATACAGAATGGATACCTTTATTTATTTTATTTCCCTGACCAAACAGCGTCAAATTAGGTAGGAAGCATGTTATGTGCCCGCGCCCCGCAAGTTGAGGTGGGCTGCATTAAACTTACAGACGGTACGCCACTGGAATATTCTCAACTATAGGGCTGACCCTTTTGCTGGACGCTTCGGAATTTACTAACAACCGATCACTAATATCTGAGGGTACAAACAAGCAAGAAAGGAAGCAAGGAAAACCTGTTCAGGTGGAGATTCATAGACGACTCCGCCTTGGAGTGTAAATGTGGTGCTGTTCCACAAACGATGGGACACTTATTATCGTGTCCTGTCAGCTGCACGTTACAGGAACTGGTGGACGCTGGCGATGGCGCCAAACCGCCGAGTCCATTTAGATTGCTCTCGACACGCTAAGAAGAAGAATAGAAGATGGACCGATGACCTTGTGAAGGTTGTGAGAAGCTGGATGCGAGAAGCAAAGGACCGGTCTATTTGGCAATGCATTGGGCAGTCAACTCATTAGATATCAACTGTGCTGACTATCTATACAATGTGTCCGATCACGGACTAGCGATATTCTAGGTACAGTCAACAAAAGAGATAAGTATGCAGGATCGTCGGATATAGTTGAAGTTTAGTAAGAAACCGATAGATTTTCTCGAATAAAATTTTATTGTATTAATAGAAAACCAACAGCTCATATCAAATTAAATTTCAGTCGACAATGGCGCCGATTCTGTTGTTGACAAACTAAACTAAATTTAAGTTTAGTGCATCTTTTTCTTTCTATTTCACTAAGAAAAGGATAGAAGATAAATATTAGTTTAGTCCTGTCAAATGAGATAAGTTATCTCATTTCTTGACTGAACATAGCAACTATTCTCATACTTACACAAATTAGCAATATACACTAGTGTTTTAGTTTTTTAGTCCAAACAATAGATAGAATAGAATTCAAAAGTGCCTGTAAAATGGTTTAATTGAAATAAATGCTTTGAGTTTGAGTTTTGAGATTTTTACACACTAGGGTCCAATCCATATACTTATGTAACTCAAAAAGTGATGACCTATTGCACTGAAATGTGGTCACAACACAACGGGACCCATCCCAACCCATCGCGCATCGTTGCAAAGTCAGGCTATTAATTCATGAGCGGAGAAACGCTTACCCTAATGTATTTTTAACCCTGAAAATCTTAAAAGCCTGCAGATACGCGCTGTAGCAGCCCTGAGCCTTATTTAATCCCTCTCGTTCTGAGGGTTTCCACTTCGCGACCCAGTTTCCCTCGGAAAATATAACCGTTATTTCAGCTTCCATTTTATATTTTTACTTCCTTAATAAATATAGGTTGAGGTGCGCTGGGGAGTTTCGATTCCTGAATTTTATAACGTATTTCAGTAAAGGTATGGTTGGAAGATTTTTGCGAATAAAATAGCATATGACAAAATAACTAGAGTGTTTCTCCACTTCATTTCCTGTAAAAACCATTGTATAAACCATTCTACCTTGTGGCTCCTAATGAGTGAGCTTCTTGGTTTGTCAAGTCTATAGATTTTCAACTTTATCGCTAAAGCATAAGGTTCAAAGTTCATTGGGAAAATTTGACTGTTTCGGGTAGCTTGATGTGCTGGTGTCTGTACCACACTAATGAATTTTCATGAGTGTGTTGTGATGCAATTGATTTTCCCATCGATCGATTGATGATTCATCTTTGAAGAGGATGTTTCTTTGTAGGTTCTTCTTATTGTCATTCATCAGCATTGTTGTATTGTCATTCAATGTTTTTGTTTTATTGTTACAGGTACAAAAAACATCCATGTTTTCATGAGTGAAGATCGGAAAGAAAAAAACGGAAACGGAGGTATCAACTCAAATGTTCGTCGGAGGTCCAGTGGCCCAAGTCTGCTATTTTTATAAATTTATCATTCCAACACGATCCAATTGTCATTTTGCTAAAAGTTCGTAATCCGCTAAATTCATAATGGTCGATCATTGGTCGGTCAATGGCACAGAACATAATACGATACTCGTAACGAATTAAAAGCAATGACTGCACAATGCCATTCTAATGGTAGGTCACTGATCAAAAGAACTGTCAAAATTTTAGCAGACTACCGCTTAAGTCAGTTATTCATTTGTCATTATGTACGAGATAACCATTCTATGCCATTTCTTTCAATGGAGTGTCAGTGGTTGACCATTGGAAAGTCATAATGTCGCCATTATATTTGTAGATTACCAAACTTGTCAAAATCAACAATTATGAAATTAATGATAGACCATTCTGACACTATTGTAATAGCAGACTTGAGGCCCTGTTAATCTCAGAGTTTGTTTCCTTAATGGTAATAGGTAGGTAAACAGACCGGCAGGCCATTTTGCCTAAGTAACCCTCGCCATCAACCTCCGTAAAGAGGACACCAAAGGAGACGTCGTTCTAAGGATATCAATAATACGTTCCTCCTTCGTTCGTCCTTTTTTATATTGGAAGGTGTATTTTACTACTATTTTTTTAGCCTCATGTAGGTTTTAGGGTTCCGTAACTCAAAAGAAAAACGGAACTCTTATAAGATAATTTCATTGTCCGTCTGTCTGTCCGTTTGTCAAGTCCCTTTTTCTAAGGAATGCGTGGAGTTATCAAGTTGAAATTATCAAATACTCAAGGCTGCAATCCCTTGAAGCAGTGAAAAAATCAAACTTCTAAGACAATGCAATCAAAAGATACGGGCGCTTATGTTTCGTTAATGCCGCATATTTTGAAACTCGCAAGGAAATAAAAATCTATAAGTAGGGTACTTCCCGTTGACCTAGAATCATGAAATTTGGCAGGAAGCAATTTCATGTACTACAAATAAATGAAAAAATCCGAAAACCGGAAATTTGTAGTTACATACCTTTTTTTTTTGTCGGGGGAACTTTCAAAAGGCACCTGGACTTTGGGGAATAAAAAGACCAGGTCGTGTGGACCCTCGGTGCGCGAGTCCACAACTCACACTTGATCGGTTCTTTTAGATATAAGTAAATTCAACCTAACAATCTTATTTATTTAATGTGCGTGTAATTTCACTGCCTGATAAGATAGGATGTCTTTCTCTTGCAAACTATAGTCCGACTTTTAATTAGCTGCAGTAAAATTACACTTCTTAGTAACTCATTTCGGACTGAGCTTAGAGCTAAGCATGTCAAATAAGTTTCGTTTGTTACAGTACTATTCCGTACTTGAAAAACATGATTTGGCTGAGGCCGCGTCAGAACAAAAAGACGCCAATTTCAGTCATTTTAGTAACACATAAGCTGTCATTTTAATACAGCTAATTAAAAGTCCGACTATAGAATAGAATAGAATAGAATAGAATACTTTTTATTATGTACACCATATAAATTACAGACACACAACACACAACTGAAGACAAGTAGGTATCCTAAGCGGTTTGGCAGGTGTGAATATTAACTCTAAGCAAAATAGTAAACTCGGCGAATGCATCAGGTATTGTGAAGACATTCTGCAAGTTGCGACTATAAACCTACATAGATTAGAAACGATTGCAAACATAATAGCTTGAGCTACTAACTAACAACTTCTGTAAGGCTCTATCATACTATAGTTGTTACGTTTTAGCATGACAATAGCGGTCATTACCCTTTCCGAGCGGTGCCGGTGGTGGCCGAGTGGTGTCGGCTATGACTTACGGTCGTGAGTTCGAACCTAGGCAGGCACTACATCGTGTATTTAATTTCATCACCACTGCTCTCATTGTGTGGCCAAATTAAAGAAAATGTCTGAAAAACTAACAAAAAAGTGAACAAAACGGCTTCGATTCGTTGTCGAACTTTTTTCCACGATTTCAGTTTTTTAAAAGAGCAGCTAACGGCGGTAGAACTTACGTCTTTTCTTTGAAACTTCCTTCCTTCGGATATTCTTGTAAGGCCCGATTTTTTTTTTAGATAGAACGTGAACTACAGTCCTTTCACAGATAGTTTACCTATGATTTTGAATACCCAAATCACAGAGATCTTTATTCTCATTCCAATAAAGTTGCTTTTGGGTTGTTGTAAGTCTGTAAATCATTGTGACTTTTATTGTCATCACAATAAGGTTGCTGTTAGGTAGCTGCTGACAGAGACTAAATAACTGTAAATGGACTGTGTTTACCTTGGTTCTCTTGCGGATCTCCTCATTCCTGATTCGATCACGCAGGGAAACTCCAAGCATAGCCCTCTCCATTGCCCTTTGGGTGACTTTTAGCCTTCTTATAAGGCCCATTATGAGCGACCACGACATAGCCCGAAGAATTGCCAAACTTAAGTGGCAGTGGGCAGGGCACATTACTCGCAGAACAGATGGCCGAAGGGGCCGAAAGGTTCTGGAGTGGCGAACACGTACCGGAAGACGTAGCGTTGGAAGGCCTCCCACAAGGTGGACCGACGACCTTGTGAAGGCCGCAGGAACCCGTTGGATGCGAGAAGCACAGAACCGGTCGAAGTGGAAGTGCTTGGGGGAGGCCTATGTCCAGCAGTGGACGTCTTTCGGCTGAAATGATGATGATGATGGACTGTATTTTATTTAGTAACTGACAGGTGTCAGTTCAGATTAATGCAGCGTGTGCACTGCGTAAATTCCACGCAAGTCCCAGAAGCACTTTCGTCAGTGTGACAACACCCTTAATCGTAACTCACAAACAAAACCTATTATCATCGATCGCTCTGTTTCTCACATACGTTGCAATTCTACTGTTTTCATTCCCGTATCAACAAAGAAATGGCACGTTACTAATACACTATAAACTTATAAAGTGACCGTAAAAGCACAGCTAGGACGTCACTCCGCGCCAGACAGCGACAGAGTTACGCGTTAGAAAAGAGCGGCAACGTTTTGGTGAGTATCGCGTACGCGTTAGGCACTGAGCGCTTATGCGAACTGAATTGCACTTTGTTGCTTAGTAGCAAGAGTCGCTATTTCTATTAATTGTTGCGCGAAGTGCCTCTTCTGTACTTGTACTATTTATTCTGTGGTAAAGTCTTATGTAACAGTCAATAATGAAATGTTGTATGTTATAACATAGGTACCTACAATGTCGGATAGGTGCAAAAAACTATCGAAATAATGTGCAAATGGTTTTAACTTAGAAGCGAGAAGTTTATACAATGACAGTAAATTTACAAAACCGTAAATCACTTTATGATTTTAAAGTCACACTAGTGATCCATCCATCTGACTACCAGTCTCACCAAAGGGTATCGTGTTACCCAGTAACTGGGTTGTGGAGGTCAGATAGGCAGCCGCTCCATGTAAAGTACTGGTATTCAGCTGCATCCGGTTAGACTGGAAGCCGACCCCAACGTATTTGGGAAAAGTCTAGGCAGATGATGACTAGTGATCCATCCCTGCTTCGCACGGTTATTAGGTACGACTATTTCTTTATTACACGGAAGTTTACCTACCTACGTTATATTAATGTTTTATATATAGGGTGACTGGTAATTAGTGACCGATACTTAAACACGTGATTTTACTCATCATTATGAACAACTTTTACTATCGGACCAAACATGAAATCGCGAAAAAAAAACAGCTGTTCCCTACATTTATGTTCGTCGAACTGGTCAAAATGTAGAGAACAGCTGTGTTTTTTTTTTCGCGATTTCAGGTTTGGTCCCATAGTAAAAGTTGTTCATAATGATGAGTAAAATCACGTGTTTAAGTATCGGTCACTAATTACCAGTCACCCTATATACTTACATTTTTGGGAATAAATTCTCAAAGTTATGGTGAAAACAGCATAAAATCCGTAGCGTAGTTTAGAAGAACGATGCGGTTTATAATTTACCAGCGGGTGCAATTATTTTTCTGGAATTTTGAAAATTTTCTTTCATACAAACGTTGTCCTGGCAAATACCGAACATAACAAAAAATAATGGTTGCCTGTAAAGTCGGTTTTACGGGCGAAGATTTTACGTGACAACGACCGATCATCCGATCATAGTTGAGTGGGAGAGAGACGCAAGGCATTCGGCGGGCCTCTCTCTCGTTCGGTGACTCATCGTAACGTTACCGAGCGTTACACTTTTTCATAAGTGACTCCCAGTCGCAACCTAATTTAAGACGTTGTCACGTCAAAAATAATTATCCAATTTGGTGCAGTCAATCGGAAGTTATGCGCGTACAGACATTTTGGTGACTTTATTTTATCTATTTAAGGATGCACTAACTATAACTTGAGAGACTTAGCAATGTGTAGAAAGAAAGGCTTAACGTAACAATTGTATCATCTCTCAATTAATTATTTATCAATTACTTGCCATAGTTATCGTAACAAAGGTTACAAAGATATGAAATGCACCACACCAAGCCATTATTATTATGGTATATATTTCAATATATTCCTACGTCGCAAATAGCGATGTTAAGGTGGTGGTAAATGGCAACACCACACACGATACCTTCCCAATCGTTACGACTTTTATGGCAAATACCATTCAAGAGGGAATTTAGACTCTAGTTCCAAAGAATAAATTGCAAATTGTGATGTGTGGAGGGTGTTAAGAAAGAGTAACAGTTAGCTAGGATTGTAAAAATGTGAAGAAACTGTCTTACAATGTATGGTTATACTGGATCTGAACGACTAATATACTTACCTTATACGAAGATCTTGATATGTATCTTGGAGAGCGTTAAAATAGCCTTTACGAGTACCTACTTAAATATTCTTCTACCAACTTGCTGGCTGACCACCTACGTGAATCTTATATTTATTTATAGTGCATTAAAACGGTACAACACCAATTACATTAACAATTATTATTACATTGTCATTAATATAATTTAATTTAAAACTAACACGGAACAGTGGATTCCCTTGCAGTGGCGAAGGTTCCATAAAACTCGATTCCTACTGGCTTGCCATTAAAAATGGCACAGTCAGTATTCTGACAAATAAAATAATCATCTGGCAAATAAACGTGTTTTTCTTTCTTTCGTTCTTTCGTCTACTCCGGCTTACCTCTTACAAAATTTGACCCTTCGGTACTGCTCCCTTACATACTTTCCCTCACAGAACACCAGACAATATACGCATAATTTTATTCCCTTCATCCGCAAACACATGACAATCAGGGTTAGCAGTCAGAAGGGCATGCAGCACCTTTAGGCTGGTTTTAGTGCTCAATCGACGACGGCCAGTGCTGACATCGGCCGCGTACCAATTTATAATAATAATAAATACTTTATTTCAGACCATGGTGTCCATTTTGTTAGTAACAATGTTCTTATTTGTGTTAGTAATAATTAAAACTACCCACAACAAACCATAAAAAGAAATAAACTGAAATAAACTCAACCAATCACTACTGCGCCATTCCATGACAAATGGCGCCGCAATGATTGATGTAGCTACAGTCCAGCCGACTAGCTATCATGCTAAGGATGCTGTTAGCGCTGCCACGTACTCTACGCACCAGGGATGCGCATCTTTTACGCATCGTAGCGTAAAAGCAGTCTACGCGATGTTCAGCAAACATCCCTGATGCACTACAGAATCGCCGCAGCCCCAACAGCACCCTGAACGCATTATTAAATTGGACTCGGAGGGCACTGTAAGATTTTTGAGTATAGTCGGCCCACAGGCTGCACGTGTAGAATGATGTACAACAAGACCTAAAAAGTGTAATTTTGACTTCTGTCGAACAACGTGCAAACCTGCGAGCTATCATATCATTTATATGGACTCGCGCTCGCTGACCGTCGATGCTACAGTAAACACGTCCATTTATCGTCAGCGTCTTGGTACGCGTGTCGAACGGTACGCGACAGACGTCAGGAATTCAGACCTTAGAGTACTCCAGACTGGGGATTCGGCTCTAGCTACAGTTGTGGCTGGGTTGTGGTTGTGGGTGGTGGTTCGCAAACAGATTGTGCTCTGACGGTGGCCGAGATATTTGTCGGGCACAAATAGTCGGCAGAAAAGACCGTGGAGCTCTGCGCAGTCGATAACCCCCGTAAGGTCTATGTCTATGGTAACCTAGTACATATTGGCTTGAAATATACTCATAATAATGGATCATATTATGAGAGATTGCGAGCTCGTGCTGACCCAATTCCCACAGTTGTCATATTGTATGAGAATATTGCAGATATCCGTGCTTTATGACATAATGTTATTATTAATTATTGTGAGAATCTGTTGTATTGCCAATTGTATGTGACTCGGTTAGTATTGGGAGATTACTTTTCCCATGGGTATTGATTGTATCGGACTGACACACAGCCTTTGGTAACCACTAGTTGAAAATTATTATCCAATCAGGCTCTTCATCATCATCATTTTCTGCTTCTCTCGTCTCAGTCACACTCAGTATTTTGCCTATATTTCCTGCCTCGTTCTAATCCACGCCTAACCTGTCTATCGTCTATTCAAACTTATGTTCCAAATTAATATTATTTCAAGTTAAACAAATATCAACTTCATTTTAATGGTAATTGAGTTGATTTCAGAGTGACTAGCTATTGAAACAGTTATAAAAATGTTTGAAGTTGTAGCGTAAACTGAACTTTAATGTGTAGGAGCTAAAATTATTTTTCCATAAACATCATCATCATTTCAGCCGAATGACGTCCACTGCTGAACATAGGCCTCCCCCAAGCCCCTACACTTCGACCGGTTCTGCGCTTCTCGCATCCAACGGGTTCCTGCGGCCTTCACAAGGTCGTCGGACCACCTTGTGGGAGGCCTTCAAACGCTACGTCTTCCGGTGCGCAGTCGCCATAAACTCATATTTGTTCACGTTTTTGGCAAATAAATCGCGAATGCAGAGTAGTCAAGTTGCAATCGCTTTCAAAGCGTTTCGTATTTCTGCCACAACTTTCAACAGGATTGACATGAGTTCATCCCATCATCCCTAAGGCTATTAAGATGCCACTTCTCTTGTCTAAACCAACGAAATGGCCAGGGTTGTCTTCCAACGCGATTCTTCCTGATTCTATTTTAAGGGTTGCCAAAGTCTGAAACGACACTTTAAGACATTTCTGTCGCTACAATTTGCCTTGAAGTTACAGAGACAGCTTCAGACATGCAACTTCAATAAAATTAGCTGCGTTTGAGAATTATTCACCCGTTAGTTGACTTTTACGATGCCGAGGTCTGTGACTGTACCTTTAAGAGTCGTAAAAGGAGACATGTGATTGAAACCCAGGGGTTACTAACAGTCCCGGGATGCTGTTGAAATTACATCCTCGGATTAATATTGAAACACCAAAGTTCTTAGTTTCTAGTGCAGCTTTGCATACACAATATTATGTACTTATGTAGATTTGAGAGAGAGAGGCTGTACTGCAATGTTTCGGATAAAAGTGGATGTTTTTTTTGATGGTTTTAAAAGATCTTTGGAAATCGGTAATTTGGTTATTTTAAATTTTGACGTGACAACGTCTTAAATTAGGTTGCGACTGGGAGTCACTTATGAAAAAGTGTAACGCTCGGTAACGTTACGATGAGTCACCGAACGAGAGAGAGGCCCGCCGAATGCCTTGCGTCTCTCTCCCACTCAACTATGATCGGATGATCGGTCGTTGTCACGTAAAATCTTCGCCCGTAAAACCGACTTTACAGGCAACCATTTTTTTATTATAAATTATTATTTTAATTGTTAAAGTATGTATTTTGATTTTGTATGAATTTTATGTTATTTTTATTTTTGTTGAATTTGTGATTATGGATATTTTTTGTCTGACTTAATAAATGAATTGAATTGAATTGAATTTGGGAGATGGGCATGTGATGCGGCGGAGCGGGTCTTAAGAAATTTTTGAGTACGAACGCGCTACGAGTTATTCTGGATAAGGAAATATTGAATGTAGTTCTTTAGTATTGTCGAACGTATCAACAATTTTTTCTCCCTATTTCCGATACTTCCAAAGAATAGAAATTTTTCGTAGAATAGAATACATAATCAGCCTATAATGTTCCCACTGCTGGGACACAGGCCTCCTCTTGGTGAGAGGGAGTGGGCCGTAATCCACCACGCGGGCCCAGTGCGGGTTGGCAGATGTCACATGTCTTCGAATTTTTGGTTCTAGGACATGCCGGTTTCCTTACGATGTTTTCCTTCACCGTTTTGAGAGCAGTGGTGATGAAATAATTTACACAAAGTAAAGCGCCTGCCTGGGTTCGAACCAACCACCTACAACTCGTAAGTCGTGGCCGTTACCACTTGGCCACCACTGCTCCTGCACCTCTGCTAGAATAGAATACTCGCTATTATGTATACGTACACCATAATTATGGATTCAAGATTATTATTATTTGGTTAGACACACTAGCAGCTGATGCGTGTGTATCGTACCTATAGCTTGGAGATATTTAGTAGGACCCGTCACAACATTTTCCGAAATGCTCATACTCAGTAAAATGGAACTAGCATTATTATCAATATACAGTTTTTTAAGAAAACACTTTCCATTTTCCAGCTAAAGTTGCTGGCTCTACCCGGCGGATGGCACGAAAATTGTGTTATTGTGTTCGAACGTGCTCGGAATCCGGTTCTTTGTTGCATGGCAGTGGTAATGTAATATACAGTCTGCCAATTCAGTTTTGCATGCCATTTGCTTTTTTCGGTCTCGAGAATTTTCACGGGGAAAGATTTTGTTTGGTATTTTTTTTGAAGATACTCTTACTAGATGTTCAATAAAATTCTAGAAAAAAGAGAAACCCCAATACAATGGTCCTAATCGTCGATAACTCTTCTTCACAAAAAAGGAGACCTCAGTAACTATAGACCAATTAGCCTCATGACAAACATAATATGTTTGTCATGAGGCTAATTGGTCTATAGTTAGTTGTTGTCTATATATTTAATAGTATTTTTGAGAATATTTTATATAATATATAAAATATTCTCAAAAATACTATTAAATATACTTACAATTACTCTTACTAGAACTGTACTTGTGGGTGTTCAAAAGACCTTAGGATGTTGAGCATCTAGAAATATTATAACAGTTATGTAAAATCAAGTTTTTCTGTCATGAATAAATCTAGTAGACAAGCGCTTTTTCTAGAGGTCACTAAAATTAGCTAGTGCTTAATAGACCCCTAAAACAGCACCCTTATTGCGTAACACACTATAAATTAGAATCTAAAATAACTTTGAAGGATATTGCTAATCCATTGCTCCATATGTTTGAAAAAATTGTCTGCTCAACAATGTAAATAACGCAATGAACGTTGTTGAACTGTCAAAATGACATTCCTACTGTTAGTGCGTTACGCAATCCGCAGCACTCGTACTCCTTAGAACTTCAGTAGGTACTTATTCGGTTCCTCAGAAATATTCAGACTACTCTCGTTCCTATTTCTTTTTACCGTATTGATGGCAAAAAGTTCAAATATGTTGAGCGAAAAATTCAAAATTCTAGTTCCAACAGCCACATCGCTTTAGAATAGAACCCGCCCACCATCACAGCTAGAAAAAATACCGAGACCCAGAGATAAGTAACCTAGTTCCTCAGAATGCTAACACTTCACATTCGCCCAAGAAGCTTACGCAGCTTTTATCAAAGGTAGACATTCGTTTGTTTTTTGCCTAGCTTCTCAGAGGTAGACGTTCATTTGTTTTTTGCCTAGCTTTGCAGCTCTGTCAACAGTCTGACGTAGCGACAACGACGTGGCATTCTTCTCACGGCCTGTTTTTTATCAGACCCCTTCTATTCACCATTAGATTGCCTTGCGAAATATTTTATGGGAGATAAAAAAGGACAAAGTGTGGAGTTTGATGTGAGTATGGTGTACTTGGTGGGGCTGGTAGAAAGGAAAGGAACATACTAGGGTTTATCATAGTTGTGTTTTTACTCATTATTTTTTTCTTGCTTATGTAAAGTCAGGGAAATGAACTGTTAAACAAATTGATACCTTATGTGCTGCTATGGCCATTTCATACAACTGTCAAAAATTTACAATTGTTGATTTGCATATACGGACTATTTTTGGGAGGTTGGTTGGTTTGGTGGTAATTCCCCTGACTTTAATGCCTGTTGGTTGGCCAAAGGTTTTCAAACTTCTGTAGACTCTGTCTCTATATAAAGTATAGCGATTTGCAGATTTCGCAATAGAAATTATTTTTCGTAAAAAGCAATTCAAATACGATTCCTTTTTTACCCTAAGATGACAATAAGATCTTACGTAAGCGAATACAGACTGGTGTGCAAAAAAATTGTTTGTTGTGAGGAAACTTCCAATACATCAGCAGAATGGAAGCGATTGTATTCGTACAATGAAATATATTATATACTTTAAAGTACATACAACTTGAGCTTAGGTCATCGTATCTTATCAATCGATCAACTGTACAGGTTCTCAGAAAACTACTTATTATTTTCTCTTGACTGTACTTACCTGTCAAAAAGAGTAAACCTAGCTAATGTGGATAAGACAGATATTAAAACAGAAGACGAACTAGCAGAGGATGGAGGAGGGGGGGTGGAGGGGGGTTCATAAATCAAATAAGGCCACTCTGATAAATATGAACCTTTTTTTGTTTATGACTTTCAAGCAGGGTAACATAATCAGCCTATAATGTTCCCACTGCTGGAACACAGGCCTCCCCTCTGTGAGAGGGAGTGGGCCGTAGTCCACCACGCAGGCCCATGTGCGGTTTGGTAATGTCACATGTCTTCGAATTTTTTGGTTCTAGGACATAGCGGTTTCTTCACGATGTTTTTTATTCACCGTTTTGAGAGCAGTGGTGATGAAATAATTTACACAAAGTAAAGCGCATGTCTTGGAGCGAGCCTACGATCTACAGCTCGTAAGTCGCGGCCTTCAAGCAGGTGAAATATACCTATTGAAAACTGCAGAATTCTGCAAGTCCTGTGAATATCTGAATGCAGCTAGGGATAACGATAGATTGTTCCACCGAACCGCACGTTACAAAATTTTGTTTCAGTGCGGTTAGTGGAAGTGCTCAGGTGCGGTTCGTCCAAGTGCGGTTCAAATCAGTGCTCTGAGTGGAATACCTAATTTTCAAATTTATTTGTAATAATCAAGTTCATTAACAGTTTGGTCGGTGATGTTCAAACTAGGGGCCGAGTCAAGGATAAGAATTGTACACTTTCCATAAATTATATAAATAAGGTGATTAATAACTGGTAGCAAATTATAGCCGTTTAGAGATTTTCAACGACTGCCTGATTAATGTCACCTCTATAGCCAGTTAGCCATGCCTGTTAAACAGACTCAACCCTGTGATCGGTGACCTTTTTTTGCTCTTACAATAAACCAATTCAGGGGGCCTAAAAAGTCCACTTTGGCAGAATCATAAAAATGAATCATAACGGACAGTTAACTGTTAAGTTATTCGTATCAAATCCCATTGGTGAAGGATTTTTCAGTTATTTTTTTTGTCTGTGCTAAAATACCAATCAATCCAATCCAAATCCAATCCCAATCTCTTTGATTATACCTACGTAAAAAAAAGAAAAACACGGACTGTATTCGCCATATTATGATTCATAATGTTATCCTTTTATGATTCTGCCAAAGTGGCCATTTTTGGCCCCCTGGTCTTACAAGGCAAGACTACCACAATGCCCGTTTGAAAATCAAAACAAAATTACGCATACCCTACAATTTGAAAACATAACGGAGAGTCCATAAAATTGCCTACTTTCATATAACTTTGAACTTGGATATATGCGCACGCGCTGCCGCCGGCACTTTGGGGTTGCTATTACGAATATGTCAGGTGTTAGCTGTGTTGCCAGCACATAACCGTTTCCTGGAATGTCGGGGCCACTTTGAGGCTACAGTTTTGTGAACAATTTTTCAATTTGACTCTGAGAAAGTCGACGAAAAGAATTTTGATGTGTTAAGTATTTTCGAGAAATTCACGCGTTCTTAAGCTCCGTATTGCCAAGTTAATTTTAAGTTTAGTAATTTGAAAGCTAAGGAATTAAATCATGGATAGTCAAAATTATTTCCTTAATAACGTTTCAGATTTATAATAACTGCTTAATCACAATCAGCCAATTATCGGTTTGTAATTACACTAACTACTCATTCGGAATGAATGAATAGCACCGATGATATAAATATTTTTCAACACACTTGCTCGTAAAGTGGCTCTTATTGAACCGCTTTTAGGTCCATAATGGAGTGTATTACGAACGCGTGCTTTTTCTTTACTTTAATCCACATGTTCTGTAATACCACAGATAACTATTTACTAGTCGGAGACGCGCGCTTTTTTAATCTCATCAAACCCTGCGTTCCGAATTGGGAAATAATCGATGTGTTCCGAATTGGGAAATAACCGAATTAGCGTGAGCGCGATAACGATAACGATGTCCCGTGAATCGTCATAGATGACGTCATGACATTCGCCATCTTGCGATAATGCCGTCCATGCCCTAGAATAATATCACCGTGAGCGCTGTCAAAAATGACAGTGTGTGTATGAGGTTGTGTCAGTGTGTGTTTTGTTTTGAGTTGCATCATCTTTAAATTAAACTAACGTGGCATTTTTGAAATTGTGCTTCTGGCTGACAGTCGCCACCTAACCAAAGAAGAAGAACTGAAGAAGAAATGTGGTGTTTATACAAAGAAATACTGTAATAATATCTTTTTTACATTGTGTAAGCACTGTCATGTGAGCGCGTTCACGAGTGTTCCGAATTGTTGCCAGCTCTCAGCAGTCATAATAGTAATATCTAAATCGGAACGCATGTGAGATGATGCATGGACGTAATATTACTTCCATGGAGATGATGTGAGCGCTGTGATGTGAGCGATTATAGCTAATTCGGAAAGCGCCCAAAGAGACTTCATGCCGAAAGAAAAAATCCGCGGGCTATATTTTTTTTTTTTTTTAAATAGTCTGTATTGTCCTTGGTCGCAAAATGAACTCGCAGGGGACCACAGACAATTTAAGGTGAATGCGCAGTGGTAGACCGCGAAATTCTTAGGTTTTTTGCAATTTTCAGGTTTGTGTTTATTATATTTTTTCTATAGGCTGTATCGGTTTTGTCTGTGCCATAGATTAATATATTTAAAATGAGTCAATGTTGCGCGCGCATCGCTAGTGCTGGCTAGCACGGCGCGCGGGAAAACAAAACCAGCGCGCCATTTTCCATACAAGTTAATATTTAACAATACAAGTCTGCTTTTTTTCCTCGCAAGTGTGTTGAAAAACGTCGTATGAAACGCGTGTGCATTAATCAATATACACTCGGCTTTCTTATCACTCTCGCCTGCGGCTCGCGCGATAATATCGCCTCGTGCATAATGATCAACATAGCACACATGTATCATAATGTACTATTATATCACGCACATGTAGTACTTAACTTCATCATAACTTTCTTTGATATAATTACCTGACTAAATAATGTGCCAAGTCTTTTTGATAAAGCATAAATAAACTTTTATGCCTTTTCCGTGAAACAAGACGTAGAATATGTCGCCATCTTGATTGAATCAAATAATCCGCATTTTGCTGTCGTAAAAATATTATTGAAGATTAATTATGAATATCTTTTTGTGAATCTCTAATAATTCCTATTTTGGGGACCTAAAACTAATAGTCGAGCAACTGTGACCAACTTGGATGCAGCGGTCACTACGACGGCACCGCTCGCTTCGCTCGCTCGGCTCACGCACTTTTGGCACAGTTCTAACCTAACCTAACCCAATTGGTCGGGGTGACCCCGCTTAGTTACTGCGACCGATTCGGTTCGCGCGTGGTTGGTCACCCTGACCCTACCCGTTTGGTCGGGATAGCTTAGCTTAGTTAATGCGACCAACAGTCAGAAAAGGCGAGAAATTTACAAAAAGGCTCATTTAAAAAAAAAATATGCATCATTAGAAGCCCAAATTTTTTACAAAGGTTCATTAATTATAATAAGTGCGAATTATTATTAGTATCTATAAGTATTTAGAGGATCAGTCAACTATTTCACATAGATTAATTGATAATTTCTCGATTGCGGTCGCCTGACTGGTTTCCCCTATACGCTTTGAGGGAGATAGCTCCAAAATTAATAGCCAAGTGATGCCTGAATATTCAGACCTATTAAGATCTGATATCGGCTTTGAGAGCACTAAGACACAAGTACATTGTACCTCTCGAGGGAATACTTGGTTATAGCGTATTAGCTTGGATAAGACGAAGATTCTAATACTCTATAATATTTAGATTTAGATTTTGCTGCGTCTTTGTTATGTTGTCTTTGGTATACTAACTTTCACATACTATAGGCAGTTAACACGTCTTTTAAATACCAGCATTGCAGTATTCTGTAAACATCTTACCGTGAAAACTCAGGTGAAGTGAGATTGAAGTGAGCTGTCATTCCATCTGACGTGACGTGACTAGGGATTGCTATTGACAGCTCAATTCACCTAAGTTTTCACTAGTCGGTTAGTAGAGCTCTTTGTGAAGGAGTTTGTCTGGGAAAGAAGTAGCTCTTCTTCCACAGTACTGGGAAGCACAATATGAGACATTACAGCTCAGTTTCTAGGATGGCAACGCACTTGTGATGTCTGTTCTTGCAGATGTCCAAAGGCAATCGTAACCACAAACCAAAAGATGAGCAGCTTGCATGTTTGCCACCCAATAACATGTAAAAACAACAATATTTTTATTAACATACGACAGAAATCACGGAATAAAACTGTTAAAACAACGCTCCAAAAACCCATTCAACTGAACATCAAAACAGTCAAACCAGACGTGATGGTGCAAAGCTTTTGGAGTAAATGCTGAAATATTTAAAGCGGTGTAAACAAATGCATGGGTAGACAATAAAGATACCATGCACATACATCATAGCCTGTGTTTATGATGTTTTGTTCTTGTACCATCAGTGCCATGCACGTTGGTATTGTGTACTGAAGGTAGTTTTATTCCTAGAAGGAACGATAGGGAACAAAGCGAATATTGGAGAAGTGGAGAGTGGAGAGTAATGAATCATATAGCACATTTCACTGTCAGGTACATACTTCTTTGTTAAGTTTAGGGCATTATATGTATATCCATACCAATATTATAAATGCGAAAGTGTTTCTGTCACTCTGTTACTTCTTCACTTCTAATTGCCACGAGAGCCAAAAACCGCCTGTCATTATTTGTTATAGAAAGATAAACTTGAATACAATGTAAATTAACTTCAGTTCAGGGACACAACATGCCATACACAAGGTCATGTCAGTCACGCGATATTCTTTTTTGTTAGTTCAATCTTTCTTCACTTCCAGCTTTTTTTTATTGATTGTTTACTTTGTTTTCTCACGGTCCAAAGCAACAGCATTATTATTACTATGAGCCTGTGATATCCCACTGTAGGGAAAAGGCCTCCCTACTTTCTTTCCACTTCTCTCTGTTCAAAGCTGCTAAGGACCAGTTCTTGTTGAAGGAGTCCAGCTCATCCCGCCATCTCCGTCTGGGCCTGCCACGATGTCTTTTGCCATTAAGAGGGACCCATTTTTTTTTTTGCGCATGGGAAATCTTTAAATGACCCCTCCCACTCTGGGTGGAGCGGAAGGGAGTGTCAGACTCTTACTGACTAAAACCCACCCATGTTCCTTCCTTAGCCCTTTGTTCCGGGCCACCGGTAATCCTTTCGGACAATCCCGCTGACCTGGCAGGCTTCGGCCCTAAGGGGGCCCCAGTGGTCCCTCAGCTTGGGTCGTAAGTTTGGCCCATTGTTCGTCTGACATGCGGCAAATGTAAAACAGTAGGTTACTCCAAAATCTTTGGATTTTCGTATTGCTTCTTGGAGATCAACCTATAATTTTAAAATGGTCTGACTAAGGCGCACGGATCGATCGAAGGTTAAGCTACGCTTGCCGCGGTTGGTTCGTGGATGGGTGACCAATGTCACCATCCATTATATGTATACATATACCCCCCGTGGCTCGGAAATCACGTTAAGCCGTTGGTCCCGGCTGTCATTCGTCGATCTTTGACAGTCGCTACGGGTAGTCAGAAGCCCAAAAGTCTGACAACCAGTCTTACCAAGGGATACCGTTTTACCCAGTAACTGGGTTGTTGTGGAGGTCACATAAGATGTCGCCCCATGTAAAAAATACTAGTATTCAGCTGCATCAGGTTAGACTGGAAGCCGATCCCAACATAGTTGGGAAAATGCTAGGCAAATTGATTGGTCTGAGAAAGGTGAAATATACAATATTGAACAACATTAATTTGCCAATAAGCCTCCCCGGATTATTGGCAATATTTAAAGGTGAAAGATTGCTTCGTTACAAAATGGAAGAGATGGTACACCATTACAACGAATAATAGAGTCGGCAAACAGGTCGATAAGCAGCTAATATTATATTATCGATTAGCCAATGATTACATAATAATTCTATACTTAACTTAAACATAGTCATTGACTCATCAACGTTTACAAAATAATCTATTCTAACTACTAGTCTTGCAATCGTACCGTAATACGTTGCGATAATCACCTAGAATTAAAAAAATCTTAATTATTCTGATTTTTCTAGGTTATTTATATCAATGACATTAATATATTTATATATATTTTTTTTTATTATCTTCCTAAGGTGTTGTGCTGCTAGAAATGAATGTTTTTTTTTATTATTTTTTAATGATTGTACCATAATTATATTGTGTATCATATTTCTTTTAGGACGGAGAATTGCGAGTTTTGGCGAGTCATGGAAACAACTGTTAGGTTTTTTGATTGATACAATGCCAACAAGAAGATTTTCACGCTTCCCGACATCTATTTTTCCAAGATGGATAAATTTCGTAAATAAAAAACAAAAAAATATATATTTTCGGAACCCTTGGGTAAAAACGGTTAAAATTGTAATAATATTACAGTAAATTATCTGGTATATCGAATCCTTAACGGTGGACCACTATTTATGCCACACCCTGTATATTAGTTGTGGTAACCTAAAACATTCGGTTTAGGCCGCAATTGATACCTAGGCTGAATAGGTGTGATTCCATCTCCGCATGAATACAAAGATACCGGTGTCAACCGAATGAATCCATGAGGATCACGTAACCGCAAGAGAGGGGCTTATTACGTTCAAACCGATCCAGCGAACAGAAGTAGGGTCACCTGTAGTGTTGCCATTACATTATACCAATACCTATCGGGAATATTCGGTCGAACGGAAAATTAAAAGTTTGGAATTTTTTGTCGAATTTTTTTCTAACTTATTTTTGGTTGTTGTGTTTTGTTTTCGGTGTAGGATAATGTTGCGAATTTTTTAAGTGGTTTTTTAATAGTCGTTTTAAAAAACATAAAAAGACTGATATTAGATAAAAAAAACTAAGTACTTACCTTTAAACAAGCAAGTATTATTTATAATTATAACCACTCACGCGTACATTGCTGCAAATAGACGACGCGACACGCGATAAAATCGCGCGCGACACAAGGGCACCGCAAGTTAGTCGCGCAACGAGCGGTGCCTTTGTGTCACGCGCGATTATATCGCGAGTCGCGCCTGTTTGTAGGAGTTTGACAAAAAAATGTTCGTAAGTACCAACAAAAATGATTAAATTCCCGTTGTTATCAACCGTCAGTCTGGTCATCATCGAATATAATAATAGGTATCAATTCACTCCACTTACAATCTCGTAGGGTTGCCCAACAAATATCCGACAAAATTACACAGATCAAATATAAAATCACACGTCTAAACGAATTTCATCCTCTCCAAAATGGGAAATGGCGTAAAAAATTGGGCCGGTCGGCAACCCTACTCATCATTTGACGAGTGCCCCTGGGACCATGCTGATAGATCCAGTTCACGAGTACTTTGGAAGTGGGACACAGCGTTATCTTGTATTTCCTTGTCCGTGGAGACCTTTCGCTATCTCTGATTTATTTCGTTAGAGAAAAAAGGATTGACTGTACGTGACGTCTTAGACGTCAGCTTGGAATGACTGCGATTTATGTTTTTTTTTTGTGTTATGGCAATTTATTTTAGGGATGTATTTCTAGAAAATATTGCAGAATATTTTTAGAAGTGTTTCTACAGTAATATGTATTTCATAGATATTGCGAAAATATCAAAGCATATTGTTCCATTCGTTACATTTATAGCTAGCTGCTGCATTTACAATAAATTACCCACTTCAATTTACATAGTATTACGCATTTCTTGTAAGAACAGGTAACTAATAATTACCTGTTCTTACAAGAAATGCGTAATACTACAAAAGATATAGGTACCTATTAGATTTGCCATAATTTCCTTCCTACATCTAGCAAACTAAAGGCAATGACACTATCCCATTCAGCCTAACAACTAGCAAGTTTAACCAGCTACCACGCAAAGCGGTTGACATCTAAAATTTATTAATACAAAGCCGGGATATACACCAGCTGCATATTGCAATGCAACGGGAGCCCTGAGCCAGCCAGTCGCCGTGCATCGCTTGCGCGGACCGCACGTGCGAACCCCGCGTTATCGAATAACGATATTTAGTAACATTCAAAAATCGAATTATCTCATCTCTAATCGATTCTGTGTTCGAATTTCAATATTAGTGTATTGTGTTTCCGATTTTAGTGCTAGTTTATTAGTACTTAAACATTAAATTATAAATTAGGGACGCTTATTTTTAACGTTGATTATGTAGTTTCTACTTTCGTTTGGGTGAAAATAAACTAAAAATTGTTGGTACAAAATGTGTGTGTAAGATTCGCGTAGTGCTGTGAACCGGAGTGTGAAGGGTGAAGTGAGGTACTAGTGATGTGAATGAAGTCTGAATCTGACACCAATATGTTTGGAGTATTCATTAGAAGGTGGAAACCTAAAAGGTGGGTGGAATACTGTTTTAATTGGCATCATTTTAGTTTGTTTACATTCTGAATTTGATTTAAATATTAAATTGGGCAATGAAGTTTACGAAACTTATTTTTAACATTCCGTGTGGTTATTTTTTGTGTTCAATAGAGCGTTTTTGAAGGGATACCTACTTAGTAAGAAGTAATAAATTATTTGATTCATCAATAAGCGCCTATGAAGGTATGAATCTGATGGGGAAAATAACCAAGAGTATTTTATTGCTATAATTATGTTTTCATTAACATGAAGTTGGTACTTATTTACCCATCTGTATTTATTTACCGGAATAAATATTACATCGTTCATAATATTATAACAATGTTTTGGTGTTATTGATATTTTTTAGAGCCACGATATACGATGCTTATTTTGTGGCTCACCGAATACGTCACATTATATTTTTACTTTTTGATGAATAAATTTGTTATTATATTTTATTAGAACATAATTGTCTATTACTTTGAATCGTAAGTTGGTAGTTTTTTTTTTCAGTATAAAATATTTGTTTTAGTTTGTATGTAAGGTTTGATGTTACTAAACCAATATTATAACAATTATTTCTTATAATAATTGAAAAAATTCCATTAATTTACCTCTCACTCTCAGGCTCTCAGGTCAACTCAAGCGTCATCAGGTATTATGTCAACATAAAAGAAAAAAAAATATAACCAAAGAGAAGTCAGCTAGACATCTGTGAAATTAAAAAAAAGAATTTGAGAAGCAGCTCTAATCTCTGTCATTTCGAATTTAGAACAAGAGTCATGTGAGTTAACTGAGCGAGGCTTCTTATTGTTTTTTCAAAGCAATGTGTTAACGACGGTTTATTTTAAGGCCTAGTAGGTATGTCTAACATAACATCTGTCAAGTCACTTGGTCGTCTACAAATAGACAGCGTCCATCGTCCATCATTTTCCGTGTCGTAAAAGTGGACAAAGGACCTGAACTCCTGGCTGGTCAGTAATAGCGCAGCTCTATTATAAAGTAAACATGTAGGTAAGGTTTGATTGACTTTCCTTTGTGTGACAGTAAAAAAAAACTAGCAGTGACTATAGTTCGTTTTTAATCCCAGATATTAATCTGACATTTAAGACTTTTGTGTTTGCGTTTTTTTAGTATAGAAGTTTGACATTACACACCTGTTAAATTGGTTTCTTGGTTTATAAAACGAACTTTATATAGGCAGTAGTTACTACTAGTTATTTTTTTTTAGTTAACAAAAAACTAAATTCTGATTATTAATTTGCTGGACAAAAATTACAGCTGCTCTGCGTTCGACCTTTTTTTGTCAACATGACATTATTTAGTTTAGGGCTGATTTTTCAATAGGCAGATGATTTTTATTCGTAGAATAAAATTGACGTCTGACAGATTTTTTATGGCAGAACTGTCAAAAATATTCCTCGGATAAAATTATCTAGCGTTAGAAAAATCAGCCCTTAAATAGATATTAGCTGTCATTTTATTCTAGCAAATTACAAATCACAATTTACTTTTCTGCTTCAGTTTGTCTATTTTAGCAACAAACCATCAACAGTTGGTATATTACGTACTACCCTACTACATATTTCTGAACTGTTCTACAGACCTACACAACTGAAAGCCAAAGCGCCAAACAACATTAAAATTATGCAAAATTACTCCGCAGTCAAAAACTTCAACAATGATAAAACACAAAGACCACTCATAACTTCATTCATGACTTCAAAAGAAACTCATAATGCTATGTAGAAAATATTTAAAAAATAATAGAGCGCACGCACTCGCGTTTCCCCGAGCTATTACGAAGTCGTATTCCGAAGCTATTCGCACTTTTTACAGCACGAGTCGACAGCAGCATTATTGTGTTAATTTTACTCGCTATTACTTTTTTTTTTACTTATTAGAACCAGTTTCAAATCGGCTGAAAGAAGCGTTTCCTTTGACATTTGTGCGAGTTTAAAGAAATAGGTTAGGTCGTTTTGATTTTAATTATAAATAAGATGTGTTCGAAGTTTAAAACTAGATCTGAGTATCCTGTTTGGCATTTGAGATTCATGCTTTGAACATCGTTCTAGAATTCGGGTTCAAAAAACTTTATTATTTCTATTTCAGACTTTGACCGGGATTCTCAATTTATTGTTAAAATAATGAAGCCAGTTTTCCTGATTCTCAGTCAAAAGCTGAATAGATAGACAAATTCGATAAAACAAAATAATCAGACCCAGTTCTTTTCCTATAACATTGCCATTTCCTGAAATAAAGATCATTTTCACAGTTATTGGTGGCCGATAGTTCAGCTAGCGATAATTCTAAAACCAATTCATAAGTTGCTCTGGAATATATTTCCTTTGTTTTCAGCTAACCATTGAACTGCGGGATAATTGCGTAACACGCTATCACGCTATCAGTACCAATATAGCTTTCATTTTGACAGTTATACAATATTCATTGCGTTATTCACATTTTTGGAACCTAAGCAGCAATGGATTAGTGCTACTTTAAATATTCCACCTCATACACAATAATTTAAGTTAAACTACATTATGGCGAATGCGCAGTGCAGTGGTAGACCGCGAAATTCAAATTTTCTTACGTTTTTTCCAACTTTCAGGTCAGTGTCAGGTTGTATCTTGATCAAGATATGATTCGTGCGTGACTATAATAGATTATATAAGTATTTACAGAATTATAGTTATTAGACTTATTAATATATCTCTTTTCCATAGGAAAATTTGTTCATAGGGAACAAATCTAACTTAGAAAAGTGTGGTTCTTTCTAACTTCGCGGGTTACAAATGCGCAAATCTCAGCTCACATAGCAACATTGTGTAAATCCTTATTACCATTGTTTATATTGTGTATTACTAAACGAACTGTACCGTAGTCGAGCGTGTGAATTAATTTAATAAAGAATTTGCATGTTGTGTGTTCAAGCGTGTTAGTTTTGTCGCGTGTCTCGGGAACTAAATGAATTAAGTCCTGAATGGAATTGTGTCACACTGTGTCACGTGAAATGCCAGTTGGAATGTCTCTCTCGTGTTTGTTTGTAGGATTAGAATTATCGTGAGTGAAGGGATTTGAGTTTTAATGGACTATCTTCTGCCCGCGGCCATACTGTAGCTCAAAGAATTTTCTGAATCTGCACCCTATTAGCACACTTAACACACTTTCAATAACAATCTGAATCATTTTGAAGTGATCCATTGCTTCATAGGTTTGCAAAATTTGTTTGCTTAGCAACGTAAATAACGCAATGAATATTGTTGAACTGTCAAAATAAAAGCCATTGTGTGTTACGATATCTATTGTACTGTTCTTGCCCCCTGGATTTCTTACTCCGGCTAGTTTGTCTATGCTATAAAATCTGGCCTTACCATATTCGTATCTTTAACTATTAAACTAAATTATAGAGATAATAAATCACTTTTCAATATTAAATACACCATGTTTAATGTCAAACTATTTATTGCGTGTCATACTAACAAGGGGCTAGACACTACAAAATATCTAAGAGACATTCCTCCGTAAAAGGAGTTGTTAATTAAAGCTGAAAACAAATTGCCGTTTAAAATCGACATAATTTTATTATCATTCTGTTCTTTTCCATGTAAGGTTTAACAGGGCATGAGTCCTGATGAGATTCGTGTTAGCATATAAATTGCTGATAACAGTAATGTCATTGATGAAGAAACTTCTTGATTGTTAAGCACCAGTCACCATTAGTGCCTTTATTTCATGGATTCTGGAGTTAAAAGCTTACAACTAAAGTTTTATTGTGTGACTAGGCTTCGTATACATCATCATAGCCTAGCCTTTTACCAACTATGTTGGGGTCGGCTTCCAGTCTAACCGGATGCAGCTGAATACCAGTATTTTACATGGAGCGACTGCCTATCTAACCTCCACAACCTAGTTACGGGGTAATACGATACCCCTTGGTAAGACTGGTTGTCAGACTTTCGGGCTTCTAACTACCCGTAACGACTGTCAAAGATCCACGAATGACAGCCAGGACCAACGGCTTAACGTGTTTTTCGAGGCACGAAGGGGTCTCGGTATGTAAAGATGGTCACCCATCCACAGATCAACCGCGGCAAGCGTAGCTTAACCTGATCGATCGACCTGTGCGGCTGTTATTATTTAGTCACGGACCCCTCTAGGCTTCGAATACATATTGCGATAAAAAGGATGAGTTTGTGGCACCCACAAGTAATGACGGACTGTTCTAGTATTTTGACAATGCTACACTCGTCATAATCCTTGCAACCGAAAGACGTCCACTGCTGGACATAGGCCTCTCCCAAGCACCGCCACTTCGACCGGTTCTGTGCTTCCCGCATCCAGTGGATTCCTGTGGCCTTCACAAGGATACCGGTTCACCTTGTGTGAGGCCTTCCCACGCTACGTCTTCCGGTACGCGGTCGCCACTCCAGAATCTTTCGGCCCCATTCTGTTCTGCTAGCAATGTACCCTGCCCACTATCACTTAAGTTTGGAAATTCTTCAGGCTATGTTGGTGTGCTTCTTCTGCTGCACTCAGCATCGGCAAAATAGATTACTGAGCTGCCGCTTAGTGTCGAGACTTAGATACATATTGTAATTATGTTGGCAGCACCTACACATTATCATCATCACCAGACTACAGCAGTCCACTAGTGGACATATGCCTCTCCATTGCACACCATTCAGCTCAATTCTTGGAAACTATCACGTACACAAACTGCCTGCGTAATTACAACACCTATGTAAATGATAAATTATTTTATTTCTGTAAGTAGGTTTGTACAAACACTTTTGCACGTCAATCACATTTTTAAAACTAGATGAGGTCGTAAGTCGGAAAAAAACTCAGAGGTCCCAGTCTTTTTTAAAGTCCAGACATAATTTTGGTCAGATCCTGTGAAGACCATGTAGGTTGTTATCTGAAATGGTCTTTTGAGGAAAGAACCACACAGATTGAGTGGACCTGTCCAGTCCGTGCACGTATTTGTTAGTAACCGTGCAGCTCAACTCAGAACTTAACGAAGCTCAACTATTCGACCAACAATACTAAAGAAAGGACATTTGGGTAGGCCGTATAAATTACCCAACCTGCCAGACCATGATTAAAACTGAAACAATGGCCCCACATGGTCTCGACACCATTCCTGAGTCTGACAAACTCAAAACGCTGCAATAACGGCAGCCGCAGAAGTGCGCATTACATTACCAGTGCCGGATTAGCCCATACGCAAATTAAGCAATTGCTGAGGGCATCACGTCTCGGGGGGCACCATAAGGCAGAAACAATACCGAAACAGTTTTTGCTAGCACATGAAAGGCAAGGCTGTTTAACAGTAAGATATTACAAGGCCCAAAAGTCACTCTAGCTAGAGATGTGCGCCAATCTTTACAAATCGCTCGTCGATGTTTTGGAAAAATACGAGGTGACATGATAGGAGGGCCTACAAGCGTGGATTGCTTAGGGAATCAAGTAGTCAATACTGTACATTACCAAAACATAATTCACTATCAGAAGAAAACAAATCTCTCCACATCCAACACCTTGTACCAATATTCAATTTATTTAAAAACCTTACACAGTGTCTACCACATTTGGCCATTACCCAGGCATTCCAATTCGTGGTAATTAATTCTTGACACATGCCCAAATGTTTGGCTCTGTCGCTCGCCGGTGGTATTGTTCGACAAATATATACAGAGAGTGTCTCTGTGACGACTCATTTCCGTATCCGTAGTGTCTTAATAATAAGACTGATTTTTTTCTTTGAGGAGATGAGAGCTGGCGATTTTGCGTGGGTTTGATATGGAGATATTTTGATTACTTCTTAGTATGTTTTTATAGGATTCTAGGATTAATTTAACAACTATCTTTTAGGAACTATCTCTAAAGATTCTGGCCTGGCAGAAGATTCTACGTTGTAAAATTTCACAGCTGTAAGAGCTATTTCTAATTTAGTTTCATTTCTAAAATTATTTTGTTCTCTTTTTTGTGTGTTGTGACTGTGATGGATTTATTGTTCAAGCCACTTGTTAACATGAACACAGTCATGCATGTTATAAAAGATTAAGACGTTCAGTCAGCTCCAAGGGGCGCCGCATATTACATGGAATGGAACTTAAAAACATTATCTGGCGAAGTGAGGCGGTACTATAGGTACAGTTAACAGCAAAAGTAGATGATCAAAATCAGAAATTCAATACTAATTAGCGGAGTTAGCGTCAGAACTGTATGGCAGAGCTGTTGCTCTTGTTGTTGTTGTTGTTGAGCTGTGTGCAGAGACTGTGTGGCAGAGTTCTGACGCGAACTCCGTTCATTAGTATTGAATTTCTGATTTTGATAATCTACTTTTGCTGTTGACTGTACACCTTTGCCTAGCCCTTCTGTGATAACAAGCGGTATGATAGATTATTTATAATCTTTGTGTTCTCTTATAAGAGCTCTCTATCTCCAAACCAGTGGTAATTGCGTAACACACTATCAGTAGCAATGGGTTTCAGTTTGACAATTCAACAACATTCATTGCGTTATTAACGTTGTTGAGCGGACACATTTTTCGAACATATGAAGCAATGGATTAGCAATATCCTTCAAAATTATTCAAATTGAGATTGAGATTGATAATTTGATAGTGTATTACGCAATTACCCCGTAGACAAAACTCTCTAGTAAGATTATTATTTGTGTATGGCTTCATCATCATCTACATTTCAACCGAAAGACGTCCACTGCTGGACATAGGCCTCTCCCGAGCACCTCCACTTCGACCGGTTCTGTGCTTCTCGCATCCAACGGGTTCCTGCGGCCTTCACAAGGTCGTCGGACCACCTTGTGAGAGGCCTTCCAACGCTACGTCTTCCGGTACGCGGTCGCCACTCCAGAACCTTTCGGCCCCATCGGCCATCTGTTCTGCGAGCAATATGCCCTGCCCACTGCCACTTAAGTTTGGCAATTCTTCAGGCTATGTCGGTTACATTGGTTCTCCTGCGGATCTCCTCATTCTTAATTCGATTTGTGTATGGCTTAAACCAAGTTTATTAATATGTCTTCGTTCTTCTTTTTAATCGCGATTAAAAGAGAAAAATTCCCAACACAGCCTTAGTCCAATTTACTACTTCAACACCCTTTTGTATTTCGCGGATTATTATGCCAAACAGATGCTGCAAGGAAACCAAGATAGTAGATATTGTAACAAGAATTCTGCAGAGCATCGCAATTTGATAAATGTAAAAAGGAGAAAAATGTGGCTCCGTAATATCCGAGAGTGGACTGGTTCGCTCGGGGCTCCATTCTGGCAAGACAAAGAAACGAGAAATACTGTCCTCAGTGAATAAAATTGTGAACCTACAAGATATGTTTACTTACAGGAATTGTTGTAAGTTTAACTGGAAAGCGAAAAATCTGCACGCCAATTGCGTAACACACTTTTAATCATTTTGAAGCATATTTCAATTTTAATCATTTTGAAGCATATTTCAAATCCATTGCTCCTTATGTTCGAAAAATGTGTCTGAATGCAATGAATGTTGTTGAACTGTCAAAATGAAACCCATTGCTACTGATAGTGTGTTACTCAATTACCCTGCCGGGGTCTCGTAAATTTTTGAGAGAAAATTACTAGTTTCTCCCTCGGTCTTTATCACCTAAGGGTTCGTGAACTAAGACCGACAGTATGTATAGGTAGTCCCGTATAATTAGGAGCTCACCCAGAGGTTGAACTGTTACGTCCATTTTCAAATGCCTATGTCCAGAATGTCTAACTTTAGAGAGAGTAAGGTTTGTAGAGAACATGTTTTTTTTTTGGTATAGGAAATCATTTTTCTGTGAAAATTGCTACTATAGAAACTGAATTAAAAAGCTTTGACTTGAATAACTTTACTGTTTCATGTTATTTCTAGCACTGCTTCTACTAAACCAAAAATACCACATTAGAATATTTGACAATTGCTTGAAGGTTCGAATGGAACATGGAACACACAGGCAATTATAACCAGCCTGTACTGCTAGAGGTAGGGCTACACAGCCTGTACATTACATACCTAAAACATGCTACAAAATAATATGCAGAATTTTCAATTCTAAGAACGGAAATATAATAAGACGAACGCAATTAACTAGAATAACGTCGCAGAATTACGAGTTTCGGAAACAATGAATACGACGCTGTAATAGTAAGTCTATCCCAACTTTGTATTAAATGCTATGAACAGTGCTTTGTTATACCATCGAAGTGTTTGATGCAGATGTAGTACGATGTACGACACAAGGTTTCATCGATGTACGGTCGAGGAGCGAAAATTATGCACTCGTTTTAAACTTTCTTTCCCGGATACCGGCTATGTCACTTTTTCTTGCTGTTTTATTGACATTCAAAATGTATACAGTACGTACTTAGTCGTAAATAAAATAAGGTGTAAGTAAAAATTAACTTTTGGAAAGTACAACGCGTCCAGGTCATCTCGCCATCTTATTTTCGCTTCACGCAAGTCATTAAACGTTCTTGACATTCCCTGCCTGAGTTCGTCTAAGTGCTAATATTACCAATGAATCTGAACGCCATTAGCACATTAAAAACTGCGTTCAAGAGCTGTCAGTGTCACAGTGTTGTGGAATATTGACACTTACACCGTTCTGTTTCTAAACTTCTAAAGTCACACGAATTTTGCCGATGAAACTTCTAATTTGTGTCGTAAATCGTAAGGTACTGTGTAATTATTTATTAAGATTACTTTCTGTATTTCATTATGTACGTTGTTAGGAAGCGGAAAATACTGCTCTGAAAATTACGACTGTACATAATTATGCCAGACAATAAATTTATCTAAGACCGCACAATAATTATAATAAACAATTTATTAAGGTTTGTTTTGTACTTGTAAGATTTGTTACAACACACGTTTACGAGACGGGCACGTATTTTAGAAGGACGGTTAATTCATTAAACTGTCAGAATTTACTGCTACATAAATCTAGTACCTATCAAATCAAGATTCGTGCACAGGCATCGTTCCGGAAAATAATCACATACTTAATTACTATAAGTACAACAATGAATTTTTTCTCTATAATATAATAATATTATTTTTATTTAAAGATAGTAAAAATAACTGTTAAACAAAAGGATACCCTACGTCAATTTGCCGTGTTTGAGCTATTTCATACAACTGACAAAGAAAAAAAAAGTATGAATGAATGCTACGTTGGCCAATTCTGACCCTAACCACAGAATAAAAATAACAGTATGCCAAAGCAAGATAAAAGATCAAACCGCGCCGTCTGTCACCTGTCAAAATTTCATACACAGTAACCATCTCTAATGATTCGATGGCTAATAAAATATGTTATTAATAACAACTATTATTAGATTCATTACTGTACCAATACCGTATCCGATGAGCGTTTATAAAGTAATTATGGTTTATTACAGAGCTGGCCATAGGCGGTCTGATTTTTACGACATTCTCGATTGTGACAACGCGCAACGTCGAATCGATGTGGCATGCTAGAACAATGTTGGGCTGTTTATGTATTTTCTATTTTTAGTTATGTAGGTAATGGCAATTTTTAGATTCTGGTCGATAGTATTATATTATGGGTCCTTCATTACAAAACTTTTTCTATAAAATCGTGTCTGGAGGATCGAGCCGTGATGTTTCTCCCTCATTGACTCTTTTCAATATCCCGTAATGATGTCTTGAAATTACTAATATATTAAACTTAAAAAGAGTATTTGTATTCATCAGCTGATTAATACCTCTGTGGCTATGTTACAAAACTATATTTTCTTAGTCTTTATCAGTCATTGGCTTAAAATGTATTTATAACAATTTTATAGTTCGGAAGACACACCGTTAGAAACTTTCCAAAGAAAATATTATACGATGTACTCAAAAGAAAATTTTACTCCAGTCTTGCAGATTCTTACGAGCTAGCTAGCATATTCAAAAAGTCCCATCAAAATTTTAGTACCCTAATAATGATAGTCTTCAAGAATTAAAGTACTAAAATTTTACTAGCCTTTTGGATAAAGAGATGGGGCTTGGCCCATGGCCCTCGGGGCCCCTATGATCGTGTTACCTCCTTGTGTGGCCCATCATAATATCAGCAGTAATAATGTAAGACCACCGAGTACTACTGACTCATTCGTATGTAATATTAAACTTAAAAATTACGTGGAAAGATGGGACATTATATTTGTGGAAAAAAGATAGGTAATTAATCGGCGGGGTATTTTCGTAACACACTAACAGCAGCAATGGCTTTCATTTTGACAGTTCAACAACATTCATTGCGTTATTTACGTTGTTGAGCAGACCATTTTATCGAAGATATGAAGCAATGGGTTAGCAGTATCCTTCAAAATGATTCAAATTGTGATTGAAGGTGTAGGTTATGACTTATTGTTCGATCATTGATCTATCCACTAAATAAAAACCTTGAATTCACTGACAGGCAACGCGCAGCCCAACCAGGTCTAGAAGCACGATTTTTTGGTACATCAAGCTACCCGAAACTGTCAAATTTTCCCAATCAACTTTGAACCTAATAATTTTGCGATAAAGTTGAAAATCTATTAAAGAAATTTGACAGATTGTAGCATCTTGATGTGCTGGCGTCTGTACAAAAGTTCCATTTTTTTCGAAAGGCTTGACTGAATGATATATATTTTTATGTGTGGTTGCAAATTTGGTATTTAGTGTTCACCTCATCCCTTGCACCTGTGACGTGATGAACCCTTAGCACGTTCATTAGGTAAAGATATTCAACATACATAGTTAGAGACTTGGAGAGGAGTGTCTTCATCAGTAGGTAGGTAGACACGACGACATATCAAGCTATACATTTCTAGTTTTAGCTGAACTCGCACTGTAGGTACCTATAGGCTTTTCGTACAGTGAGAAGTTAGCATATACTAAAAATGTATAGCTTGTTAAATGTCTTCGTGCGTACTGCGTACGTCAACCATTTTTGTTTCAATTGCTTTATTTAGTAAAACAATTTCTGTTCCATTTAATTCCTCTTTGGTTCTTTAGCTTTGTGAGTCGGTTCGCTTTACATCCAATCGATTTAATTTAAAGAATTTAATCTACAATTTCTTAACATTAACAAAACACCGCCTTGTAAAATACGTTTCTGCACTTTTACACAAATCACGATGCGATGTAAAAGCATTTTAACTGTTTTGTTCTTTTTAGTATTTAATCCAGTGGAATTGAAGGGTCATTAATTTCGGTCCGATGTCGACGATGTGGTCGGACCGCGGCACGTTATGTCGATCGAATATCGATAAAATTTATTAAGTATCGATATATAGAGATTGCGGTCCGCTAAATCGTCTATTGTCCGAGCTCTGTTATTAAGAGTTGTTATTATTGTTTATTTTATTGATGTCGATAAAATGTCGTGCAAAAAGTTGTTATCTCAAATCGGAATTGGTAGAAAGTTTTTAATAGTGCTTACATGTGTGAATTAAAAAAAAAAATGTGTGGCTGGCCTGTTGGTCTAGTGGTCAGTGACTATGACTGCTATGCCGGAGGTCGTGGGTTCGATTCCCACCCAGGACAAATGTTTGTGTGATGAGCATGATCATTTGTTCTGTGTCTGGGTGTAATTTATCTATATATGTATGTATTTAGAAATATATAAGTATGTTTATCAGTTGTCTAGTACTCATAACACAAGCTCTGCTTAGCTTGAGACTAGACGGCGTTGTGTGATAGTTGTGGAATATTATTATATTATTATTATTAATTAATAGGGAGCAACGGTGAGTCGGGATTTTTTGTAACAGGAACGCCAAAGCAAAAAAAAATAAAATAAATGACTTTTAAGACTAACAGCCGCCATCCTTAAGGCTTGTATTCATGCCAACGACCTTGTGCATTTGGGCGGAGCTAACTACCCCTCTCCGCGCCACTCCGCCACCCGCATGCACCCGCATGCCAACGCGTTGCCTAGCAACACGAGGCGCCCCGCACTGAATTCGTGGACGAGTGCGGGGATGATATAGACACGGACTTTAAACGATCGCATTTTTTATTTATTATATTAAAAAATATACATGTTTTAAAAAAGTAACAAAACCAAATCATTTTCGTTTGTATTGCAAAGCACTAGATATTTTTTTATATTCTTTTGTTAAAAAATGAAGGAGTAAAATGGTTTCATCTCAACGATTTGGAGGTGATTTGGTGGTTTTTTTTCTTAATAGGTGATATCGATAGAAAAATTATGGCTAAACCAAATTACGATTCAGATCATGTAGATTACCAACTATTTTTTCAGATGTAATTTCTCTGTAAGTTCCGAAGAAAAGCTGCTTCATCTGCACGCTGTTTTTAAGCTTTTTTCGAAAGAGTAGCCTTAAGATTTTTTTGTTTTTTTATTTTATGATGTAGTAAATACCTAAAGCAAATACCAAAGGCCAAATATTACCGAAAGTCTGACAACCAGTCTTACCAAGGGGTGACGTGTTACCCAGTAACTGGGTTGTGCAGGTCCAATAGGCAGTCGCTCCAAGTAAAGTACTGGTATTCAGCTGCTTGCGGTTAGACAACAACATAATTGGAAAAAGGTTGCTGCTGCAACAGGCCGCATTATTACAACAAAAAAAATGCAGTGCGGGCTGTCTGAAATGTGCATATAAGAAGGAGGATTTTTAGTAATGCGTTGTGTTGCGGCACAGCCCGCCCGCTCCAACTTGCTTCAAAGCCTTTAGTAGTCATCACGGTACCTACGATAAATTAACCCCAATAAACCTACTAAAAATACATTGAATTTTGCTGTTGAATGCTCTTACAGTGTAATGATGAATAACCAAATAATAGTATGACCCACAACCGTGCAGTACCTATAATAAAATTGTCGATAAAAAAAAAGCCTACTTGTTCAAATGATACTAATAAGTCTTTTACGAGCCGCCATTATTGTGCAGTTTTTTTATTTGGAACATTACAAAAAAAAAAAACAAACAAAAAAACTGGCCAAGTGCGAGTCGGACTTGCACACGAAGGGTTCCGTACCACAAGGCAAAACACCGAGAAAACCACGTTTGTTGTATGGGAGCTAAATATTTATTTTATTGTTTTTAGTATTTTTTGTTATAGCGGCAACAGAAATACATCATCTGTGAAAATTTCAACTGTCTAGCTATCACGGTTCATGAGATACAGACTGGTGACAGGCAGACAGACAGACGGACAGTGGAGTCTTAGTAATAGGGTCCCGTTTTTACCCTTTGGGTACGGACCCATAAAAAACGTATTGTGGCATATCATCTTTAATTGTATTCATTCATCTGGTGTCGAATAGCTCGAGAATGGGGTCGCCATGCTAGCAAGAATTTCAGGACAACTTTTTTGTTGTGAGATTTTTTGTAACAATTTTTTTAAAATTAATACTGGATAGACATACCTAACTGTAGTTAAGTAATTAGGATAGCTGTTTCGTCTGTTAAAATAACTTAGTAACTGTAACCTCGAAGCTATAGGCAGAGATATACCATAATACACACACATTCCCCCAGTTTGGTTTAGTCTCATGTATTAGGAGGCGGCCTTCACAAGGTCGTCGGTCCACCTTGGATGCAAGAAGCACAGAACCGGTCGAAGTGGAAGTGCTTGGGGGAGGCCTATGTCCAGCAGTGGACGTCTCTCGGCTGAAATGATGATGATGATGATTAGGAGGCGAGCCTATTGCCATCAACCGGGCACAAATCCAGTCCAGACTCTGGGGCGACCTGGGAATCGAACCAGCCAACACAATCAAACATGCTGAGCAGCGCGCCAGCACTATTGCGATAACAAGAAAACGAGGCAGTAAAAACAAAAAAAAAAAAACGCTGTTTATTATAATTTTTTCCGCAAGGTCAACGTGATAAGGATGTCTGCTTAGTTTCTAACTAGACGTAGATTATCATGTCGTAATCGTATTGTTTTAGTAGATAACGAGCGTCATGCTCATTACGGAGCATTGACCTTAAGGCGGTAATTAGTGCGGAATACGTAACAGTTAACTAACCGCCTTAGCCAGTGATTGAGTTACTGATATGGGCCAATGACATCTAAACATTGGCCCATACCCATACTGTCTTTGTACTTTAAGCAAACTTCAAAAATAAGGTTTTTTGATCGACTGTATTTATTTATGGAGTATGTAATGATCGTAGCAAGTGGCGTTCTATAGTTTCTGCCTATCTGCCTATGTTATTTCCCATAAGAAAATAGTACTTTTTTTTCTTTAATTTTTGGCTATAAAATGTTCGACACTTGAATGACTTTGTTTAGAAGAGAAGTATGGAAGAAAAAAACGTGTTGCGCCGACCCCAAATAAATTGGGATAAGGGCAGGAGAATGATAATGACTTGAATAACTTTGTTTATTAATTGCAGTCTAATTAAACTGTAGATTTTTCAGGCAAAAAATACTTTAAAACTCTTTTAATTTAATATTACCTAGATTGAATACTAGAATTCGAGCATTAACATTGGGACAGTCTCTTCTGCCTAACTATTTGGTCCCCCTACTCGAATCTGGGGCGACCTATGAATGTACAGTACTTATTGATACAGTATAGCTTGCAAAAAAAAAAGAATTGACCACTTGGTCTTGGATTTATTTTAGTTTCAATACGGTTCCGTATGACTGTTCATTATGTTAGTGCTGTGCCGTAATTCTCTATGACACAATAAACGAAACCGCGAGAAATTAACGCCGCATTGGCGGGATTAGTCAAGGAATTGAAGTGGTTTCGAAGTAAGGTTATAGTGAATTAGGGCCCAAGTAGACATGTTAAGAGTAAACTAGTCGCGAGCTCGAATTCACTGGTGGTCATGACCAAAAAGCATGCTGTCTCACCTGGCTTCGTGTCCGACAGAGCTAGTATCAATGATGAGCAGTTAGACGCTAGTCTACACGAACAACGTCTAGTTCTCACGCACAGTAAAGGTGCGTAAAAATAATCGAAAACTGCTTCGGAAAATCGAGTTTTATGCAAAAACCACAGCATAAATCAATTATGAATAAAGTTTATTGAACTCTTCGATAACTGAGCTTTGTCGGTACGAACTTGGTTTTGAAGATTTTACAGTTCTTTTATTACTTATTTACACCCAAAGTTACGTTAAAAATAACAAGAAAAACGAATCTTTGTTGGCTCATAACTTTTTAATGGCTTTTTACTTTACTATTCTGTTTCCGTACAGACAAAATTAATAATAAGTCAAAATGATATCATGTTTAATTTTGGATTCACAATGTCAAACAGTGGAGTAATACTCTCCCCGAAATTTGTATAGAAAAAATATCGACTAGTGGTACCTTAAGTTACCTACTTTTGTTTTATATTCATGCTTATGAATATACCTATAAAAAATAGATAACATAACATCGGACATAACATCGAACGGTACTTTACATACCTTTTGGTTTGAAAGTTATCTTATTCCTTCCTTCACGGTGAATTATTTAATTTTTGTTCACACCTCTATTCTAGATACCTTATTTTCAAGTTTTAAAAGGCACTCGAGCCCTTATTAATGTTATGCAAAGGAAAACTTACAGTGTAAGCGGCTTATCGCCTAGTTGAGCGAAATGGGTCGGTAATTGACGCCCGCTAAAGAGGTAGATCCTTCTATAAGTCAGCTTAGGGAGGCAGTGTCTTTGCGACTAATGTGTGTAGGTACCTGAGTCTAAAAGGAGTCATTTAAATAGCTAACACCTCTACGGGACTAAAGATAAATACGCGAAAAGAAAAATCAGGCTGCTCCATACATTTATGATTGCATTTATAACTCGACAAAATGTCAGGATTGACACCATGGTAAAAGTGGGATAATCCACTAATCCTCATTGACAATTCCCATCACATTGACGTCTCTGTTCATAATGATGAGTACAATGACCACTTCAAATTTTTTCATCCATACTAATATTGTAAATTCGAAAATAACTCTGTCTGTATGTTACCTTTTCACGCTTAAATCGCTGAACCGATTTAGATGAAATTTGGTATAGAGATAGTTTGAATTCCGGGGAAGGACATAGGATAGTTTTTATCCCGATATTCTCCAGGTGAAACCGCAGGGCGCTGCTAGTACATACATAAATTCACGCGTTCATACCATGGGGGTAGGTAGAAACTACAGGACGCTACCTGCTACGATCCTTACTTCTGGCGCTTGGTTTTCAGTTCTTTCAATGACTACTTGTAGGTATAATAAATATATATGCTGAACAATGGTCTTCTAATCCGCTGGCCCGGAACATAAAGGACTAAGGAAGGAACACGGGTGGGTCAGTAAGAGTCTGACACTCCCTTCCGCTCCACCCAGAGCGGGAGGGGTCATTTGATGATTTCACATACACAAAAAAAAAAGGCGCATCAGGGGTGGAAACGAATTGGCTTCGCCATTCAAACATTGTAAGACAACATTTGATTGGTTAGATCTTTAGAATACGCCCCGAAACCCGAAGTTCGACAACCAGTCTTACCAAGGGGTAAGGGTGGAGGTCAGATGGGTAGTCTTTTCATGTAAAATGGTAGCGTAGTTTTTCGTCAAGAAGAGAGACTATTCGTTATAGAGACCAAAAAATAATTAAGATTCTTATAAAAGTCACAATTTCACGTAAGTACACGTTTACAGAGAGATTACAGAGCAGCTTCCTTCGCTGGACACTACAATTTGACGAAATCCTGTGCGGAAACATCGTTCAGTATTAAGAAAAGAAAAAAAAGAAAGAAAAATTGTTTATTCTGCACAAACAAAACGCACATTGCAAATAAAAAAAAAATTAAAAAAAGAAGACAAAATATACACACAACCAACGTAGTCAAAAGCCTCGTACTCAAGCTTAAAAAATGTTGACAATTTTGTCCATTGCTTGATGTCAGGGCTATAATTAGTGAAATTACCTAACATAAAACCAGAAAACCAACCGAGATACATAAATTATAATTTCACTACGGAACCCTATCGACAACCTGTACTTAACGAAATCGACTTATCTGAAGCATGAGTCATACAAAACCAGTATAAAGAGCTCTCGCTTTCAATGGGAACCCAATAGAATGGAGTACATGTACAAAATGGTTTTTTATCTGCGCGTCGTGCGAAAAATCGCTTGCTAATAATTCGTTGAAAATAAGTGTTACGAGTAACAGTTATTTGTACAATTCGCTATACGGACAGACCTACAGTGTTTAGATGGTAATTATACTGTCAGATAGGACTTTTCGTCGGCCTAATTTGTTAACCTGCTAAGTCCATTTTTATTATATTAAATAAAAAATAATATATAGTTTAATATTCTGAACCTTTTGTCTGGTAAAAAAAAAATTTTGCTTAAAAATCAAATTAGGCCGACGTTTTGTGTTCATCATCTCGTCGCTTATCTTACTAACTGACGGAACTAACTTTGAGGTGACTTTTCAGGACAAGCTTTTTGCGGTTTCGCACTATGTTTGTTGAATTGTACCTCTCATAATAAGCGACTGATCAAAATAAAATTGCATGAATTATATTATTATTTGGTTATTCTTCCTAAATATATATATGAATTGTAAATATTACTGTTAGATAAAAAAATATAAGCATTTAAAACAGATACGTCACTTTTGTTAGATCTTTGTAAAAAAATGTTTTCATATAGTTTTCAGATACGTCTGTATAAAAAAGGATAGTAAAATAACACACAAACCTCAGAATCAACTTTTATTTATTAAAATGGCTCATTATTTTGTACTTATTAAAAAACTTTTTTTTACAAAAAAAACAACCGACTTCCAAAAAACACTATACTTAAAGTGAAAAATAACATTTATTTAGGAAGTCGGTGTCTTTGGATCTGTTATTTTAGTTTTTTGCCACCGACTTCTGAAATTAAAGTTATTTTTCACTTTATAGTGTTTTTTGGAAGTCGGTTGTTTTTTTTTTGTAAAAAAGTTTTTATTTTTCACTTTTTAGTGGGTCGGTTTGTAATTTATCGAAATTAATGCCAGTTATATGTTGGCCTAATGTCAACTGCTCATCTCCTTTCACAAAATATTGCTTTTCCTGATGCAGGGATGTTAATTGTTGAGGAGTTCTCCTAGTAAGAACCAGGAGAACTGGAGCTGATTGAGAAGTCACCATCAACTCCACTTCACCATACGCATTGTATCGAGCATAAATTGCTTAGCAACCATATTAAAGTAATCGAATCGCACCCGTGAAATATTTGTCATTGAGTAGTTCCGATGGTCTTCATCATCAGCTCCACCTTACCAAATGATGATTTCTGAGAGCAAATGCTCAAGTTACTTTAAAAAATACCCAAATCGCTTAGACCGATTCCAAAAAAGAATTTTTGGAATCGGTCTAGCCGTCTTCGGATAATCGGGGAACATACATAAAAAAATAAAAAAAGATTCCGACGAATTGAGAACCTCCTCATTTTTGAAGTCGGTTAAAAAACAGTTCCTAGTATCTTATATTAATACAAAATATGAAATGAGATCCTAAAGTTTCGTAAAAACCGTCTCTTCTAATTTAAATTCTCATAATTATTTAGGTAGACGATTTAGATAGGGCTCTTTTTGCTTAAAATATTGATTCTGAAAAATTCAAACTAAATAACGTATGTTACTTACGTCGGTTAGCAGAAATCACATTTGTATAAAAAGTTACTTACGTCTACCTGACAAAATGTGTTTTCTCGGTAACGCTTGAAGATACAGATACGTTTATTAGACCGATCGTTTCGTCTTCAAAATTGTTTTAACTAGTATGAATAACTAATTTTTGACGAAAATGCAGATACGTCTGTTAGAAAGATAAGCGACGATCTGCCTAGCCTTTTCCCAACTATGTTGAGGTCGGCTTCTAGTCTAACCAGATGCAGCTGAATACCAGTATTTTACATGGAGCGACTGCCTATCCGGTCTACCGGTCGAAGTGGAAGTGCTTGGGGGAGGCCTATGTCCAGCAGTGGACGTCTTTTGGCTGAAATGATGATGATGATGATGACTGCCTATCTGCCAGTTACTCAGTTATCTACTGGGTAGTACGACACCCCTTGGTAAGATTGGTTGTCAGACTTTCGGGCTTCTGACCCGAAACGACTGTCAAAGATCCACGAATGACAGCCGGGACCAACATCTTAACGTGCTTTCCGAGACACGGAGGGGTGTTTCATCATCTCCATCATTTCGGTCGACAGCCGGACATAGGCCTCCCACCAAGCACCGCCACTTCGACCGGTTCTGTGCTTCTCGAATCCAGCTGATTCCTGCGGTCTTCATAAGGTCATCGGCCAAAGGGTGTTTTTTTTACAAATACATGTTTAAACTTCCTGCACAAAGACATTCAGTGCCGGATTAGCAAATTAAGCAATTGCTTAGGGCATCACGTCTCGGGGGGCACCATAAGGCAGAAACAGCACCGAAACAGTATTTGCTAGCACATGAAAGGCAAGGCTGTTTATCAGCAAGATATTACAAGGCCCAAAAGTCACTCTAGCTAGAGATGTGCGCCAATCTTTATAATTCGCTCGTCGTTGTTTTGGAAAAATACGAGGTGACTAGTGGATAGGAGGGCCTACAGGCTTGGATTGCTTAGGGCATCAAGTAGTCTTAATCCGGCACTGAAGACATTACAACATTATCTATATCTAAATGAATAGTTCAAGTCTCAACCTCTCTAAAAACAGTATTGCAGGCATTATCAGTATCGAAGTAAAAACTGCGTTCTCACTTCCGAGTTCCGACATTCAAAGTAATTACGACAATGAGTTTTTTCCTAGTAACGTTACGGTTTTCAACTTGCACCACTTAATTTCCTGAATATAGCCACGTTTTAACTAAGGCGGAAGATGATTTAATAATAGGTAATAATAATCTATTGAATAAAACTTTTACACATTTAACCAACAGTAGTAAGATTTCCCATACAATTATAGTGCCTAAAAATAAACTAGGAACAACTAAAATTTCATTACAGGTGCAAGTAATGATGGTTAGGAATTGCAATGAAAGGTAGCGACCCGCCATCTTTGTTTCAGGCCATCATTTTACATTTCAATTAAATTGGAACAGTGAAATTTAAAGTTAAACTGATACAAAAAATAATCTAGACGCGACACGAAAAACTAGAACAGGCAGTTGTATTTACATTTCATTCATTGCTTTATCGTTCGGCTGCAAGCGTACGCTAATTCACTAACAATTACACTCACATAACGTTTATTCACCTAAAACACAACATTATAATAAACATCGCAATGAAATGGCGTAAGACACATCTTGGAAACCCGCCAACTAAAACTTCAATGCACTTGCTCTCCAATTTATGATGATATTTACTACTTTAACATTTCCACCGAATTCTACCAATTCTCTACGGTGATGGGAGGCCAGGATAAGCTGGTCCTTAATTGCTCTAAATGCGATTGGTATATTTTCTGTTGGCGAATTCATTTATGTTGCAACTTTGTATCTACTGGAGAATCTATAAATCAAGCTTGTTATTGATGATGCTTTCAGCTGTGCCATGGTACAAACGCCAGCACATCAACCTACCCGAAACTGTCAAATTTTCCCAATAAACTTTGAACCTTATGGTTTAGTGATAAAGTTGAAAATCTATTAAAGAAATTTGACAGATTGTAGTAGCTTGATGTGCTGGCGTCTGTACCTTAGTAACGAGGCATATTGACGAAATATCTAAAGATAAGCTTTAAAATATTTCGTATTTGAAATAGTGGAGTGGACTTTATTTATTTTCAGTAAGGTTCAATGTCCAATGGCTAGCAATAGCAATGTGAGTATTAAATGCTGGAAATAAATTAAAAATGTGTGTAAAAGTCAAATGCTGTGACAGAATGAAGAATTTCAGGATAAATGTCGTCAGTTTTTGAATCATGCTGTAAGATATCTAGATACTAATATCTATTATAAAGAAGTAAAATTTGTACTTGTGACTGAGTATGTAGGAGGTAATATTCGGAACTACTGATCCGATCCTGAAAATTCTTACAATAATGGGAAGCTACAGTATTGCTGAGTGTCGTAAATATATGTACAAGAAATTTTACGTGGTCGAAGCTGCGGGCAAAAATTCGTTGGAAATACAAAATTATTTTTAATAGGTATATGCGAAACCCGAAACACGTGTCTAGTAATTTTATGTAAAGAGAAAGTATGTACAAAATTTCAAAACTGTATCATGAAAAATCACAAAGTTATAACAACCTATTTGTCCGTACAAAACATGCTCACCTCTCGCGCCGCGCCGTCTTGTGCTCATTGATAATATGTAGTACCTAGGTACCTAACCGTTCGGCGCGGAGATTGGATAACCTATTAGTGTCGCTCGGTGTCCAACTTTTAACCGTTTTTAAATATTTTTGGGACAAAATATAACATGGGGTAAAAATTATTGGAATCGATTCAGTTACTTATTCTGAACAAACTAGGCTTGCTAACTTTCGCATATACTAAAAATAACGTTGTATAGGCAACAATCTTCATAGCCTACTTTTTAAAGCCATAAAAATCGACAACAACTTCGCAACACAATGCTATAAAAGAGATACCTACACCCATAGTTACCATAAATAATAACGATGTTACTATTACTATTGTTTATAATAGTACTAGAGACCCCGCCCCTGCTTCGCATGGTTTATGACTTGACCAAACATCGAGTTTTTTTTTTAACTTATAAATTTATTTTTAGTCATCATCTGCCTAGCCTTTTCCCAACTATGTTTGGGTCACCTTCCAGTCTAACCGGATGCAGCGACTGCCTGTCAGACCTCCACAACCCAATTACTGGATTTTTCAATCATCTGATAACTTTATTCGAGGAATAATTTTGAAATTTTGACAGTTATTTCATACAAAAACTGTCAAACGTCAACTTTATTCCTCGAATATAAAAGTTTTCTGGCGATGGAAAAATCAGCCCTCAATCAACAACGGACTTTAATAAATTATAGAAAGCTGATATGGTATGATATGATTGTAATGTTTGTAAACGAATAGTCGTGTCTATCGCGTGACCTTTACAACAATATAATATAGGTTTTATGGTTATAACTGTGCCGGATTTATTACCGTCTCTGGCATTATCGACCTCATCTTTATATTCCCTAAACGGTCTTATATGGTTTACCATTTGGAAGCAAACTATATAATTTGTCATTACTATTGTCAGCTTCATATTAAATGCAAACCTTTCCATTATAGCCCTAGGGTAAGTCATTATAGCCCTAGCTAGAAGGTTAATTGCGTAACACACTAACAATAGCAAGGGGTTTCATTTTGACAGTTCAACAATAGTTATTGCGTTATTTACGTTAGTTCATTTTCAATATATTAATTTAGATTTCTACCATTAACACTTTTCCATAAGAGATTGGCGGTTGGTGGTAGAAATCTAACTTAGAAAGATATATTAATGATTCTAATGATTATAATTCTTTAAATATGTACCTGTTATTGTCGCGAATCATATTTTGATCAAGACAATCTGACACTTAACACAAAACGTAAGAAAATTTGAATTTCGCGGTCTACCGCTATCCATTCACCTTTTTTATCAGTCAAACAACCCGTTAGCAGGACAACTCGATTGGTTATCGATCGAAACTCGTTACCTAACGAACAGGGCAATGTTAACACAATCTAGCCTAGATATTCACCTATTTGCATACAAAACTCATTAAATATCGCCATACGGCCTAATCGTGCATTCACTTTTGGTATTACGTAAGTTTCGATTTATTTCTATCGATTCTCAATCGATTGTGTGAGCGAATGATCGATTATTTTTTTATCGTTAATGATATGTTTAGTTGTGGTATTTAGATAGTGAGAGTGGTTATCGTCATCAATATCTTCTTGGTACACAACGACAACATATCAAGCCTAAGTATGCATTTCCAGTTTAAGCTGACCTGGCATTGTATAGGCTTTCCTTACAAAGAGAAGTCAGCTTATCCTGGATATGTTTAGCTTGATATGTCGTTTAAAGGTTGTTTGCAAAAGTCAACCTTAGGTTACTAATATTATAAATTCGAAAGTAACTCTGTCTGTCTGTCTGTATGTTACCTTTTCACGCCTAAACCACTGAACGGATTTCGATAAAATTTGGCATAGAGATAGATTGCATCCCAGGAAAGGACATAGGATAGTTTTTATCAACATTCCTCGCGGGCGAAGCCGCGGGCGGTAGCTAGTCTTCTATATATAAAAGCCAATCATTTGCTATCCCCTATTAAAACAAACAGACACACTGACGCACATTCTAAACAAACAAATCCCGTTGCAATAAAAGATAACAGAGTATCTGCCATTGATTTACAATTCGCTCACACGTACCATTTGCATGCCAACCTTGGCATTGCCACTGATTGTGCTTGAACTAGAGCCGCTGCCAAAACTGTACATTAGAACTTGCGAATCGGAACAGGTCAGCTGTACAGTATACAGTTACCTAGTTATACTTTGTAACAATCAATTTGTTCAGGCGTTCGCTCCAGTTTATCGATTGCTTAGTCCATTGTTGGGATGAAAAGTGATCGGAGTGAAATTGTTTCTTAGGGTTCCGTACCCAAAGGTTAAACACGGGACCCTATTACTGAGACTCCACTGTCCGTCTGTCACCAGGCTGTATTTCATGAACCGTGATAGCTAAACAGTGGAAATTTTCACACATGATGTATTTCTGTTGCCGCTATAACAACAAATACTAAAAACAGAATAAAATAAATATTTAAGGGGGGCAGCCTCCCATACAACAAACGTGTGTCTTCGGCTTTTTGTCTAGTGGTACGGAACCCTTCGTGTGCGAGACCGACTCGCACTTGGCCAGTTTTTTAAAGTAGGTTAGTATATTATCTGTAGTCTTCTTTCTGTTAGCGTTTTGTTCTATTGTCGTCATCGACATCATCTATGTTGGGGTTGGCTTCCAGTCTAACCAGATGCACCTGAATACCAGTATTTTACATGGACCGACTGCCTATCTGACATCCACAACCCCATGGGGTAATACGATACCTACCAGTGTCAGACTTTGTTGTCAGACTTTCGGGCTTCTGACGACTCGTAAGGACTGTCAAAGATCCACGAATGACAGCGCACGGAGGATGTCTTGGTATGTTTTCTTTGGTCTATTACCATTTTTGAGCTATTTATCTAATTTTAGTTTCCTTCAATCAAAACTTTGCGTAACAAAACCTGCAGATTTATCCTGAAAAAATCTTTGAAATATGATTTTTCAGTTATTTTTTTTTTTGTCTGTGCTAAAATACCAATCAATCCAATCCAAATCCAATCCCATTTCTCTGATTATACCTATTCGCCATATTATTATTCATAATGCTATCCTTTTATGATTCTGCCAAAGTGGCCTTTTTAGGCCCCCTGATCTATTCTGTAAAAATCTCGAATGTAATGAAAATTGTGTGTACCATGCAAGGTGGAATGGAATGAAACTACCTTGCATGCTACACACATATAAACATTACATTACATTAGCTACGATACAATTAATGGTGTTGACGTCTTCTCTATCGTGTCACATGGGAATTATACCTAAAACTAGATCATTTTTTGTCCATTCGATTATTATATAATATTAATTGTCAATTTTTGTGCCCAGCCTACCAATTACAATTGAAGGTCGACTATTAATTTCGCAAATTGCTGGCTAACGTAATTTCACATATTATTATTGGATAACTTTCTAATAATCGTTGATAGGCTAGGTGTACATCATATTTTAATGTTAGCTTTAGATAATGCTTATGTAACATCCTTGTATAGGCATTTAGTTGTCACTTAGCCAATAGCTTATCTACATAATTCAGCAAGAACTCGCCTTTAATGCACGTGGACAACCTCGTTCATTATGAGCTCTAATTCGGGCAGCTACCAATGTGACTTATTAAATTTATAAATTTATAATATATGCATTTTCCGAGTTTATCTTGGCCATGACTGACTTCAGTAAAGGAAAAACACCGTGAGGAAATCTAGATTCATAGGTAGTTAAGGGGCCGGCGGAGCATGCGCAGTTCATACAAACGTAATACCAAAATAATTTGTAAATCAAACAAATTCTTAATGTAGTGTGTATTTATTCCGATTGGATTAGGGAATATCTAGGTTTCCAAATATATATTTTGAATGGACACTGATTTAAAGACGAGAACTTATGAGAAAAATAAGTTTTCTATAGAAAATTTAAATTCCTCATATCTCGTCTTTATATTAGATTCCTTATATTAGAGCAGTGGTGGCCCAGTGTTCACGGACACGACTTACGTCGTACTTAGGTCGTAGGTTCGAACCCAGACAAGCTTTACTTTGTGTAAATTATTTCATCACCGCTGCTCTCAAAATGGTGAAGGAAAACATCGTGAGGAAACCGGCATGTCCTATAACCAAAAATTTGAAGACATGTGACATCCACTAACCCGCACTGGGCTCGCGTGGTGGATTACGGCCCACTCCCTCTCACTGAGAGCAGACCTGTGTCCCAGCAGTGGGAACATTATAGGCTGATGAATGAATGAAAGAATTATTAACGAAACGCTTAAGTACTCGTATTTGCTTTCTGTGGAAAACAAATATATCAGTTTTTTTTTTTTAAGAAATACTATATTTTATGAGGCTACGTAATGCCTATGTATGCAGCTGTCTTTACATAAGTTATATAATGTACTTAGGCGTATAGACTACCTACTAGTTTTGCAACGATGTTTTACGAATTACTGATATGATAATATATAGGCTTGTAAATTAATAATGTTTCATAAAGATTAGCAGATCACGACTAGGTATGAAAGGAATTGCGATTTCTTCACTTATTCTGTTGTCTGGCAGTGTTTAACTCACATTTTATCCATTACTGGTTATAATCAAGATAACTATTTACTTCCTATAAATTGGTTCGTTCTTGTAAATTAAGTTTTAGAAGTAATAAATTGGAACATACCGCATTGGAGACGACACAACTCAAAAAAATACCTACCTGCTGTGATACATATCTGCGTACATTTACTTATTATTTTGATTTGTTATCCTGTATTGTGTCCCACTGCTTGGCAAGGGCCTCCCCTTTTTTCTTCCAGACCTCCCATATCTTGTGATAGGTATCTCTGGCCATCTCGACCCTGCAAACGTTACCACATCGTCACACCACCTTCGCAGTATCATCATCATCATCATTTCAGCCGAAAGACGTCCACTGCTGGACATAGGCCTCCCCCAAGCACCTCCACTTCGACCGGTTCTGCGCTTCTCGCATCCAACGGGTTCCTTCGCAGTATATTACTTATTATATAAAAATAATCTCAAAGGTCAACCCATTAACACCCATAATCAAAGACAAAAGATTTATGGAGGCTCAACATAAAAAAAAAAATTACACCTTAAACGATTTGCGAAGCTCGCCTTAAAAAATAAAATAAAAACAATTAACACTTTCTTTAACCGCCCCTGAACGCCTACTTAAACCTATATTACAGTTAATTCTCTAAAACTACGTGTTAGTTGTACCTACCCACCGTAAAGTTTTTAAGTGGTTCTTTGAGTGAATCATAAATTTAAGCGAGTAAGCACCTCTAGTGACGTAAATTAAAAAGTTGTAAAATGAAACAGCACGTGGAAGCGACCCGTGCAGCCGTGGTTTGTGACCACTGTCTCACGGGAAAATCAAAGATGGCGGATGGAGATGCGCAAGAGATAGTCCGTCTCTCATGGCTAACTAATATTGATCCAGTATTTCAATTCAGGCTTTGAATCCATAAACACTAGATATGTATTTGGCCACTTAGTGGCTGAACTATTCTAATCCAACGTTGATGGATATTGGACTGGATTGAAAAGATTTTAACAACTGCTGTGCATTTCATGTTTTCGGCTCGTCTTAATTGATTTGAACTGAATGTTATTTAAAGTTCTTAAGGCATTTTAGGACGGTTGTCCAAAACCACAACCAAAGCTAAATCGAGAGACCTTGGAATAGGCATCATTTGAAAGGCTGCTAGATATCCGAATTAAAAAAACCAACATGAATCGAATTTCCAATTGAAACCCCTATCTTATTTTCTATTTGATGACTCTATGTGATAAGGTTTCTAATTTATCTAGAACTACTCTCAAATAGATCAAACAGTATAATCAGCAATGTCAGTAATTCCTATCGTTGCATTTATCTTATCTAGTTATCTACTAAGTTATTTAAAACCTACCATCATACATGATAATGTGACATCTGAACGTATGTATTCTAATACCTCATTGTTCAATAAAAATTGCAGAATATTTTATTCTACCGATAAAAATAACATCCACCTGAATTCCTCTTGAAAGGTTTCTCTTCCTCAAAGCTTTTTGTATTGCGATCAACCGGGCACAAAGCTAGACTGACAGAATACCAAGCAATTTAAACAAAGAAAAGAAAGAAGAAAAAATGTTTTATACAGCAAAAAAAATACACCGTAAATCAGAAATCAATGATTATTATTGCCAAAAGAGCCTCATTTCAGCATAATGTCAGATGACAACAAAACTTTACTAGTTATTTAATGATAGAAAAGCCCATTACTACTATGCCCATCCCGGGGATCCAATTCAGGACCCCAACCAGCAGTCGCTTGCGATCATTAAGTAACCCAATGAGAAACTCAGCACTTTCTCGTGACGTACGCTCCAATGGAGACGTACCTCACCCATCTTAAAATACCGTGAGCATTTCACAAGCTGATTTACAGACGCTAAACAGACTTCACAGAACATCACAGTTACGCAATTACATTCGTACATATGTATACAAACTCTCAATACTTATAAATTTTCTAGATTTTTAAGTAAAACACAAGTGTTTTCTCTTTTCAGTAACACTATTTTCTTAATATGACTGAAAATTCCAAGTAATGGCGTAACACAGTTATAGTGTCCATTGATCGCAATGTCTTTTCAATTTGACAGTTCAGCTACGTTCATTGCGTTGTTTACATTGTTGAGCTGACGAATTTTTCAAACCCATCAAGCAATGGATTAGGAATTTACTTCAAAACCCTCGGGTTGTGATTGAAAGTATGTTTCGCTATTAGGGTTGTGGTCTTTTTATCATACTAGCATGACCTTAAAGACAATAGCTAGTCCTTCCTACGTAAATTCTAAACTTATTTCAGGCACGTTCTGTTTTTTTTTCTCTGATCTCTGCGCATCCCGTATCTACTCTTTGAAAATATTTGTCTTAGAAAATCCATTGTCTATTACTTATAACACGTTCTCAATTATATTAGTAACATTAATTGTTAATACATTAATTGCATTAACTAGTTGCTTCACATCCACGTATCATCAAGGGAAGCAATTTACTATTGTGTCGTCGGAAGTGTGTCACTGACCCATTTCCTAGCAGTTGTCATGGAATAAGAATTTACAGAAGGCACAGTCCCGCTCCCAACGCAAGCGTTCTAAATTCCTATAGATTCAGAACGTTGTCCATACTTTCAACGCTGCCATGATTGTATTGTATCAAAGATTGCAATCACTTTGTTCGGTAGTCGATAAAATCAAACGCCTTGGGACAAAATCAGAAGTCATTTATTCAAATTAGGCGGAGAACCAGCACTTTTTGAACGTCAGAACTACATGAAACAGTCAAAAACGCCCGCTCTTTACCACTTTCTATAGTGATTCAGCTGAGAAGAAGAACATTGATAGTGAATGTGCAACTATAGGTAGGTAGCGGTGGACTAAAGACATTGACTGTTCAAGTGATTCATAGCTGCTGAATTACGTTCATTGAACGACCACCAATCATTTTTAGGTGATTAAAAGTTTAAATTGTTACCTACTCATCTTAGATTTAAACTATTCCTAAGTTGTCACCCTACTTTGTAACAGACTGTACCACTTTTTTATGAAATAAATATTATTATTAAAAAAAGCCTTTTGACTGTAGATTTGTAGACCATTTTATATTTTACCTGGTACTTGTTGACAGGCCTACACTGTCCTCCCATACCTATTAACATTGTGATTTAAAAACATTGTAAAAGCCGATTATTTTTAAAAGACTCAGCGTGGAGTTTCTTGCCGGCTCTTCTCCTTAGGAAATGACTAATTGGAACCGTGCACTTCTGACGTTTCATAAGTGTCCACGTAGATTTATCCATATCACGGATATCGAATCCATATGAATATTATAAATTCGAAAGTAACTCTGTCCGTCTGTCTGTATGTTACCTTTTCACGCCTAAACCACTGAACGGATTTTGATAAAATTTGGCAGAGAGATAGACTGCATCCCGGGGAAGGACATAGGATAGTTTTTATCGACATACCTCGCGGGCGAAGCCGCGGGCGGATGCTAGTGAGAAATAAAATATTTTGATTTGATTTGAACTTTAGTCGATTTTGAGCAACCACAATCTAGAAGCACCTTGACGGAGCTGTAGCTGTTATATCGGCAGCATTCATGCAAGCAAAAAGTAAAGTACAGACGCCAGCATGTGCTGGCGTCTGTACTTTACTTTTTGCCAGCACATCAAGCTACTACAATCTGTCAAATTTCTTTAATAGATTTTCAACTTTATCGCTACACCATAAGGTTCAAGATTGATTGGGAAAATTTGACAGTTTCGGGCTTGATGTGCTGGCGTCTGTAGATAAGTTGAGCTTCTACACAGATTTCTTACTCTGTGGCAGCGTAGAGGCGCACCCATCCATTTGTATAGCGCACGACAGTTGTCGCATTAAATGAAGTCCCATGTGGCATTGAGGTGCTTAGTGGCCTACCTCAATGACAAAGAAGAATAAAGGGCTTATGGATACCTGGGTTTAATACCGCTTTTGTTACGTTTGGGCTTTGGCAAGTCGGTTCTGGGTTTGTCATTGATGAAATGCTGCAGAAGCATGACGAAAGATAGTGAGATTTCTTTGGAATTAAGTATCACCTTTGTACGTATTATTCTATCCTTTTCTTCTTGCCTGATAAAAGTGTTTAAGAATATAATTAAAATTAAACGATATATTTTTTGGAAATTACCAGAAAATAACAAGATTCCTCGAGTTACTCGCTAAAAATGACACTTCACCATACCGTAAGAAATCCCAATGTAAGGCTATTGCTATTGACATCCCAGAAGAAAAAAGAGGAGAAGAGGTAAAGAGGAGGGAGGGGAGAGGAGTTTATTGTCCCAGCCGCCGCGGGAGACGCTCCGGGTCCGTGTCGGACGGCGCGTACGTGTTCCACGCGCGCCTCAAAGAGATGTCAGCATCGAGGACCATAGGGCCGAAGCCTGCCAGGTCAGCGGGATTGTCCGAAAGGGTTACCGCTGGCCCGGAACATAAAGGGCTAAGGAAGGAACACGGGTGGGTTTGAGTCAGTAAGAGTCTGAAACTCCCTTCCGCTCCACCCAGAGCGGGATGGGTCATTTGATGATTTCCTATACCGTACGCAAAAAAAAAAAGGCTATTGACATAAATTCTTTACCCCGTACACCAAAATAACATAACATCATTTTATTTCGCCTATTTTCAATTATCAAAACAACCTCTAAGTCTCACGACAAATTCCTTCAGTAGGTAGTAGGTACCTATCCTGTACTTGAGGAGATGGCCCGTAGGCCGCACCCACACCTCAGCGCAATGATAACAGTCACACAATAACATAAACCTATTTATACCTCAGACTACTTCTCTACCTCGCATACGAATCAATGACATGACAAATTCTCTATAAATACATGTCCATTCCTCTTGTCGCGTCATAGTGTGCATGAGACTGATTTATCGCATGTTTTCGAGTGCCTAGACGCGTGTATCTGTATCATGGAGAGAATAACTAATGAAGTGCTATAACTTATGCATTTATAAGGGTACGGCTTTAAGAGGGACTTGGTGAATTCGTTTCCTCTTTTCTATTCGCTGCTGCTTCAAAATAAACTCCATTCATGCTCTGTAATAGGGAAATGTTTAAAAACGCAAAAAAATTGCGCTTCTAATTATGCAAACTTTTTAAATAATCGACCCTCGTCTTACAGTCTGTTGATCCGAGTTCGCAGTAATTAGGCTAGGCAGCATGCGCGAGCCGAATTTATCGCAGTAACTAAGCTATAGGACACCCCGACCAAATGGGTTACGTTAGGTTGGTACTAGGTGTTCAATGGTATTTTTAGGAGCGCAATATGGGAATTTTGAGAGTTTCAAATACATTACATACATTAGAGAATAGAATACATGCCTTATAATTATAACTGCGGCTGTTTGTGTATGTGAGTTTCAATGTTTGTAAAGGCACCCACAATACAGGAGAAATTCTTAGCGTGGGGCAACGTTTATTTCTAAAAAAAAAAAACTTTTGCTTCAAAGTTTAACTTTCAATACACGGCTATTTTACTCTCAGGAACTTTGCGAATGACAGTCAACACCATCGTGCGAAGCAATTCCTAGTGGACTATTAATTCATTTAAATTCTCTCTCTATATGAACTCCATTAGCTATCTACTCCATGATCACACCCTAAATGAAGCCATTGTACCCAGGTGTGACGTCAGATCTGTTTACCATTGTCAACCATATTTACTTCAACAGAATGATTAATTAACATGAAGAATTATCATCGTTATTTATAACCAATCTAGAGTAACAAAACAAATGGTACTTACGGTGTGAAATGGCTGAGTGCTTGAAATCACTTTTGGCAGTGTTTCCGAAGCACATCACATATCGCTAATGGCCAATGGGTAAAGTGGAGTTGTTCTGCTTGCCAAAGATGCACTTGACACCAGAGTCTACGTATATTGGAAACATTCTCTTGAAACTTTAGCCAGGCAAAGCGTTATTGGTTTCCAGAAACAGCCTGCCGTTTGGAAATCTGCCCGATGAAAACTAAACCTTGAGGCCCAAGTTGGGCCCCACATCCAGTGCCAATACCCATTCATATAACTCCGGTATATTGTGTTTAGGTATTAAATAACTGCCTCGTCGGTCTAGTGGTCGCAAGCGGTACTGCTGAGCTAAGGTCTTGGGTTCGAATCCCAGGTCGGGTAGTGTTATTTGGTTTTTTAATCATAATTGGTGAAATTTCAGAAGCCCGAAAGTCGGACAACCAGTCTTACCAAGGGGTATCGTATTACCCAGTAACTGGGTTGTGGAGGTCAGATAGGCAGTCGCTCCATGTAAAATATTGGTAGTCAGCTGCATCCGGTTAGACTGGAAGCCGACCCCAACATTGTTGGGAAAAGGCTAGGCAGATGATGAATTGGTGAAATGTGGTTGTACTATAGATAGGTACACCTCTACCTAACCCGTATGCGTCATGTATTAAATATAGGATGTTCAAAAAGTCGTGGATCAAACGAAATAAGGAGATATAGGAGGTCATTTCCAACAAAAAATCTTAAAAGTTATGAATATTTTTGTATACCGAATTCTTTTACAATTAGACTAATTTATAAAAATGTGAAATAAAACAATAAAAGAAACGGTGTTGTATTATTACTAAATAATGTATCAGCCAGCACTACGAAAGTTCTATTGCGGCTCTACGTACTAAATTTCAAGAGCTATTAATTTTTTTTCAAAAATTTTGAAGCGTTACCAAAAATTATTTCTCACTTTAAAAGCGTTAGAAATGACCTCCTTTATCTCCCTATTTCGTTTGATTCACGACCTTTTGACCACCCTGTATAATATGTAGGTAGGTATGTTTCGATTGCCCTCTTTATCGTAACCTTATCAAAATGAGAAGTCAAGAGTGAGATAAAGGACACACCAAAGAATGATAGACGGGTTAAAGAAAGGGAAGTGAATTCGTCAAAAACGGCCCTATCGGCCACCTGTTCTGCTATTTGGTCTCTATGAAATTCATGCTAACAAAGATGAAGTACTTTTGCAACAATTCAAAACAAAAACAACACAACTAAGTGCTAATAACCAAATTAAGTATCAAAGGTGTATATTTACTACTTCCTTTAGTTCAAAGTTTCGTGCTGTCAATCATGTTTTCCAGCATGTTTCCGTGTCTCGATTCTTACTCAACATAAAAGCCTGCTTCACCCGTCACCTTTCTTGTGTCATTACACAGTTTAATCTTCATTACAACTTAGAACGTGTCGATTTCTCTCACGATATCTCCCTTCACCTCGTGGAGCTAAATTATATGTTTCATTGCGTTCTGATCAGGAAGAAAACCATGATTCAATTTTGCGTTTAGTGGTAATTGAGCTTTCAGGCTACCACCCAAACTCAAAGCATGATTTATTTCAATTGAACCATTTACAGGAATTTTTGAATTGTCAAAGAGTCCGTCAGTTATTAGTGCGTTGCGTCGACGCAGTGTAGTCGCTGCGTCGACTCAATACTGACTAATGATTAATTAAATTATGACAATTTAATTATTATTTCAATTAAATTAGTCAATAATGTCTAATTTATTGGTCATTATTATATTCATAATGAGTCAACGTAGGTGTGGCATACAATGCGGTGATCCGTTGCAACGACGCAACGCAACGTTACGCAATATTGGGGCATCGCCCTTAGTCAGAAAATTGAAGTTAGTTTCCCATTCCAAAACGTAGATCTCTATGGAGATGAACTGGCAAGAAACTCTGAGGACACTCTTTTAAATGAAGATAGTAAATCTTGGGAACATTATTCTTATTGCTAACAATATACTGTACTAGAACTCTTTCTGTGATCATTTTAAGGGTTACTGGCTGCAGGGATGTGCATAGATGACCGTGTATGAGACTGTTTCTCAATTTTATAACAATTGAAAATCAACAATCACGGAACTGCTTCTGATGTCGCCAAGCGGTTTCTGACTATATAATTCTGCCTAGCCTGTTTTCCCAAGTACCTATGCTGGCTTCCAGTCTTACTGGATGCAGCTGGATATTAGTATTTTACCTCTCCGCAACCCAGTTACTGGGTAACACGATACCCCTTGGTAAGACTGGTTGTCAGACTCTTGGGCTTTTAACTACCCGTAACGACTGTCAAAGATCTACGAATGGCAGCCAAGACCAACGATTTCCGAGACACGGAGGGGTCTCGACCCATCCATGAACCGACCGTGGCAGACGTAGCTTAAACCTTCGATAGACCCGTGCGGGCAGAGATCGCTTAGGGTAGGGTAAATTATCTGTTATCATTTAGCCTCGGGCCCCTACCCTAAGTGGTTTTTAACTTACTAGGCATTAGTGATGAGCGTTGAATGAACGAACTAGTTAATTCGACCGTCGACGTACTGTGAACGAATCGACGGTTCACCAACAATCCATGGACTAGTCGAATCCGTAGACGTCTCAACAGCAGTCAACGACTAAACTGAATGCGAATGCGACTATCGACTCAAAAACTTAGGCAAGTAACACAAATTCATTCGTCCTTAGAAATAACATAACCGCTCAAACATAAAATCATCGCCATCACCGTAGTAGACTTCGTTGCAAATCGTCTGCATAACCAAGTCGACGCATAAACTAGTCGACGAATTCAACTAGTTGATGGACTAGTCGATGAACAAAAATGGAAGGTCTAGTTTCGTTAACGCAAAATGCGTCGACGACCCATCTCTACTAGGCATAATAATTACTTAGTCAATGCGGATGGATGTAAAATTAAATTTACTTAGCATATCATACAGCGAGACAGAGGGTTTACTCGTTGTCTGTAAATAAAACATGTTAGTCTTTTAAGTTAATATTAGTTTTTAATTAGTTTTCTCAATTGTTAATTATATATTTTAAATTTCTAAGCACCTTTCTAGCCTGAAACACAGGTCCTACCTAGGTCAGGCAAATGAGCTACTGTGTTCTTTATAATTTTTAAGAAACTTATTGTAAATCTGCACCATTTTTATAAATAAACGATATTATTATTATTATTATTATAAAATATTATGATTGTGTAAAAATCCACAAATGTAACCAAATTATTGTATTAAAGCGGTTGTTTTTGTTATAGTCGCGATAATGTTAAAGTTCAGTAAGTCAAGTTTGTGTTAATGAATGAATTCGCTAATCGGCAAGGTCGCGTTGATTCTTTGTTTATCATTGCCTCGAATACTAACGTAGCTACGATAAAATAGGCGTTCTTTATAACATCGTGTGACATTATGATTTACGACATTCATCATATGCCTAGCCTTTTCCCAACTATGTTGGGGTCGGCTTCCAGTCTAACCGGATACAGCTGAATACCAGTATTTTACATGGAGCGACTGCCTATCTGACCTCCACAACCCAGTTACTGGGTAATACCGCACGGGTCAACCGATCAGGTTAAGTTGCGCTTGTAGCGGTTGGTCCGTGGATGGGTGACCATCTTTACATACCAAGACCCCTCCGTGCCTCTGAAAGCACATTAAGCCGTTGGTGCCCACTGTCATTCGTGGATCTTTGACAGTCATTACGGGTCGTCAGAAGCCCGAAAGTCTGACAAGCAGTCTTAACCAAGGGGTATCGTATTACCCAGTAACTGGGTTATGGAGGTCAGATAGGCAGTCGCTCCATGTAAAATACTGAAGGAAAAGAAAAAAGAAAATACATTTATTTAGCATAGTTTAAAAGACACAATACATCAGACAAAAACCAATAAAAAAGAAATAAAAAGTGAAAAGTTCGATGTAAGAAATTTGCAGGAAAGTAGCCAGATTAATAGTGTTATTGTGACTTTCAGACCCTGTTTCGTAATGTTCCGTGGCCCAGATAGAGATAATACCTACATTATCTAGCAGATATTATACAAAAGTAGAACAGAATTTGAATATAATAATCTGCCAGGAGATAAGTGTAGTGGTCCTTATCAGGAGGCAGTAAAAAGGCGTCTTTTGGTGCAGCAAATAATGAGCTAACTTCTGCTGGCACGCGAATCCTGGCCGATAAACAGCGACACTGACACTGCATTAGCTCCCTAGCTCAGGGGACCTAACACATTAAATGACATGATTACTACCGTAATCGTCATCGTCTCCGGTTGTAAGTACTTAAACCATTCATCTGCTAGTTAGGTACCTACAGATTATTATTTATTTTGCTTTTATATCTCCCTAACGGCTGTAAAATATTTAATACTGAAACCGTCCTATGAATTTAGACGCACGACGACATATAAAGCTTTACATTCCAGTACCTTTAGGCTAACTTCTAGTATTTAGTTTTCAAGTGGGTTTGCTCTTGACTCTAGTCTAGGTCAGAGGTGACAGAGACAAAGTCGACGATGGAGTGAGCTTACCCAGAAGAAGCCTTTTCACTCTTACTTTGAAGAGATTCGGGTTGTATGCGCTCGCAAACACAGACGCAGGTAGAGAGTTCCACTCTTTTGCTGTGCGCATTGTGAAGGACATTTGAAAACGCTTAGTGCGAATTGGTGGAATAGCAACTAGGCAGGGATTGACTTGCAGTGCTTCTGGATGTCTGAAGGTAGAAGGGAATGGTGGAATGAGGTCGTGGAGTTCTTGGGCACACTCACTGAAGTACAATCTCTAAAAGACTGACAAGCAGACCACCTTGCAGCGAAGACCCAAGCTGTGAAGCTTGGCATCCACCAGGTCTACGTCGCCAATGAGCCTCTTAGCTCTGCGTTCCACCGAGTCAAGCGCGGCAAGTTGGTATTTCGCTGAGCCATCCCAAAGGAGGCTGCAATACTCCATGCAGGATCGGACTTAAGCTTTGTAAAGGGTTAAAAGCTCTTTAGATGAAATTTGGTATAGAGATAGTTTGAGTCCTGGGAAAGGACTTTTTATCCCGATATTCCCATGGGAACGAAACTTACGTGGGCGAAACCGCGGGGCGCTGCTAGTAATATTATAAACGTGAAAGTGAGGATGGATGGATGGATGATTGTTACTCTTTCACGCAAAAACTACTGAACGGATTTGGATCAAATTTGGCACACAGATAGTTTATAACCAGGATTAACACATAGGATACTTTTTATCCCGATATTCCGACGGAATCGAAACTTATGCGGGCGAAACCGCGGGGCGCTGCTAGTGATTCATATTTGTGCTATGGGACATAAATATTAACTTTAGTAAGTAGTAGTTTTTCACCTCATTATAAAACACACATCGTGGGGAAATCTTCAAACAAATACTTAACAAAGTGCCAACTAGATAACATAAATGTCAGTCATATTTATGAAGAGACAATATCTACCGTAACCTCTTTTAGATAGTTTTCTCAAATATGTACAGACGAAAACATCAAGCTACTACAGTCTGTCAAATTTCTTTAATAGATTTTAAACTTTATCGCTAAAGCATAAGGTTTAAAGTTGATTGGGAAAATTTTACAGTTTCGGGTAGCTTGATGTGCTGGCGTCTGTACCAACATCTGTGATACCATCAAGTGGAGCAAGCAAACAGTGGGCGATAGTTATAGCCACGTGGGATTTTGGCATAATTTATAGTATTTATGGCTAGTTTTAATGGCAAACGTATTTTGATGTTTAATTTCCATTTCTTTATTGTTTGTCCGCACTGCTTGCATGAATTGGGAATTAGATATTTTGCGCTTTGAGAGCAGTGGTGGCACAGTGGTAACGGCCTCGACTACCGAGTTGTAGGTCGTGGGTTCGAACCCAGCCAGCCGCTTTACTTTGTGTAAATACCACTGCTCTCAAAACGGTGAAGGAAAACATCGCGAGGAAACCGGCATGTCCTAGAACCAAAAATTGGAAGACATGTGACATCTACCAACCCGCACTGGGCCCGCGTGGTGGATTACGGCCCACTCCCTCTCACTGAGTGGAGGTCTGTGTCCCAGCACGATGTTTTCCTTCACCGTTTTGAAAGCAGTGGTGATGGAATAATTTACACAAAGTAAAGCGCCTGTCTGGGTTCGAACCTACGACCTACAACTCGTAAGTCGCGGCTGTTACCACTGCGCCACCACTGCTCCCCATGGAAAATGTTTATGCAGTCACTAATCAAACTGTTGTATTCCACAAATCTGTTTGATTATTATGCATTGGAGCTATATGAACAACATTTTTCCTGTTTAAGTTTTATTAACAATAGTGTATTTAATATGTACTGAATTATTATTGCCTTAACAAGAAGCCATATTTTAATTTCTGTATTCAATTGACTTCGTGGTGTTAATTTAATGCATTGTGCAATTTATCTATTATTGAAAGTGAATAATGTTTTATCACACATTTATCACGTTTTAGTAAACGTGTAGATACTGCCAGCATATTCTCACTGGCAATTTATTGATGGATGAAAATAAATTTATTGTGAAATTGTTAAGGTGATAAGGTGGATACCTATTACAGACATTGCGAATCATGCGATGAGCGCCGTGCGCTGCGCATGTGTCTGTAATTCTGTATCCGCCTCTATGGACATATTACATACTCCACCAGTAAAAGGTGACAGGTGATCTACCAAGAAAACCAGTAGGGTAATTTTATTGCGTAAAACAAATGGCAATCTCTTCTATTTTGACAGTTTAACAACATTCATTGCGTTTTTTACGCTGTTTAGGAGGCGAATTTTTCAAACAGATGGAGCAATGGATTAGCAACATCTTTCGGATTATTACTGAAAGTGTATTGCGCAATTAGGGTGCTATTGTCACGACATGACACAACTGAACCTTTCTTCGATTTATTCACTTCCAAGAGAAAGATGTCAGCTGTTTTGCATTCGTTTGTCATTTAAGGCGAAAGCGCCAGGGTAGCCCGCGAAATTCAATTTTTTTTTAGGTTTTTTGCAATTTGCTGGTCAGTATTAAGTTGTACGTTGATTAAAATATGATTCGCGGCCGTAACAAATATGTATTTACAGAATTATAATCATTAAAGTCATCAACACAACTCTCTAAGACCATGTAATCCCCAAATGTCAAGATTTCATGAAATAGTTATTCTTGGGGATTACATGGTCTTGGAGAGTTGTGTTGATGACTTTAATGATTATAATTCTGTAAATACATAATTGTTACGACCGCGAATCATATTTTAATCAACGTACAACTTAATACTGACCAGCAAATTGCAAAAAACGTAAGAAAATATGAATTTCGCGGGTCACCTTAGAGCTTCCCCCTTAAAATATGTATGCCCAAAAGATAAATTCAGCCAGAACAATCCAGACAACACAAAACCAATTCTCCTTATCCTAGTTTCACAAAAAAACCCTTTTATTATATTTTTCGTTCTCTCTGAGCCCATTTTTTCAGTCGGCCATAAACCTACGAGTCCCGATTGATTTTCGTGGTTAGAATTCAGATTGGTTTTTCCCAAATGAAAAACGGTTTCAGACGTATCTTTGTGATTGTGAACGTTCTTGGCATTGCGGAAAATGGCGGATACAGCAGTTTTATTGGTTTGTTACACGTTACAAAGAGTATGCTTTGATGTTTTATTTAACGACTGGCGTTTGGATGGATTTTGTTTATTGGTGCTTGGTAGTTCAGTACAAGAATAGTTTTTCTATTTTTATGATTTTTTATGCATATGCGTCCAGTGTTTCGTTTCGATCAAGTGTTTTGACTATTTACAATCTGTCAAGTTTTTACCCAACCACAAATGTATTCCATTTGACTGAAAATTGTAGGCTATCCCATGAACAAACCATAACATACAAACCTACCCACGTACTCATAGATATGTCTATCTCCAGGATTTTGTCATAATGTCACAGTCGCGCAAGGTTAGGGTTCTTCACATGCCAAATTCTTGAACAAAAGTAACATTCCAACTGTAGAATCCTGTTGATCCCATAATTTAAGCAGGTTATATCAGCACTGGCTCATTCACTACTAAACCATTCTTTCGTACAGGCACGCTTCACTTTTTTATCTGTTTCCCGCCATTCGTGGTGAACTGACAGCTGACATTAGTGACAGATGTCTGACCGCTGATGATGACCGCTGTAAAATAAATACACTGCAGCAGCCATTTTGCATATTATGCTAAGCTAACAAACTCTATGTACGAGTATGTATTGGATAACAATAACAAAGCTATTTCTGCTGACAACAGACATAAGCAAAACTTAATCGAGTGTCAAACAACATGTGGCACTTAGCATGTTCGATCGTCTATACTTCTATAATTGTCTGTGCATATGTTCGTTGATTGTCTATAGTTCTAGCGTGTGTTTATGTGCATGGTATACGTCGTGTTGTTTGTGCCAATACAAGTGCAGATTCACTTGTTTATTTCATTTGTCTCCACGGCACTAGGGAAGTTTGACAAGTTTATATTGAACTAGCGACCTGTCCTTGCTCCGCCCGTTCAAAATTATAATATATATTATTATTTATAATATGTTAGTTTAATATTAGGTAATGCATTGTAAACATAAACTTTTCAGAATAAATTCACTGAATTATGATGAAAAACCGAATCATTATTCATTAAAGAGTTTAGAAGAACAACGTCACAAAAAGTGACTTTAAAAAAATATTATAAAAAATAGATTGTGTTGGTTCGCTTGTAAACTTCTGTTTACGATAACTGCCATGGGTTGGTTAGTTTTCATAGTTTTGGCCACATTTTGGTTAAGGGGGAAGCTCTAAGGTAGCCCGCGAAATTCAAATTTTCTTACGTTTTTTGCAATTTGCTGGTCAGTATTAAGTTGTACGTTGAATAAAATATGATTCGCGGTCGTAACAAATATTTATTTACAGAATTCTAATCATTAAAGTCATCAACACAACTCTCTAAGACCATGTAATCCCCAAATGTCAAGATTTCATGAAATAGTCATTCTTGGGGATTACATGGTCTTAGAGAGTTGTGTTGATGACTTTAATGATTATAATTCTGTAAATACATATTTGTTACGGCCGCGAATCATATTTTAATCAACGTATAACTTAATACTGACCAGCAAATTGCAAAAAACCTTAAAAAAATTGAATTTCGCGGGCTACCCTGGCGCTTTCGATTTAAGGAATATAAAGTCTCATGCTGACTATTACTTTAAGATGAATTGTAGCTTCTGTAGCGAGTTTCCTTAAATTAAATGTCGTTTGGGTATTCCGGAATTACTTATTTTTTGTAAGTTAACTGTTTTGTTTTAACTAAAAATCCATTTGTTTAGAGCTGTGAGTGATATTGGTTAAAAGTTTCAGAAACCGTCAACCGGGGTTTACTTAAACCGTCACACACATCATCTGCCTTACCTTTTCCCGACTATGTTGGGGTCGGCTTCCAGTCTTACCAGATGCAGCAGTATACCATTATTTTTCATGGAGCGACTGCAAATCTGACATCCACAACCCAGTTACTGGTCAATACAATTGGTATCTTGGTCCACCATATTATTTTGATTTAAAAGAGTTTCCATGAAGTTTCATGTCCGTTCTTCTCCATAGGTACCCACGCTTTGGAATGGGCAACTAGTTTCATCTTTCTGACTGACCGACCCCTTGACAATTCAAATGCCTGTAATTGGTTTAATTGAAATAAATGCTTTGAGTTTGAGTTGAGTTTGACCCGTCACACACAATACTCGAAAATCCATTCAGTTGAAGTAGGCATTATCAGGAATACTCATACCGTAGGAAATCCGGCCGATAACATTATATCTTATTATTACAAGTGTATATGTTACTGTAAAAGCCCGAACTGCGGTAAATCTTAGGATTTACCGGTAAATCCTAAGATTTAGCATGTCGCACCGGTAAAAGTCCGAATTGTTATATAATATTGGTACGGCTATGTCGACGGAGCCCCGCTTACCTCTCATTCAGTTATTGGACGGCTCAATTATTTTTAGAATTGACATTGTAATGTTTTTCAACTGATCATAATAACATTTTGAATATTTAAATAACAGCTCTAAAAATTAGTTCCCTATAATAATCATCAAGTTCTGACTTTTCCCGGTGTTTGCGGTAAAACCTAAGATTTACCGACTGAATCGGCCGGTAAAAGTTTGAAATTAAAGTTATTATAGAACAATTCGGACTTTTACCGGTGAGACTTGGTAAATCTTAGGTTTTACCGGTAAATCCTAAGATTAACCGCAGTTCGGGCTTTTACAGTAACTTAAATAAAACAAACGTAGAATGTTGTTTATACAATAATAAATAGGTACTTTGCTATGAGTCTGTGCGTCATCGTTGCAGCAGGAATCACGTTTTATGGTTACAGGTCAATTAAGTGCATATATTGTGGCCGATGATTAACTGAAGTTACCCAAGACGTGGCTACTTCTTGCTGCGGTAATGGAATATTGTTGACTTAGTAGCTGCTCTAATGCTAGTCGACTGGTCATTATTTTCTAAATAAAAAAAACTGTCCAAGTGCGAGTCGGGCTCGCACACGAAGAGTTACATACCACAAGGCAAAAACGCCGAAAAAAACACGTTTGTTGTATGAGAGGTGTATGGGAGCCCCCCTTAAATATAGATTTTATCCTGTTTTAAGTATTTGTTGTTATAGCGGCAACAGAAATACATCATCTGTGAAAATTTCAACTGTCTAGCCATCACGTTTTATGTGATACAGCCTGGTGACAAACAGATAGACAGACGGACAGTGGAGTCTTAGTAATAGGGTCCCGTTTTTACCCTTTGAGTACGGAACCCTAAAAAGGATCCAAGGGAAGGAGGATTCAAGGATTCTGTTCTTTCTGTTGTTTTTTTTTATATATTTTTTTATTTGTGTTTAAGCCACAACCCTCATTTAAGTATTGTCTTTCTTTGACTGGTGAGCATGGTCCATACCATAGGTACCTAATGGATGTTGAGAAAAGGGACACGTAAATCCCTAGAAAAGGGACACGTAAACAGATGAATATTTAGGGAAACTGCAGAGTAAGCGAGCTGATGAAGTGGCAGTGGGCTGGCCATGTCTGTCGAAGGACCGATGGCCGGTGGAGCAGGCGAGTCGTGGAGTGGAGACCGCGTACCGGCAAGCGTAGTGTTGTACCTCTCCCAGCTAAATGGACTTGCGACCTTAATAAGGTGGCTGGGAGCCTGGGACAGACTGGATGTGGAAGAAGCCTATGTCCAACAGTGGACTGCGATAGGCTGAGTTGATTTGAAGGAAATAAAAAGTAGATTATTTGTTAAGTATCCTGTTCTCTGTCTGTTCTGTTGGTAACTTATCATTATTTCATCGTTTCAATTCAACCAAAACTTTGAATACCACAGACATTAAGGGCGAATTTCGTACCGAAATCCGTGTGCAAAATCTGTCAGTGTCATATTCCGTAACAATGATGACACTGACAGCTCTTGAACACGATTTAGATGTGCTGATTGCATTCAGCTTCATTGGTGAAAGCCGTACTAAAAAGTAGTTGTAACTTCTTTTGTTTAATTTACACAAAGCATGGTCAAAGAGGAAGTTCAGCTTTCACGAACAACTAATGTCGGCCACGGTTAAGTGGGCATAAACAAAACATTTTACGAGAGAAGCCGGAAAATCTTAAATAACCATAAAAATTAATCTGTATCAAAGGAAATATTAGCACAAAGCGTTAATAAATTCAGCCACAACGGCGGGTTACATCTACTATCGCCGTTTATAATATTATGGTTCCCATTAAAACAACAATCACTTCCCTAGACTGGATGGCGCGGATGGTGTAGCGCGACTTATAGTTTTGATACTTTGGGAAGGCTGTTATTGTAGTACTAAGTATTTGTTTTATTGTAGTGTCTATGGTTAATGAGCCTGGGGGAAAGTATTTTGGACGAATAGACAAAATACAATTTAATTTAAAATTAATGAAATTAAAATTGAAACTAAATTAAACCCTAATCCTATTATGTGAAGGTAGGTAACCTACTAGGTTCGAATTCCATTCTCATTCCTACTCTGAATGAGAAAGGTCTCTTAGGTATAAGGTAGGGTATTTAGTATTTCTAATATTTTTTAAGAATTTTCTTTAAAAAAAAGTAGCATCGCGTCATTTAATCATCTGCCATAAAACTAATATTATGCCGTCAATTCCGGAAAAAGTACAATATTTGGAAATATTTGCACCACATCCGCATGTGGTGCAAATATTTCCAAATATTATCCTTTTTTAACATTGTTTTTAAAGAAACCTTGAAAGTTTCGTGGTTTTGCTAAAAGCATCAAGACTAAAATTCCCCGCTTATGCGCACACGCATCAGGGATTGCGACAGGCGGCTCGGGCCCATTGAGAACGGGCGTGGGCGGCCCCGTCGACGACCGCTGTTGTGATACTAAATATTATACAGGGTTACCAAACCTTTAGAATATTGCTCTATTGTGTCTGTTGGGGAAAGCAAAATATTACTGATTTTGACCAAATGTTATTGTGAGGCGAGTGAGGTGGTTTAAAATAATACTGTTTTAATGCTGTCGATCAGAAGAAAGGCATTAATAGAGGTTTTAAAATGTTATAGGACTTCTCAAACACTCCATAAGCCCCAGTTTTGAACTGAAAGAATTTTGAATAGTTTTTTTTGGTTTAGTATTAGGACATATTTATCTCTAAAGAGTTTACGGCAGTTACTTAAAACTATGCCCCCACAAGACCGTTTTCACGGTCTGTCTGTGGGAACTATCATTCTTAACGTAAAGTTGATGAAGAATTGCGGATACGTAGGTACCTACTACTTAGTTGAACTACTACAATATCTCATAACAGACAAGTGATTTTGATTGGCTGTTGTTTTTCTTCGGACAGCCAATCACAAGCTTTTCAGAAACTGGGTGTTGAGACTATTTTCATAAAAAAATATTTGCACATTATCTGTGGCCTTAGTGTGAGGTTTTTTCGACTCACGTTCGATTGCGAGCGCGTTAGAATTTTGTATGAGAAATTAGGTTTCTCCTAGTGACCACCAGGTGGCGCTGTAACTTTTTTCCATAAAAAATTCTATCGCGCTCGCAATCGAACGTGAGTGAAAAAAACTCACACTAAATCCACAGATCTATCTGTACTGTTTTCAATGTCTTGTGCAAACTATATCTGATCTACCAAAAATAACTTAAAAAACTAATTAATTACTACAGCTTGTTTATTTTTGACATCCTTATTTGTAACCCGTGCAAGACCCTACGGCATCGGCAGATCGCCTAGAGGCGTGGTCTCTGATTTCTAATGTTTTAGATTTTTATCGACATCTGATGTAATTTTGCGTGGGTGACTTAACGTGGGTTAACGAGCTCGGAGGTAAATAAAGTTTATGTAATTTATATTGGCGCGAGAATATGTGTCACTATGTGAATGTAAGAAATGTCAACAGTGTTTTACGATTTGAGTTTTTCTGGGTCAGTCGTGAAAGAAACAATAGATCATAATTTAATTTTGGTGTTTTTATGGCGGATTTTATTGTACATTTATTATTCTACATCCATACCTACTAATATTATAAATTCGAAAGTAACTCTGTCTGTTTGTCTGTATGTTACCTTTTCACGCCTAAACCACTGAACGGATTTCGATAAAATTTAGCAGAGAGGTAGATTGCATCCCGGGGTAGGACATAGGATAGTTTTTATCGACATGCCTCGCGGCCGTTGCCACGGGCGGAAGCTAGTTTATTATAATCCCCCATTTGCTTATGAAGAGTTCGTCAGTTATGCTTAAGTCCCATGTGATAGGGTGGGCGAGCCTATTGCCATCAACCGTGCACAAAACCACACTCCGGGCTGCTACAAAGAAACAGATTATAGCACAAAGAAACAGATGGATAATCACCGCTCTCGGTAAACAACACGCTAATAGCTTATCATACTATAACTCACAATCTAAATCATTTTGAAGGATATTGCTAATCCATTGCTTTATATGTCCTAAAAATGCGTCTGCTCAACAACGTAAAGAACGCAATGAATGTTGTTGCACTGTCAAAATGAAAGCCATTCCTACTACGCAATTAGCCCACTGTAATCCTATTTGGTTTATTGCTGGACGTAGGTTTTATTGCTGAGCATAAAAGTTAAATTTACAATACTATGATTCCATAATCAATCAATCAATTTCATTTATTTGCATACCATAATGTGAATAAAGATGTTACAAATAGGCTTAAAGCTAAGATACAGTTATGGACCCTGTAAGGGCACAGCAACAATATGTAACAGGGATAAACTAATTAATTAAAATTAGAAGTTAGTTTGATTAAATTAAATTAGCATAGAACATCACACTAATATTATAAAGGCGAAAGTTTGTGAGTGTGTGTGGGTGGGGGGGTGGGGGGGTGGGGGTGTGTGTGTGTGTGTTTATATGTTTGTTACTTCTTCACGCTCAAACGGCTGGACCAATTTTGTCAAAATTGTGTATGGAAGTAGCTGATTTTTATCCCGATATTCCCACGGGATCGACATTTACGCGGGTGAAATTGCGGGGCGCCGCTAGTGAATAATAAATAAATCAATCAGCGACCTTAGCAGGTGAAGTGGTAGTAAATAGTTATATCAGACAGCTGTCCTGTAGGGAGACGGTTGTGCCACTTCTTCTTCGCAGTAGCACTAGTAAGAGGTGAAGGGTGAGGACGTTTTGGGGGACTGTCTTATATAATTTTGACGTTGAAAAAGTGCTGATTCTCACTGCCTAGTTTAAATAAATGACTTTTAATTTTGATAAGTATGTTGCATCCGATATTTTCACACATTTATATTAAATAGCAATCCATAGGTGCCAACACTGTATGTGCCTTAAAAAACTATGTTTAATGGCACATAGTGTAAACTAAATATTCTTTGATTTCTAGATCATTAACATGCATATTACTAGGAAAAGTCTTATCAGGATTAATTAATTAATTAGGATAACACTAATTAACATAGATAGGTACCTTCTTCTCAAAACATTTACGATAACTCGATAACTAGTGGCACACTAGAGGTGCCCATTAAGATTCCGCGTATCGATAAAAAGTCGATCTAATTGCGGCCCAACTCTATCGTGACGATAGCGATAAAATATCGATGAAATACACTTCCCTGTGTTGCTCTCGACTTATTTATTGGTGATTAATCTTAACGCCTACATTTAGAAATAAAGCATTGGAATCGGACTGTCAGAGATAGTCATGTTTAGGAGATAGCTTATTTTAAGCAAGTGGAATGAAAATAGAAATCAGTTGAATTTGAGGATAGCCGATTTCCCTTATTTAAATGTCTCATATTGGTGAAGCTGAGATTTACGCACATAAAAAATTAAAACATCGCATTTTTTTTTCGTTGTTTTCATTGGCCCAACGTCAGCTGTCAATATTCAAATATCAACTCGAATACTTATTTGAATATTGTTATAAACAATTTACGCAAAGAATAAGACTAGATTCGGAATTTATAAAGCAATTTCAGTAATGAATGACAAGTATCAAGATTGTTTGATCTATCTATAAAATAGAAACATCACACAAAACAAAAAAAATTACAAAGAAATAAAAACAATTCGTTTAGGAACGTCTTTTCCTTACTATGCAAGTATTTTCCACAGAAAGAAACAAAACAGATTTTATCGGTGCGGTGGCTTAATCGCGCGAGTCATAAAATTGCGTCAAGTTAATACGACCATTATAGGCGTATGCGCCACATAGCAACAGATTCTACTATTAAAGGTTTTCCCTTAACAAATAAACAATAGGGTAAGGGAAACCAGGAACATTGTGGGCAATCATCATCAAATTGATTGTGGAAACAATCAAGCGTGGACATGTTTTCCTTCTGATTAAATTATTATATTACTTAGTTCTCCATTTCATACTTCATTTATTTATTGTTATTATTTATTTATTTTCTTCTTCTTCTTTTAAAAAACGTTGCCCCACACTAGGAATTTCTCCTGTATTGTGGGTGCGTTCACAAACATTTAAATTCACGAACACAAACAAAAAAAAAAAAAATTTTTTTTTTTTTTTTTTTTTTATAAGTTACAAGTTTCATAGACTCAAACAAAGCACACAATTAGACCTCTGGGGTCTGTCTTAGCATGCCATGGCCTGAGATTTGATTAACGCAGTTAATTTATAATCGAGTTGATGTAATGTTCTTTCAGCTTACGCTTTATGTTTTTACTATTCATTGAGTCTCTAATGTCTACAGGTATTTGGTTTAGTAAATCATGTTTTCTTCATACAAAAATAAAGAAAGAAAATGCGTTTATTTGGCATATTACAGCAAAAAATACACCTTATGAAAACAATGAGTAGGTATTAAGCTAAATGGGCCTCAGCTCAGCATGTACAGTCAGATGACAACACAAGATGTACCACCCGACGCTGATTTTCAGCTGCAAACCACGAGTACCTACAATACGCTGGAATAATAAACAAAATATGACATCTTGAATAAAATAAAATGTTTTCTTTTTCTTAATATTTCGTCTCTGGCAAAACGTCCTGTATCTTTACTTTACAATGGCAAGGATTCCGTAAAGGGTAAACTAATGTAGACCCTTGCTGCAAAATAGATGTAGCATCAAGGATATACTGTGGAACCCCCATAACAGTAACTATAAATAAATAAAATAAAATAAAATTTTATTCAAGTATAAAACAAAGTACAAATAGGATTTACAGTAATTTCAATCTAGGAAAAATTAAATTCTAACTGTAATGTAGACCTGCCTGATCTAGGTTTATGGAAAACCTGTGTTTCAGGCCTTCAATTTACACCAAACATTTAAAAAAGAAGACACAATAAATGTCTTAGAAGCTAAATAAAAAGAAAGTAAAATATATTTAATATCTTAAAGAGTTACTATTTGGGTATATTATTTTAAAACTAGATTTGGCATAACCGCGTAACTTTGTCAAGCACTCCAAGAAGTTTCGCTGTGTATCCAACTCGTAACATAATTATCCTTTGAGTATTAAACCAAAGGACAGAACTGTCTGTTCAAACTCATGTTTCAAATTAATATTATTTCAAGTTAAACAAATATCAACTTTATTTTAATGACAAATTAAGTTGATTTCAAAGTGACTCTAGCTAGCACTATTGAAACAGTTATAAAAATGTTTGAAGTTGTAGCGTAAACTAAACTTTATTGTGTAGGATTTAAAGTTATTTTTCCGTAAAATCATATTTGTTTACATTTTTGGCAAATAAATCGCGAATGCAGATTAGAAACGTGATAATACAGATCGTCGGTTAAATAGAAAAATGACATAACTCAGAAAGTACAAATTTTCATTACTTACAAGTGTTTGAAGTTTTTAATTTCATTAAAATTGAATTCATTTCATTTTTTCATTTTTTTTTAATGAATTCAATTTTAATGAAATTAGAATTAAAAGTGTTATTTTTACATATAAGTGTCATATAATATATGACACTTATATGTAAAAATAACACTTTTATAGAAAAAAGAATTTTAATGAAATTAAAAACTTCAAACGCTTGTACTGTAAAATTTGTACTTTCTGAGTTATGTCATTTTTCTATTTAACCGACGAGATGTATTTCCGACGATATTATACAGTTATTTACATTGGTGAGACTTAGTATTCAAATCAGATAATCACATAAATATAATTCCGAATTAGACCATACTACACAATTTCAACCATTTCGCGTAACAAGCAATAATTCTCGTGTAAAAAGAAAATTCTCCACTACTAGGAGCACCACCCGGATGTGCTCGTAAAACTGACTATTTCCTGACTAGTGGGAACAATAAAATGGTTCTTTGTAACTACTTTGTTAAGACACAGCTTGGTATACATGAGCAGATGTTGTTACTGAGATGGTTGATGATATTTTGTAGACTAGCTGCGCCCCGCGGTTTTACCCGCATAAATTTCGATCCCGTGAGAATTTCGGGATAAAAAGTAACCTATATGTTAATCCAGGGTGTCAAATTTTATTAAAATTGGTTCAGCCGTTTGAGCGTGAAGAAGTAAAAAACATATAAACACTCCCCCACATACATTGCACACACACCCCTGTTTGTACAGACACCCTTACGAGGACCTTGTTAGTCCTAGAACGAACCGAGGACCCTCCAAAAAACTGGTTTAAATACCTCGTTGGCCTTTTAGAATAAGATAGAAAGAGACAGGTGAGTAAATCTATAGTGATGAGCTTATTGGGATAATGCTATCTCAACATTTTTCTGTATGAATTTCGGCTATCATACTGAGGACCTGAAATACACAGCTAAATGTGACCAACGATGCACATACGAGGACTTTGTGTAAGCCAACCGAGGACCTCTTACGTAAGCCCTGCGACGTCCTTCCGAGGACGTATTTTTACACAATATTTCTTATAGCTTGTACAAAGTGCGGACGTTGTGTTAGACTTTATATCACTAAACCGAGGACAGTTTTTCGCGTAGAACTTGTACAAACCGAGGACCTGGAAAATACCTACCTGCCTACCTAAAACATTTTACGTGTAAGATAATAATCAATGTTCCGATTTATTTCTTACACACTTTTTCTAAAATGAAGTACCAAGCGAGGACAAGTCAATGTCTTTACGTTTGTCAGCGCTTCTCAAAGGATTATTTATCAAAGAGAGCCGACAGTAACGACTTTATTTTGTTAAACACTCGTGATTGTTGCTTATAACGTAAACAAAAACCCAGAAATCGATCCTTATCAGCGACACTATCGAATGGTGTAATAAATACAGTGTGTTTTTTTTTCAAAATCAACGGGTTCGATTCCTGGATAGAAATATTGATTTTTCAAAAATCCAATGATGCAGTTTCAGTTTTCACCAAAATCGAGGCCGCGACTCTTTTGAGTACTTTTCGCTATTCCTCATAGTTTCGGATTTGGCCATCCACGCTCACCTTTAAAATTCATCCTGTATATATAAAAGGAAAAACAGACTGACATATCAACGCACAGCCGCAACTACTGGGTCTAGGAATGTGATTTTAGACGTTACGGACGCTTTTAACGTTCTACATTGTTCTCACATGCATAATTTTTAACATGAATGATCTAAACAAGAATTTGTAACCATATTATTTTGATTTAAAAGAGTGTCCATGGAGTTTCTTGCCCGTTCTTCTCCATAGGTACCTGCGCTTTGGAATGGGCAACTAGCTTCATCTTTCTGACTGACCGACCCCTTTTTTTTTTTGCGGATGGGGAATCATGAAATGACCCCTCCCGCTCTGGGTGGAGCGGAAGGGAGTGTCAGACTCTTACTGACTAAAACCCACCCGTGTTCCTTCCTTAGCCCTTTATGTTCCGGGCCAGCGGTAACCCTTTCGGACAATCCCGCTGACCCGGCAGGCTTCGGCCCTATGGGGTCCTCGATGCTGACATCTCTTTGAGGTGCGCGTGGAACACGTACGCGCCGTCCGGCACGGGCCTGGTCCTGATCGGATCGGACGGTGAGCTACCCATTACTCTCCGTCCGCAGGCCCGCGCTTACGGTGGCCGGGAGTCGTCGCGCGGCTCCCGACGCCCGGAGCGTCTCCCGCGGCGGCTGGGACGGGAGGCTCTCTCTCTGAGCTGACCGACCCCTTGACAATTCAAAAGTGCCTGTTGAGTTTGGGTTGAGTTTGAGATTGTGAAATTTTGCACACGGCTTCCTTTTATAATGTAGGGGAGCACTAAGAAGGGGTTTTTGGAAATTCAACCTTTAAGGGGGTGAAAAGGGATCCCCCTTTTTACCCCCTTGTTTTTTGTTTGTATGAAAAATCTTATTCCTTGAGTTAAAAAACTTGGCACAAATACAAAAAATGCCAAACTTCATAATTTACTTAGATAATAAGTAAATTATGAAGTTTGGCATTTTTTGTTTTTCTAAACTACCCCCTAAAGGGGGATTGTGGGGTGTCAGAATTTGTATGGAAGATTTTTAACTCGCGGTCCGATTAGCTCGAAACTCAGTATTTATACTTAAGACCAAAAACAAAGAATACCGTGTATCAGGGTTTTTTTTTTATATGAAAAATCTTATTCATATGGTTAATAAACTTGAAACTAAAGGGAGATTGGGGGTGTAATTTTGTATGGAAGAATTTTAACGCGTGGTCCAATTAATTCGAAACTCAGTATGTAAGACCAAAATAAATAATAGAGTAAGTATATCAGGTTTTTTAGAAAATCTACCCCTAACGGGGTGAAGAGGGATAGTCAATTTCTTAGGGGAGTATTTTATTACGTGGCTTGATATGATAATTGGTCATAATATTTAAGTCAAGCTATAGAAACATCCCAGACGATTTTTCAAAACTACACCCCTATGGGGATAAAATATTTTTAATAGCCATGTTTATAATCACGTCTAAACTTGCTATGGAGTATCTTAATTTGACAGGACTAAACTAATATTTATCTTCTGTCTTTTTAAATATAAAGAAAAAGATGCACTGAACTTAAATTTTGTTTAGTTTGTGAACAAGGGAATCGGCGCCATTAAGTTATTAAGTTTGCATGCTTCCCAAATTATTTTGATCTCGCTTGATAATATTTCTTTGTTGTTTTCTAACTAAGCATTGTGTTATGAAATTTTATGTCAAGTTTTTAGCCCAATTTATGTCGATTTCCTTTAATTATGGTTTCTATAAGTCTTTTTGTTTGAGTCGTTTTCTATTAACTGTTATGTAAGTTTTATAATCATGCTTCTCAAAGATGTTATTGCAACTTGATGATTATTTTAAAGTAAAAGTTTGTTAAATAATTTGTTCCATTTTAAAATAAACCTACTTACTTTTATTTCAGTAAAGTTTATGACGTGGTTTCCTTTAGTATGTTCATGTTCTGTATTTCTTTGTACTTTATATTTGTTTCAAATCTTGCTGCAGACATTTCACCTAAGAAGGCATTTATTTTCTTTATGAAAAGCACACGTATTTAGCTCCTATGACAATACAATATTTTATGGTGCAAATCATAATGTTGTATAATATAAGCGGGCCTAGGTACTTAGCACATGCTGCAGAAAAAGCCTGATTATTCCTCGTCCACCTAGTAGCTACCAACGATTTGTTTAAGGATTCAGTCTACCTTCGATTTTCTCCTTCATAATTTTATTTAAATGATAGCATATAATTTGTCTTCTACACACAAGGAAAACTGTCGAAACGAGGACTAGAATACACACTGTTCGGAAAATCTAGCAAACCGAGGTCTTAAATACACATTGTCTGGAAAAGCTACCTAACCGAGGTCTTTTGTGTTAAAGTTAACACATAGGTCCTCGGATAATACAACAAACGTGAAATGAGTGTAAAGAATCTGTGTATGAGGCGACAGTGGCACCATCTGGTGGATACACAATGTCTGTGTAAGATTATGAATAATCTTGATCAAACCGAGGTTCAGACCACTTTTTCGTATTAAGTATATAGAAAGACTCAAAATCGCTTGCAGAATACGAATCTTTGGTCAAGTCAAACCGAGGACCCTCGAAAAGGTCCTCGCTTTGAAAAGGTCCTCGGTCGTGCCTTGTGTATTCATACGCACGTCCTCGGATGGTACTTAAAACAAACACACCCCCACTCACACACTCACAAACTTTCGCCTTTATAATAATAGTGTGATTCAAAGATACCCAATTACCTAATTACCTCCTCTCTTTTGAAAATGCTTTCATCTAAGAGTCCCTTCTTGACGAAGACTGAAGAAGAACTAGCAGACTTCTTTTGTTTCACCTTTGTAAGGCAGAGAACCGGAGTCTTGTGTCCAAATTGGAAAATGTTGACTGCTGCAATGCTGAGTTGCATGTCTGTATTTCGTTTACTGATGTTTTTATACTAATTGCTACGTCTATAGTTTCTATTGTCTTTCTCATTTAATTAATCTACATAAATAAGTTTAATATGCTTTGTAACTGTATTTCTTACTCCTGTTTAATGCATGCCGTGGCAGCCTTTAATTAAGTCTACACTATATAATGTTATATTATTATTGTGTATTTTAGAATGTATTTTTGGTGTAAGCTTTGTTGGTTGTCCTAAATAAATAAATAAATATCCAAGGTATACTACATCACAGGGCGTAAACTAAACCTCTGTGTTTTATAGAAATTGTATATGACAAAAAAGTCACCAAAATTCGCGTTGTTAAACCGTCGTATTTCTGCCCAGATGGTCATTCAGTCATGGAATGCTAATATCCACCTTAACTTCATGCCAAATTCAAGTAGATTACGTCATCCGCCTCCAGAGTCAATCTAGCCCCAACTACTTAACAAAGTTACTAAATAGTCTATTAACCATTATCAACTTAAGGCGCATTTCTATTCAAATCGCGTTCAATCCAGTGCCACTAGAGAATCACTAAGTATGGCTGGATGAAGCTGATTGATCTGTCCATCATTGAGTACCTGATGAGACTGCAATGGATGGTCACACCGGTACTTTTCATGTACGCTTTCATCCTGTATTGAGATGTGTCTAGAATTATTGATTTAGGTTTTGATACCAATTCCATGGGTTTCTTTCAATTCAATTCAATTCGTCATCCAATATTTCAATTCTTTGTAGTACCTTACTTTGTATCGTATGTTGAGCTTAACTGAAGCATAATAATGGGGACTAAATAAAGTCCATTCAAACTTATGTTTCAAATTAATATTATTTCAAGTTAAACAAATATCAAATTTATTTTAATGGTAATTAAGTTGATTTCAGAGTGACTAGCACTATTGAAAAAGTAATAAAAATGTCTGAAGTTGTCTGTCTGTATGTTACCTTTTCACGCTTAAACCGCTGAACCGATTTAGATGAAGTTTGGTATAGAGATAGTTTGAGTCCCGAGGAAGGACATAGGATAGTTTTTATCCCGATATTCCCGCGGGATCGACACTTATGCGGGTGTAACCGCGGGGCGCTGTTAGTTATTCATAAATATTACCGGACTAAAGAATAGATGCCAAAAAAAAACTTTTTTTTTCGCTTTCCTCAAAAATCTTTCCTTTCGTTTTTCTCCGCTGACAAATTATCTTGTTCAATAACGTGGCTGGCATCCGTAATGAGTTCAGGCTAATGAGTTCCCACCACAAAGACTTTAGGCGACTAATTTTCTCCCAGAAACTTAATGAAACTAGTCTTCTTTTAAGCATTTTGTAAGAGATAATAAAGTTGATTCGTTTATTCTTTAGGTAGTTATAGTCATAAATGTAAATGGCTATAATACGGCAAATTGACATAGGTTTTCAATAAAAAGAACATCCTGAAATCCCTGAAGGCTTGTGAACTCAGCCGGCGTTGTCAATTAGCTTAATATTTAATTTCCCTAACTTTACCTATTGATTTCGCGATTTTTGGGATGCATGAAGAAGCCTCCTCGTGTAGCGCAGTTTGATCCGCCAGTTACTCAACTGAACCGAGCGCACTCCTATGTTAAAGTTATATTGAATTAGGTCAAACTGAATGTATGTAGTGCAATGTCATTTTTGTTTATGCAATAAATTGTTTTATTGTTAAGCGCTCGCGGCGTATCCTGGACAGTCACACCCAACACCTTATTTTACTGGCCAATTCTTCCCTTGCGGTGGTAGGGCTAACGACCGGAGTCCGGTCAAGCAGCCTGCTGTGTTTCGTCGATGAGTGGGAGTTCCAGAGCCATAGGCATCTTCTGGGCACGTTTGTTCCATCATAGACCTCATCCATCGCTTTCCATCAGGCATGATCGAGGTCAAGACCGGCCCTATTCAGCAATAAAAAAAAATGAAAAAAACTATTCTGCAGACTGGAATAGTTTATTAGTACCTAGTTTTTCATTGCTAATATAGAGGTATGAGGAACAGGGTGTAAAGTTCACTCATGCTCTATAGAAAAGGGAGGCTTCTCCGACCAGACGGGTGTTGTGTCTGGCGGGCAACTGCCCTTTGATTCATGTCGGGCCGTTGTATCTATGGCTATGCTAATTGCGCGGTAAACTCTGCTTGCGCGATGCAGCGCGTTGTTCTCATGTGGCATTGTAGATACCGCTACACTAACTTAGGTAAGAAAGTCAACATAGGTATTACCTATTGTCTAAGAATATAGGTATCGTTCCACTATCGATCAGTACCAATGAAGTCGAATAAAATATTCTTGAAGGACGAACAAATTAGAATGTTTTCAAGTGGTTTTCAATCAATCAATAGTGGACCGATGCAGTATCAGTTTATACTTAGTATTAGGTAATTGAATACTTTTGTGTGTCGTTTGCAAATGGATGAACAAATCAATCAAATCTGTCCACTGCAGCCAGACCACAACATGTCAAAGGCATTTGTCGAAACAAAATACTTGTATGTTTGGGACAAGTTTGCAATTTTCATTTACAAAATCCCACTAAAGTTAATAAGTACGTACCTAAAATACGCCATAATGACAATTGGATAAAACTCACGTAACATAAAACTGTGACAGCAAGCCCCTCAGTATTTAACGTCATCATTTCAGCTGTAAGACGTCGACTACTGGACATTATGCCTCCCCAAGAACAGAATAAAATATAGGGTAGGATGGTCATCGTCATCATCATCAACCTGTTACCATGGATTTAGTAAATACAGGCGCCAGCACACCAAGCTACCCGAAACTGTCAAATTTTCCCAATCAACTTTGAACCTTATTTTGTAGCGATAAAGTTGAAAATCTATTAAAGAAATGTGACAGATTGTAGTAGCTTGATGTGCTGGCGTCTGTCTGTACATAATTCTGAATTCTCTTACGTTGAAATTTTCGTCCGTACTTTGTACGTATGTTAGTTTTAAAATTATAGGTATATATTTTTTTAACCGACTAACATTCGGGGGTCTAGGACCATGTGTGTTGAATTCATGGTTACAGTTTACGAGTTGATGTCCCTACAACCCATTAAGTATACTTTATTGTACACCAAAATAGTTACACAGCTGTTTTAGCACACACGTCCATTCATCCATTACAACGTCAAAACGAACCAAACAATGTAGAAAAACCAGGTATATTAATTATCATGATGTTCCTGTCATCTTCACATTCTTCACCTCGCTCCACTCAACACAAGCACTTTAGACCTACCTAAGCCTATGTACACTCATCCACAATGTAAGTCTAGAAAATACCCACACTCCACTGAAAAACCAACCTCACAGCCTGTAAAACAGAGTCTATTTCCGCTTGTAAGCTCGTAATTATTTCTCTTACATGCCTCGGGAAGTAGCACCTATGTTGTTGTCAGCAAAAAGGATGTACAGTCAACAAAGGAGATAAGTATACAGGAGCGTCGGATATAGTTGAAGTTTACTAAGAAACCGATGGATGTTCACGAATAAAATTTAATTTTATTAACAGATAACATTGGATATAGAGCAATGGTAGCCGTGGTGACGGCCGCAACTTACGAGTTGTCGTAGGTTCGAACCCAGACAGGCGCTTTACTTTGTGTAAATTATATCATCACCACTGCTCTCAAAACGGTGAAGGAAAACATCGTGAGGAAACCGGTATGTCCTAGAACCAAAAATTCGAAGACATGTGACATCTACCAACCCGCACTGGGCCCGCGTGGTGGATTACTGCCCACTCCCTCTCACAGAGAGGAGGCCGGTGTCCCAGCAGTGGGAACATTATAGGCTGATTATGTAATAGATAACAAACAGCTCAACAGCTCATTTATTAAATTAAATTTCAGTCCACAACATCATCGGTTTCTTAGTAAACTTCAACTATGTATATCCGACGCTCCTGTATACTTATCTCCTTTGTTGACTGTACCTATGTACTTTTGATAGCATCACAGCACTTAAGTAAAGCATAGTCTGCGAAACTTTTATACTGTGTTTTTTATGTTTTAGTTGATATCATAAACATTAAAAGGGTAAGAATAAATAAATGTACCCTACATTAAATGTTTATTGTAATGGCTAATAGGCATTGTTTTTTATGTCTGTCTTTGCAATTTATTAGGGTTAGCTATGAGATGTGGTGAAGCGGGTGAATATTAGCGGGTGGTTTAATTTTTAAATTGGGCGAAGGCGGAGAGAATCAATTCTAGAACTTGCGGAGATTAATGGATATCGCGAATCCTATAACAAATGGGTATGAGCAGAGGACACGCAGCCGAGAAATCTCACCAACATGAAGAAATCAAGATAAGCACTAACCTTTGACTCTGGCTGGCGGCGGATGACTTCTGGGGCGCCCCGAAGATGCTCTGTTCTAGAAGCTTCTTTTGGATCACGGCTCAGCAAAACCAATAGACCGGTCTATGTTCTGGCTGCGAGCTGGTTACTTGCGGATTACGAAAATTAGTTATGGCGGCTTTTTCTGCGCTCGCGCAGCTTTTTATAAGCTCGTCGCCTCCCACCTCGCGCGAGACAAAAGTCGGGCCTCTCTTTCATTCCACACGTTGGTGATAGGTAAACGGCGTAACCATCCTCCCCCCTTTGAAACTCCGTAGGGGTTTCGAAAGAAAAACATAAAGGAACTCCAAGGGCGATGGCAAGTGAGAGGAGGTCCAACTAGCTGGAAGTAACAGCATTGTTATGTTAAACTGAAGGTAATTAGCGGGAATGATATAATATAATAATAATAAATACTTAAATACTACAGGTGCGACCGTGACTAGGTCAATGACTGGTTGAATTATTGCGAAGGCAGTGGGCATAATTTTACGACGGGACGTTTAAAAACTCCCAGCGCGGTACGTACTAGAGCCACCCTTACAACCCCGTCTTTACCAGGGTATACTTGTTCAATAACGCCAGTGGGCCAACGAAGCGGTGGTGAGTCATCCTGGTGTACTAGGACAAGTGTGCCCGCTTGTATGGGTGTGTCAGGCGAGTTCCATTTTTGACGTAATTGAAGGGTGTGTAGGTAATCCACATGCCATCGTTTCCAATAGCTTTGCACTAAGCTATCTAACAATTTCTTCCTGTTATGGAGGCTTACGGATGCGTCAACCTCGCAGGCAGGTAAGGACTGTAGTGGTGTTGTGTTTAAGAAGTGTGCGGGCGTCAGAATCGAGTGTGGCTCGTCCGCTAGTAAGCACAGTGGACGCGAGTTTAGCAAACACTCAATCTGAGTTAAAACGGTCAGCAGCTCCTCATAGCATAGCAGCTGTTGGCCGATGCAACGGTATAGATGTGTTTTTATACATTTTATGTTACTTTCCCAAAGTCCCCCCCAATGGGGCGCGCGCGCCGGGATATTGCGCCACGTTATTTTGTGTTTATTTAGTTCAGTTTGAAAAGCAACAGAAGCGCTTTTGGACGAAAGGAAAGTATATAGCTCGTCCAGCTGACGTTTTGCCCCTATGAAGTTTGTTCCGTTGTCTGAATACAATGTAGACACGGGACCTCTTCTAGCTAGGAAGCGCTTAAAAGCGTCTAGGAAGGTTCCTGAGCTCAAGTCTGAAGCGATCTCAATATGTATGGCCTTAGTAGTCAGGCAGATGAAGAGACAAATGTAAGCCTTCTGGCTTTTCACACCTCGCCGGCGCGTGAGCGTAATGTTTACGGGCCCGGCGTAATCTACCCCTGTGTGCGTGAAAGCCTTGGCTTCCTGGACTCTGGCTGGGGGCAGGTTAGCCATCATGGGCGCAGGGTGTAGCGGAGACACCTTGAAACAAAAGTTGCATTGACGTATTCGTTGTCGTATAATATTACGAGCAGATATAATCCAATATCGTTGTCTCAGTAAAGACATAAGCAAGTGGGAACCTGTATGACAGTTAGAGCGGTGACAGTCGTCTATTAGCAGATTGACTACGTGATGTCTACGGGGCAGTAGTATCGGGTGCCTGTTGTTGAATGGGATATTGGCATTAGTTAATCTGCCGCCTACTCTAAGCAGACCGCTTTCGTCGACGAAAGGGTTAAGTTTTCTTAAAGGATGCGAAGGCAGATTGCCCTTTTTTATGTTTTGTATTTCAATTGCAAAGCATTCCTCTTGCAATTTGTGAAGGATTGCTGTTTCAGCGGCTTCTAGATCTGTCGCTTGAATTACTTCGGAGGTAGGTAACTTGCGAATGAAGCGCAAAACGTATACCATTATTCGTAGTAGTTTCTTCCACGAAGAAACCCGCATGGTTAGTTCAATGATTACCGACGTTTCCCGGTTGGAGATGACGGTCAGTGTGACAGGACCCTTTGTCTCAGGTATAGGACCTTCAACTCGGGACGGCTCGAATGGCACTGTTGGCCATTCGGTTATGGGGCGACAGACCCAGGGCGGACCCTTCCACCACAAGGGGTGATCAATTATCTGCGATGGCAATAAGCCTCTTGACAGACAATCGCTAGGATTATCTGTCCCATTTATGTGGAAAAAGCGTTCAGGAGATAAGTTTTCCTGGATCTCAGTCACTCGATTGGCAACAAAGGTTTGCCATCGGTGAGGAGATGAATGAATCCATGATAAAGCAATCGTGGAATCGCTAAAGGCAAATATATCCTGTATTGGGTAGCGGGTATGGAAAATACTACGTACCTGCTGGACAAGTTTAGCTAGAAGTAATGCGGCGCATAGTTCTAGCCTTGCCAACGATACTGTCTTTAACGGAGCCACTTTAGACTTAGCGCATACTAGCTGAACGGATATATTCCCGTTAGGGTTCACCACATGTAAGTAGATGACGCAACCGTAAGCCCTCATACTAGCATCGCCAAACGCGATTAGGCTCACCACGCAACCGGCCGCGACGCCCAGATGGCGCGGCACTTGTAAAGTGGGCAACAACGATAGTTCGTTTTTAAACTTAGAGAAGCATTTAACAATATTTTCAGGAGGTTTATCATCCCATCCTATTTTAGCGAGCCAGAGCTCTTGGATAAGCAGCTTGGCATAAAGAATGACAGGCGCGACAAGTCCGAGCACATCAAAGAGGCGAGCAATAGTGGACAGTATAGTACGTTTAGTTATACCTGCCGTTTCCGAAGATGCGACGAACGAGAACACATCAGATACAGGTATCCATTTTAAACCTAAGACCTTCAGGTTTTCGTCATCATCTGTGAACTCGATCTCCGCACGGTAGGACTCAGGCAAATGTTTCAGTAAAGTTTGCGAGTTACTCGCCCATTTGACAAGCTCAAATCCGCCCCGACGGAATAGCTCCAGCAACTCGTCGGCTAACCGAGTTCCATCCTCTACCGAAGGTACGGACGTAGTCAAATCGTCCATGTACAGCTCTCTTGTGGCCACCTCCGCAGCGAGAGGGAGGCTTTTGTTATTTTTCAGTGGAACTGTCGCATATCTTTTTCGTATTTGGGGAACGAAATTGGACTTGTTTTATTATTATTTCTATGTGAACGCTTGGCTCGTCTGATGCAGTAGGTATCATTATTATAGGCCGACCGCTTAACTGTGACGTTGCTTGAGGTAGCAACGCGGTGCGGAGGGGGGGTGCGAGAGCTTAGTGATTGATACTATCACCCCTCCCGCACCGCGCAGCTACCTCAGGCAACGTCTCAGTTAAGCGGTCAGCCTATAAACAACTGTTAGCTTCCGCCCGCGTGGTATGTCAATAAAAAGTCACCTCCCCAGGGTTCAAAGTATCCCTATACCAAATTTCATCGAAATCGGTCTAGCTGTTTCGGAGATTAGCCGGAAGAAACAGACAGACAATATTTTTTTTTAAATAAGTACCGTAGATGTACATTATTTCATAATCATTTAGTAAAAAGATGTTATTTAGACATTACAAACAGACACTTTGGTATTTATTTGTATAGATAGATGTTATTGGAGTACCGAAGAGTTCCTATGCTGTTCATAAAATTTAAGTAATAAACAACTTTAAAGCTATCCCCGAATTAGAAAACTGAGACATTGCTTTTACGACTGTGGTTGCTAATACAATGCTTCTTTGAACGCAAAACGGATAACGGATAACTGTTCGTTAGCACCTGAGTTCCAGCACATTTTCATACCTTATACTATGATAACGTTTTGTAGATGATTGACATAACCAGGTACTATACCTTCATATAAGCGTAAGCGGAACACCTTTTTCTGTTCCTGTAATTAAGTAATCTTAACCACCTCATCATCTGCCTAGCCTTTTCCCAACTATGTTGGGGTCGGCTTCCAGTCTAACCGGATGCAGCTGAATACCAGTATTTTACATGGAGCGACTGCCTATCTGACCTCCACAACCCAGTTACTGCGTAATACGATACCCCTTGGCAAGACTGGTTGTCAGGCTTTCGGGCTTCTGACTACCCGTAACAACTGTCAAAGATCCACGAACGTGCTTTCCGAAGCACGGAGGGGTCACGGCATGTAAAGATGGTCACCCATCCACAGACCAACCGCGGCAAGCGTAGCTTAACCTGATCGATCGAACTGTGCGGCTGTTATTACTTAGCCACGGGCCCCTTAACCACCTAAATATCAAAATTAATGATCCAAAAACCGTATCTGACTACAACCCATATAACTGTTATCATTTTAATTGACACCTTCTTATCTAAATGACGCTTCTTTATTTCTATTTTCAATAGCATTATTGAATATTTATTTGTTTTAATTAGGGTTCCGTTTCAAAGAGATGAGTGCCGAAAAGAATTAATGTAAGTAACGCGTGTTTGTATTTGCGCATCTGTTTAGTTGTCAGGCAGTTTGTCAAGTGCTCGGGGGCAAAATATTGACTTTGAAGAGCGAGTAGATATTTCGGTGTCTTTAGAATGTTACATTTCTGAGGCAATCTTTGTTATCTGACTGTCGAATCTCTAGAATAGAGATAGAGAATAGGTATCCTAATATAGCTTTGGAAATCCCTTGTGTTAGATGATTCATAATTTCAGCCGAAAGACGTCCACTGCTGGACATAGGCCTCCCCCAAGCCCCTCCACTTCGACCGGTTCTGTGCTTCTCGCATCCAACGGGTTCCTGCGGCCTTCACAAGGACCTTGTGGGAGGCCTTCCAACGCTACATCTTCCGGTACGCGGTCTCCACTGCAGAACCTTTCGGCCCCATCTGTTCTGCGAGCAATGTGCCATGCCCACTGCCACTTAAATTTGGCAATTCTTCGGGCTATGTCGGTTACCTTGGTTCTCCTGCGATTGGATGATTTTATGCCGAATATTGTTAGCCAAAATGGTTTTCTACATTCTACTCTTGACGGTCTCCTGAAGGTTTTGGCAGTTAGCAGTTCTTTAAGAGAAAAAAAAAGAACTAAGATTATGCTGATCCTCATATTTTAAAAACTCCACCTAATGCCATTGCATGTTTACAAGTTTACTTACATTATTGCAAAAACACTAATTAAAATTATCGTACTTATACGGAATCTTCACACCAAAACAAGTGCTTGCCCGTTTTTATCTCACCCGCATGCAAGCAGGCAATGACCCGTGTGTGACACAGAATCGTCATTGATAAGCGTTTTAATGACTCTCGAAACGACATCGTTATGTGGTTGCACGTGTTTTTTTTATTTCAAATAGGTTTGTTCTTGACTCTAGTCTAGGTCAGAGGTGGCAGAGACAAAGTCGACGATGGAGTGAGCTTACCCAGAAGAAGCCTATTCACTCTTCCTTTGAAGAGATTCGACTTGTATGCGCTCGGGAACACAGACGCAGGTAGAGAGTTTCACTCTTTTGCTGTGCGCATTATAAAGGACATTTGAAAACGCTTAGTGCGAATTGGTGGAATAGCAACTAGGCAGGGATGGTAACTTGCAGTGCGTCTGGCGTCTCGATGTCCGAAGGTAGAAGGAGGCCGGTGGAATGAGGTCGTGGAGTTCTTGGGCACACTCACCGAAGTACAATCTGTAGACCGACAAGCAGGCAACTTGGCGGTGATGAGCCAAGCTGTGAATCCACCAGTTCTACGTCGCCAATGAGCCTCTTAGCTCTGCGTTCCACCGAGTCAAGCGCGACAAGTTGGTATTTCGCTGAGCCATCCCAAAGGTGGCTGCAATACTCCATGCAGGATCGGACTTGCGCTTTGTAAAAGCTGTCTAGGCGTAAAGTATCGCTTCACCCTATTTAGGATACCCAGCTTCTTGGCAGCAGTTTGGGCTTTGTACTCGGTGGTGGTGCCGAAGTTGAGACTAGTTGCACGTCATCGCACAAAGGTGGATTTTAACAGTAGACTTGTTTCTTATTTTTTACCTGGTGACAGACAGACAGACAGGCGGACAGTGGAGTCTTAGTAATAGGGTCCCGTTTTTACCCTTTGAGTATGAAACCCTAAAAAGATCTTCGCCTTCTTAGCTCAAATCTCTTCCTCAGTCATCATAACCATTACCAAATCGATATACTTACTTAATTCCAAAATTTTAAATAATGTCCAATATTGTTATTAAACATCTTAAATTAACTTAGACTAACGTTTTATTTTATGATCCTTAAACAACACACAGGAAGTAACCCGACAATGAAAGGATCTTGACGGCACGGTTGGCGCAGTGGTTAAGCGATTGACTGCTGCGCTTCGTGTCGCGGGTTCGATTCCTGCACGGAACAAATATTTGTATGACCTACAAGTAGTTGTTCCGGGTCTGGCTGTTTGTGTACGTGAATTTAAATGTTTGTAAACGCACCCACAATACAAGAGAAATTCCTAGTGTGGTGCAACGTTTTATAAAAAAAAAAAAAAAAAACACTGTGCGCCTGAGTCTCAAAACGATAACATTCATACCATCCTACCAAGGAGCTACACAATTTTGCGTCCACACTAGATCCGAAATACCCAATACAGGATGACAAAAGACCTAAAATTACCAATTTTGTAAAGCCCTCTCGGATGCACGTGCCTAGGGGCTGTTCCTAACAATAGGACGCCCCTCTATAATCCCTCTACACATAATAGACCACCCCACTTGAGTAAATCGATATTTATAACAACCCTTATATGCAATTCTGTGTACATTTTTGTTAACAACGGATATTTTGCACAATTTTTATGGGTGTTTAGCGTAATATTGTTAGTTACGTCACATATTATAGTGGCGTCACAGAGCGGGGCCTATGAGAATAGTAGCGTTGCGGTATTTATTTTTAAAATATCGCAGTATTACCTATGCTACAATATACTTATATGATTATGCTGAAGTAGGCCATTTTGCCCTCGCACAAGTATTTTTTATTTATTTTGTCAATTGGAAAAAATAATGTTACCTAACTGACTGAAATAGGCAAACGTTGTGTGGCGGTATCTACAACGCCACATGAGAACAACACGTCATACTGACGTCACGCAAATTCCTGCATCTCGCAAGCATAGTTTACCGCGCATCTAGCATAGATACAACGGCCCGACATAAATCGTCGGGCAGTTGCCCGCCAGACACAACACCCGTCTGGTTGGAGGATCCTCCCTTTTCTATAGAGTATGAATGAACTTTACACCCTGTTCCTCATACTTCTATAGTTGTATTGCCATATAAATTATTTCCGCTTCGTTCGCGTGGTGTCCTACCCCTACCCTGCTCCTACCCTACTCCTTTTCTTCTCCTCCTTTCTTTATGCAATGCTGTACATTTTTTTTTGTAGCTTTTTTTTGTTGTTATTCTGTTGGTTACTCTTATAAAGTTACGAAACGAATATTTGCAAATTGATATTTTTTCCGAAGAACATCACGAGATGTTGAAAGGTGTGGAGGATGTGGAAAGATGTTGATGAAGTGGAAAGGTCAGGTGCGTAGTAGGTACTCACAAACGACTTGCTTGTATGACCAGTGGCCTTAGTGTGAGTGGTTAGGGTTCCGTACCCAAAGGGTAAAAACGGGACCCTATTACTAAGACTTCGCTGTCGTCACCAGGCTGTATCTCAAGAACCGCGATAGCTAGACAGTTGAAATTTTCACAAATTATGTATTTCTGTTGCCGCTATAACAACAAATACTAAAAACAAAATAAAATAAATATTTAAGGGGTCCCATACAATAATCTTGTTGTCCCATACAAGACTCATGTTCGATTGCGAGCGCGTTAGAATGTTATACCTATGGGAAATTAGGTTTCTCCTAGTGACCACCAGGTGGCGCTATACTTTTTTCCCATATAAAATTCTAACGCGCTCGCAAGCCTCAGATGTATGAACGTAAACGAAGCAAAATTACTATAGTAGCAGGTGGCGTTCTGTAGTTTCTGCCGACCCTCGTGGGAAGAAGGTGTGTATGTATGTATTTGTAACACAATTTTAAACATAAATTTTAATAGACTATGTGATAATCTAATAACGCAAATGCAATGGTAATTTTTTTTGCAATTTCTCGAGATCTGTATAAGAATTACCAAATCAACCTCACGAATTTTTGCATAACCTCAAAGTCTAAATCTCCATAATAACGTCACCACAGATTACGAATTAAATTCTAGATAAAACTAGTTGTGACAGCTTGTCATACTGACCGTTTTACTTCGACGTTTATATCGAAATCAATCAGGCTGTGACATGTTCAGAATAAAGCTGGTTACACAACGGATAGTGTTGCAGCCTTGCAGCTTAGCCGAATTCGAAGACCAATTATTTCAATAATAGACAGCCGAATTGTAATAAAGTGTGTCATCGTATGTAATTTGGCTGTTCGCGATAAAGAAATTTTAAATTTATGTTAATATTTGAAGGATTTGACGATTTCTATCTCTGAAGCTTTGCGTTAATGGCTGGACCTTTTGACACAACAATTTCGAAATGACGATTCAATTAAGACTTGGTTGCGGTTTATTTATATTTGTTGAAGTCGCTAACAACTAACAAAACAGAATATTGGTCTAGTAAATAAGTTTGTTATTGGGAAATATATCTACCTACTGGTTAATATAAGCTACATGCTTACAATGCACTAAGAACTTACTCCTCATTTTCACCAACTTGTAACAAAGGTTTTAATGAAATGAAATGATTGAAATGAAATGATTTGATTTGAAATGATTTGAAATGATTGAAATGATTTTATTTTTTTGTAAGTAGGTTTGTACAAACACTTTTACACGTCAGTCATGTTTTTTATAACTAGATGAAGTCGGCGTTTCCTATCTGACTACTCTGAGAAGAAAGGCCGAAACAAACTCAGAGGTCACAGTCTCTTTTAAAGTCCAGACATAATCTTGGTCAGGTTATATGAAGACCATGTAGATCGATGTCTGAGGTGGTTAAGGTTTAAGATCTCATCTAGCACTTGTAAAGCTTTACCTATTTTATTTAATCAGCTGTACTACTCTTCAGTTTGTTTCGGCCTTTCTTCTTAGAGTAGTCAGATATGAAACGCCGACCTCAATTAACTTATTTTTGTACAATGTGATGTGTTAACGTGATTCTGTTAAGTATCCTATTTACAGAATAAACAATGAATTTAATTTCATTGAATTCTGTGAATTTACGACAGTACATTTTAGTTGGTGTGTTTTTATCTGTTTCTCTAGCCTAGCTAATAAATAATAATAATAAATAAATAATAAAAATCTTTATTGATACAAAAACCTTTGACATTGCTTAAGACTAGAATACATAATAAATCAAAGCTGCTCAAGACTGCGTCCGCAATCCTGTTCACAGCACTCTTCGTTCTCAAGTGCATTGAATTGGTAATGATAATGACTTTCCGTCTTCACCGACTATGATTGTCGCATCTCCTATACCTAATGAAAACGTGTTAGTTTTATTATATTTTGCACAATATTTCTCGAATCGTGTTCCATCGGTCATCGACTCTGTTTCTGAAAATAACTCGTCTATTCATTGAACGAAAATGAAGATGTAGGCTTCATATAAGGCTGATCTGTAACTGGCTCGCTGGTCTAGTGATCGCAAGTGCTTTAACTGCTAAGCACGAGGTCTTGGGTTTAACTCCCATTGGGTTCAATTTTAGGTTGTCTCATCAGGAATTACTCAGTAGCAGCACGGAGCTTAGGTTTGTACCCGGTTGATACCAATAGGCTCGCTCGCCCCCTATTACATGGGACTTAAATATAACTAGCGTAATGTGGGTTAACCTAACCCTTCGAGGAAAAATCAGGCGTGATGTTACGATGTTGATGACCTGCAATATCTTTGGTTTCCTCTTAACCTTCGAATCTGTATTCCACCATTCTCATTTTTTGTCGTATCGGGGTATCGTATAAGCACGACGTATTCCACATTGGGCACCCGGTTAAATGGCACCTGAGTGAATGTGCCGCTGTGTGTCAGGTGCCCAATGTGGAATACGTCATAAGCACTCCTTTTTAATATATCCCTGCTTTATTATCAACCGTAGAAAAGCTCAAAGAAATAACCTTTATTTTATCATTCTGTATAATGTCCATTGCCTAATATGTGCCTCCATAACCGTTACAGTGAACGGTCATAAGCCAGAGGGCAATTTCCATTATCAATACACTTGGCAGAGAAATTGGTGATAGCAGTTTGTTGTTATTACCAGACAGGAGGACGTTGCTTCCATGTGCCTGACTTTAACCCCATAATTTCACCGCCTCATCGAAATCGGAATTAAATATACTCGTTTTGAAGGTTTAATATTGAAATTTTTGACGTTCTAAAAGTCCTGCACTGCGAAGGATTTTGAAGGACATTCACAATTTACTTTTTCATAGGTTTATGCTATCATCGACATGGCAAGACGGTTTATAAAATTTTATTGGCCCAAAACATCGCCACTTCCATGACATCGACGGTGGTAGCGCAGATGTCACTTTGGCGGCATTTTTTGAGGCACAGAGACCAGGATAGAAAGTGGATCTCCAGCCGTTTTTTCTTTAAAAGCGTTTACGCCGTACGGCATTTTATACAAACTTTCAAGCCCTTGTTTTTCGAAATGAATGAACCAATTTTAATGAAATTTCATACGCATAAGCAGGATACAAAGGCCTAAAAAGTTACTAGAAAAACAAGTGCTTGAAAGTTTGTATGAAATGCCGTACGGCGTAAACGCTCTTAACACGTGGTGAGGACCAATTAATAAACTTTCCTGTCTGCTTCTTTGTTTTGTTAAACAGATGTCAACACCGTCATAATAATATTATGAATCACAACAATCCATATCTTTGTAGTAATCGAATGTCGTTTGACGCAAATCGATAACCTAAAGATATCCATCACAAATAATAACATTATTCGATTCACTCGATGCTATCTCTTTAATAAATACATTTCAACTGGTATATCATAATGTAAACTATAAATCGCTTGCAAAATATCATTTCCTTGGTTATTACGACATTTAATATTGTAGTTCATGTTCTGAGTTGTTTGTTTATTCAATATTCGTGCTGTTGTTGTGTATTGTGACTTTGTTAGGCAATTAGGACACGAAATTGAAATTTGCAAACCTTTGGGCCTGTAGCCCTGTATACAGGGTTATTGGAAAAACACCAACAACCTCTTAAGTAGTTCATAATTATGAGTACAATGACCACTTAAGAGGTTGTTGGTGGTTTTCCAAAAACCCTGTATATTTACAGATGAAAGTGTATATGGGCATAGTCGTGCGCTGTTTGGCAATGAAATGTATGGAATTATGTCTGTATTGTATATTTTATTGTGCTCATATTTTTTAGTCCACACAAATTGTTGTGTCAAACTTATAAATATCAATTAGTTCAACAGACCTTCTCATACACGGCATAGTTCTCCATAGAAATCTACGTGTTGGAATCGGCAACTTATGTTTCTGAGTGACCGTTACCTTGACAACGCAAAAGTGCCTGTAAATGGTTTAATTGAAATAAATGCTTTGAGTTGGAATTTTATCAATTTGTTCAACAAACCTTCTCATTTGTAGAACGGAAGCGTTCCCATGTTTTCTGTAACCACAAGAAATGTTTATACAACACTTATGTTAATTCCAATTTTGTTGTTTGTTCCAGGTAATACAAGAGTTAGTTCAGCGGAACGAACATTCAGCACAACACAACCTGGATGTTTTGTTTTGAAATAAACCGATTGCCAATGTGTGGTCCTTCCTTTGGTAAAAAGGACCACCCTTTTCGTTCTGCTCTCTGTGGATGTTGTAAGTTGGTAAGGTACCGTGTGAGTTGGATCATCAAATTTTAGCAATGTAATGTCAGCAAAATTAGCTAGAAGTTTAGTAACTGCTGGGTAACTGCGTGACTCACTAAAACTAGCAATGGCTTTCGTTTTGACAGTTGAACAACATTCATTATGTTCCATCCATCCAACGGTTGTCTTTAAAACATCGATTTAGCAATAAGACCTCCCATTGTATAAAATTTCTTCATTTATATCAGTAATGGTGTTCATAATAAAGAGTATTCCATCTATCTATTTACTATCTAACTTTGTATACACAGTTGTGGTCCATATGGTATGCATGTAATGTATGTTTTCTGTGTCAATTCGCTCTATAAACTCGAAGGACCACCCAGTCTGGTAGCATCAAGTCTGTCACCACCGCACAGTATAGTGCATAGTAATGTTCTCGATATCCACATACGATAGGTAATAATTTAGACTATTTGTATGCAAAATGGATCGTCGGCGAAAGTGTAGGGCGACATTAACATTGTCACTAGATGAAGAGTGCTTATTTGTGTTTATGATTAAATTAGGAGCTTCGATAGGTCGTGACCCGTGTACCGACAAGTTTCCTAGTCTATATCATGATGGCATCGGCTTTCAATATTATCAGAGAAGTTGCAATGCTTGACGATCTGTTCTGTAAAAATCTTACCGTCATCATTTACTGCCCCTTCGTGAAACAGCATGAAGTTATGTATATTTTAGTAAACAGACGCTCGCATAGCAACAAAACTCTCATTTACAAGAGCGTTTCATGCAGTGTGCTCCCGCTTTACACCTCAGTACTATTCTAACAAAAGTGTACCGTTCTCGAAAGCGGTGTACACACGGTCGTACATTTCTAACGGTGTAATATGATGCCGTGTGTTGTGTTACAGTCACGGTACAGCGCTCTAGCTTCCTGGACTAGCTTCTGGATATTTTGTTGCACACGTAACGATATACTGTTTCTGTTAATAAGAGATGAGGATATTGTAGTTGTAGAACTACAATATCCTCATCTCAGAAACGTATGAAAACACCACCCAAATCATCTCTGTAGAGAGCTGATGATTTGGGTGGTGTTTTCATACGTTTCTGTATCGGCAACGTCGACAAGCTTTTGCTTTTGTGTGCAGACGAGACGCCAGCACAACAAGCTACTACAATCTGACAAATTTCTTTATAGATTTTCAACTTTATCGCTTAAGCATAAGGTTCAAAGTTGATTGGGAAAATTTGACAGTTTCTGGTAGCTTGATGCTGGCGTCTGTACTTGAGCTGCACCTCAAATGTGTAAAATACAATTACAATCCGAAGTATTTTGAAGGGAATTCATAATCTATTGCTTCATATTATGTTGGATAAATTCTGTCTGCTCGAAAACGTAGATATCGCAATGAATATTGTTGAATTGTCAAAATGAAAGAATCCATTGTAAGTGTGGTATGCAATTAGGCTGTAGAATCTGCAGCTTTAGCTTCATTTTTAAGGATTGCCTTCCAAAATACTTGCAATGAGTCTTTTTTTTTACTAAACTGAGGTTATTTCTCAATTAAGTTTCTACTTAGAATCCAAAATTCCCGCCAAATAATGAAATTAGGCTTCTAGAGGTTATGAATAGGATTCTTTATGAAAGAAAATGGCGTTAAAAATATTAACACAACTGAAAAACGTCATTGTCAAAGTAATTTTACTCGCAGAATAACATAAAAACAATAAGTTCGGGCTTCGAAAAATAAAGTAGAAAAAATGAACCATCCCATAAACAGCCAACCCATTAAAAAACGAACACCTTTGACTGTAAGCCATGTAGATATAAAACCAGCCGACAAAACACGACGCGAACCCAGTAGCCTTGTCATATCCAATTTACTTGACGCCAGTTATAAATTTGAAATTAAAACCCACACTAAATTAACATTTATGCTAACAGGCGGTAAGGTCCTAGACCTACGATCTGTAATATGTTTATGCTTAGCTGATCTCTATGAGCATCCTTACTCCCTACATTAGATTCTACAGCTTCAACTACCTCAATAAGGTTGAGTTTAGCTTTTCCACCATCAGCAGTCGTAACTTCTATACACGGAGTCCAATTAACAATAAAATTTACGACTCGTCGTTCAACATTGGACCTTATTGTTTGTAACAAGATTTAACTTTGATTCTAGAGCTGGATTTCTATTATTGCTGTTACAATTAGGTTGGGAATTGTGCTGATTGGATTCAGTGCAGACTTTATTTCCGTTTTTATTCTTCTCTCGCGTGTAGCTTTAATTTCTGGGAAATTGTAATTGTTTTATTTCGCTTTAGATTAGAATTCTTTTATGAGTTGGGTTGACATTCAATTTGCAGTCGGTTTGTTTTTTTTCATAGGTGGGATAAACGTGAGTTTGTAAGTTGATGTATCATGTTTGGTAAAGCATAAACAGTGTAATGTTCCCACTACTGGGACACAGATTTTCTCTCGGTGAGAGGGAGTTTCAGTAAAGCACCCATATTTTGTAACCTGGACTAATTTGGACCAGCCATTGCTAATGTATCAGGATTCTACAAATCAAGGTACAAACTGATAGGTACTAATCTAATTGCTTACAGATATTAACAAACCGATGTTCGGGGAGCGAATAGCGTCACTATCTGTATTTATACTGCGAAGTTTTCATTAGAAAAACCAGCTTTAGATAGTCATTTTCGCATATTACTCATTACCTACATCACGTACCTAAACCTTTAAAACGAACCTTAAACCTAACGGTATAAACAAGATCCTCCACAAATCGTAATTCAATCCAAAAATCAACACCTGAATTCGAAGTTCTCAAACGGGTTCTTCAAATCCTTCGCTGCAGCCACTAAGCCAAGTTCTTTGATCAAGATTCGAAGCAAAATCTGGCGAGATCAAAGGGGATATACTCAGCCAAGAGTAGAGGGCCCTCGTGAATTGCAAACAAGTGCAAGTCAGCTGTAAATTATGCAACCAGCTGCGAACGTCCTAGTTTTGAAAAGGCTCCGAAGAATTTTTTTTATTTCGCTTGAGTAACTTCTGATTTAAGTAGTTTGGAAGTTTGTGTGTTAAATGGTGTGGCAAAGTTTAGACAGAAAGTCGAGTAAGTTTGATAATATTTTTTTAATCTTTAATAGTTTGAAAGCGAAAGTTTTGTGAAATTTAGTAATAGGTTATCAGAAAGAACTATAAAATTAAGAACTACAATATAGGGTGACTGGTAATTAGTGACCGATACTTAAACACGTGATTTTACTCATCATTATGAACAACTTTTAATATGGGACCAAACCTGAAATCGTGAAAAAAAAACAGTTGTTCTTTACATTTTGACGAGTTAGACAAACATAAATGTAGGGAACAGCAGATTTTTTTTTCGCGATTTCAGGTTTGGTCCAATAGTAAAAGTTGTTCATAATGATGAGTAAAATCACGTGTTTAAGTATCGGTCACTAATTACCAGTCGCCCTATATAATAGGCTTTGAAGCCTGAAAATGCTTTTGTACCTACGTATTCAAAAGCAGTTGACTTAGTATGTTTTTTCCTTTGGAATAGATTTCAAATTGTTAGGTAATGACTTCCCAATATAGTAGAATCCCTTTGGTCAGGTTCCTCTCTGACATTGATTTATTACAAGCTGACGCATTTTCTTTCATTCCCAATCCACACTTCAGTAGTTCGTGAAATTATAGCCTGTGGCCTTAGCCAATAAATCTAGAGTAACGTTAATCACTAAATCGATTCCAGAAAAGTAATGACCTTTTGGTACCAAAAAAGTGGGATGAGGGGTGGTAATAAAAAGTTTTGTATCTTGGTAACATTTGGATCGAAGACTGTTACATTTAAAAGAAATGATTGAGCTCTATGACTAGTTGCGTTCTTTACTTTTATAGACGGCTGTTGCATGGGCCATGCGTTAAAACGGGTAATTTGTGCATCGTTAAACATAGAGATACGAGTGCGTTAGCTTTTCGGAGTTTATAATTAGAAAAATGCTGTGCTGCTTAATTAGAATGGGGATACACAGGATAATATGAGCAACTGCGTGTAATTGCTAGTGGTTTGAGGATATTGAGGTAAAAGGATCGCAGCAAATAGTCAGCTGTTTGCATGTTGTTTATTCATTTGACTTTATGTGAATAGGAAACCTAATGCTGCAGGTGACTTATATATAAATGGATATGTAAAAAGAAGATGAGGTTGTGTGTTCAAATTATCAACTTGTTTCCCAAACATGGTGATTATGGCAACATCCCCTGAGTACGACTGATTATTGAAGCCGCTACAGACCGATTCAGCAATGATATGATCAACATAACCAAACAAGTTATTACACTTGGAAATGCATGTTTGAGAAGCTATGAATATGGATGAAGCGAAAGACGCCTGAAAGGACCGTAGCAAATATTCAACCATAAATATCTAACGTCATGGCGCGGCGTGAACTGCTTGCATTTATATTACTGTCGATACCATTTAAGCATCAGCTTATAAGGCAAAACCAGCCTCAGAATTAACTACAGTTTTATTACTCGCAAAGAAATTCAAACAAATAGTGTCGTAGGAGTCAGACTTGGATAAAAACATGTTTCTTAATACTTAATTAACATGGACGGATTCTAGAGTCAATTAGACTATCTCCCCTTATCTATTCAATGAAGGACCGGTTTCAACATCTTCAATCCCGTTATGAAAATACGTGGTTCCGAGTAAGTTCTTCGTAGATCGAAAAGATAGGACCTAGGATGGTACCTTGGGGAACGTGATATGTTTGCGTGAGTTGCCGGCCTGTGAAGATATTTATAGAATGTTGTTTTTGTAAAAATAGTTGGCGTTTTAATAAACTAAAGCAGAACAATTACGAAAGTCAGTTTTTAATAAAGATTTATTATTATTTCAGTATTTTCGTGACCTATTTACCTTTCAATAGCTTTAGCTACGTCATCTAAGACAATTTCGCTCTCTCTTATTAATAAAAATAACATAAATTCCGGTGTTTATTCCCTGAAGTGGCAGGCAAAGGTCGACGTTCTCCGATAATTTACCGATGACAGTTTTAGATTCCAATCTGATATCGAGCTTTATCGTCATCCAACGAACACTTCCTTTAGGAATATTAATTTACATTCTGGTTAATCGGAGGTAAGAGACCATGTATGCATGCATGTTCCTTACATAATTCTAACTTCACCTTGATTTACCTTTAAGTACTGACTTCTAACCTTGTACCTGTACCTTTAGTATCGAATTTAATGACCCCTCAAGCGTCAAGTGTACACCAAGTGTACATAAGAGAAAGTGCTCTAAACGTCAATGGTACACCAAGTGTACACAACTTTCTCGAAAATGACGATTGAAAAAGAAACAAATCCCGGTTTTACATTAACTTACAAGTTATTGTTTTAAAAGATTAACTTCACGTGCGGGCTCGGGCGTTTACGCCTGCCAAATATTAAAACATCAGTATGTTCGTAACTTTTATCGAGCTAAATCAAGATATCAAAAATAACAGTAACACCAAAAAGGTACGTCAAACAGTGGCAAGTGCGATGTACGCAAAGAAATGCTGGATTTGACACTACACGACGTTTTATAAGAAAGCCTTCTTGGAAATCACGCCGAGATTGTAAAGACTTGTAAGTTAGAAGATGAAGCGGTTTTGTTAAGATGAAGGAGCCGTAGGTAATAAAACGCTTAGTGAAAGTGTTGTAAGGAATTTAATTAAATACTATGTAATTTCTAGAAAGTGATTTCACTTTATTGCCAATGTTCATTTACGTGGTCTATGAGAGGTTCGTGCCATTTGTAGGGGTGTAATAAGAAAATAAGAAATTTTGGTACTTATGATAACTTTCGACTACCCGTTTTTTTGGGCACCTTTACGGCTTTAAGTCTGTTCTGTCACAGTTCGTAGGTGTTAATACAAATTTCTGGTATGTATCGTGAAGACAATTAAAAAAAATGAATTGATTTTGGTGATCTTTTAGACCCTTAACTGGGCAAGTGTACCAGACCCAGGGATTTGATATAAATATAATCTACAGCTACAAAGGCAAGCGTCTTATAGTTTTGCCAAGTTAGGGATTAATAGATGCTATATTTACATCCTTTGTAGCTATTACACAATCGTATAACCACAACTTCAGTGTTACTGATCCAAGACGCCAACTCGAGTTTCGCATGCAAAAGCTTATCTCCCACAAAGTTTTCTCACGAGACCGACTACAAAACATATCGCCTTCTCTCTCACCTTGCACCATCTCCCTCGTATTGTATGACAGAAACATGACGCGTGAGATAATGCGACTGTACATACATAAACACGCGTGTCCGTTCGTGTGTAATGAAATCATTGGACGTATGACGGAACAATGTACTTTTGTACAGGAGATGTGTTTTGTATATGTGTGAGGATCTGTATGCCTGAGTTTTGTCTTTCGTGCTAAGATGAGTAGGGTTTCTGGGTTTCGATGAGGATGAAGTACGACGCTTTATTATAATCGTCAACGTTTGTATAGATCATCATCAACATAATTCTTTTGCCCTTATCTCAATTTATTTTCTTCTGTAGCGGTATCTACAACGCCACCTGCGAACAACGCGTCATACTGGTGGCGTCACGCAAAATCCTGCATCTCGCAAGCAGAGTTTACCGCGCAACTAGCATAGATAACGGCCCGACATGAATCATCGGGCAGTTGCCCGCCAGACACAACACCTGTCTGGTCGGAGGATCCTCCCTTTTCTATGAAGGATGAGTGAACTTTACACCTTGTTCCTCATACCTCTATAGCTAATAATAATAAAATACAGTTGCAATGAATATTTACAGTTTAGTAAATTATTTCACTCTTGCCTTTCCTTGTACCTGTATACTTCCATACTTCTCTATTAGCCGTCATCTCGGTAGCCACCCCCATCTAGCTAAAGTTTATAAAGCACCCTTACTAATAAACGTCTTATAACAGGGTCTCAAGTCTGCTATTACAATAGTGTCAGAATGGTCTATCATTGATTTCATAATTGTTGATTTTCACAAGTTTGGTAATCTACTAATATAATGGCGTCATTATGACTTTCCAATGGTCAACCACTGACACTCCATTGAAAGGAATGGCATAGAATGGTAATCTCGTACCTACATAATGACAAATGAATTACTGACTTATGCGGTAATCTGCTAAAATTTTGAGTTCCTTTGACCATAAGAACGTCATTGTGCAGTCATTGTTTTTAATTCGTTACGAGTATCGTATATGTTCTGTGCCATTGACCGACCAATGATCGACCATTATGAATTTAGCAGATTACGAACTTTTAGCAAAATCACAATGGGATCGTGTTGGAATGACGAATTTATAAAAATAGCAGACTTGGGTCCCAGATGAATAGTTTACACACCGATTTCTCTCTTTCAGTGGTCAGTAATTTGACTTTTGAAAGAAGATGACAAAGGGTTATACAAAGTTTATTAGTAAGGGGGATAGTGTAATTTTATTAAAATTTATCGTCGATAGCATTTATCGTTGCACTGCATTAAATGTAGCACACAACTCAATGTTAGCGCCTCAAGAGAGTCCCATTCATTCTGTTTGAGTTGTTGTGTAATTACTGATAATTGGTGGTTTTACTTAAACCCAAAGCCCTAACTAGTGATTCTAGTGAACCTCACCATTATTGACTGATTTTTGACGACCATATCATATCTTCATGGTGTATCTCCGTATAATACTCATACACTGGTCTTTGCTTACTTCATTTACATTGCTTAATTTCTTTGCTTGTTCTTTGTTTACATCAACGTTTACCTAACTGTACAAAGCACTTTAATTGCTTGACAAAACCGTCAATACAAGTACGCTTATCCTAGCTGTATCTGCATATCAAATGTTATCTGTTTGTCCACTCTCTATCAACTTTTCCCTACAAAAACTGGGCATATATGCACGCACACGAGGTAAAACTACATGCTTACTTAAGCACGACCTAGTTAACACGTCCAGGGGACCAAGACCCTATAACTTAACTATAAATACTCTTCCAGATAGATCAAGTTACATTGGAACTAGCGTCCAGAGATCATACACCTGTTATTTCTAGAACAGTCAGGTTTCAGAGAGGTCATGTTAAAATGGTAGTTATTGTAAATAATGAAGACTGTAAATTGATTATTATCGACTATGAATGTTCAAAGAAAATGGCGCGGCATGTAATGCTTTCTATTTGAAGACATCAAACATTTTTATGACGTGTTTGATTATTGCCGTCAATACGTGCTCTGGGTACCAAAATATTTGTACGCATTGCCGTAACGTTTTTCCGATGAAGGAAAAGAGTTATTTGAAGTCGAAAAGATTTGTTAATAGAAGTAAATGTAAGGTTTTTTAATTTTGTTACTTTTTCACTTTTGTCTCTTTGGTTTATCGATGATACATAATGAAACTAGCTTCTGCCCGCGACTTCGCCCGCGTGAAATTTCACCCTGCCCCCATTCACCCTCTTAGGGGTGGAATTTCGAAAATCCCTTTATTAGTGGATACCTACTCTACACAAAGAACACACCCTCCAAATTACATGTCTCTAGGACCAGCGGTTTAGGCTGTGCGTTTATACATATCGTCAGTCAGCACTTTGAATTTTATCACACTAATATTATTATACTTATAGATAATTATGCAAAAGTTTGTGAGTGTGTTTGTATGTTTAACGGCTGAACCAATTTGGATGAAATTTGGCACACACAGTTTATATCCAGGATACTTTTTATCCCGAAATTCCCACGGGATCGACGCTTAAGCGGGTGAAACCGTTGTGGTCTAAGTGTATCTAACCAGCACCGTAATTGCGTAACACACTATTATTCTCTATTTGAATCATTTTGAAGCATATTGATAATCCAGTGCTCCTTATGTACGAAAAGTGTGTCTGCTCAACAACGTAAAAACGCAATGAATGTTGTTGAACTGTCAAAATGAAAGCCATCGCTACTGTTAATGTGTTACGCAATTACCCTACTGGTAGGTAAGACTTAGGTGGCTCAGATTGGCCAATTTGTTGAATGTACCTATGAACAGTTTAGGTGTTACACTAATAATAAAGCCGAAGAATTTGTTTGTTTGTTTGAACGCGCGAAACACTGGTATAAAAGGACGATTTAAAAAAAAAAATAGCATTCTATAGCCCAATTCTTGAGGAAGACTATTTAACATCACGCCATGAATGGCAGAGTCAAAGTCAAAGCATTTATTTCAAATACCTAGGCAGAAAGGCACTTTCGAACGTTAAAAATTACAACAAAATAGAATTGATTCTATCTAGTCTTTGCAGAAGCTAGTCCATACTTAAGAATCCAAATGCAGGTTTCGGGATACCCAGGGACCAACTAAGCTTACATTCCAGGATTGATCTGATTAATCTGGCTCTTGTGATACAGGACTTCCTAGTACAAGAGCCAGGGCTACACTGACGTTTGTGTCTTGAAGTGAAAATAAACAAATTAATATTATTATTATTAATCAACTACTTAAAGACCGCTACAGAAGCCATGAAACAAATTAACATCTTTAAAAACAAAATCTACATAAACAAGCGATCAATCAAAATTTTACCAATAAACATGCGTACGCGCAGCATATCTTTTTAAATTAAACACGTACGTAAAAACTTTATAAAAAATGAAGCAAAGGCGTGCCAGGCTGGCGCCACCGACGAAGTAGTAAAGAAAAAAGTTTAAATATAAAAATATAATGTGATTATTAATCCTGAGATGTGGCACTGAAAGTAGGGTTGCCAGTGAAAAGAAAATGTATGTAACTAAAACCGACTGCGATGAAAAAAGATGGGTTATGATTTTTCTAACCGATTTTAATGATTGAGGTATCCTACGTGTTACAAAACAAGTCGGAAAAGCCAAATGAAACGACTAACGTTCGTTACGTACCTAATTAGTCCTGATTATCAGAACTAATATTATAAAATTTTCGAGTTTGTTTATAGGGGCTAACCTTCGGAACTACTGACCCGATTCCAAAAATTCTTTCATTAATGGGAAGTTACAGTATTGCTGAGTGTCAGGATATGTAATGTAATAAGGCTAATAATATAAAACCGAAAGTTTGTGTGTGTGGGGGGGTGTGTTTATATGTTTGTTACTTCTTCACGCTCAAACGTCGGAAACAATTTTGATAAATTTGGTATAAAGGTAGCTGACACCCTGGATTAACATACCCATATGCTACTTTTTATCCCGATACTCCCACGGGATCGAAACTTATGCGGGTGAAACCGCGGGGTGCAGCTTGTAATAATAAGTTAAAACAAACACGCCGATGAAGTCACGGGCGGAAGCTAGTTATGTATAAACAAAGGATTCTTTTGCACCGTTTCGTTCCGTGTGTGAAGGTCGATATTATTATATCGTCGACCGTAGGTTCAATTGAGGTAAGGGACATAATACGATTTTTCAGGAGAGGCCGACAAAGTTTTTTTTTCGGACTAAATCGCCTATAACTTTTTTTGTTATTAACCTTTTTCGGATCTGATTTCACACATAATCTTGTTTTTTAGTGCTCTATCTACCTGTGTAACATTTATTTAAATAAGTTAGCTATTTAAGAAAATAGACGTCCCTTACTCCAACGTATTTTGTTAGTAATGTCCCTTACATTAAATTGATCTCTACGTTGGATCCAATCTATAATGAAAAAATAGTGTAAAGGTCTTGTTGAAAAAATGTGTGAAGAATAATTCGTTGATTGGGAAGACCCTTACCTTATTTGAAGTGGATTGGCGGCGGTAATTACACCATTTCAAGTTGCTATATTGCATAGTTTTTCAGATACATTGTTATTATGGGGCTGATTCGAAATTCGAATCCAAAAATCAGTAGGGTAAGGGACATTTTTTTTAAGCTAGAATTTTTTCATATACACCATTCGAAAGAGCGCAAAATTCTGAACAAAACTGTATACTCAACTCATTTTGGGTATTTTGTCCCTTAACTTAATTGAACCTACGGTCGACGAATGAATATGTCTGAAAATGCCTAAAGTAAACAATGACTTAGTACATTTTTTCGAATAATCTAGCAGAAATATTAAGTCTTTCAGGGTTAAAATCATCAAGAAAATTACTCAATTCAGTTCAGAGATTCCAATTTAAGATGAAATAAATAGGGTTGCAAGGCGAACACGCGAAACAAAAATTACCTACCTTGTTCTTTTTATCTTAATTTTTTATTTTGACGTTAAATTGGACCGCCTTGAAATACCAACGCTTTAAGTACCTACCTATTAAGAATAATATTGTAAAATCTTTATCCACTGTAATCAAGGTTTGTATATTTAACTCAAACAGCTACAGCTTTTAAATTGTGTATTTTATATTTAAATAAATATTTCAAAGTGTTAAAAAACCTCTAATACATAACGTAGGTATGTATTCGAGGTTTTTATGTTTTCATGTCAATTACTTTCACTGCTTACTAATTAACATATTTATACATGGAAATCCTGACTAATACCTCCCATAAAATATACAAACGTCAGTAGAATAAATTAATGGATGACTTTAATTTATGTATATTTCTGATTACTTAGTAACTTGTACTAAGTACTGTATTTCTTGATTCTCGTGACATAGTACACCTTTTACTTTTGCTATGCAAATAAATCTTGTTGCAGCCCTATTGAAACCGGAATATAAGGTGGACACTTTAATATCCTGCGCGTGAGTTCGTGTTGTGACCACACGTCAGGTGTAAGGAGGATTTTCTTGAGATTACGTGCGGGTATGTAGTCTGAGTTCTATGATTAGAGAAGTCAAAATATTGTTGTTTTTTTTTTTTGTGAGAGAAAATGTAATGAAAATTTTAATACCTAATGTATGTAGATGTGATGTGATGTGCGTTCATTTTTGGAGGAAAATAGGTGATTAGAATATGATATGACTTGTTGAAATTATTTTTATCGTAAGTAATTTGATTGTCTTCTACAGTAGAGATCTATCAGATATATCAGCCGAGTCGATAATAAAATTGATCGTGTATTGAGAATTTGAGAGCCGACCCCGCCAGCACGAAAAGAGGAAATATTACGATACTAGCAGCGCCCCGCGGTTTCACCTGCATAAGTGTCGATCCCGTGGGAATATCGGGATAAGAACTATCCTATGTCCTTCCCCGGGATGCAATCTATCTCTCTGCCAAATTTTATCGAAATTCGTTCAGTGGTTTAGGCGTGAAAAGGAAACATACATACAGAAAGAGTTTCTTTCGAATTTATAATATTAGTATGCAGCATGGATTACCAAACTTTTGAAGGAAATTCCTCCCTTTTTCCAAAACCGTAGCCACAACACCCCATGAGTCACCCATCTCGAGGCTAATTTGTTATTACTCTTATTACTGGCGCTTATATTTATAAAAATTTGCATCCATATTGAATACTGGACATACTGGACACTGGTTGAAGGCTTGGAGGTCGAAATAATTTAAGTTCGCACTTACTTACCTTCCGGATCTGTCTGTAGGTATCTTAATTAAGAAATCTTTTCGCTTCCTTGAAGGCTCCTTGTTTGTAAAATTAAATTAAAATCATGACAACTTTATTTTGAGTGCGAAAAAATATGTTGGAATTAATTTACTACCTACTTGATTTTTATAATTGTAGTGTTTTTACACAAAGTAAAAGGCGCCTGGGGTCGAAATCACGACATACAACTCGTAAGTTAGAGCCGTTACCACTGCACCATCACTGCTCTTGATTTTTTTGTATACAGGGTTACTGGTAAAACATTAACAACCTCTTAAGAGGTCATTGTACTCAAATCAGCTGTTCCCTACATTTTGACTAGTTATACGAACATAAATGTAGGGAACAGCTGATTTTTTTTCGCGATTTTAGGTTTGGTCCCATCGTAAAAGTTGTTCATAATGATGAGTACAATGACCTCTTAAGAGGTTGTTAATGTTTTAGCAATAAACCTGTATACAAAGACATTAGAGTAGTGCATAGAAAACCGCTGAAACTACTCCGTTGAGTTAGACTTCAAGGCCTAACAGCTTTTGTCTAACCATCATAATTAAGCAAAGTGTCGGCAGGTTGCTAATTTGCTAGTCTGCCTAGAGGTCACTGACCTGTAATGACTGCACACACAGTTGATCGGCAGCGTAGTTTGTTTACACTGGTTATTATCTAAACATAGGTTTAGTTGAATCGATTCTAATGGCAGTGTTCATTACTTATCAGCCAGATAACTTTAGCTGACATTGACCACTAAAAGATTAGCTATATTGCTATTATCATTGTTTGGAAGATAATTCATTGAATGCATTTTGTTATCAGCAGCAGGATAAGTACGCTACTGATTTTCTTAGCATCACGCCTGCAATCCCAAAAGGGTTATAGGCATAAGTGTACGTATAGTAGAGTCTTTGGTCAACTGGACCCGCGGGTCCAGTTGACCACATCATTTATTTTCTAGAAGAACATTAAAGGGTCTTACCACAAAAACTTAAACACTTGTTCAACGTGTGTCTAATGTCAGTGTTACGTCAAAGTCTATATAAATATGTCATGTTAAAGGTGTTTAGCCTAAACAACTGATAAACACTGTTTTGAAGTAGTAAGGCTATTGTTTAAAGCTACCCGTGAATACAGTCGAGACAAAAAGATACATATACATCCACATTTTGCCATTATGGTTAAGGTTTGCCCCCTGTCACATTGGGCGAACCTATTGCCATCAACCGGGCACAAATCCGGATTTCGGACTGCTACTGAGAAATTCCAGATCGAAAAACCCAATAACACTTTGCCCGACCTCATGCTCAGCAGCAGCGCATGCGAGCAATAGACCAACTAAGGTCTATTTAAATTTGTTTCCAATTGGATGTTATTTCGAGTTAAGCAAATATCAACTTTATCCTAGTGGTAATTAAGTTGATTGCAGAATGCCTAGCTCTATTGAAAAAGTTTGAACTTTTAACGTAAACTGAACTTTTTTGTGTAGGAATTAAAGTTATTTTTCCAAAAACTCATATATGTTTACATGTTTGGCAACTAAATCGCGAACGCAGATTAGTATTTATTTCTAAAGTTATTTCTATTTACATTGTTTATCGATACATCTACACATTCAAAGTAAACATAATATAAGTTATTTACATGCCTTATATGATAAAGTATTTACTTTTAAACACTTAAGCACTAATACGGCACACAGTCACACTACCTTCAAGCCATCCAGTAACCACTGCCTTATTCCATATAGGGCAGTCTACACAAACGGTGTAGGTCAGGCATTAGATAATACAATACCGATACCGGTAAAAAACCCTGATGTGGTCTGAGCTTTATGTTTTATTAAAAACAGGTTTGTGTGTATGTGGTAGATTGTGGCAATTAGCGAGGTTGGCTGCTGTGGATTGCTTGATGTGGATTTGAGTCAACGATATTTTTTACCAAAGGGTAAAAACGGGACCCTATTACTAAGACTTCGCTGTCTGTCCGTCCGTCCGTCTGTCTGTCACCAGGCTGTATCTCAAGAACCGCGGTAGCTAGACAGTTGAAATTTTTACAAATTATGTATTTCTGTTTGCCGCTATAACAACAAATACTAAAAACAAAATAAAATAATAAAAAAAAATATTATTTTATAATATTAACAGAATACTTTGCCATCACTCACTGACATATCGGTTATACATCACGAGGACAACCGAACACATCCGAAGCGGGTATTTTTTGAATCGGCTTCGGTCTTATAAACAAAACGCGCGGTGTTGCTTACGGTAACAGTGGCGCGAGTTCAATGGTTTTTACTTTTGTCCCATCTCAAAAAATTCCCAACGCGCCTAAATTCGTTATCACTTTAAAAAAACAATGAAACGTAACCGGCCTTTTTCATCCGTTTTCTACTCCTTTCTATCCTTATTTTGATTATAATTTGCAAGCTGCGCCGCATAAGTCTCGATCCCGTGGGAATATCAGGATAAAAGTATCCTATTTCCTAACAAAAGTCATAGTTTACCCATGTGTCAAATTTAATCCAAATCCGTTAAGCCGTTTTAGCGTAAAAGCGTAACAAACAAACACAAAAAATCAAATCTTTTCTCTTTATATTATTAGTTTAGATTTTACACAGCTAACATCAAAATACGCTTCACAGCACCAGAATACAGCATCTCACATCCACGTTCACACATAATTAACAGTTACAAAATCTCATGAGATCGTGCCCAACGAATTTGTATCATACTGTGTTCATTAGTATATCACTAGAAGACGAACAAACAAGTGCACCATAGTGCTAAATCCGATCCATAGATCGTTAGAAGATGATTAACGACCGTGGGAATGCGCCTGCGCGCCTCTGGGAAAGCGAGATAGATCATGGATCGAGGATTCCGGTTTGGTGGTGGAAAAACATTCAGGATATGGATTTGAAATGGAGGTGGATTGGAAATTAAAGACGCGTTTTTGAGGACGGGAAAGGCAGGGTTTTCATTAAAGGTTTCAAATGTGTTGAAATATTTTAAGTGCCTTACTGGTCACGGCATGATATTTGTCATCATGTGGACACAAAGTAAATGTCAAGACTAGAAACTTTTTATTAAAATTTAACAGTGTTAGTTATACATAAAAATGAAAGACACTATGGATGGCAAATAAAGATGATAATAGCTGATAGAGTTGCAGAAGAAGAAGACAATGTTGTGCCCCAAATAAATAGAAAAGGATAAGGGGAGGTGGAATGATGATTAAACTTTAAAAACGCACTTAAATGCTTTAATTAGTTTTCCTAACTTTTGGTAACTCCTTTATAGATTTCTATTCAGTATCGTGACAAAAAGATTTGCCATGCCAAAGGTGCTATATCACAATAATTTAAGAATTTACGTGGGATATATGTAAATCCCAACTCCGTTACCAACAAAGTTCAAGTCACTTCTTTCTCAGATAGATCGTCGTCCGGCACGATCTTAGAATCGTGCGCGCGCGCCGAACAATTTATTGTTGGAATAGATCGCTGTCCTAATTGCATCGCACTTGATTTTGATTGTACACAACCGTTCTTGATTGGTGGATCTTGATCTGTCTCTTTGTGTATTTTCATGATCATTTTGCATTACGATGGTGGTTGAACTTCGGTAATGGTTTTGTGTCTTTGTTAGAGAACAATGGATGAAGATACCGCTGATTTGCGATGTTCTACTTGATTTTGTATGTCTTGAGACTATTCATTCTATTTAGCATAGGTTCTTAGAAAGTTAGAATTGAAGTTGAACATATTAGCGGTCTTTATTTGCTTGGCCGTTTGATGTCTGTTGGCACTCATATTGGGGAGAGTCCAAATCAGCAATATCTTGTATATTACGGTCAGTTCTGTGTTCTGTTCTAACGATACTTCCAAATTACAACCATCGATCGTTTAATTCTATTAATTCTTTGCTTTTGAGCGATTTCTTAGCGAGCTAACTTTTCCTCAAGATGTCTCCTGTTTCTAGACGCTTGCTACGTATATACACTAGTACACCGGTACTCATTGTCCATCTAAACCACAGAAGCCATACGGGTAGCTGTGGTTGACGAGTTTTTGTGGTTTCCATTGTCCGTGTCGACGGAGGGACATCCCTCTGTGACTCACAAAGCACTTAGTGCACCTATTATAAAAAAATATCTTGAATTACGCAGTCTGTATGGCTATTCGAATCGTCTTCATCGTTTAATATTGTTAAAGAAACTTGAAACGTTGTATGTGAAACTTATTTCTTTGCCTGACATGTCGTTGGTTTCATAGTTTACTGCTGTGTAACCTGACCTTTTAATTTCTTTTTTTCTTCTTCGTTTCGAGTGGATTCCTGGTTGTCCTCAGAGAACAAAGATGGTTTAGAAATCTCCAGTGGAAAGTTCAGTTGCTCTTTCTGCAGCGATTGTAAAATATTTGAGTCTTTGATTTGTAGATTGGATGCTTTATATAAGCCCCACCTTTTATACTTGTCTTTTCGTCTAGTCACCTTCTCTGTCCATTCCACCACTACTCTAACTATACTTCTTGTCGTCTTTCACTCTTCCTTACTCCATTTTCGCCTTCCTTTTCCTAACCACTATGGCTTTTTTATCCATCCATGGCTAAAGGTGCAATTTTTAAGCTATCATAATAATTATCCCAAGTGTGGAGATTATCTGTGGGTACCTAACGGTTCCTAACAAAAACAAAGCAACTACTAATGCAGATGTTCATTACTATCTCATTTGTCATTCAACGAGCATACTTCACGATCACGAAGCGCACAGAATAAATTAGAATTTAGTTGTAAAAGAGAAAGTTTCTTCACAATGGCGTGTAATTAGCGTTAGTTTGTGCTAACTTGAATCACTCCGCCGTTATTAGGCCGTCACGAGTTGTATTAGATTTTCCTTTTTTATTGGCAATTTCCTTGGAGTTCTTGGGAAATTGAGTTTACTTGGGTTATGTGATTATTTTGTTTTATAGTTTTGTAAGACCTGGTGTTATTTTTCTTTGTTCTTTGATTCTATGTGGCTATATCCAAATCCACTGCATGCATTGTAAATATAACAACAAGAAACGTGCTTTCCTATAAACTGGGCTAGAGATTAGTACGGCAGACTACCCCAGGGGACAAATAAAGAAGTTTTCCCCACTAGGGCAATTTCTACTGAAGAATATGATGCTGTATTTGCTGTAAGTATTACCTAAGCCTAACACTCTTAATTTTACGCGAATGGAGCCAAATGTAGACAACCTTTTTTGTCTACAATACGTATATAATAATAGAATACTTTGTAAAGTATTATATTATTTTAATTATTGTGAATGTGAAGACAATGTGGGTCATTTTTTTATTTTTTATTATTCTCTCTGTTCTGTTAGTTTTTGTCATGGTCTGGCGGTTTGAGTAATTTATGTGGCCTACCCAAATGTCCTTTCTTTGGTATTGTTCGTCGAATCGTTGAGCTCCTTAAGTTTTGAGTTGAGCTGCACGATTTCTGACAAATGAGTGCAGTTACTGGACAGGTCCTCTCAATCTGTGTGGTTCTTTCCTAAAAAGACCATCTCAGACATCGATCTACATCTACACTGGACAGCAAATAAACCGGGCCACCAGCTACCTTGGAACTCTGATTCGATTTTCTCAAAAAGTATAAAACTTACAACTATCATAGTTATACATACTGAAAGTGCGTTTCATTATGATTAAAATGAATGGAAACTCATTGGGATTAATCAATTTTATTAAGTGATTATTAAGGATCTTACAACGAAGAGTCGTTTTCCAGTCGTGTTAATCGTTAGTAATCATGAAATGAAAATTAAATTAAAGCCAGAAATAAAGAAAAAACATTTAAAAAAGTTTTTGATCAGTGTTCAGTATACCCTCCCCTTGCTCGGATAACTGCCAGCATCCTCGTATTCATCGACCTTACGAGCCTGACGATGAAATCTTGGGGAATTGCATTCCACTCCTCTTCAATTGCGATTCGCAGCTCTGGAAGCCTTGTTGGAGCAGGTATTCGGGCTCGAACCCGACGTTTCAGCTCATCCCATAAGTTTTCTATCGGATTCAAGTCCGGGCTTCGAGCTGGCTCGTCCATCGTACGAATGCTGACGTCGCGTAGATACTGGGTCACCACATGAGCAACAGGAGGCCGTGCATTATCATGCATCTACTGCATATCCTGCCCGATATATCCTGCGTAAGGTACCACATGGTCTGCGAGGATTTCAGTAATATAGCGATGAGAAGTCAATCCACGTGTAGGGCCCGTCGGTTTGATGAAAAATAACGCTGTATGTACGGTTTACGAGATGCCGCCCCAGACCATTACAGATCCTCCTCCGTATGCAATAGTTTCCTCGATGCAACATTGAGAATAACGTTCTCCAGGGCGAAGATATACTCTCTGACGTCGATCACTTCCATGTAGACTCTCCCTGGTCTCATCAGTGAAGAGTACATTACCCCACTGCTCTAACATCCAATCCCTATGCTCTCGAGCAAATTCAAGTCGTTCTCGACGGTGGGCAACCGTTAATGCTGGGCCTGTTGCAGCTCTCTTTGGAGTCAGGTTCCGTTCAGCAAGTCTCCTTCTGACGGTGTCTGAACTTATAACCACTTGGCGTTCGTCACGCAGACTTTGTTGGACTTTAATTACGTTGAGGCGGCGATTTCGCAGAACATTAAGTTGGATATAACGATCATCTGCTACTGATGTAGCCCTAGGTCTGCCCGTACCTGGACGGCTACCGAATGCTCTAGTCTCTAGGTACCGTCTGTAAACTCGTTGCACCGAAGATCTGCTGATTCGAAGTCTTCGAGCGACCTCACGTTGCGCAACGCCTGCTTGAAGTAGTGCTACAGCTAGAGCTGCTTCCTGAGGTGTCGTATACATTATTGACCGATAAAAGGAGCAAAAATACACGCGTCTGAGGAAACTATGGACAAAAACTAAAGAAATGATAAGAAATATCCGACTTCCCTCATTGTAGAAAAAAATAACGCTACTCGCGAACTCTAGTCAAAACAGAGCAAATCGTTAGCATTGTGTTTGTTGCTTAATTACAATGTGAGTTGACGATACTTTAGAATAAATTTATAGTCATTTTAATCAGCATGAAACGTACTTTCTGTGGGTATAACTTTGATATTGTAAGTTATATACTTTTTGAGAAAATTGAATCAGAGTTCCAAGGTGGCGGGTGGCCCGGTTTCTTTGCTGTCCAGTGTAGTTCAAAAAAAAATATGATTGACGTGTAAAAAAAGTGTTTGTGCAAACCTCCTTAAACAAAAATAAAATCATTTACATTATTTGTTCATTCACTACATTCATTTTTCAAAACACGTTCAAATAACATTTACCTACCTACATTTTCAAATTTTCTCTCTTCTATATTAGATTTTCACTCTGACTTTAATACATTCCCTCCTTCATACGTCAACCTCAATCCCTATTTATCATATCGAGTTTATTATGAAAGCTAACTCCCAACACGTGTTACTGTGATCATAGGTGACGGGATACGTTCGACTAATCCTGTTCCACTCCAGCGCATGTTGCGACTGCGACTAATCGTGTTAATTTGCGTCTAGCTGCAATATCTCAAGGCGTGGAAGTGGTAAAGAGAAAATAAGGGAGAGGTTTCTTAAGCATTGTAACGAAAACCTTGAATTTGGTTGGGTAACCCCGAATTCCATTAAAAGCTATAGTAGCTAAGCAACATCCACGTAGTTATTTGATCTTTGAGGTAAGGGATTAGGCTGTGGTTGCCGTGTACTGATGGATGGGTGACTATCCTTCGTGACACTTCCGGGTCTCGGTGGTGAGCACTGCAAACCTTTGTTTAACGAATACTTATTGACAGTTTTACGGGTACTTCTAATCCTAATATTATAACAACTACCTATAACGCCACATGCGAACAACGCGTCATACTGACGTCACCCAAAATCATGCATCTCGCAAGCAGAGTATACCGCGCAACTAGCATAGATACAACGACCCGATATGAACCATCGGGCAGTTGCCCGCCAGACACAACACCCGTCTGATAGGAGGATCCTCCCTTTTCTATAGGATATGAGTGAACTTTACACCCTGTTCTTCATACCTCCATAGACTAATAAATTCATCAAAGTTCTAATCAGTCGTCTGAGTCATGTTAGTTTATGTCTTAGTACACCTAGGGTAACTATTTATACCGATACTGGTATATACCCAAATCTAGGTAATTATAACGGCCAGCTATAACGCAATTAAAATAATTCTATGTATAATCAAAACGAGTGTCCCACAAGGCATATCCTAGGACACACATTCGCAACCATTCGCAGCTCCTCGCCAGTTGTGATTTAGTGCAATCTGTATCGAATCGTAGTATGAAGACTGGCAGCCGTGCGCCGGCACACCTTGCGTGGCTATTTGTGACCTAAATTATCTTTGTGGCTGGAAAAGTAGACCTATAGGAGACCTATAGGTATGTGGAAGTTAATGTCACGAACCCGTGCCTGTTCGAGGTTTTGTGGGTGTTGCTGTCATTGCTGGCAACATTCAATTTAATGTTGTTTTTGATAATGGCAATACTTTGTTAGGCCTCGACTGCCAAGATTAAAGTTACTGGTTTAGAGCTTATATAACACCACAAAAAAATAAATAAAAAGGGGCCAAGTTCACCGATAAATGAATTGAGATCCAGATGGGTGCCAAGTTCAATGGAGGTGAAAGAAGATTTATTAGGTTCCTTGCTACTGAATGTAACTTAGAAAGTTTTCAGATTCTCAACAGTAATCTTAAAAAACTTGCCAAATTGCATTCAGACCTAATATTATTTGTTATAGTCCTACTATAAAACCTCGACAGCTAATTCCCTAGTACGAAGCCTTGATATATTTTTAAGTTCAAGAGAGCTGTAAGTATTGACGAGGTGCAGTCTCTACAACTCAATCAACTGGTTCAGAAAAGGAAGTCGTGAAGTATATACCAATTTAGCACTTATTTATATGTAGACTAAAGTATTGAATTACTTTAATAGAACCGCTTCAATCATTTTACTAAGATGCTAAGAATTTATATACTTCGTTCTAGGGTTCTCACACCACAACGATTCCTTAGTTTATTGACAAGATGGATTCCGTTCCATACAGTGCAAAGATAACGCTTCCAAAACGTAAACCGTGGCGATTGTTATCGTAGTCTTTCCCTCATTTCTTCTTTAGAGCATTCGGATCCTGCCGGGTCAGCGGGATTGTCCGAAAGGGTTACCTACCGCTGGCCCGGAACGTAAAGGGCTAAGGAAGAAACACGGGTGGGTTTTAGTCAGTAAGAGTCTGACACCCCCTTCCGCTCCACCCAGAGCGGGAGGGGGGGGGGTCATTTGATGATTTCGATCCTCAAAAAAAGAAAGAGTATTCGGACAGGAAAGACCGACCTAATTCAGTTTTAAAAACATTATTGACATTTAAAAGTGTCTGTCAGCAGAGGTGGCCCAGCGGTATCGGCCGCGACTTGCGAGTGTTAGGTCGTGGGTTCGAACCCAAGCAGGCACTTTATTTTGTGTAAATTATTTCATCACCACTGGCTCTCAAAACAATGAAGGAAAACATCGTGAGGAAACCGGCATGTTCTAGTACCAAAAATTCGAAGACATAATTATGTGACATCCACCAACTCACCGAGAGGAGGCCTGTGTCCCAGCAGTGGGATTAATGATTATGCAAAAGTGTTTGTAAAAATCTAGGTAGATACTTACAGAAATAAAGTCATTTATTATTATTTAATCATTTAGTTTCCTTTGTGATCCGGATTTGTCGTAGGCAACGCGGAAGCCGACATGAAAAAAAATTTTTGTCAAAAAGTAGTTATGTAGATACTTAGCATTAATTTTAACTTTAGTGTGTTCATGCATAAAATAACTTTATCTTACACTTTCCTTCAAGTAAATAAATAAGTACGTATATTTTGTTAGCAGCCAGCAGCCCTATCTTCAAAATTCCATAGATTATAAAAGCGTGCGGTGTAGACAATTTCAGATATTTATTGCGTCGGTTACTGAGGCTAGATAAATGCCAGTAATCTAGTTGGAATAGGGCCCGATCCTACGCCTGAAATAATAGGAAGTGTATCTATTTGTGTTGTGCAAATATCAGAAACTGATAAACTGATTTTCGTGCTGTTGGAGTTCGTGGTGAGGAGAGGCATACGAAATGTTTAAGGTGTCTGTGTCGGTGTTCAGCAGCAAATTTGTTTTGACTAAAATTTTAATTATTTCGGCCAGCAATTAATGTCTTGAGTCTAGCTGAAATTATGACAACGGTACCTATCTAATGATTTTTGCTTATTTAGGAAAGCTAAATTAGCAAAAATCATTACCAAAGTCAAATCATTTATTTCAAATAGGCACATTATAGGCACTTTTGAAGGTCAAAAATTACAATAAATAAAATAGAATTGATTCTAGTCGCCCCTTCGGAGAAGAATGGGCATGAAACTCCACCGTTACCTTATTGCGATACCTTGATAGATCTGGTTAAAACTGTTAGGTGGTTAGCTTACTTAGTAGTAGATTAGTTACTTCCCAGAATAACTTCTCGCGTTTACCTTAATATGTAGATAACTATTAAACTTTGATTTTTATATAAGTAAGAAATAGTCGGAATGTGTAGCGGTATCTACAACGCCACATGAGAACAACCCGTCATACTGACGTCACGCAAAATCCTGCATCTCGCAAACAGGGTTTACCGCGCAACTAGCATAGATACAACGGCCCGACATTAATCATCGGGCAGTTGCCCGCCAGACACAACACCCGTCTGGTCGGAGGATCCTCCCTTTTCTATGGAGGATGAGTGAACTTTACGCCCTGTTCCTCATACCTCTATAGTTTGTTCGTATTTTATGCGCCATTGGCACTTTTAGAAGGTTATAAAGATAAAAAAAAAGAAATAAATAATAATAATAATAACGAAGAGTACTTGCATAGACACAACCTTGTAGCCAGGATAATCCATCAGCAACTTGCTCTGAAATACAACCTTGTGGAATCGGAGGTGCCGTACTACAGGTATGTGCCCGACCCAGTTCTCGAAAATGGTAATATCACATTATATTGGGATCGATCCATCATCACTGACAGGACTATTGTTGCCAATAAGCCTGATATAGTGGTGGTGGATCGATCAGAGCGGCGCGCAATGATTGTTGACATAACCGTCCCGCATGATGGGAACCTCGTGAAAGCCGAGAAAGATAAACAAATCAAGTATCTTGACTTGGCTCGCGAGGTTGTCGACATGTGGGATGTGGACTCCGCGATCATTGTGCCGATAGTCGTGACAGCCAATGGTCTAATAGCCAAGAGCCTCGACCAACACCTGAGGAGGCTCTCGTTGGGCAGCTGGATCAAGGGCTTGATCCAGAAAGCGGTACTTCTGGACACGGCCCGAATAGTTAGGAGGTTCCTCTCTCTGGAGCCCTGACCGCCGGTAGCTTGGACCCTGTTCCCGATACCGGTGGGCTACTATTTTTTTATATTTTTAAATGTTTTTATATTTCTTTATACTAATATTTAAAAATATAATTTATAAGAATTTATTTGAATAAAGGAGATAATAATAATATTCCACAACTATCACACAACGCCGTCTAGTCTCAAGCTAAGCAGAGCTTGTGTTATGAGTACTAGACAACTGATAAACATACTTATATATTTCTAAATACATACATATATAGATAAATTACACCCAGACACAGAACAAATGATCATGCTCATCACACAAACATTTGTCCTGGGTGGGAATCGAACCCACGACCTCCGGCATAGCAGTCATAGTCACTGACCACTAGACCAACAGGAGGAAGAGGAAGTCGCGGGCAGAAGCTAGTAGGTATAATATAAAAAAAACGTGATAGTTCGGATGTTTGTTACACGCAAACATGGCTGGACGTATCGTTATGAATTTTTTTCATTTATTAATTTATTAATTTTGTGAACACAGGGTACAATGATGTTTTATAAAAATGTTTGATCCATCTATGTTCCGCCGAAAGGCATACAAATTTGATAGACAGGTAGCCTGGGATCTGGAAAATTATAAAAGTACACTACTGTTCGTCCTGGATCGTAGACGAAATCGCAGGCAACAGCTAGTCTTACCATAAACTTTTTTGCTCATATTTGCATACCAATTCCAACTCATCCTCTTAATCCCGTCACTTAAAGGGCACGCGCCTAAAATGGCAAACCAGTTACAGGATACAAGAAACAATTTCTTTTTATAAAAAAGAAAAGTATATTTTTGAAGTGTAAAATAAACAAAAGTTGACGTAGCAGAAACGATGGCACTTGGAAACTCGGGGTCAATACGACCCGAGGTCAGAAGGACCTCTCACAGCTGGGTGCCTGGTATTAAGTGTCTTAAAAAAGAAGGAGGTATTTTTCGACTAGTCATATTTTCTGGTGTCGCTTACCCGGATAGTCCTTGTACTTATGTAAATTGGATGAGTTATTTTCGATAGTGTCTCGGTAGATTTAGTGGACACGAAAGTTATGGCAATGTGAAGATTAATGATGATTTTATTGTGCCTTCTGATTCCGTAAAAAAGAAGGAAGCATTAATTTTTCTTAATTGTAATTTTAATATATTTTTTTTTAATATAAAAATAATTATAAAAAATATATACCGTATATATTAAATATAATAATTTAAATTAAATATTTAATATTAAATGAATATTTTAATATCGATATAATAATAATATTATTTTATTATTTTTAAGTATCATTATTTCATATTATTATTTTTAATCGTATCAAATTTCTTTTTTAAAATTTAAATAAAAATTTAATTTAATTTTTTTATATTTATAATTAAATATAAAAAAGAAGGATGTATTTTTCGACTAGTCATATTTTCTGGTGTCGTTTGTCCGGATAGTCCTTGTACTTATGTAAATTGGATGAGTTATTTTCGATAGTCTCGGTAGATATATTGGACACGGAAGTTATGGCAATTTATGATGATTTTATTGTGCCCGTCTCTACGGCGGTCATGCTACGCGTGCAGAGGCGCGTAGCATGACCGCCGCGCCGTAGAGACGGGTTTTGTCGACGGAAGAATGGGCAAAACGACAGATTGTAGAAATATTTGTAAGCATTCTGCGCGTCTAAGCATGGCAATGTGTCATTTTGTCTATTCTTCCGTCGACAAATAGTCGTCATGCTACGCGTGCAGGAAGAGTGATAATATTTTCTATTTCTATTGATTTATTCTAAGATAAGACCCACTCTATGTAAGTATAAAAGTTTGGTGAAATTCGGCCGCAGTATCATTCGGAATTAAATGAAGAACGGAGTCTTCAAAAAAATCTGTGACCAACTGAACTGGTTTAGTTTCGAAATCAACCATTGAAACAATCGTGGCTCCTTTTCACTTAATAATTCCGTACCTGCTACTACAGTAGACACTTACAAAGAAGCCGTTTTTAATATAACAAGTGCGAGTCGGACTCGCACACGAAGGGTTCCGTGCCACTAAGCAAAAATGCCTATATAAACACGAATCTTGTATGGAGCCCCATTTTAATTTTTATTAACTTCAGCCCGCTGACAGACAAACGGACAGCGGAGGCTTAGTAATAGGGTTTCGTTGGCAAGCTTGGGTACGGAACCCTAAAAAACGAGAATAGATACAGTTAATTTGATAACCATCGGTATTCGGTGTAGTAGGAGTCATGACGATCACTGCGAGATAAAAATCTCAATTATTTCTACAGCTAATGAGCTTCCCAATGGAGTTTTATAATGTTTGTTTCCTTGAGTATTAATTGTTATTGTTTTTTTTTGTAAGGATATTATATTGTACGTTGGGTAGCGAAGGTGCATCGATGTGTATCTGATCTTGTGTTTTGTTATTCGTTATAATATTTAGATTTTTTTAATTTCTGCAAACGTGTTTCACCTTTGTTAATATTGTGAGTATGATATTATTATTTTTTAGCACAGTTTGGTGATACTTTATTTACATTACAATCTAGCCTATTAGCTAATAAGTAATTTAAATATAACTTAAACTGCTAAGTAACTTTAAAATTAAGAAATCGTTCAATAACGTCTTTCTTATTCACTGTAAGCTTGATTCACGTGTTCTTTATAAGATTCAGCACTTGCACTACTGCCGGTCGATTCTGTAAAAATCTCACCGTGAAAACTTAGGTGAAGTGAGTTTGTTTTTGCTAGGAATTGACACTATTAACAGCTCACTCCACGCTCACTTCACCTAAGTTTTCACGATGATATTTCTACAGAATAGCACCGCTGATATCATGATATTAATGAGAACAAAATCTTTAATTAATTTCGTGTTTATGGTTTACTGAAGCGTATTCTATCAACATGTTTAATGATTTTGAAAATCGAATTCGACCCCCAAAGATTTAGAGTTACCCCCTTATTTATCAATACACATAGGAACATTATGTCTTTAATTACTATATTATTTGGATTTATATTAATTTCTATTTATGTTTACGATGATAATATTCAAATCTATAGGTACTGCTTCAGAGATTACCGTGTTTAAACAAAAAAAAACAACAGTATATAATATTTGTTTTTTTTTTTATTTGTTTGAACACGCTAATCTCTGAAGCTACCGGTCGGATTTGAAAAAAAAATTTGGCCGTTGATAGCCTATTGTTTTAGGAAGGCTATAGGCTATTTAACATCACGCTATGACCCTTAGAAGCCGAGCATCAAGGAAAAAAGTCAGAAAGATCGCTAAGTGAAAACGATGTGACAGCGTATGCAGGTGATACGATACGACGTGGCGGGTCGGGGGGACTTATTAAAATAGTCACCACGAATGACAGAACATTGGTTATCACTATGATATATAAATATGTAACTAGCTTCCGCCCGCGGCTTCGCCCGCGAGGTATATCGATAAACACTATCCTATATCCTTCCCCGGGATGCAATCTATCTCTCTGCCAAATTTTGTCGAAATCTGTTCAGTGGTTTAGGCGTGAAAAGCTAACATACAGACAGACAGAGTTACTTTCGAATTTATAATATTATTATGGATTATGTTTAAGTACCAACGCTTTGGAATGGGCAACTTGCTTCATATTTTCTTACTGACCGACTTCTTGACAATTCAAAAGTGCCTGCCTGTAAATGGTTTAATTGAAATAAATGCTTTGAGTTTGAGTTTGATGTTATTATTACACAAGAAGCTACTATCGAAACCGAATCCTCTCTCACAAGTCACAATCACTGAACTACTAATCTAAAGTTCACGAAATCCATTGCCACGATATTTAAACCAAGTGATAGGTACACAAAGACACGATTCACTTAAAAATAATCTAACACACAAAATATAAATACGACGCGATCAAAATAATCAATTCAGCTTTGTTACTCGTTGAGTCGTTGATAATGCATGTGATGTCGTGGAGTTCATGTCATACGGTTATCGGCTGATGACTCTATCCAGGGGCGGATTAGGACGATGTAAGTGGTGTTAATTCGTCGTTTACATGATTATTGATGACTAGCTTCTATTCCCGGCCCCGTTGCATCGCATCACCTGCCCGCGCTATCAATTCGTTTTCACTTGGCGATCTTTCTGACTTTTTCTCTTTTTGCTCGGCTCCTAAGGGTCATACCGTGATGTTAAATAACCTATAGCCTGCCTCAAGAATTGGGCTATCAAATGCAAAAAGATTTTTTCAAATCCGATTGGTAGTTCCAAAGATTATTCCCTACATACAAACTTACAAACAAACAAATTAATATTAAGTATAGATTTGACTGATTTGAACCGGATTTTAAGTCAAGAAGATAGTTGTAATAACGAACCAAAATGTTAACATAAGTGGGTGCCGTGGGCATTTGATTGTAATCATTTGTCATGAAACAGAGATACAGAATGACAAAACATTGTTACGTTTTCAAAATCCTTCACATCGCCGTGCCTCAATTGAGACATTAACTAGTAAAGTTATTACGGTATCTAAAGATCACCAAAATACCAAAAACAAACCCAATAAATTGAGCCATTCATAGCCCCCCATAAAATTATCAGATTGCACCTTTCGTACGCATGCACCGCGGAGGTCGCAAGCATGCACCCGTCGCCCCCGCGGCCGTGGCCCGATCCCTTGTCCGTGCCTGTCAACAAAATGATTTATACTGGTCATACAAACTCGATAAACTATTTATGCTGAACTCGAAACAAAAGCTTTTTTAAACAGTTTTTTGTACTCCGTGTGTGTTCGATGTTGAGAACAAAATGACTGAATTTTGGACGTGCAATACCGGGATTTTGGTTATTTATTTTTGTCTGACAGTCTTTGAAAGGGTATTCAATATAATCTATGGTCGACGCTGTTGTCAAGTTATTTGATTTTGGATTTTGTTGTGGCCGACATTCGATGACAACTTGACAAGGGCTAATATTTGTGATTAGGCAGCAGTTTTATAAATGAGAGATTTGATCACTGATCAAGCTTTTTGTAACGAGATGGTCTTAATTTCAGCGTATTACACTATCGATTTGTCAAGTTATGTCATGAAGAACCTCTGCAAACAAAATGATGCCTGCGGATAAATTATACATATATTTTATGTTATTTAGTTACTTATATTTAGGTATTCATATCATTGGTTGTTTTAAATGTAGTTGCTTATTATTATTGTTTGTTTTATTTTATTTTGTCACCTATACCTAGTACGAATAATTTTGATCTGACTTGGTTTCCGTACGTCCTTTTCGGGTATCCACTGAAAACAGCGCTGTGCTGTGGGTACCTACAGCATAGCATAACACAGCATCATACTGAGTGGAAGCCTTCTTGTCACAGTCATGACGCGCAGCCGTCGACTATTTCTGCTCGTCATTAAAGTTATAAACCATAATCAGCCTATAATGTTCCCACTGCTGGGGCACAGGCCTCCTCTCGGTGAGAGGGGGTGGGCCGTAATCCACCACGCGGGCCCAGTGCGGATTGGCAGATGTCACATGTCTTGGAATTTTTGGTTCTAGGACATGCCGGTTTCCTCACGATGTTTTCCTTCACCGTTTTGAGAGCAGTGGTGATGAAATAATTTACACAAATTAAAGCGCCTGTCTGGGTTCAAACCTACGACCTACAACTCGCGGCCGTTACCACATGGCCACCACTGCTCTCGCTTAAAGTTATATTTTGTTTTTATTTTTCCTTATATTAGAATATTTTTTTTCCTTATATTACAAATATTTATATTATTTTCTGAGGCAAATAAACCTATGACGACCCGTAACGACTGTCAAAGATCCACCAATGACAGCCGGGACCAACAGCTTAACGTGCTTTCCGAGGCACGGAGGGGTCTTGATATGTAAAGATGGTCATCCATCCACGAACCAACCGCGGAAAGCGTAGCTTAACCTTAGCCACAAGCCCCTCATCTCTGTTCTTTATATCTATCTAAATAATTACTTGCCCCTATAGTGTTATTCATAGGTACCCGAAACAATGGAACTTCTAAGAACGTTCTACCATAACGTAATATTGAATATCACCAAATATTAATGTATTCATTCCTTTGTTCCAGGTACGGACGATTTCTAGGTAAAACTAGCCGCGATCGATATGGTTCCTGCACGGTACCCAGGTAAACTAGGACAAGTCGAGCTTCATAAAGGATTCCTAGCACTTTGAGTTTTAGTTCTGAAGTATTAAGGAAGTTACCATATCATTCATTGAATTGCTCTACAGATTTGCTTGAATTGTTATGCTCAAAACCAATAATATATTTTTTAGCTAACCTAGGTAGGTACCTATTAATTAAATAGCTTAGAAAAGCGAGTGGATTCTTTGTACAAGCAAAAAAAATGCTTAGCATCTTTTCGATTCGATTTAACAGGAACATAAATTCATGTGCTCAAACACACGAGCGACACGCATCAATCCTGCATACTTGTCTCTTTTTTTGCACTGTACTTTGAATAGCCAGCCTAGCTAGTAAAAAGCATCTAAACTCACTTTGATGTCGCACCAACACCGCGAGAAAAAACCAAACCCAACCTAACCAAAGACAGAATAGACACAGTCATCAATAAAACATTAAACGGGTGTATATCTCACTAGCTTCCGCCCGCGGCTTCGCCCGCGAGGTATGTCGATAAAAACAATCATATGTCCTTCCCTGGGATGCAATCTATCTGTCTGCCAAATTTTATCGAAATCCGTTCAGTGGTTTAGCCGTGAAAAGGTAACATACAGACAGACAGAGTTACTTTCGAATTTATAATTAACGATGCAGTCATAATAATTTAGTTTTAATGTCTATGCTAAACAAAAGGTGCGCAGGAAATGTTTTGTGAACTCATAAAATGTGATGTCAAACGGAGCATGGCTCGTTTATGTTCAGTGTCATCCGCTGTCACTATGAGCAAGGTCTTGAGTTCTTGACTATGAATGAGGTTTATTTTGATTTAGATTTAATTGCTTCAGTGTTACTAAAGGTATGAATATGAATGAATCTGAGTGAACTGTTAACGCAGACGTATGATACAAAAAACTGCTAAGCCTTTGATTGGGAAAGGATGTAAAGCGACTAGTTTATGTATTAACTATTACCTTGTGAAATCATATCAGTTCTTACAATAAGCATGTCCGAATTACCATCTTATTTCCAAAACTTGCAAATATAAGACATGGTATTTAAACTGCGATAAAGATCTCCCCGAATACTAGCATCAAAATAATAATCTTTTAAATTGAAATATTTTCTGCAAAGTTCTGCCAAGCAACGAAAGCTGTGGTGGGGTTTCAAATATTATCAGTTATTTTTTTTTTACATGTATAACTTTTTGTCTGTTCTAGGCCAGACTATGGATAAAGTCTGGCCTAGAACGCATACTTTCTCCCAATTTGTTATTTTGTTTTATTTTTCGCTTGTGTTTTTATTTTTATGCGTCATGTTTGCCGCAAATAATCGTATTTTCTTTCTTTCCTTCCTACAGAAAAAGAAGAATGATTGTTTGATGTCCTTTATGATTATTGCAGAAATCATTAAAAAAATAACTTGGTAACAAAGCATGTGGGAAAAGAGTTTTTCGAAGGATTTTGGGGAAGCCTTTGACGATAAAGCCTAACTAAAAAGCATGCTCTGTTCTGTAGAGATACCTACCAAAAGGGGCATTACTTTATAAAATAGTCCCACATCGGTCTGTGGTAATAAAAACAAATGATTAGTAGATTGCACTTCCTTCTTGAATCAAATAAATAATCATGAACACTTACAATTACAACAAATGAGTCACTAGGAAACAGTCAACAAGAATGTCAGCCACCTTCCTACCTCATCAGTTTGACAGATCACTTGTCAATTGAAGACAAATGCTACAAACAAACATACATAATTGAAAACAGTTCCAAATAAGGATACAAACGTGAGAAACAACACTACTCCCGTGAGTGGCACGACACGAAAACTCACTTAAGTTTCATTAAAATAATTAACTCATTAATTTATATGCTGACATTTCTTACTATTCATATGGTTCCGTGCATATTACTACTCGTAAGTACCTATGTGAATTCATTGGACGTTGCTGTAAATAAAACAAGGATTGAAGTATGAAACTCATCAGTGCTCTCCTGGGTTTTATTTCTGTTTTTGAATCAGTATGAGTAAAGTATTGATTACTAGATTCCGCACGCGGCTTCGCCCGCAAGGTATGTCGATAAAAACTATCCTATGTCCTTCCCCGAGATTCAATCTATCTCTCTGCCAAATTTGATCGAAATCCTTTCAGTGGTTTAGGCGTGAATAGGTAACATACAGACAGACAGACAGAGTTACTTTCGAATTTATAATATTAGTATGGATTACGATTTATTCGTTTTTATTTTTTTTTCATTCTGTAGAATAGGCTCACTTTACACAAACTCAATCTCTAATTGCCAAGAAATCTATAATAGCAACCCGCCAACCAGCATTGGGCTAGCGTGGTGGATTACGGCCCACTCCCTCTCACAGAGAGGAAGCTTTTTGTGTCCCAGCACTTTTGTAGAAAACAGATGATTTTTTTATTAACTGACGAATTATTTCTTCGCTAAGGGTTCCAGAATCATGTACAGTCACGTGCATAAGTATGTATACACTTGGCTTTATTCAAAGACGATTTTTCTCCTTCAGTTTGATGAAATTTTATGTTATTACGAACATAGTATTTTCGAATCTATAGGTTTATGTAAAGTGTCGTATTTCAAATTTGCATTCGTTAATTCGTGAAAAAGTCGCGATTGAAAGTGGCCAAGTGTTGACATATTAGTGGCTCGTGACTGCACTTACTAAACCCAATGTAACAGGAACCCCGCTACCTTTTTTTTTTTTTTTCTAATAGGAAATCATCAAATTTAATGACCCCCTCCCGCTCTGGGTGGAGCGGAAGGGAGTGTCAGACTCTTACTAACCCACCCGCCGTGTTCCTTCCTTGGCCCTTTATGTTCCTGGCCAGCGGTAACCCTTTCGGACAATCCCGCTGATTTCGGACAATCCCGCTGAATCCCCGCTACCTCCAATCACTTAACCCACAACCCCATCATGGGAACCGCCACATTATTAATTAAGTATTCAACATACAACTTCGTCGTGTCGGTGTGACAAAGGGCCGCACATTTCGCTTGCAAGTGCTAAGTTACCTTTCTATTTCGTACCGTAACTTAAGTTAACGGTACTTACTTGAAGGTTTGTTTGTGTTTACTTGGTTTACGGTACCAGATAATGTATTGGTTTGGGTGGTGTATTGATTGGACTTTGATAGGGCGGTAAATCAATGGTTAAGCTACGGATACCGAGAAAATGGCGGTTGCCACAATTTACGGGCGAATGACGTCAATGAAACGTTATTTATGAAAGATTAATCTATACTTTTAATTATAACATATTCGTATTTACATCTATAGGTACTAATATTATAAAGAGGTGTAAGTTTGTATGCAGGGGGTAATCTCTGGAACTACCGGTTCTGATCCCCTGAACCCCCCTCCACCCCCCTCTCCTCGATCCCCTGCAAGTTCGTCTTCTGTCTTGATCTCTGTCTTATCCACTAAGTATAAACTTTCTCATTCCGGTTTGACCCGCTTTTTCTTTTGTTTTTGATCCTGAAGGATCGTCAGCAACAAAAATTCGCTATCAACAGGAGAAGTGCAGGTGATGTAGGCCAGCCCTCTAGTCAAGTGAAGAGTCGACCAACCGCTTGGCGATTTCTCGAAAAACCAAGTGGGCACTCAGACCCCATGGCCCTAGTGTTTCAACCCCAAACGGCTCGAACATTATCCCAATAAGATAGGAATATTTTCGAAATTTTGGAAAATAAGTAATTTTTCACCGATAAGTCAAACCCCGCTGTCATGGTTTTCTTGACAGCAGTCACTGGCCGTAAAAAAACTATAGCTTTAGTAGTATATAGCGATTAGTTTTAGTGCTATGGGCAGCGAGTTATATTTTTCTACTATCATGGGATTCCGTATCGCTAACCGCCAGTGATGCAGGAAAATATATCATAACATATGTCATTACTTCTCAGAATTTGATCCTTCTTAGGGACACTATCGAATGGTGTAATAATAATACTGTGTTTTTTGTTTTTATTTACTTTACTTTATTTACTTTTTTGACATAATCTATTACTTGACATTATATACAGAAAATTCATTTTTTTTTCCATCTCTTTATTAGTGGTTGTAATGGGAATCACATATCACTAGGTTTTATTAGGTTTTTATTTTTTATTTATCCTTTTGATAGATTCTTATTTTGTAAATGTGAGGACTTTGTAGGCCTTGTAGACTTTAGATCTGTAGACCATTTTTTATTTTATCAAGTACCTGATACTTGTTGACAGGCCTACGCTATCCTCCCATACCTACTGTAATTTGAAAATATTGTAAAAGCCAATTATTTTTAAAAAGAGTAACCGTGGAGTTTCTTGCCGGTTCTTCTCCATAGGAAACGACCAATTGGAACCGTGCACCTAGCTTCTGACGTTTCATAAGTGCCCATGTAGGCTTATGTGAAATAAAATATTTTGATTTTGATTTTGTGTGGTTTATTTTTATCAAAATCAACGGGTTCGATTCCTGCCTAGAAATATTAATTTTTCAAAAGACCAATGATGCAGTTTTAGTTTTCATCAAAATCGAGCACGAGACTCCTTTGAGTACTTTTCGCTATTCCTCATAGTTTCGTATTTGGCCATCCACGCCCACTTGAAAAATTCACCTGTATTCAAACTGTGCCTATAGTTTCTGTAATTGGTTTAAACAGTTTTCATTAAAGAAATAAATAAATAAACAACTCAACGTTTTGAAACAGCAACCTTTTTAAAATGCATGCCCGCAAACACATCACATACTGAAACTAAAAAAAAACCTCATATTTACCGAATTTTCGTTTGTAAAAGCATAAAACCTCAATGCAGTCGAATTGAATTCCGCTAACTGTACGCGACATTGATCGATGTGATATTTTTACGAAACTGCGCGTGATTGGGTTCTAATATGCGAATCAGAAAGGGCCCGTACTGCATAATAGCCTCATTACGAACTCTTAGTGACTTGCAATGTATCATTATGTTTTTATACCGATTCATGGTTCAAAATGAATGAAGAAAGAGTGTTGAATTTTGTTTTTGATGTTGTTTTTTTTATTTTGTTACACTGATTGCCTTTATACTGGTAAGTCCAGACATAATCTTGGTTAGGTTATATGAAGACCATGTAGATCGATGTCTGAGATGGTCTTTTGAGGAAAGAATCACACAGATTGAGAGGCCCTGTGCAGTCAGTGTACGCATTTGTCAGGAATCGTGCAGCTCAACTCAAAACTTAAGGAGCTCAACGATTCGATCTTCACAATGCCGCGTATATGCAAGTGTAGCGTGGGTCGCCCGCCCCCCAGCTAGATAGACCGAGGACCTTAAGATGAAGGCTGGGACAGACTGGATGTGGCAGGCCGAGGACAGGGTGTTGTGGCGCAGCCTCGGAGAGGCTTATGTCCAGCATTGGACTGCGATAGGTTAAGTTAATTGAAATATTAACATAGAAATCTGGATGCTTTTACATGTCGCCATATTAGAAGAACGCACCCGGTAGAAGCAAGGTTGGCTCGCTGATTAAATAATTAATTATTATAAACCAGCTACGATTCACTGCAAAGATACTTAAATTCCTTTTAGATTTTGTGGCAGAAACCGTCACCCGCCATGAGTTGGCTTTCCGTGTTCATCATTAAAACACCATTATTATTTGCAACAACACAATCACACAGGAATCCCTAAACCACATTTTAAACAACCACCAAAATCCTCTGCATGCTTTTACAACTAAAACAATTGACGATTTCGTCACTTAAATCAACTCCCAGCAAAAACACTGGTCGGTAAATTGAGCAAGCTTGTGCCAGGAAACGCAGTCGGGTAAGTAAAAAAGGTATGCGGCAGGAAGTGAGGTACAGTCACGAGCATAAGTATGTATACACTTGGCTTTATTCAAAGGCGATTTTCTCCTTTATTTTTGAATGAAATTTTATATTATTATGAACATAGTATTTTCGAACCCATAGGTTTATGTAAAGTGTCGTATTTCAAGGTTGCATTCGTTATTTTGTGAAAAAATCGCAATTGAAAGTTGCCAAGTGTTGACATATTAGTGCTCGTGACTGTACAGGTGCGACGCGTCTGTCTGTCTGTCCATCCGAAATTCGAGACGGGCGAGTCACTACGGAGTTTCTTATGAAAGAACTTGTATTATAGGGCTGCTGGCTGATTTGGCAATTTTCGGATTGTTTTTATTCACTGTGCTGTTGATCTTCGTGGTGGAAACCATTCTGTATTGCCATTTAAATATAGTTTAATGGGATGTAAAGATATAAGAAAGAAAGGAAAACAAACAAACAAAAGTCAAACGTCCTTGTCTAAATACCATGTATTTTGAGCTGACGAAAAGTGGCTAGACCGGTGCCCGCTCTGCTTTTCTCCCTTCATGCTGTTGTGTTTGTATTCATGACTGAATTTTGCGTTGTGACAGTTGTCATTATTACTTTCTGGTATCACTTAGTAGCTTTAAGGGCCTGTGCACACCACGTTTTTACAAACGCGCAGTTGACGCGCGTTTGCAGCGATACAGACGCGATACGCACACGAGTCAGATACTAGCAGGCACGTGCTCTGTAGGATAAAAGCGCGCCATCGACGCACGTTTTTAAAACGCGCGTCAACGGCGCGTTTAAAAAACGTGGTGTGCACAGGCCCTAAGATGTCCACTGCTATACATAGGCATTGCCTATCAACCTACTAGTAGTACTCCTATAGGTGGCAATACAAAATGGTTTTCAAATAGGTCATCCTTAGTAAATCTTCATTTGATTGCCTTTGAGGTATTTGCATCCAGCCTATCCACGCAACCTTCACTTGACCATCTGTCTCTTTTATAGGGCTTCCTAAATTCCTATCACGTCTAACCCAATTATATCCATTGCTAAATAGATCAACAATAACTTGTCTATCTTACGCCACCCCACTGACCGGTGCTGATCGCAATCACATAGTAACGAACTGCAATTACCTGCTTTATCGTTCAAAATCACGATTTTACGATATAATTGGCTATTATGAGTATTATCTCTCCCGGTAGCCCTACACCGTACAAGTTTGACGACATTGCGCAAGCGCATAAATCTCACTGACTTGCACGATTGTTCTCACATAATCGTCGCATGATAAATTACAGTTTTTCAGCCGATCAATTCAATGAACTTAAACGGGAAGTGCTTGTTTTTTGTTTTAGTACGTATTAAATTGACTGTGTTGATACGAAAAGTTTGTTCACCTTTATACGTAATTCATTATAAATTAACCTGTAGGTTTGGTTCTTAACGGCACTTTTTAATGTTAAAGCTAATTATTTATGTATTTGAAAATATTATACATTCATTCTCGGAATGATCCTCATAAAAAATTAAGATATAATTTCCAGAAACAGTTGCTCAATGTTTCCAAACACATTTAACATTTTCGAAGTTACAATGTTGTTTCAACTCTAAAAGCTGCTTATTACTGCCATCAAAATTGTACCTGCGTATTAAGAATTAAAGAAACGACTTATTTTAACAATGCAGCAGGTGTGAGACACGTCCCTTCCCGACGATAATTACAGTTCGTCTGAATACCAAGCGACCGATGTTCGATTCATTTTGAATATGGAACAAAAAGCTGACCAATCAGCCAGCTGGCGTTCGGCTCGTGCCGTAAGGAGTTTTTTTCTTAAAAACATTCCTATTTTGAAGTTCTGTTTCCATTTCTTTTTTATTGGTTCTTTGTACATTTGAGTTAAGTATAAATACTTTTTTACGGTTGTTCGCGGTTGTTTCTTCCCGTTGATTGATTTGGACGACAGGTGCGTAGCGAAACAACATTTAATTCTTACAAATGTGTTCGTAATGGTTCGAGTGGACCTTTTGTCGATGAAGTAAACGATAGGGAATGGTTTGACTGGTTGTTTTTTTAGAGTTACGAAGTACTTTTTACTGTAAGGGAACAAGTTATTTAAGAAGTGAAGCTTGACATTGTTAGTGACTGTCGCAGTGCCACTGTGTCTGTGAAGAGATGGCATGACTAATGTTCTGTTTAGCATCTTCATTTCTTTAACATGCTGTCAATCACAATCTGAATGATTTGACGGATAATGCCAATCCATTGCTTCATAAGTTCGAAAAGTTTGTCTGCTCAACACCGTAAATAACGCAATGAATGTTGTTGAACTGTCAAAATGAAAACCTTTACTACTGTTAAAGTGTGTTACGCAATTACAACGCTGAACGACTTAACAGCCAAACCTAGATATAGGTATTTTTTCATGCTCCATCCATTTCTGAATTTATCTGGTAGATAGTGCCGGTCCAAATACTAAAAAACCAGTACTTCCGCTTGTAAACTAACTGGTAACTCATCATACCTTATGTTATGTAAACTACTTAAGTATAACTTCTTAAAAAATAAAAACATGTTCCAAAAGTTTTTCACACGAGCACACAAGCATTCCTGTTGTAGGTGTCATTACTTTTACACAACAGTTGGTCAAACATTTGGACAAGCTCAAATATGTGCAGGGGAGGCCTTACAAATATTTGCTCCAACGTGGGAACCAACTGCAGAAATATTTAAGGGAGTTGGGTGTCTTACTAACTATAAAAATTAATCCTTGTCTTTTAAAAAATATATATTTGGAAACTATTTATAATAAAGTGATCTAAAAGAACTTTATCCTGCTCGGCTACTCATAAAGTACAAGGGTATTTTGCTTAGTTCATAGTATCTACCTATTTTCATAAATGTTTTGATATCCTTTTTTGCTTTTTTGATGACTCATCATCATCTGCCTAGCCTTTTCTCAACTATGTTGGGGTCGGCTTCCAGTCTAACCGGATGCAGCTGAATACCAGTATTTTACATGAAGCGACTGCCTATCTGACCTCCACGACCCAGTTACTGGTTAATATGATAACCCTTGGTAAGACTGGTTGTCAGACTTTCGGGCTTCTGACTACCCGTAACGACTGTCAAAGATCCACGAATGACAGCCGAAACCAAGAGGCACGGAGGGGTCACGGTATGTAAAGATGGTCACCCATCCACAGACCAACCGCGGCAAGCGTAGCTTAACCTGATCGATTACGATCGGTACCTACGCTTTGGAATGGGCAACTAGCTTCATATTTTTCTGACTGACCTATTTCTTGACAATTCAAAAGTGCCTGTAAATGGTTTAATTGAAATAAATGCTTTGAGTTTGAGTTTGATTGACCTGTGCGGCGGTTATTATTTAGCCACGGGCCCCTCCCGTCACCCGTCCCCAAATATTATCACCCGTTCCTTAACATTATCACCCGTTTCCTAATATTATCATTATCACCCGTTTCCTAATATTATGTATAGGTAATTTCCCTCCTACAAATAACAGTTTACTTCTACTACCATCACAGTTTAAGATAACAACACCTAATAACATTTCCCGGAGCTGTTAAATGAAAACATTTTATCAATACCCGTTGAGTGGTTTTCGAGATTACCGTACACATACGTGCCGGAAATTTGGCTGTATCGGATTAACTTTGGCGGGGCGCCATTTTATCAGTCCTTTCAATAGGTAAGTAAGTAGGTACTGTGTCGGGGTCGTTAATGAAAGGCGTATTTTATAATATTATACAGGTCGCTCACAATGGGCCTTATTAGAAGGCTAAAAGTCACCCAAAGGGCAATGGAAAGGGCTATGCTTGGAGTTTCCCTGTGTTATCGAATCAGAAATGAAGAGATCCGCAGGAGACCCAAGGTAACTGACATAGCCCGAAAAATTGCCAAACTTAAGTGGCAGTGGGCAGGCAAAGGTCCTGGAGTGGTGACCGCTTACCGGAAGACGTAGCGTTGGAAGGCCTCCCAACAAGGTGGACCGCGACCTTGTGAAGGCCGCAGGAACCCATTGGATGCGAGAAGCACAAAACCGGTCGAAGTGGAGGTCCTTGGGGGAGGCCTATGCCCAGCAGTGGACGTCTTTCGGCTGAAATGATGATGATGATGACGACAGGTTGCGCGCTGATGTGCAGGCCTGCCACACTATTTTTTACTAGCTTCTGCCCGCGACTTCGTACGCGGATCCTGTTGCTTATGCCAGCGACAACGGGGTCGTCAAAATCGAAGATCTGAAACGTCTGATGTCGAATTCTAAGAACCCGGGGACTGGATAACAACGGGATGCGCGAGACGATTCGAGACGTCATTTTCAGGCAATAATGAACCAATAGGGTGGTAAACTTGGCCTTGCACTTTGAATGTTGGCATAAATGGGCCTTCTGAAATCTGTTTCGCAACAAAAGATGTCATTTGAAAGGCATTATTGTACGAACGTATATTGTCCAAGAAATGTTTTGACTGTAATGGTCACCGATTAGCAGTGATCTTAATATTTCTGGAGGATTTTGTAATATTTCAATATGTACTTTCCCACCTGAGCAACACATACCGTTTGTTTCTTTTTGCTATTTAACAGCTTCACAAAAAGTACAATTTTCAACCATACCTCCGATGGCGGAATATGTGGCGTAGTCAATCATAGGAGTATACGTAAATGCACTCCGTTCCTTATCAACCCAAGGAAGGTCGCCATGCCCTACGGCTATATCTTGAGACACATCCGATTCTTCAGATGATATCGACATTCTGTTCAGAGAATGTCGAAGTCGATCAGAATTCAAACGTCCGTTGCGCTCTTCTTAATCTGTCTCTTCATGCCGTACTCCAGCAATTCTTTCTTTCTCACTTTCTGATTATGAATATTTTGTTGTGTGCGTGTTCGGAACAATGTATGATAATCTCACCGTATCAGCGGTCAGTCGCGCATCATATTCTGCACTGGTCTCTAGAGACCTGGATGTAGATGCGTAACTACGCTGAGAACGCAGGCGTGCTTCGCGATCCGAAGAGGTTTCCACGGAGCGAGTTGCAGCCTGATGTTCTCAAACAGCATCAAGTCTCTCCTGACGCTCTTCGGTAGATTCTTGGGATCTTATGATCCTCAATCTTTTAGCTCCTTTGGAACATTGGGAAAGATTTGACCTCTTTCTAGGCATGGTTATAGTTTTATTATGAAGATACCTGATCAATTAAAATCTAAGTGACTGCTCCCCTACCAAGGGTGCCCAGGCACGGGATCGTCTGGCGCCCATGTGCTGGTTTGGTCCCTGGGGTGGTCACGGCGTGCTATGTGTTCTGGTGCGCCGGTGATGGGGAGTACTCCCCAGCGGAGGGTTCGGTGATGGACAGCCGCGGCGGGTTCACGGATGAGTGTTAACGCGTGCCCATGTTCTCGCCGTAAGCGGCAGAGGAGGACACAGTGGAGTTTTAGTGGGTTAGAGTCCCACATAACTGCACTATCTCCCCGTGGTAGTGCAGAATGCATGAGCATTTCTTCACGATAAAAAAAATAAATGGGAGTTTTGGCCAGTAGAGTCAAATTTTCAATGATATACCATCGTCATCGAAAATCAGTCCTAAACTGTTACCGCCTTCACCGCGTGGAGGTGAAATTAGTGATAGCTTTGATTTCCACATCAGATGTTTCTGATCTTCGATTTTTATAAGTCAACAGGAAATGCCCATCAGACCGAATAACTTTTACTAAGACGTCATTCCTATATGTGTTATGGTGTAGCTGGGCTCTTGGAGTTCCCCATCAGGTGTTCCAGATCTTCAAATTTATTCTCTCAGCAGAAAATCCTCATCACGTGGAACAATTTTTGCTATGGTACCATTTTTGTATCTCTTATAGTTAAGCTGGTCTGTTTCAGTTCTGCATCAGGTGTTCAAGTTTCCAAGATAAATTATAGCCTGAATGTTGTCCAGCCATATAATAACTATACAATAAAAAAAAAAACTTTCAAATCCGTCCAGTAGTTCCGAATATCGGACGCGCAGGCCCGAGGCGTGTACGTACTCTGATAGAATACCTTAACAAATGTTCGCCGTGATTCTTTAAATTGACATAACTTTTTTATTTATGAACCGATTGACATGAAATAAACACTAAATGTTAAGTGAAGCCTACTACAATATATTAGTGAAAAAAAAAAACCGCATCTAAATCGAATAAGCCGTTTCTGATATTAGCGTGCAAAAACAAACAGACAAACAGACAAAAAAAAAATTAATTAAAATTTCGGGTTCGGCATCGATATAATAACAACCCCTGCTACTTTTTTTTCATATATTTCCATTGTACAGACACCACTTTTCTACAAATTTATTATATGTATTTATTATTATTATTATATTATTTATTATTATATGTATATAGATTTTTAACTTTAACACGAGACATATCGTATCGCGCGTCGATAAACCAAAAAGTAAAAACGGGACCCTATTACTAAGACTCCACTGTCCGTCTGTCTGTCTGTCACCAGGCTGTATCTCATGAACCGTGATAGCTAGACAGTTGAAATTTTTACAGATGATGTATTGGTTTCTGTTGCCGCTATAACAACAAATACTAAAAACATGATAAAATAAATATTTAAGGGGGGTAGCATACAACAAACGTGTTTTTTTCGGCGTTTTTGCTTTGTGTGCGAGTACCCTTCGTGTGCGAGTCCGACTCGCACTTGGTCAACTTTTATTAGGACGCGGTAGACATTTTGTTTGCTACCAAACTAAACAAAATATAGATCCTATGTTAAACATGGCTTCCCATTATGAAAATAATAATAAAAATGGTAAATCTACTTTATCCAACATCACAAATTCGCAGTCTGTTACCGCCTTAACTCCGACCACCAGCTGAAAGCAATAACAATAAATTTGATATCCTGTTCTAATAGTAAATGTATGCTATTAAGTGCATTACAGAATTTAACATTATTTCACAGTAAACGGCTTATCTTCGGGGCATAAATCATATTGTTTCGTAAATAAAATTACCATGTTTATGTAAATATGACGATAGAGCTGTGGCTAGGGGCTTTTGAAATTCTGTGGTGTTTTACGGCCGAACCAGATTACCTTTCTGTCACCAGTTTTGGCTTACTGGAGGTCGAAAAACCTATCATCTCTGGTTTTAAGGGGCTTTCAGGACCTAAACGCAAAAAAACGCAAGTTTTAGAAACAATACATGTATGTATAGTGAACAAAATCAAATAAAATATATGATATTCTTCAGGATATATGCTATGCTGGTAGATACTGTATTGAAAACATAATACAACTAATTTGATACGATAGAAAAAAATCATGAAGATACCTCTAAAAAACCATACTAATATACATACAATCATTCTAATTTTTACCGACTTCACAAAAAGGAGGAGGTACTATGTTCGGGTGTTTGTATGTTTTTTTCTTTTTTCTTTTTTTTTTTTATGTTTGTTCATCGAATACTCCGCCAAATTGTCGACGGATTTTCAAAATTATTTTTTTATTCGAAAGCAAATAGTTCTGAGGTGGTCCCATTGTCACCAAGTTAGGATCTGATGATGGGATCTTAGAGAAATCGACATTTGGTCTCATGATCATCAAGTCATGACCTGATGCTGCAGTCAGGATAGTCTGCAGAGTACCTAACTCCTCGACAACTAACAGCAGATATATCGTGTTTAGGCTTCGATGTGTGGATAAACGTACTGTTACTGAGGAACACCGAAGACCTGATGCTGAAGCCAGGAGCATCTGAAAAAGTAAAAACCTTGAAATTACAGCACCGTAGTCGTGTTTGGGCTCATTTTAAACAGGACTAATTTTAAGTTCAATGCAATGTTGACATAAGTCTGGCCTGATGCTGCAGCCAGGATTATCACTTATCAGCATCTAATCTAAAAACTAATAAAAGGAGAACTCCTCAACAATTAACGTCCCTGCATCGAGAAAAGGAATATTTTATAAAAAGGCGATGGGCAAGTTGACATTAGGCTATTGTAACTTAGATAAATTATAAATAGACCCACTAAAAAGCGAGAAATAAAAACTTTTTAACAAAAAAAAAACCGACTTCCAAAAAAAAACACTACAACTGAAAAATAACTTTAATTTCGGAAGTCGGTGGCAAAAACTAAAATACTGATCCCTAAGACACCGACTTCCGAAATTAAAGTTATTTTTCAGTTTGTAGTGTTTTTTTTTGTCAGATTATTCTACAAGCAAGCAACATACTAAAACACTAGTGTTTCAATTTTTTTGTCCAAACAATAGATTTTTTTGTAACTAAATAATTGCTTCATATTTTGCAATAAATTACCAGCGTTGTGTCATCGCGCTTTTCTTTCTTTTCTATGCAGTCCGACAGTGACCGCGCTTTAGGTCATCTTAGCCCCCTGTATCAGAAGCGATCTGTATGATTATATTATACTGGCAATTATAATTTGTAATGGCGACCATCGTTATTGGGTTGGCCGTTAGCGGACTGCTATTAAAGTTATATTTTCTCTAAATACCTACATCTAAAAACAGTTACGTGTGACGGATAGAACAGAATCGCACTGCAGCACATCAAGCTACTGTAATACGTCAAATTTTCTTTATTTATTTATTTTACCATTTATGTACACACATATATAAACATACAAGAAAAAAAACAGAATAGAAAAATATGTACAAAGGAATAATAGGTTATTTAATAGATTTTCAACTTTATCGCTAAAGTATAAGGTTCAAAGTTGATTGGGAAAATTTTACAGTTTCGGGTAGCTTGATGTGCTGGCCTTAACATTGCGCACTTTTCTTAACAAAAGTATGCAAAATTAAATAAACTGTAAAATAATTAAATGTAGACTGTAGGTACTTCGGAGAGAGTGCGCAGGAGCTCTACGACCAGGGGGCCTAAAAAGGCCACTTTTGCAGAATCATAAAAGGAATTCATCAAATCATTATAAATCATAATAGACAGTTAACTGTTAAGTTAATCGTATCAAATCCCATTGGTGAAGGATTTTTCATTTTTTTTTTTTATCTGTGCTTAAATACCAATCCAAATCCAATCCCAATCTCTTGCAACGAAAAAAAGCAAAATACGTTTATGATTCTGCCAAAGTGGCCTTTTTAGGCCCCCAGGCCTCAAGTCTGCTATTACAATAGTGTCAGAATGGTCTATCATTGATTTCATAATTGTTGATTTTGACAAGTTTGGTAATCTAATAATATAATGGCGTCATTATGACTTTCCAATGGTCAACCACTGACACTCCATTGAAAGAAATGGCATAGAATAGTAATCTCGTAAATAATGACAAATGAATGACTGACTTAGGCGGTAATCTGCTAAAATTTTGACAGTTCCTTTGATCAGTGACCTACCATTAGAACGTCATTGTGCAGTCATTGCTTTTAATTCGTTACGAGTATCGTATATTATGTTCTGTGCCATTGACCGACCAATGATCGACCATTATGAATTTAGCAGATTACGAACTTTTAGCAAAATGACAATGGGATCGTGTTGGTATGACGAATTTATAAAAATAGCAGACTTGGGCCCCTGATCCCACCATCGCCCTTTTACTGCCGGACTACCAGACGTACTGCAGCGTACCATCCGCACTTGGTTGATATCCCCACGAGTCGTACTCAGCGCTTCTCCTCCACATTTATTATGCGCTCAGCCAAAATGTAAAAAATTTTGAACTCTCTGCAGGCGTCTGTGTTCCCTTCCACATTTAACCCGTCTGCCTTTTAAGCAAGATTGAACAGACATCTTCATGGTTCGCTCGTTCCATCATAGACCTCATCCATAACTTTCCATCAGGCGTGATTGAGATCAATTATCTTTCTTGCTGAATGGGGCTGCATTCAGTAAGAAACATAAATAAAAACAAGCTGGAACCTCTAACACATATTATTCAAAGTACACTAACATTAAAATGTAAGCACTGCCCAAGGGCTGGAGACCTGGTGACTTGAAATACAGACCTCACGTCTAGTTTAGGCACCAGTCTCCCATAGTATAATTATTGTGGCGAGAAATAAATCATTATTATTATATATTTTCTTAATGATCCATTTTTTATTACTAGGCGTGATATACAGATGCTGCTCAATTGCTAATCCATACAGAAATACCATAATCCATTGTTCTTAAACCCTATAGGAAACGCGAGGGTGGTCTGACCATAAACCAGACCACCGCGCATGCAAATATAATTATGCAGAAACAGAAATAAAACGCGCATATTAACTCATATATATTGGAAGCCATGACTATTATCTGCAGGCACTATTACTTCCCTCGGACACAAATAATATTTCGTTATTGAGGTATTGTTCTGGCTATGAGTTTGTCAAAGGTTGAGGAATGTTGGTAAATCTTCATCATGTTGCAATCAAGATAAGAAAAAAGTACACGTTTATTATGTTTTATTATTATTGTTCAATACAATGTGAACATATATTTGTTTTTTCTTATTTTTTTTTATATTGTGTGCAACATTGATGTGCCATGAAAATATTTTTTTTTGGTGTGGCAACACACACTTTTTATTGTCATTCTTGTTTTACTTTTTCAAATCTTTTGAGTGTAACTCGCCATTTTTTTTCTTTTTTATAATAAAATAAGTGAAATCTATATTTTGCTTCTCTCTGTGTTTTATTACAAACAATTATAAACTTCAAAATGATTCAGATAGTGATGTTAGTGTGTTACGCAATTAGGGTGCGTTTTAAGCTAGGATCGTAAGCAGTTGGTTATCATTCCCATAGTAACAACAAAATTCTCATCATCTGCCTGCCTTTTCCCAACTATGTTGGGGTCGGTTTCCAGTCTAACCGGATGCAGCTGAACACCAGAATTTTTCATGGAGCGACTGCCTAGCTGGCCTCCACTACCCCTTGGTAAGACTGGTTGTCAGACTTTCTGGTTACTGACGACCCGTAACGACTGTCAAAGATCCACGAATGACAGCCGGGACCAACGGCTTAACGTGCTTTCCGAAGCCCGGAGCGGTCTTGGTATGTGAAGATGGTCACCCATCCACGGACTAACCGCGGCAAGCGTAGCTTAACCTGATCGATCAACCCGTGCGGCTGTTATTACTTAGCCTCTCAAACAAAATTGTACTGTTTAGTTAATTTTAGTATCTAATACTTTAATGTCTAATTATTTAGAGTTGAGTTATGTGAGTTTACATTATGTACCCTGAGTCTGACAACAATAGAACAAAGAGGTTGTCAACAGGAATGTTGCTAGATGTGACATTCTCAAACTTGTTTCTTCGAAAGGTTCTGCTTAAGTTTCAGAGTTTCTTGTTCCGTTGCAGCTTAGTTCGAATAAAAGCTCATGCAAACATTCGCAAACGCGACGCGCGACGCGAATCGCGCGCGACACAAAAGCACCGCTCGTTGCGCGACTTGAGGTGCCTTTGTGTCGCGCGCGATTTTATCGCGGGCCGCGCCTGTTTGAAGGAGCCTTAAGTCTCTTGAAATTATAGAAGCATCTTTTACAATGAAGAATGTTTTTGAACTAGACAAAGTTGAATAAATTCTACAAAGTTTTAGTTACAAAGAACAGTCTCTCTCTGATATCTTTCGGTTCTCGTTTTACGAATGCTGACAGATTTTGTTTTAAAAATGAACCTACCTTTTGTAAAATAAAATCTGTAAGTATCCGTAGTAGTTGGTAGTAGGTATAGTGCCGTATTTAGTTAGGTAATTAAACTAACTAGGTCATTAATAAAGGCCCTGTTCTTGCTAATGAGCCTAGTGCCAATTGCTGCATAGCGTAATCTGGCAATATGCCAAACGGGCCAGCAATTACAATTAAAAACTTTTCTTAAGCCTTTGCCAAGCGTATTAAAAGTAAAAGAATAGCTACCTACTCCCATAATATCCTGAACAAAACGAAGAAAAAAAAAAAGAAAATGTATTTGATCCAGATTAAGGCGCATTCATTCTCGACCCCGCGGTCAAAATGTATGGAACAGCATTTTTTTTTATTAATAACCGACATAAAAATTCAATGCTAGGTGCTGAATTCATAGTTCAGTTTGCGGTCGATGGCCCGCCACCCTGTCCAAAAAAAAAACAGAAAAAAATAGTTATAACAGTATTGTGTGCCTCACGGCTGCGCTAAAACGTACCTACCTATGCTATGTAGAAAGAAGCAAAAAAAAACGGCAGTCAAAATAAACTAGTGACAAAAACAACTATCTAAAACTGTAACTGCTCTAAGACATTGACATAAGTTAGTCAAATCAAAAGAAAAAACAGCAAAATAATACTGGCCACTAACAAAAGAAAATTTTAACATGTCCCCAAATAAAAAGTAAAAAAAAAACTGTAAAATAATACTGGCCAGCCTAACAAAAGAAAATCTAAACATCCCAGTTACATCCAGTACCTTACACCAGTGTAGACGAACGCACGCACTTGACCCCTCCTGACTAGACACTTGAGCACGTGGACCTCTGCCCGTGCCACAATGAGTATGTACCTCAATGGTTGAAGCTCGTAATTAGACGCACAATATAGTCTACAGATGTTAGCGTTGCTAAATATTTATGTGTCTTGTGTAATGTTTCTTTTATGTGATAAACTAGCTGCGCCCCGCGGTTTCACCCGCATAAGTGTCGATCCCGTGGGAATATCGGGATAAAAAGTAGTCTGTATGTTAATCCAGGGTGTCAGCTACCTTCATACAAAGTTTTATCAAAATTGGTCCAGCCGTTTGAGCGTGAAGAAGTAACAAACATAATTTAATCACACACACAAACAAAATCTACCTACATTTCCTTGGAACGTTTCGTGTTTCGTTTCGTCTTTGATTTGGACTAAAAAGTATTAGTTTTAATTTATCTAATAACAGTCGGGAAGTCGTTAGGACCAGCATTAGTGCTTGACAGTTTAGGGATAGTTGAACACTTGGTAAGGTGCTTAAGTTTAAGGAAATACAAGTTGAGTGGTTACCTTGTAAGCTGGTCGTAAGAAATGCTAGTGACGTTAAATGTTGCAATTTGTGCAAGTTTCCGAACATTCGTTTAGCGTTTGCAGTTGGAGGGAATAGTTTTCACGTTAGAGGATGGGAATGAGAACTAATGTTAAGTTACTAAGGGCTAATTTTTCCTTTGCCTATGTGGCAAAGGAAAAATTAGCCCTTAAGCTTTTATTCGAGGAAGAAAATTGACGTTTGACAGTTTTTGTATGAAATAACTGACAAAATTTCAAAATTATTCCTTGAATAAAGTTATCAGTTGATTAAAAAATCATCCCCAATAATAATGTTTTTTCGTAAATCTAAAAATTCTTTTATAAAACAAACCTATTATAAGACGTCATCACGTCTGCAGTTCCCTAAGGGTTAAGCAGTAGTACAGACCCCAGCACATCAAGCTACCCGAAACTGTCAAATTTTCCCAATCAACTTTGAACCTTAAGCGTTAGCGATAAAATTTAAAATCTATTAAAGACATTTGACAGATCGTAGTAGCTTGATGCGCTGGCGTACATAGATACAATTCAAACCACATTTTTACGCGTCTGGCAACATTATTTTTAATACCAACCTAACCTAACCTATTTTATCTTCTGTCACCTTTTGAGCTAAAGACATGAATATTCACATAATTCAATGAGTAATCGTGAGTTCTTTTACTTCGTGATACGAAGTGAAATCAAAGACTCATCTCGCACGATTCACGACCCAATAAAAATGTATCCGAAACTAAATGTCGAACAGTCGAGATCATATCGCGAATTTATTTTATGCTTGTATTATTTCCTGTGGTTTTGCTTGGAAGCGTTTCTGGTAAATTATGGGATTTTTATGGTGTTTCCTTAGTTTATTTTGGGCATAGATAGTCAAGGAATATAAATAATCTAACTTACCTATAACTATGAAAAACCTTTATTGGTTTTGTCATTTAAAATCGCTTAAAAGTAATTGAGACTACCGTTTAACTCGTCGGTCTTAAAAAAGAAGACTTGATAACGACAGAGCAATCGAAAGTTGTAAGTTGAAAAAAAAAAGTAGATGAAGAAAACCAATTTTTTTTTTTTAATAGGTTAGCTCTTGACTCTAGTCTAGGTAAGAGGTGACAGAGACAAAGTCGACGATGGAGTGAGCTTACCCAGAAGAAGTTTACTTTACCAATAAGCTTAAAATAAAATCGAGATAGGTAAGCACGGCTACCTACACATCAAGCTATACATTACCAGTATAAGCTGCTTTCTGATTGTATGAAAAAACCAAATATTAGAACGTACGTTCCGACATACTACGGGTTAAGCGATACAATTCCATTTTAAGCTGACCTCGCATTATATTTGGTTTTTTCATACAATCAGAAAGCAGCTTATACTGGTAATGTATAGCTTGATGTGTAGGTAGCCGTGCTTACCTATCTCGATTTTATTTTAAGCTTATTGGTAAAGTAAACTTCTTCTGGGTAAGCTCAAGTCATTAAAAAGCCATTGTGTCTCGCGTGGATGTAGATCCACGCGAGACACAATGGCTTTTTAATTGTTTCTGTAATTACGACATTCAACCGGTTAATGTGTTGCCGTGTGTACAGACATCTGGATTTTATTTAAGGGACTACATGACCTAAAGCGCGGTCACTGTCGGACTGCATAGAAAAGAAAGAGAAGCGCGATGACACAACGCTGGTAATTTATTGCAAAATATTACAAATCTATTGTTTGGACTAAAAATTAAAACACTAGTGTTTTAATATGTTGCTTGTAAAATAATCTGACAAAAAATCAGAATGATTGTATGTATATACGGTTTTTATTGTTTTTAGAGGTATCTTCATGATTTTTTTTATCGTATCAAATTAGTTGTATTATGTTTTCAACACTCTATCTACGCGTAATATCCTGAAGAATATCATATTATTTTTCTGATTTTGTTCACTGTAGTCGATCATATATACTTTTATTGCTTGTAAAACTTGCGTTTTTTGCGTTTAGGTCCTGAAAACCCCTTAAATCTTATTATTGGTTTTGGTGTAAACCTTATCAATATCGTTTTAAACGTAACCCAAGTATTTTTATCTGAAAAATAAAATGTTTAACATGTTGACACACTAAAGTTCCGTAATAAAATAAAGCTACTAATGTGCATTTTTGTATGTAGGTACTACCGAATTTAAGTGTTACCAATAATAAAATAAAAAAAAGAACTGCAATAAATATCATTCAACTCATTCTTGGAAACGGGAATCGATTGGACTTTTTTCGATAAAAAAGGTTTTTATTTCCTTATATTTATAATACCTCATAACGTTGCAAGATGAAAAATAAAAAGCAAATAATTTATTGGCCCTTTGGCACGTGTAGACTTGGACAATCGATAAGTAATCGAACCGTGATCTTAAAAAGATTTGAAAGAAACGAAAAATAAGTCAAGATTTCGCGGATCTTTATCTCTCTTTAGTATTTAGACTTTCAAAGTTGTAAAAGATTTAAAAGGAATTAATTTTACTGTTCATTACTTTTATAGACTAGAAAATAATGTCTCTCGGTCGAAACCAATTACTCGAAGTCACCACATCGTACGATGTAGCGTACCGATGTGATGACTTCGTAGTAAAACAATAATAATTTTGACATTATCACTCATTTATAGCTTGATACAAAGGCCACTCAGGGTTTATAGCCGGCGAGTAATGTATGAATAATAAAAGTGATAATGTAGAAAAAAGCACTAAAACGCATGCGTCCGGGAGGTGCGCGATAACATAGGGACGGGCGTCTCAGGCGCATGTCGCATAGTAAGTAATTATGTTATGCTTGCAGACGTGACAGTCATTTGTTTTTGTTCTTTGTAGAAAGTATCTTGCATGTTGTGTTAATTGCAAACATTTATTTAAACTGTAATAATGATTACAAAGAGAAAAGGTTAGTTTTTTTGTATGTTTGTTTGTTACGCTTTCACGCTAAAACGGCGAAACGGATTTGTATGAAATTAGGCACATGGGTAGACCATGACCTGGATTAGAATATAGGATACTTTTTATCCCGATATTCCTGTGGGATCGAGAGTTATACGGGCAAAACCACGTGGCGCAGCTAGTTCATAATAATAACGAAGCTTACTTGCTGATTTCTTTGAGGTTATTCAAACGTGAAATTGAGTGAATTGTCTTTCTTGTTCCTACATTAATCGTTTTTATAGTTAAACTAGCTGCGCCCCGCGGTTTTACCCGCGTAAATGTCGATCCCGTGGGAATATCGGGATAAAAATTTGCCTATATGTTAATCCAGGGTGTCAGGTACCTCCATACGCTTCTCACGCTCAAACGGCTGGACCGTTTGAGCGTGAAGAAGTAACAAACATAATATAAACACACACACACTCACAAACTTTCGCCTTTATAATATTAGTATGATGAACCCCACTCGAAAGCTGCTATTAATTCTGCTACGCCAAGAACCGCTTTGCAGATCGAGGGGCCTAAAAAGGTCACTTTGGTAGAATCATAGAAGGATAACATTATGAATTACAGTTAACTGTTAAGTTAATCGTATCAAATCAAATGAAGGATTTTTCAGTTATTTTTTTTGACGTGACAACGTCTTAAATTAGGTTGCGACTGGGAGTCACTTATGAAAAAGTGTAACGCTCGGTAACGTTACGATGAGTCACCGAACGAGAGAGAGGCCCGCCGAATGCCTTGCGTCTCTCTCCCACTCAACTATGATCGGATGATCGGTCGTTGTCACGTAAAATCTTCGCCCGTAAAACCGACTTTACAGGCAACCATTTTTTTTGTCTTTGCTAAAATACCAATCAATCCAATCCAAATCCAATCCCAACCTCTTTGTTATACCTACGTAGTGCAGCGAAAAAAAGGAAAACACCGACTGTCTTGGCCATAATGGCCATATAAGTTATCCTTTTATGATTCTGCCAAAGTGGCCTTTTTAGGCCCCCTGATCTGCCAGCAAAAAACAAATGCCAACATTTCCAAAAGTACTTACTCTAAACAAAAGGCTTTCAAGCTTTGTTTCAAAGTTATAACAGCAGGATTGAGCCTATCAGTATTCAGCGACCTCACAAGCAGTAGGTACTGTAATAGCCCGCACATGCCATAAATATTCCCTTTTCGCAACAGATAAGCGAATATAAAGGCCATGCGCACGCGCATGTAAGGTCTATTTAAATCTTTGTTTCCAATGGATGTTATTTCCATTTATAAAAATAAATATCATCTTTTTAAAGTGGTATTAGTTGTTGTATAATATGTTAAGTTAAGTAGTTTTAGAATGACTAGCCTATTAAAAAAGTCATAAAACACGTTGAAGAGCAAACTGAACTTTATATGTTAGTAATAAAAGTTATTTTTCCAAACTATTATGTTTGTTTACATGTTTGGAAACTAAGTTGCGAACGTAGATTAGGCATAAAATGCGATTGTGTCGCATCTGAAACAATTTTGTAATAAATGAACATCTTTTAGAGTACGTTGTCGCACTGATGGGCTATTTCGAGACAATATTTTGATATTTTTATACTGTAACTGCGTTCTTTTAGCATGACGGGACTGACGCGTCAGTTGCTGACGTCTCTTTGGCGTAGGTATAATACAGTAGCTCTGATTGTAGATTCCGATCTTCAGGGTAATTGCGTAACACACTATCAGTAGCAATGTGTTTCATTTTGACAGTGCAACAACATTCATTGCGTTATTTGCGTTGTTGAGCAGACACATTTTTTGAACATATGGAGCAATGGATTAGAAATATGCTTCAAAATGATTCAAACTGATAGTAATAGTGTGTTAGGCAATTAGGGTGCTGTTTATCAAAGTTTTGTGCATGTTTTTTATGTTATGTTTTATATTGACATGTTTATAAGACAGTGATCAGTGATATTATTGGTACATTATTGTTTAGTAAGTAAGAAATAAACAAAAATTGTTAAACGAATGTTGTTCATCATCTGCCTAGCCTTTTTTAAGACATTGATCAATTTTATAAGACAGTGATCAGTGATATTATTGGTACATTATTGTTTAGTAAGTAAGAAATAAACAAAAATTGTTAAACGAATGTTGTTCATCATCTGCCTAGCCTTTTCCCAACTATGTTGGGGTCGGCTTCCAGTATAACCGGATGCAGCTGAATATCAGTATTTCACATGGAGCGACTGCCTATCTGACCTCCACAACCCAGTCACTGCGTAATACGATACCCCTTGGTAAGACTGGTTGTCAGACTTTCGGGCTTCTGACTACCCGTAACGACTGTCAAAGATCCACGATTGACAGCCGGGACCAACGGCTTAACGTGCTTTCCGAGCCGCGAAGGGGTCACGGTATGTAAAGATGGTCACGCATCTACCGACCAACCGCGGCAAGCATAGCTTAACCTGATCGATCGACCTGTGCGGCTGTTATTATTTAGCCACGGGCCCGTCAAAATGAAAGAAAATCCGATTATTTGTCATTTTATGGGTGTCACGAAATTGCCCCGTTGGTTTGGTCTCACGAACCTTTACCGTACAATTATAGGCATACAAATTTCACGTCACAAGCAACTAAGTACAGGCGTCCATTTTGCGCAGCACTTTGCATTTTATCTGACCTGTGATGTGATAAAGCGAGGCGGGTCTTAATGGCCCTATATCGCTCACTTTAGGGTTAAGATATTGTATGTGCTTATGTCCGTTTCGCCCCTATGCGAGGTATCTAATGTTCAACGGTTTATGGAAATGGCAAAACACTGCTGGTTTACTTTGTGTTGTCGAATTGATCTAAGTAACCTCCGCATTCTAGACGTCATGGTCAAGTTAAAGAAAGAAAGAAAAAAAAAACACAAACAAAAAATAAAACAAAATAACAATTTGGGAGAAAGAAAAAAAAAATACCATTATCTATACATATGACTTTCAAGACTGATGATTTAGGTTTAAATAAAAATAAATAAATAATAAGTTTATTGTACAAAGAGAAACACATACTTAAAGTTAGTTATACATACACTAAACGTGATTGTACAAGTGGTGGTTAAGGTACGCTTGCCGCGGTTGGTCCGTGGATGGGTGACCATCTTTACTATCAAGACCTCTCCGTGCCTCAGAGAGCACGGTAAGCCGTTGGTCCCGGCTGTCATTTGTGGATCTTTGATAGTCGTTATGGATAGTCAGAAGCCCAAAAGTCTGACAACCAGTCTTATCAAGGGGTATCGCAGTACCCAGTAACTGGGTTGTGGAGGTCAGATAGGCAGTCGCTCCATGTAAAATACTGGTATTCAGCTGCATCCGGTTAGACTGGAAGCCGACCCCAACATAGTTGGGAAAAGGCTAGGCAGATGATGATGGTAGTCTTGGTAGAAAATAATTACATTACCTACGCACATAGTAAAAATCATCGAAGGAAGCCATCGACTTTCCGATAGCTTTTGATGTATCGCAGAAGTTATAGATGATGATAATGAGTCTGATATTGAAGATGTTTTGTTATAAGTTTCTTGCTATTGCGTGTTCCTAAAAACACCTATACCAATATTACCTCATACCACAGTTTTAAATACAATAGCCGCAAATACCTATGAACTAGATGCAATAGTTTCGCTTGTAAACGTGTTTGGCCAGGTGTTGCGGTGAGTCTTCCGGGACAGAACTTCCATAGTGTCCCGTTACATATGTCGGCATCTTTTTATGGGAACCCATCTTTTGTTTACCACGGATAATGGGTTCCCGGGATTATGTGCACTTTGTCTATGCCCTCAAAGTGCCATAGAGTTACCACACAAACGAATATGGAGATAGATAAAGATGGGATATGGAGAAATACAGATGTTTGTTTGATGGTCGTTGTGAAGTTATAGCGGGGATTGACCACATTAAAGTTAGAATTAAGTTGTTGATTTTTCAAGGAATATTTATTTTAGTTGTTCTTTCTCAACCAACAAGGAAAATAAATGTGCTAAGAAGAGCTGAGCAGACAGGCGCGTCGCGATTCTCGTAGAACAATTTCCATGAAAACTTCATAGAAATGTGTCTTCAGGCATCGCGTCGCACTGTCGCGTCACGCCTGTCTGCGGGAGCCTTAACTCTATACCTAGTCGTTGGATAGGATAGGATAGGTGAGAATTGACCGTATTGGATTTACAGTATTTTTTAACCATCTTCAAATTTTGCTCTGTCTTCATTAATTTTATCACAAAATATTGTTCTACAAAAATGATCTATGTAGATACACTGTTCAATCAAAACTTTTTAGTTCTAAAACCTTTTACACATAATTTATGTATCGCTTCATAAACGTAGCCCCGTGCTATAACTTAGCCACTCACGAGTGCCGACAGCCGCCTACTGGCACCACACTAACCCATTTCCACTTCACTTTTATAACTTACGTGGGTTGCCAATGTACTGATAAAAGCTCACCTCATTTTCAAATCACCGTAGTTTTGCATAGCGTTCATTAATTACTAAGTAATTTTTAGTTGAAGTCTCTTCTGTTTGTTGGACTCGGATTGAATATCGCTACGAATTTATTGATAATTTCTGCGCGTAGAAAAGGGTGCATCGGGTACGTATTTGAATATCGAAAATTAAAATATCGACTGTTAAAATATCGATGTTCAAAACATCGAAAATTTAAATATCGATTGTATCAAAATGTCGAAAATTGTTATACCTACGCTTAAAACGTCGAAGATTGAAATGTCGAGTGATTAAAATTTCGAATGATTCAAAATATCGAATGACATTATGCCTAAGTTCAAAATATCAACATTTAATACATCGAAGTTCTTAATATCTACGTTACGTTACGTTTGGGTTTTTATTATGTAAAAATAATTAAAGTACCTACATTACATGAGGTTTTCCTTGTTTTTTTTTTGTAACCCACCTGATTTCCATCTAGCAAACAAGCATGCAGCAATCATGCAACATGCAAGCAAGCATGGCTTCTGTCACGGCTCCGGCGCTGCAGGGCTCCGGCAGTCCCACGCGAGCTTAACGTCGCAGATGGTTTAAACGCCCACCACCGCAGCTTCGGCTTGTTGGCCGGCTTCGCCGGCCAGCCTCAGCTGCGGCGGCGGGTGTTAAAACCACCTGCTCCTCAGCTCGCGGGCTGCCTCGCCCCTCCGCGACTACGCGATTCTAAATTACACTCTAGGGGTAGGGCAGACAAGACTACGTGGAGTCGGTTTTGCAGCGATACGTTTCTGTCACTAACTTTAGTAGCACAACCTGCACAACATATTGACTTTCAAGAAAATATTTTAATTTAAATAATACCTTCACGATTGACCTAGGCTTGTACACTGGACACTGATTTTCATGGATAAAATAGGTCGAAATTGTTCCAAAACCGAATTGGGGCACCCCGAATTTACGTAGTCTTTTGGCTGTTACCCCTAGAGTGTATATAAAAATCCGGAGGCGCGAAGGGAGGGCAACCCCCGCCCGCTGTAACAAAGCATAGGCACCCGTGGGAACCGTAGCGGCTGAGGCTGGTCGCCGGAGGCGACCAGCAAGCCGAAGCTGCGGAGGTGAACATGGGTGCCTATCCTTTGTTACGCAAGGGCGAAGGGGTTGCACTTCCCGTAGCGCCGGAGACGTTGCAGAAGCAACCTTTTTCCACTCATACTACTTTATCAAAAATTGTTCGATATTTTAACTTGTACGTATTTTTAGGGTGAATGAATGAATGTATTAAATGTTGAAAATTAACTCATTTTTACACGTAGGTATATTAATTTTCGATGTTCAAATAATTACCCATCGATATTTAGGACGTTCGATAATCTGTATTTCGATATTTAGATCTTTCGATGTAACTTTTGTAGATATTTAGATTTTAGATATATTGGACGTAGGATATTTAACCATTCGATAATATAAACTTTCGATATTTTAATTTTCGGTTATATGATCGTTCGATATTTCCATTTTCGATGTTTCGAACATCGATATTTTAACAGTCGGTATTTTAATCTTCGATATTCAAATACGTACCCGGTGCATCTTTAAGTTAAATTTTGATATTACTTGTCGATTTATTCGTCTAGAAGATATTGTGCGATTTGAGAGCAGTGGTGGTCCAGTGGTAACGACCGCGACTTACGAGTTGTAGGTCGTAGTTTCGAACCCTGACAGGCGCTTTACTTTGTGTAAATTATTTCATCACCACTGCTCTCAAAACGGTGAAGGAAAACATCGTGAGGAAACCGGGCATGTCCCAGAACCAAAAATTCGAAGACATGTGACATTTACAAGATTTATTAGTAAGCGAACAAAGTTTATAAGAAAATAATTCAGTAGACGAGAGAAAGGCCCTATTTTTCTCATTTTTGGACACTTAGAGAGAACTGAAGAAAACGAATAATTGTGAGTTGACTGAACTTGAACACATTGTCTCAGAATGGACGATGAAGAAATTATTCAAAACCAGTTTTGTTTAAACTCAACATACCTACATATAATACAAAAAATTCATACTCATACTCATATTTGGGTCATCCCTCACATAAAAATGCGTCAAAAACGATAAAAAATAAAAATAAAGCATAAAATGTAAAGGCAGAAAATGGTGTCAAAAGCAAATGACTCGATTAAAATAATTACGTAAAGAACCGTTACTTTTTATTAAAGGAAGGATATTTTTAAAGTATCTTTATAAGTATGGTATTATGTTTTGGATGAAACAGTGCGGTGTGGTATCATTATTATGAGACTTTTGGCTATATAGCAGTGGAATGCTGCGCTTGCGGTCAGGCCATAGATTGCCATTAAACACCTGTCCTTATACTTGGTATCTCTATCTCCTAGTCGCGGGGGCATCACACCGCCAACTTCCAAACTCCGGCCAACTGCCCGAACCACTAGAAACTTAGGCATATACATATATGCATAGGCATATATTTTGGTATTTTTTTATTTTATTTGGTATTTTTTATATTTAGGGGTTTCTTTTTTTTGCCATTAGGAGGATTTCTTACTAACTACTAAGAAATTCTTAATTAAAAAACCCAATAACACTTTGTACTTTACTTTTTTGGAGGGGCGAGAGAGTGCCACATAGTCATTGTATGTCTACATTATCATTTACAGGAAGTTAATTTGTCGCATTCAGACCCGCTTCCACGAATTGCTAGTAAAATGGCGTAATTTCTCATCACCTTGTATAGCAGTCAATCAAAGCTAACTAGAAACGTATTTATAAAGCTTTCGGTGAACCCTTTGTTTAGTCATCGTCTACAAATAATGCACAACATTGTACAAACGTGGGTGATATAATTATCGCGGTGCAAACGATTTGCGTATCTCGTGTTGTTTAGCTATTTCATCTTCTTTGCGGTACTGTGGAATTGGAGTAGACTAAATAAAAGCTATTTTGTATTTTTAGAATTGGAGTAGGCTGAATTAAAGCTATTGTATTTTTAGAATTGGAGTAGGCTGAATTAAAGCTATTGTATTTTTAGAATTGGAGTAGGCTGAATTAAAGCTATTGTATTTTTAGAATTGGAGTAGACTAAATGAAAACTATTGTATTTTTAGAATTGGAGTAGTGTAAATGAAAACTACTACTAACCCCGGCCAACTGCCCGGACCACTAGAAATTTAGGCATATACATATATGCATATATTTTGGTAAGCATTTTGTATTTTTTATTTTATTTGGTATTTTTTTTATTTAAGGTTTTCTTTTTTTTGCCATTAGGAATTTCTTAGTAACTACTAAGAAATTCGTTCTTTACATTTATTTTCATCAAAAGTCGAAAACTATGCAGCCTAAAAAAAAGAAATAATGTTAGAGAATGTGGAAACTGCGCTCTTTCACATGATACCCTACATGCCCTAGTTGCCCCACTTCGAATTTTTCAGACCCCCCTTTCAGTCCCTGTTGCAAAAAATAAACATATATTTTTATTTCTTTCTTATTTGCAAAATAGTTGGGCAAATGTCATCTAAAACTATTCCAAATTTCAAGTTGATAGCATTAGTAGTTCTTGAGATATCCAGCTGTGACAGATAGACAGACAGACAAACCGACAGACAGACAGACTGAGTCTCACCATAAGGGTTCCGTTTTACCATTTTTTGTACGGAACCCTAAAAAGAGGATGCAACCACTTGTACGTAGAGATCAATTTTCTTTGTTTCCGTTTGCAGACCAAAAAGTACTTAAGTCAGAACTCAAAACCCAGAATTTCTGTCAATAAAATGAAATACAAATCTTGTTACGTCATTACCTGTGCGCACAAAGATTATTTAATTAAACCAAAAACAGAGCGTAAAGTCTGAACTACATAAATAAACAAACGCGAGTCGCGAATGCGATGCAACGCGAATGTTAACGTTTACATTACGTAACCACAGTAGTTAAAGTAAAGTAATGTATGTTCGGTGTGTGTTCTATCATTTAGACGCACCTCAGTACACTTAGCACGAAATATTCAAGAGCTACGTAATCTGGGCCTCAAGTCTGCTATCACAATAGTGTCAGAATGGTCTATTATTGATATCATAATTGTTGATTTTGACAAGTTTGGTAATCTACTAATATAATGGCGTCATTATGACTTTCCAATGGTCAACCACTGACACTCCATTGAAAGAAATGGCATAGAATGGTAATCTCGTACATAATGACAAATTAATGACTGACTTAGGCGGTAATCTGCTAAAATGTTGACAGTTCCTGTGATCAGTGACCTACCATTAGAACATCATTGTGCAGTTCGTTACGAGTATCGTATATGTTCTGTGCCATTGACCGGCCAATGATCGACCATTATGAATTTAGCAGATTACGAACTTTTAGCAAAATGACAATGGGAAGCTATAGTTGCCCATTCCAAAGCGTAGTAGGTACCCATGGAGAAGAACGGGCAAGAATTATTTACGGGCAATATTATTCACACGAACGAGTTGTCAAGTATGGAGTCCCCCAGGGTAGTGTGCTGTGTCCTCCACTCTTCATAGTATATATAAATGACTTACCTAAACATGTAGACCAACCAGTTACACTCTTTGCTGATGATAGCACTATCACAATTCAATGTAATACTAAAGATAGCTATAATAATGACATTAATAATTCTCTGACATCAATAATAAATTGGCTTAATAATAATAATCTAAAAATTAATCTTAATAAAACTAACGTATTGCATTTTAGTCAACGTTTATCAACTATGACAGATCTTAACATCCATTAAAATAATAGAATTATTACAGAAGTTGACAGTACTAAATTCCTTGGAGTGACGATTGACAAAAAGCTTAACTGGAAGGCACACATAGAAGATCTGAGTAAAAAAAAATGTAGTTCTTGTTACGCGCTGTTCAAACTAGTCCCAGTGCTTAACACAGAATCATTACTCACGGCTTACCATGGTTTGGTTTCATCACACTTACGATATGGGATAATTTTCTGGGGCAATTCAACAGATAAGGACATACCCTTTAAAGCCCAAAAAAGGTGCATCAGGACTATGTTTAAATTACAGTCAACTGAAAGTTGTAAGCCATACTTTAAAAGATATAAAATATTGACTCTGCCTTGCCTTTACATTATAGAAATTGTCATGTTCGTAAAATCTAATCGACATTTATTTCCACGTCAATCGGAAGTAGTCGATCGCAGTCATAGCAGACGCGATGACAGTGTTCTCTGTCTACATCGATCGAAAACAACACTAATGCACAAAAGTGTTTTCTGTATGGCCCCTAAAATTTTCAATAAACTCCCAAGTAGTTGGAAGAAGCTTAATGTCCGTCTATTAAAAAATAAATTAAAGATACTCCTTCAAGAGAAAGCATATTACAGTATTCTAGAATTTCTTAACGACAACATTTAATAACATGTAACAAAATATATTATCAATGCATCTTTGACATAAATAATCATAATAATAAACCAACATATTAACGATATAACTAATAATTTCATTGACATTTTATAATTGTAATTGTATTTAAGACTATTTCTTTTAAAAATTGACATTTTACTATTTTGTTTTAATTTATTAATTTATCCAATTATTATGTTATTCGCTGACATTTAAATATTTGTATGCCACTAAGGCCAAACATGACTGATCTATTATTGTATTGTGATAACTTGCATGCTCTGTATGTATACTCATGTTTCCACAAATAAAGACTCTTGAATCTTGAAGAAACTCCATGGACACTCTTTTAAATGAAAATAATATTATGGTTACAAAGTATTGGTTCTTACATCATTTATGTTAAGATGTGCCACAGACAGACAGACAGTCAGTGACGTGCGCCCTAGCGTCCTTGCAATATTTGATAAAAGTTCGTTTTTTAAACCCAGATACTAATTTGACAGATGTAATGTCAAACTTCTATACTAAAAAAACGCAAACACAAAAGACTTAAATGTCAAATTAGTATCTGGGATTCCGTTCCGTTCCGTACCACAAGGCAAAAACGCCGAAAAAACACATTTGTTGTATGGGAGCCCCCTTAAATATTATTTTATTTTGTTTTTAGTATTTGTTGTTATAGCGGCAACAGAAATACATAATTTGTGAAAATTTCAACTGTCTAGCTATCGCGGTTCTTGAGATACAGCCTGGTGACAGACGGACGGACAGACAGCGAAGTCTTAGTAATCGGGTCCCGTTTTTACCCTTTGGGTAGGGAACCCTAAAAACGAACTTTAGAAGGTGACACGTTAAATAATACCAGCCTAATATAATCCCTCTGAAGTTCGTGCTTCGGCTACTGTATGTAACAGTTAAGTTTGGTGTGCATAAGAATTAGTGTTGTAATTTAGATGCAACTCGTGTGGAAAGTAACTGCGACGGTTGGCATCTCACGTAACTTCTGTAAACAAAGTGTGCTTTATTGCAGTCGGCAGTTTTTGGTAGTGTCCTCGTTATTTAAGCCGAATGTTGTAACTGTGATCTGGATTTTGCTTCGTTTTTACTTTTTAGATTTCGTAAGCGCTGACTTTTTGGAGGCTCATTTTCTGTGGGTCGAAACATTACTCCTCACCGCTTAATTTTTTTTTTAAGTTTTCGTGGGTTTATCGAGCCAATGGGTAAGTATCCTAGAGTGCAGAAGCTTGTCAGTAAACTTCTGCAATCTATACTAATATTATAAATTCGAAAGTAACCCTGTCTGTCTGTATGTTACCTTTTCACGCCTAAACTACTAAACGGATTTCGATATAATTTGGCTGAGAGATAGATTGCATCCCGGGGAACGACATAAGATGTAGTTTTTATTGTCATACCTCACGACCGAAACCGCGGGTGTAGCTAGTGATTTATAAGTACGATCTTATTGACTTGGCCAACCAAGATGAGGAGTATGATATGGCTGGAAGGGGGGTAATTACCAAGATGAGGAGTATGATATGGCTGGAAGGGGGGGTGATTACGAAGATGAGGAGTATGATATGGCTGGAAGGGGGGTGATTACCAAGATGAGGAGTATGATATGGCTGGAAGGGGGGTGATTACCAAGATGAGGAGTATGATATGGCTGGAAAGGGGGTGATTACCAAGATGAGGAGTATGATATGGCTGGAAGGGAGGTGATTACCAAGATGAGGAGTATGATATGGCTGGAAGGGAGGTGATTACCAAGATGAGGAGTATAATATAATAATAATAATAATAATATTCCACAACTATCACACAACGCCGTCTAGTCTCAAGCTAAGCAGAGCTTGTGTTATGAGTACTAGACAACTGATAAACATACTTATATATTTCTAAATACATACATATATAGATAAATTACACCCAGACACAGAACAAATGATCATGCTCATCACACAAACATTTGTCCTGGGTGGGAATCGAACCCACGACCTCCGGCATAGCAGTCATAGTCACTGACCACTAGACCAACAGGCCAGTCTAAGGCTATATGGCAGGAAGGGGGGTGATTACCAAGATGAGGAGTATGAAATGGATGAAATAAATTGGGTTACGGGCCAGAGAAGGATGATGAGAGGTATGAGGAACAGGGTGTAAAGTTCACTCATACTCTATAGAAAAGGGAGGATCCTCCGACCGGACGGGTGTTGTGTCTGGCGGGCAACTGCCCGATGATTCATGTCGGGCTGTTGTATCTATGCTAGTTGCGCGGTAAACTCTGCTTGCGAGATGCAGGATTTTGCGTGACGTCAGTATGACGCGTTGTTCGCATGTGGCGTTGTAGATACCGCTACAATAGGTACCTACCTAATTATTATTAAAGATCACTTAATAAAATGATCTTTAGTAATATAATTAATCTTTGTTCCAATGAGATAAATTTAACTGAGTTATTTACTGGCAATAAAATGCAATCAAGAAATAAACTGTTACTTAGGTACCTTTCAACCCACAGCATAATGTTTTCATAGCGATTTCTCTATATCCAATGTTTGTAACTAGTTATAATACCAAAATTGTATTCCTATTTGGAACGTTAATTTTATTATTATTTGCAACATTGCGGTTAGCTTTATTTTGTCTATGGAACAATACAATTGTATAACAATAACATAATAATTAATTTTATTATGATTTGCAGCAACATTGTGTAGAACGTAAATAAATTGTTTGTAGTAATATGATAATAACAATAATATGTTATGTGTGCTGTTATGTGTGTTTATATAATAATGTGTTTGTGTGTATTATGATAATATGAAATATAAGGCCTACATACAGGAAGGCGCATTGACGCGACATCTGTCCCATGATTCTGAAAAAAAATAGCGTACCTAGGTATTGCACGTTTTTATGAAACAGCAGATGTTTTTAGGGTTCCGTAGCCAAATGGCAAAAAACGGAACCCTCATGGATTCGTCATGTCTGTCTGTCTGTCCGTCCGTATGTCACAGCCACTTTTTTCCGAAACTATATGAACTATACTGTTGAAACTTGGTGAGTAGATTATTCTGTGAACCGCAATAAGATTTTCACACAAAAATAGAAAAAAAACAATAAATGTTGGGGGTTCCCTATACTTAGAACTGAAACTCAAATTTTTTTTTTATCAAACTATCTATGGATAGGTCTTCAAAAATTTTATTGAGGTTTCTAATATAATTTTTTTCTAAACTGAATAGTTTGCACGAGAGAGTCCAAAGTGGTAAAATATGTGGGCCCCTGTAACTTCTAAAATAAGTGAATGATAAAACTAAAAAAATATATGATGTACATTATCATGTAAACTTCCACCGAAAATTGGTTTGAACGAGATCTAGTAAGTAGCTCGCCGGTGAAAATTTAAAAACATAATTTTGATGATACGGAACCCTCGGTGCGCGAGTCCGACTCGCTCTTGCCCGGTTTTTTTTATTTTTTACATCGTTCTCACATTATATAATTAATAATTATAAATTCAAAAGTAATTATGTAACTAATATTTTTGTAAAACGTAATTTAAAAAGAGTGTCCATGGAGTTTCTTGCCCGTTCTTCTCCATAGGTACCTACGCTTTGGAATGGGCAACTAGCTTCATATTTTCTGACTGACCGACTTCTTGACAATTCAAAAGTGCCTGTTAATGGTTTAATTGAAATAAATACTTTGAGTTTGAGTTTGTTGACTGTACATAACAGATTAGACGATAATTTTCTGTAATATGACTTAATTAACTTGTTCTAGCCCCAAGTGTCTCAACAGCTAAGCTAGCTGGGCTGCATTGCAGACATAGGTACTTACTTATTTATTATCTTATTCGTGTTTATTATTTGTGTTTTATGTTCGACCACTTAGAACATTAGTAGGATAAGCTATTAACTTGCTTTTATTTTTCATATTTTTAGTAATCCACTATAATCTAAACTGTAATAGAACCTCTTTCAATAGTACATAGGTACAGATAAAAAAAACTGGCCAAGTGCGAGTCGGACACGAAGGTATACGTTTGTTGTATGGGAGCCCACCTTAAATATTTATTTTATTCTGTTTTTAGTATTTGTTGTTATAGTGGCAACAGAAGTACATCATCTGTGAAAATTTCAACTGTCCAGCTATCACGGTTCATGAGATACAGCCTGGTGACGGACAGACAGACAGACGGAATCCCCGTTTTTACTCTTCGGGTACGGAACCCTAAAAAGCCGTTGTTAATTAGTACGTTGCTATGCACATGCCGGAGGAACTATGGGCTAAAGTAATCACACAATGGGTCCCAAACAGCGGTAAACAACAACTCGGCAGGCCCAGAATGAGGTGGCGGGACGAGCTCGACTCTTTCCAGAAGGATTGGCGTTTGACAGCACTGGATAGGGATAAGTGGAAGGAGGGAAGGGAGGCCTTTGCCCTGCAGTGGGACGGAAATGGCTGATAATAAAAAAAAATGCACTGGGCCCGCGTGGTGGATTACGGCCTATTCCCTCTCACAGACAGGAGGCCTGAGTCCCAGCAGTGGGAACATTATAGGCATTATATGCTTGAATGTCTGCCTTTAGAAATTACGCGGAAAAAATTCGCTACAATTTCGAAAGCAGAAGAAAAATAATAAGGCATCTGCCCAGTGGTTCAGCTTGTGGGCAATAATTTAAAAACGAAGCATAATTCCCAACACTATTTTATTACTAAACGAGCACCTCGTCTGAAACAACAATAAAACAATTGAAACTACAAGAAATATTGACTTAAGGCTCCTTAAAAACAGGCGCGACACGCGACGCGAATCGCGCGCGACACAAAGGCACCGCTCGTTGCGCGACTTGAGGTTGCTTTAAACAATCAACAAGATCTCAACTCGCTCTGAACCCAATCATCTTCTGTGCACTGAAGTAAAAATAAAATGGTCAGCTTATCATACGTGCTTGTTAAGTACAATCGCGATTGCCCTATCGTCTGTCATCCGTTCAACTACACGGTCTGACGTGTCTGTTTTATCTTTGATCAGCGACTTGCGCCTGCGCAGCCATTTATACTTCGTTCACAACTAAGTTTCGAAACATGTAAACAAAATTGTGGTTTTGGAAAAATAATTTTAAAAGCACACAATGTTCGGTTTGCAATACAACTTCTAAACTTATCTATACTTATAATAAATCTGTAGAAGTGAAAATTCTGTACATTGAAAATATCAAAAAATTAATTGCCAGGGGGTGTTACTAGACCGACACCGAACCCAAAAATGTAATTTAAAAATTTTTTGTCTGTCTGTCTGTTTGTTCAGGCATCACGCAAAAACTACCGGTTCGATTACGATGAAACTTGGTATAATTATTCTTTAATATCCTGGGCACCACACTGGGTACTTTTTATCCCGGAATAGTATCTATATATATAATTCAAAGTCCTGACTGACTGATATATCAACGCACAGCCTAAACCGCGGGTCCTAGAGACATGAAATTTGGAGGGTGTTATTTGTTACTAACACTAGAATATAAGATGTGTGTAATACTAATAAAATATGGATCACTGTTGTCCGAAATAAATGAATTTTAATTTAAATTTAATTTGTGAAGAGTAGGTATCAACTAAGAAAGGGTTTTTCGAAATGCCACCCCTAAGAGGGTGAATGAGGGGAGGGTGAAATTTCGCGCGGACGAAGTCGCGGGCAGAGGCTAACATCAATCGGAAACAAAGATTTGAATGTCGAATAGTTACGGAGCTGTGAATCCTGTAGGTCAGGGTTGTCAGTGTCTTAATAGAATCGATTGTTCCGTGTTGGATTTGGGGCGTGAGATAAATTGTAGTTTTTGTGGTGTTGCCATTTCAGGAATCGCGAAGATTGTGATCTTGTTGGCCGACAAACTGCTTTAGATTTTAAAGCTATTTTTTTTTGTAAGACCTGAGTTAGATATTGGTTTACATTAAAACTAGCCTGTACTAGTACACTGCAGAGCAAGGGCGTCCCCCAAGATAAAGAACAGCATTGAACATCACGGTACTCAGAGAAAAAACCAAAATAAACCAAACTTTAATTAATGCTACTGGTGCTGCTGTAGGTACACGGATCACACTGGTCACTGGTATACTGGTATTCAGCTGCATCCGGTTAGACTGGAAGCCGACCCCAACATAGTTAGGAAAAACTGATGCTGTTGTAGGTAAGTACCTAGTGCTTTTCACCTCTCACAATCCATACTTCCATACTATAAATTAGCAGCGCCCCGCAGTTTCACCCGCATAAGTGTCGACCCCGTGGGGAATATCGTGATAAAAACATCCTATGTCCTTTCCCGGGACTCAAACTATCTCTATACCAAATTTCATCTAAATCGGTTCAGCGATTTAAGTGTGAAGGTAACAGACAGACACACATGGATTCGAAAGTAACTCTGACTGTACCTATGTCGGTCTGTTTGTAAGTTACCTTTTCACGCCTAAACCACTGAACGGATTTCGATAAAATTTAGCAAGGGGATTGATGGCATCTTGAGGAAGGACATAGGCTACTTTTTGTCCCGATGATAATTTTCGGCAACCACGCGAGCGAAGCCGCGGACAGAAGCTGTGTAGTTTCTAATAAACTAAAGCACCAAAAACCAAAACCAATCATTATTTTTACCTTTTTAACCTTCGCTTAACCCCTCAATTAATTCATACTAACCTCCCATTAAAAAACAGATCATACCTTATTTGCTATTAAATCATACTTATATTAATATCAATAGAACAGAGCCCACTGAACATTATCGTACTTAATGGCCGTATAAAAATACAGTACACCTCAACTGCATGTAAGTGCATTGAACCGGCGCAGGCGCAATTAGTTCGCAGATAGGTTAAACAGAGCGCTGTTAACATCGTGTAGGCAGTGAAAGAAAGTTGGTACTAGATTGTATGTGGTTTGTTTTAAGTGGTTTATTTTTAGTTAATTAAACGTGTATTTGTTGGTGGTTTTTAGTTTGGTACTTTTTATTTGTACGAGTACTTTGAATATAGATCATTAAGGGGCTTACAGAACCTAAACACAAAAAACGCAAGTTTTAGAAACAAAATGTTTATGATCGACTACAGTAAAAAAAAAACAGAAAAATTTATGATATTCTTCAGGATATTATGCTAGGTAGATAGTGTGTTGAAAACATAATACAACTAATTTGATACGATAGAAAAACATCATGAAGATACCTGTAAAGACTTTCTTTTTACAATAAAAAACATACTGATATACATACATTAATTCTGATTTTTTGTCAGATTATTCTACAAGCAACATACTAAAACACTAGTGTTTTAATTTTTTTTTGTCCAAACAATAGATTTTTTGTAAATAAATAATTGCTTCATATTTTGCAATAAATTACCAGCGTTGTGTCATCGCGCTTCTCTTTCTTTTCTATGCAGTCCGGCAGTGTCCGCGCTTTAAATTAGGTCATGTAAGCCCCTTAATGGACGAAAAAATAACTTTGATTTGCTACTTGATGACTCTGTGCAGAAGAATACCTTGGATATTCTAGTGATTTGGCTCCAGCGGGGTAATTGCGGAACACACTATCAGTAGCAACCTAGCAACGGCTTTCATTTTAACAGTTCAACAACATTCATTGCGTTATTTACGTTGTTGAGCAGGCACATTTTTCAAAGATATGCAGCAATGGTTTAGCAATAGGTATCCTTCAAAATTATTCAAATTGAGATTGATACGCAATTCGGGTGCAAGAATGATAGAGATGAATAGTCAGTTAAAAAAACTTAGAAGCATCTTTTATGTAGGTACAGTCACGAGCACTAATATGTCAACACATGGCAACTTTCAATTGCGATTTTTTCGTGAAATAACGAATGCAACCTTGAAATACGACACTTTACGTAAACCTATGGGTTCGAAAATACTATGTTACTTAATAACATAAAATTTCATTCAAAATTAAAGGAGAAAATCGCCTTTGAATAAAGCCAAGTGTATACATACTTATGCTCGTGACTGTACCTACTTAGGAAAATATGTAGAGACACATGAAAGAATAACCGGAACCAAAAATTATATACTGCCGGTCGATTCTGTAAAAATCTCACCGTGAAAACTTAGGTGAAGTGAGTTTGTTTTTGCTAGGAATTGACACTACTGACAGCTCACTCCACGCTCACTTCACCTAAGTTTTCACGGTGAGGTGGTTACAGAATCGCACTGCTGTTTATCTCAAATATTACACTTGGGCACTCAGATAATTCAGCCTTCACATAATTAACCTGATAATATTTTCATGGCGAAAACCGAATAAATTAATTTTAGAATGATAATTAAATAGGACCTTTACGCGATTGAACTTTAAAATAAAGAGAATTCATTCGTTTTAAATTAAAACGGAGAAAGTTCCTTTGAACTTCGATTAATATTGCCTTATCGTAATTGAAGGAGATAAACGAAATTGTTCGTTAATAAGTGAAAGCTCATTTTTACTGAATTATTCATCTTTCGCGCCTTCATCTGATTAAGAAGCTGTAAATATCCTGTTGATTGGATGGCTGACTTTTGCCTCTAGGGAACAAAATTACACTTTTACGCCAAGGGCATTTGACATCTTGGGTAACCTTTGTTTATTCGATATAACAAGGATACAATACAACCAAGCTATCAAGAGGGTCTTGTGGCTAAGTAAAACAGGCGCACGGTTCGTTCGATCAGGTTAAGCTACGCGTGCCGCGGTTGGTCCTTGGATGGGTGACCATCGTTACATACCACGAGTCCAAGACCCCTCCGTGACTCGGAAAGCACGTTAAGCCGTTGGTCCGGGTTCGTGGATCTTTGACAGTCGTTACTGGTCGTCAGAAGCACGAAAGTCTCAACCAGTCTTACCAAGGGGTATTGTATTACCCAGTAACTGGGTTATGGAGGTCAGATAGGCAGTCGCACCATGTAAAATACCTACTGGTATTCAGCTACATCCGGTTAGATTGGAAGCCGACCCCAATCTAGTTGGGAAAAGGCTAGGCAGATGACAACTAAGCTATCAACACCTGTCTTACTTACATCTTGAACTAAGTACCTAAGTACTTAGTAGGTAATTACTACGGTAGGTGTCTACCTACTTACTTGGCTGTCATTCAAAGTTTGAAAATTTGCTCAATTTTATTCATTTGTGTTTAGGTACGAAAACTTCTTCAAATTTCAAAACGTCAGAATTTAGGTGGACCGGGCACGGTTCCAATCTGTCGTTTGCCATATTTTGTTTATGCTTTGTTAAATCGGATAGACACATTAGTCACTGCCAAAAGGTTAACGAAAATCGTTTCCAACAAAAAATAATTTTGATAAAATCATTTCTTCCGCTTAATCGAATGGAGGATGCACGCGAACGGGCAAAAACTTTTCTAAGAAACTATTGCATTATTTTATACTAAACGTGTGGTTCTCACTTAATAGGTCAGACCGTCTTTTGGAGCTGAACTAATTTAACCTTTATTCACCTCACAACACGACACACACACATGTACAACAACATTTTATTTAATTTTGTATGTTAAATCAGCCTAATATTGTTCCCACTGCTGGGACACAAGCCTCTTCGAAGGGAGTGGGCTATAATCTACCACGCGGGCCCAGTGCGGGTTGGTAGACGTCACATGTCTTCGAATTTTTGGTTCTAGGACATGCCGGTTTCCTCACGATGTTTTCTTTCACAGTTTTGAGGGCAGTGGTGATGAAATTAAGTATTTACACAAAGTTAAGCGCCTGGCTGGGTTCGAACCCGCGACCTACATCTCGTAAGTCAGGGCTGTTATCTCTGAGCCACCATGCCCACCACTGCTCTCACATTTTCTATCATCATCTGCCTGCCTTTTCCCAACTATGTTGGGGTCGGCTTCCAGTATAACCGGATGCAGCTGAATATCAGTATTTCACATGGAGCGACTGCCTATCTGACCTTCACAACCCAGTTATTGGGTAATACGATACCTCTTGGTAAGTAAGACTGGTTATCAGACTTCCGGCGGGCTTCTGCCGACCCGTAACGACTGTCAAAGATCCACGAATGACAGCCGGGACCAACAGCTTAACATGTTTTCCGAGGCACGGAGGGGCCTCGGTATGTAAAGATGGTCACCCATCCACAGACCAACCGCGGCAAGCGTAGCTTAACTTGATCGATCGACCTGTACGGCTGTTATCATTTAGCCACGGGCCCCTCCATGTGTGAGCTTCTTTATATTATCACATTCAATTAATTTTATCTTAGTTTATTATCGGACACACATTTCCCTATGTGTTTGTTATTCTAGCGTATGGCACTCGTGGGTTGCTGCTGAAAATCATCGTATGGTGGTACACCTTATGTTGTCATCTGACATTATGCTGAGCGGAGGCCCTTTTGGCATTATAGTTTTTGTTTTCTGTGTTTTAAAGTTTTAAGGTGTATTTTTTACTATAATGCCAATAAACTTATTTGTCTTTCTTATTTTGTTTATTTTTGTATTATTAAAACTTTATGCACACTTAAAAATAACCGTGCAAAGGCGGACTTAATGTCTAGGCATTTTCTACTGTGTGTCACGCGATTTTATCGCGTGTCGCACCTGTTTGGCTCCTACAAACAGGTGCGACACGCGATGAAATCGCGCGCGACACAAAGGCACCGCAAGTCGCGCAACGGGCGGTGCCTTTTTGTCGCGCGCGATTACATCGCGTGTGTCGCGATTGTGTCGCGCCCGCCTGTTTGAAGTAGCCTTTACACGATCATCTTATTTAGAAGCCCAAATAAACATAATAGCTAACTACCTATATGATTACTTATCGAACTATGTATTTCTTGTTACAGGTATGTGTAGACCAACCACCGAAGAATTTGTTGGTTTTATCATTTTCGCCGTAAGTTGTAGAATACCTATTACACACACACACGCAAAATCAACCCATAATGTTCCCAAGACCTTAGGTCGCAAGCCTGCTTTTTGTGCGAAGGATTGGGCCATCCACCAGAGGTACGGGTTCCACCATCTCGAGAGACAAGCCTAGACAAGTGACAATCGCTTTCAAAGGGTTTCGTAATTTCATAAACGTTGTCGCGGGATTGACATAAGCTTTTCGGTAGCTCGTGACTGTATGCGGTGTTTAAAAATTAACCCAACAAACTTTAAGAGGTGCTTTAGACCATCGAACTGAACAACTTTCACTATGGGACCAACTCTGAAATCACGGAAACAAAATCTGCTGTTTCATGCGTTTGTTCAAGTAGTATTGAACTTTTGAGTTTTGTTTTTGTTTTCGTGATTTCAGAGTTGGTCCCGTAGTGAAAGTTGTTGAGTTCGATGGTCTAAAGCACCTCTTAAAGTTTGTTGGGTTAATTTTGAAACACCTTATTGTAAACATTTTTGACTTTTCCACCATCTTTATCGCTGATAGAATGTCACTTTGTCTAGGCCCTCTGTAAATCTGGTATATTTCCGTTCAACACAGAGAACAACAAATAAAATCTAGAAAGTATCGGTTTCGGTCTAGTCCAAACAAAGATCAGTTTTTTTCTTCATTCAACTGTGACTGAATATTTTTAACAAATGGTGATGAAGTTACTCCGGAAATGAATCCACCGCTATTAGACACGCTCCATAGAAATTATTTCAGTGGTTAACCATATCCTATGCGGGCCATTAGCAATGCTTCCTTGGTACTTGTACAGGGTTATTGGTAAAACATTAACAACCTCTTAAGAGTTCATTGTACTCATCATTACGAACACTTTTAAATAAAGTCCTCCAGACCGTATTTCGGCCACGGCGGCCAATCTCAACGGAGACTAGCCTTCGGCGCGGGAGATATTATACCTAGTGCACAAGTGTGCGCGCAGACACAGGTGCACTCCCTCTTCCCTCACTCTCATTGTCCGATGGGACGGCAATCCGACACGACCGGAGAGAGATCAGGCAACGAACAACTTTTACTATGGGACCAAACTGTATCATGAAAATTTACAAAGTTATAGGCTTGTTGAGTTACCTGTTTGTCCGTACAAAAACTACCGTAAGTACCTAGATACCTAACCGTTCGGGGCGGAGATTGGATAACCTACTTAGTGTCGCTCTGTGTCCAACTTTTAACCTTTTTAGGGTTCCGTAGCCAAATGGCAGAAACGGAACCCTTATAGATTCGTCATGTCTGTCTGTCTGTCTGTCTGTCCGTCTGTCCGTCCATATGTCACAGCCCCTTTTTTCCGAAACTATAAGAACTACACTGTTGAAACTTGGTAAGTAGATCGATGTATTCTGTGAACCGCATTAAGATGTTCACAAAAAAATAGAAAAAAACAATAAATTATGGGGGTTCCCCATACTTAGAACTAAAACTAAAAAAAAAAAAACATCAAACCCTAACGTGGGGTATCTATGGATAGGTGTTCAAAAATGATATTGAGGTTTCTAATATCATTTTTTTCTAAACTGAATAGTTTGCGCGAGAGACACTTATAAAGTGGTAAAATGTGTGTGTCCCCCCTGTAACTTCTAAAATAAGAGAATGAAAATTTTATCATTCTCTCTTTGAACATTAAAAAAAAAAAAATGGTTGCCTGTAAAGTCGGTTTTACGGGCGAAGATTTTACGTGACAACGACCGATCATCCGATCATAGTTGAGTGGGAGAGAGACGCAAGGCATTCGGCGGGCCTCTCTCTCGTTCGGTGACTCATCGTAACGTTACCGAGCGTTACACTTTTTCATAAGTGACTCCCAGTCGCAACCTAATTTAAGACGTTGTCACGTCAAAAATTATGATGTACATTATCATGTAAACTTCCACCGAAAATTGTTTTGAACGAGATCTAGTAAGTAGCTCGCCGGTGAACATTTATGATGGTACGGAACCCTCCCTCGGTGCGCTAGTCCGACTCGCTCTTGCCCGGTTTTTTTTTTAATATTTTTGGGACAAAATATAACATGGGGTAAAAATGATTGGAATCGATTCAGTTACTTATTCTGAACAAACTATATTCAGGTTTCGCATATATACTAAAAATAACGTTGTATATCTATGTTACTAAGATTTAAAACTTGCAAAGATGCCGTGAAATCTTCTTTGACATGTTTTGACAAGCAACACTAAGCTTTTGTTCCGGTTTTTAGTGTTAAAAAACATGTTCGATACACCTAATCAAATGAGTGTCTTGTGATGACAGCCGTATATAAATAGTTTGAATTTGATTATTTGGGAGTGAGCCGAGTGAGACAATGAATAAAAATTCAACAACTTTTTAAAATTTATATCTATGGATTGGCAAGTAAATAAGTCAATTAATTTATTTATAACAAGCAAGTATTATTTTTTTCATAACTATTTAGGTACTAATAAATTAATTATAAAAAAATTTATGGGTCAATTTTAAAATAAATCTTAGCTTTAAACTCGGAGACCGGATGACTTAATATTAATACCGGTATTATTTCACCCATTATTAATTAAACAATGATTGACGACATTGCAATCAAACCATTAATCTTTTGCCTAATTGGTCTATTTAACAAAATAAATCGATTAGAATGAAGTCGTTTTAAATCGAGACTCGACTAAAAAATCGACTAATCGCTCGGAGCTGTGCACTAAACTGTCAATCAAAATAAGTAATCGCGTGTCTATCTTAATCTATAGTTATTTAGTATGAATAAATTTATATAAATTGAGGTAATAGTTCTAGTTTTGTGGTTTAAAATAATATGTATTATCAGATGAAAACTGGCCAAGTGCGAGTCGGACTCGCACAGGAAAGGGTTTGTCTGTAGGTACCACAAGGCAAAAACGCCGAAAAAACACGTTTGTTGTATGGGAGCCCCCTTAAATATTTATTTTATTCTGTTTTTAGTATTTTTTGTTATAGCAGCAACAGAAATACATCTCATCTCTCTCTGTGAAAATTTCAACTGTCTAGCTATCACGGTTCATGAGATACAGCCTGGTGACACAGACAGACGGACAGTGGAGTCTTAGTAATAGGGTCCCGTTTTCACCCTTTGGATACGGAACCCTAAAAACACCCTCCAAAATATTTAAATTCTATAACACAGTAATTATAATAAAAATCCCACTCGCACGAAGTATAACTTCGCTGGCAATCAATCGCTTCAGGCTGAGTTAGTACTTAAAATAGAATAACCTAGATCTGGTGAATCACGCGCAGGTTCCTGACGTATAATAAGACAACGGGGGAATTTAAATGCGTTTGTTCAGGAAACACACGTTTGTAAGATTGACTGGAGAATTATTCTGTGCTCTTATTCTTAGCGTAGGTATCGATGAAATAAATAAGAAAGTTGTGAAAATTCAATTATCGTGTTTAGCCCAAAATTCAACCGCGTCTAAAAATCAATCTGCCTAGCCCATAGGGAATAATATAATATATCGTCTCTGGCCTAGCCTTTTCCCAACTATGTTGGGGGCGGCTCGGCTTCCAGTCTATCCGGATGCAGGTGAATATCAGTATTTTACATGAAGCGACTTCTTACCCGACCTCCATAACCCAGTTACTGGGTAATACGTTACTCCTTGGTAAGACTGGTTGTCAGACTTCCGAGCTTCTGACGACCCGTAAAGACTGACAAATATCTACGAATGACAGCCGGGTCCAACGGCTTAAAGTGCTTTCCGAGGCACGGAGGGGTCTTGGGGAAATTACTGAAAAAGTAGCTTTTGCTAAAAACTATTATTATGAAAAATTCAAATAAAAATTATTGGCGATATAGGTACGAAATGCCGAAAAAAAAACGATTGGATTTTGAATATTTATTTTATTTTGTTTTTAGTATTTGTTGTTATAGCGGCAACAGAAATACATAATTTGTGAAAATTCCAACTGTCTAGCTATCGCGGTTCTTGAGATACAGTCTGGTGACAGACAGACGGACGGAAGAACAGACGGATGGACAGACAGCTAAGTCTTACACTCTAAAAATTGATTGGCCACGGACGCACCTAATAATTTCCTACTACGAAAAGATTTAAGAAAACCGAAGCTAGTGACGATTTTATCAATGTAGGTACCTACCATATTAATTAAATCCTGAAAATCTTTCAAGATTCTGCAAAACCAAACAGTTAACTTAAACACTTTAACTTATAACTTAGCTGTAATCCTATTATCATAACAGTAGTACTACCATCGCGTGTGCCTTCAAATGAATTTATGGCAACACTAGATGCGGCCTGCGGCGCCGTTCGTGTGTACTGATGATTAGTACAGGTAGACTCTGACTCTCAGTCTGGGCCATAGATTAAGAATGTTTAGAAGCAACCTTAAGGGGCTTACAGGACCTAAACGCAAAAAAACGCAAGTTTTAGAAACAATTTAACTAAGTACAAATATGATCGACGTAAACAAAATCAAAAAAATATATGATATTCTTCAGGATATATTATGCTAGGTAAATAGTGTGTTGAAAACAGAATACAACTAATTTGATACGATAGAAAAAAATCATGAAGATACCTCGAAAAACTTTCTTTTTACAATAAAAGCCATACATTCGTATGGTTTTTAGTGTAAAAAGAAAGTTTTTGTCAACTGAAAAAATCTATTATATACATATATTAATATATAATAGATTGTTTTTCAGATTATTCTACAAGCAACATACTAAAACACTACTGTTTTAATTTTTTAGGCCAAATCGATTTTTTGTAAATAAATAATTGCTTCATATTTTGCAATAAATTACCAGCGCTGTGACATCGCGCTTCTCTTTCTTTTCTATGCAGTCCGACAGTGACGCGCTTTAGGTCATGTAAGCCCCTTAAAGCGTTCACTCACACAGCCAAATTAATACGACACTTCTTAAGAGCCTATAAATTTATTTAAAATGAATAAAGAATGGATAAAGTAAGAAATGAGTATATAAGAGGAAGTTTGAAAGTGGCGCCAGTGACAGAAAAGTTGAAAGGAAATCGTTTGTCTTGGTATGGGCATGTGATGAGAAGGGACGAAACGCATGTCACTAAAAGAGTGATGGATATACATGTTGATGGATGGAGAGGGAGAGGAAGGCCGAAGAAAAGATGGATGGATTTTGTGAGGAATGATATGAAAGAGAAGGGAGTGAATGATAGCGTGACGGTTGACAGGGGCGAATGGAAGAAGAAAACGTGTTGCGCCGACCCCAAGTAAACATGGGATAAGGGCAGGAAGATGATGACTTCTTAAGAGCCTATACTACCTCAAATGGCTTAGCATGATCCTCCGTTAAGTCGAAAATACCGCAGCATTAGTTTTGAAATAAATATATGCTAAAGTTGAGGATTAATGTAAGGTACTATGTTAGACGAAAACACGATTCCATAAAATTTACTCGATAGAAAAAAAATCCAAAGTTACCTCCAAACCGAACAATAAACCGCTGCATGGTATTCAAAAAATACTTCAAATTAGATCATGAAACTTTGCACACTAACTGAACTAACTATAAAGCAGGTCTTATGTTGGTTAGTTTTTTTTAATTACCTTTATTTTCACCGCAAAAAGCAAAAACCTAAACTATTGGCACTGCCTTCCGCCTAGCACCGCACTCTGTCTCGCTTTCACACAGTCCGCGAGCAGTATCGTGCGAGCGAGATAAAGAGTGAATTTTAGCTGAGGTAGTATTATAGGCTTTTAACGGTTTTCTTATTCTATGGTTCAGGTGCTTGGAGCCTAGGCTATTCAGGAAGTACTCTTGTACTTAAAGCATTTAAGTGAATAGCTAATAATATAGGAGTACTGCGGTTTTATTGGTGGGTAATACTGATTTATTGGTTACATACAGTTACTCTGAAACAATCTCAGTTTATGGTGGTTTGTGAGATTGAGTCAAAGATGTAAACTCGAAACAAAGGAACATCATTTTGTTTGAAAACTAAGCTTCTGTCCGCGACTGCGTCCGCGTGAAACACACTCCCATTCACCCTCTTAGGGGTGGAATTTAGAAAAACCCTTTCTTAGTGGATACCTACTCTTCACAAAGAACACACCCTCCAAATTTCATGTCTCTAGGAGCAGCGGTTTAGACTGTGCGTTGATATATCAACAATCAGTCAGTCAGTTTACCATAGATAGAAGACTAGCTGCGCCCCGCGGTTTCACCCGCATAAGTGTCGATCCCGTGGGAATATTGGGATAAAAAGTAGCCTATATGTTAATCCAGGGTCACAGCTACCTTCATACAAAATTTTATCAAAATTGGTCCAGCCGTTTGAGCGTGAAGTAACAAACATATAAACACACACACACACCCCCACTTTCGACTTTATAATATTAGTGTGATATAGATGTCTGGGATTTGAAGCTTTTCTTGAAGCAAAGGTCTATAGAGGTATGAGGAACAGGGTGTAAAGTTCACTCAACCTCCATAGAAAAGGGAGGATCCTCCGACCAGACGGGTGTTGTGTCTGGCGGGCAACTGCCCAATGATTCATGTCGGGCCGTTGTATCTATGTTAATTGCGCGGTAAACTCTGCTTGCGCGATGTAGGATTTGCGTGACGTAGTATGACGCGTTGTTCGCATGTGGCGTTGTAGATACCGCTACATCACTCCCCCCCGGAGACCGGAGGTCGATAGTGGGCTGAGTCTTGTATCTTGCGATGCTTGCCAGGCCAGCTGAGGTTCCAGTGAGTCGGAACCGGTTGCCGCATAGTTCACGGTGAGTCGGAACTGTCTGCGGAGATGTCCCCAGTGAGTCGGGGTGGCGCTGCGTTATGCTCCAGTGCGTCGGATGTGGTACAGCGCCGGGTTGAGGCTGACTGCTGGCGTCGACCAGGAGAGCGTATTTCAAGGGCTCTGCTTGTGGACCGGCCGAAAGTGCAGTGTGCTGTGCCGAGGTTGCTGATGAGGCTGAGGGTGATGACCAGGAATGCGCGGTCGCTGCATGCTGGTGGTCAGGATACCCGTTGAAGCCGTGGATGCTGGCTGGCTGGGTGACTCGCCGCTAAAGCTTGCGGGAGTGATGATGATGACGTCACGCTGGAGTAGGTGCACGAAGGCTGCGCTGACGTTCATGTTCGGGGTCACCAGTATAGAGGTATGAGGAACAGGGTGTAAAGTTCACTCAACCTCCATAGAAAAGGGAGGATCCTCCGACCAGACGGGTGTTATGTCTGGCGGGCAACTGCCCAATGATTCATGTCGGGCCGTTGTATCTATGTTAATTGCGCGGTAAACTCTGCTTGCGCGATGTAGGATTTGCGTGACGTAGTATGACGCGTTGTTCGCATGTGGCGTTGTAGATACCGCTACAGGTCCATAACAGATAGAAGTGAAAGCTACCCAAAAACCTATATACTTAGTAGGCACTTGAACTAAACCTGAATATAAAAAAGCGGCCAAGTACTAATCGGACTTTCACACGAAGGGTTCCGTACCACAAGGCAAAAAACGTAAAAAAAAAAACAAGTTTCTTGTATACTTAGAGACCCCCTTTAATTTTAAACTTCTTTCTTCAATTTCATTCAGCAATAGAAATACACAATCTGTGTAAATTTAAACTGTCTACCTATTACAGTTCATGACATACAGCACGCTGACAGACAGACGGACAGACGGACGGACAGCGGAGGCTAGTAATAGGATCCCGTTGACACCCTGTGGGTACGGAACCCTTAAAAAAGAAGTTGCTTTTTATTTGCTTCTCCAAAGGTTAAAGCAACACTATTTATAAAACTTAAAGCTATGGGTTTTAGGAACTTACTTCAAAATCAACACACATAAACCACTAAAAACTTCAAATTTCCACACAGCCAAATCACGTCAATTCAAGTAAGGGTCAAGCCTCATGTCTCAAATTCTCAATCAAACAAACGTACATTCCCGAGTGACCACACAATAACAAATTGTGGTCATTTATATAAAGTAAACAGACCACGCAACTCATTTTGTATTAGATTTGATATAAAAAGTGGTAGTTGTTGCTTTGTGGTTTCAAATGACAGATGACATTGTACTTAGTTAGAGCGTGAGAAGTAGTTTTTATAGGATAATATTTTTGTGTTCACCAAAAATCTAAAGGTACATCTATGTATGCATTTCTAAAATATTATTCTTCCCCGAAAAATACTGATCGTGCACCAAATATTACAAAATATTTGTAACTTACTATTTTAATTTTTTTGAAATGGACATTATCGAGAACCGAATTAGTTACGAGGTTAATTATTTTTAAAAAAATGCTTAGGTTAGGTTAGGTTAAAACTGTGACCTCCTACGCCAGAAACGACTAAATTTTAAAGAAAAAAAATATGGAAAAAGAGATTATTTAATTATTTTTTTATTATTATTTAAAAAAATAAATGCTTGTTTTTAAAATTAGGTGTATTACTATTTTTACAAATTTGCAACAGTTGTTAAATAGATGCTCGTTATGACATATTTTAATGAACATATTTTGGTGCACATTCAGTATATTTGGTGGAACACAGGCAAAATTAGGTAAATGAAATGGGAATAAATTGAAGTACTTTTAAATACCATCCGTTTTTATAGGCTGTAGGAAAATAAGTATGCTCCTAAAAACTTTATCCCAAAAGGCACACGTCAACCAAAAAAAAAAACAAGTCAGCCTTTCGCAGATTATCGTCACTGCAAACCTGCGCTACAAAACCCTGTCCTCCGCCTTCCGCATCCAGTCTGTCCCAACCATGAACATCTAGCTGGCGTATACGTCATCATCATTTCAGCCGAAAGACGTCCACTACTGGACAGAGGCCTCCTTAAGCACCGCCACATCGACCGGCGGGGCAATTGCGTAACACATTATCAATCGGAATCGGTTTCATTTTGACAGTTCAACAACATTCATTGCGTTATTACGTGTTGAGCAGACATAATTTTCGAACATAAGAAGCAATGGATTAGCAATTTGCCGATCTGTGCTTCCCGCAGCCAGCAGATTCCTGCGGCCTTCACAAGGTCATCGGCGCTTTCTTTGTGTAGCAGATAACCCTGAAAAAGATTTTTATAGATTTCCAAGCTCCATATTTCTAACTGACCGACTTCTTGACAATTCAAAATAAATAAATGCTTCGAGTTTCAGTGAGTTTTAATTGATTGAATTTTCGTATCCAGACTGGGAACGTCATTAGATATACGAAGACCGCTCAAGTACCTACCCATAGATAAAAATACTAACAAGTATCTGTCACTTACGACGTAACATCTGTCACACTTATGACGTAACATCTGTCACGGACAATCATTCATTTCGTGCCCAAAAATAAAAGCGCCAGCCAGAAAAAAAGTACTGACTGTTTTCTTAAGGGAAATGACCTCTTGAGCATTTTTTTAAATAAAATAATAAACAAATAGTACTTTTTTGTATGGCACTTTTAGTCACTTAATGTTCGACACTTGAATGATGTCCTTTATTTTTGTAGCAGCTTTTGTACAACGTGGAGATGCACGTTGTACAAAAACTGCTTAGTTTTAAATGGGCTTGAAAGGCACTACACTCCTAGAGCCGTAGACAGAGTAATCTATAGACTCATGGTATCCGTGTCACCGAAAGGGACAACAAATTCCGGCAATCTTCTTCATACTATCATTTTTACAGCTTTTTACACTACACCTTACCATTTTCACAGTTGCTCAAATGTACTATTATTGAATTATGCACGAAAAAAATCTTATTTTCCGTTTAATCGCGGTGTAGTTTATAGTAATTCATTCATAATTTTGATTATTTCATTCATAAACGTCAAACTTGTTGTGCACATTGATGTGCTTAGCCGACACGCAGTAAGGGACAGAAATATTCATTCTCTGTCTCTTTTCTTTGCTTATTTCTCTTTTTCTTGTGCGAATGAAAAAGAAGATATGCAGCAGTCTATAGTTTACTCTGTCTACGCCTAGAGCATTTTATTCTAGCATAGAATTCTTTGTTACCTACCCTCATCCAAACGAAGAAAGACTCTTAAATAATAGAATCGGTTGCAAGCCACAGCTGGCCTTAACCGCTTGCTGAAAAGGGTCGTTTTCAGGCTGAAGTAGTTCAAGGTCTTCACAAATGAGTTTTTCTCTTTGGTATATTATGTTTTTTCTACTGCGACGTAGAACCTTCGCTGGAGAACCAATTTGTTATAACTTATGTTGGTACTGAAAGTTGAAAAATTGGCGTAGTTTTATAGTGTCTGGCTTTTGGCGTAGGTACTTGTGAGACGATTTTTAAGATCGTTACCGCCATTTGCCAAATGGTTGGTAGAATAGAAGGTTGGATGTATGAGCAAATGAGGCTGCAATTTTTGAAATGGCACACATGATAAAATATATCTTAAAAGAGTTATTGTAGTGCCTACTTTTTTTTCCATGGCGAAATCCTCGTGGATATCCTCCATCTTGGAAGAACGGAGGGTTATGTTGAACGTTCCCACCACTACCATGAGTCGGGGGCCCGGGAGATACTAGTACATTTGCCGCACTCCCACTGGGCCCGCCACGCCGAGCGGGCCCCACTAAGTGCCGCCGATCTTCCGATACAGGCACGCATGCAAACAGCGTGCCACCTCTTTGGGCCTGACTGTTCGAGTGACAACAGCTTCTTTTACCTAAATATTTTTTTTTTCTCTAAGCAACTCGCACGAAGTTAATTTATTTGTGGGCGTTAATTTTTAATTCGCGCATTTTGAATTTTATGCAATGAACTAGATATAGGAAAAAACGGACACTACCGCACAGAAGTGATAAGAGTTAGGTAAATATTACTCGTATATAGGTAATAGGTACTACGGGCTGATACCCGCAACTCCACGTCAATGCGCGTATTTTGCGTACTCGTATATAATAAGAATATTAAAAATGATTTAAATAATATTATAATATAAACGTGTACTTTATAGGGTTCCGTACCCAAAGGGTAAAAACGGGACACTATTACCCAGCTAAGACTCCACTGTCCGTCTGTCTGTCACCAGGCTGTATCTCATGAACCGTGAGAGCTAGACAGTTGAAATTTTCACAGATGATGCATTTCTGTTGCCGCTATAACAACAAATACTAAAAACAATAAAATAAATATTTAAGGGGGGCTCCCATCCCATACAACGTGTTTTTTTTCGGCGTTTTTGCATTGTGGTACGGAACCCTTCGTATGCGAGCCCGACTCGCACTTGACCAGTTTTTTCTTAACTTGAACGAATATAGACACCCAGTACTTTAAATCAATTTCCTACAGCATAAATAGAATTCGCACTTAAGACGCTGTCAACCGCTATTGAGTTCCGATGTTTCGATATTTTTAACCACGCCCAGTATTTCTCCGATATCCTAGCACCATTCTCAGTTATTCTGTATTTAGATATGATACGTTATTGTTATAAATTTTACCAACGTATGTTGATAACTAATTCAGATATTTTTGTTGGAAGATCATTTTAGGAGGTTAGTTTACCATTTTTTTATACAGAGAAAACTTTTCAAAAACGTGTTTTGAAAACAACGAAGTTCTAGGAAATATGTTCAAGATTAACATATATTTTTTCCGCCGTCACAAACTGTATAGATTTGGCAAAAAAAATTGTTTGAGACAAGCCTATTTGGCTCTTGTCAGCGATTTAAAATACCACGCATTGCACTTTTCCAATCTCTCGCCTCTGATCAAAATACGAAATGGCCTACCAAGTGGTTATTACGCAAAACCACAAACAGTTACTTACAGTGTGACCCATGGTGTACTTACGATGTGACCTTACTATTGGGCACTCCCATGACGTGACCCCCAGTGATTGCGTTGGGAAATACATCACGCCTCTTATTTCTAAGAAGCTGCATTTTACTAGAATTTTAGTAGATTACTGCTAGATCTGCTGGTTAGTTTTTGGTTGAGGAGACGTTGTGAGGTCTCTCCTGTTTTGCCTAATATCCGTTTTCAGTAATACTAGGCGACACCTTAATAAATGCCTAAATAAAACACGCTGTTGCATTTTCAACGCTCGCCTCAGCACTGAAAGTTGAAAATACAACAGAGCTTTTTTTGTGTTTATGAAAACGGGTACAAAGGCTAATCTTTGGGCAGTTCTTCAGCTTTGTCACGGTAATGTTATCATTACCGAGGCTTTGCGTCTTGCGGTTATAAATTCATCAGCATTTATTAAAACTGTTGACGTTTTCATTTATTTTGAGACACAAAAATAAAGGCATGCTACTTATAATTTCTTTTATAAAATCTTGTCTTAACACTAGCAACTTTTAAGTTGAAATTATAGTTCCAACTCCAGGTAAGTACTTATGCTAAGCTTGCCTTTTAATAAGGAAATTATAATTGGTGTTTAAAATCTTTTAGTAGACCAACTTTAGTGTCCTCGTATGATTCTGCTTAAGGCGAAAGCGCTAAGGTAGCCCGCGAAATTCAATTTTTTTTACGTGTTTGCAATTTGCTGGTCAGTATTAAGTTGTACGTTGATTAAAATATGATTCGCGACCGTATTTACAGAATTATCAATTATTATATTATCAACACGACTCTCTAAGACCAAGTACTTAATGCCACTGAATGACTATTTCATGAAATCTTGACATTTTGGGATTAATACACTAACTTAACAAGTTGTATTACTGATGATAATAATTATAATTCTGTGAATAGATATTTGTTACGGTCGCGAATCATAACTTAATACGACAAGCAGATTGCAAAAAACGTAAGAAAATTTGAATTTCGCGGGCTACCTTAGCGCTCTGGGTGGTCCTTCTCATTATTCATTTATTACTATAATATCCTGTTTTATTCAAGTAAGCTACAAAATAATTACATTTTTAATTACCAACGGCGAACAATAATTAAATTAAGTATTAATTAACAGCGTTATTAATGCAGTATAAAATAGAAGCACCTGCATTAATTTCAGAGAGCAGGGTACCTATATTACGTTTAATTTTATTTTTAATAAAAAGTACTTGTTGTCCTATAAAATTGGAAATATCAGACTGACTGGTTTACCATAGAGCAGTTTCCGTTGCTAACCAGACAGGATGGTGATATCGATATCATTGCTCCATGAATGATAATCGTGATGATAATGTCATCGGTAGATCTTCCAAAGGTAAAAATAGATATGGTATTTTGTCTACCTATTATCAATTTGAAGTACCTCCTACCTACATTATAGTTTAACACCTTCAAAAATCTTGTTCTAAAGGCGCGTGCACACGAGCGCGATTTTTTCGCGCGCGTGTCGTGTACGCATCGCTGCCTCAAAAGAGAAGCATTTAATTTAGAAAACATTGAAATTCAAATAAAAAATCGCGCTCGAATCGCGCTCGTGTGTACGCGCCCTAAGGGTGGCTTTAATATCTTCTCTTTTTGATGAGATAAGCAGGGTGCTGGTGCGGCTTTATCCCAAATATGCTGGGGTCGTCTTCCAGTCTAACTGGATGCAGCTGAATACCAGTTTTACATGGAGTGACTGTCTATCTGACGTCTACAACCCAGTTACTGGGTAACAAGATACCCCTTAGCAAGACTGGTTGTCAGACTTTCGGGCTTCTGACTACCCGTAAAGACTGTCAATGATCTACGAATGACAACCGGAACCAAAGGCTTAACGTGCTTTCTGAGGCATGGAGGGGTCTTGATATGTAAAGGATGGTCACCCAACCACGGACCGACCTCAGCAAACGTTGCTTTACCTTGAAGATCGACCATAATTATTTAGCCACGAGCCCCTCAACAATATACATCAAAAACCATAAAAAAATACAATGCCCAATATTTGTTATTAGCTGCGCTCCGCGGTTTCACCCGTGTAAATGTCGATCCCGTAGGAAAAGTAGCCTTTAGGTTAGGTTAGGGTGTCAGCTACCTCCATACAAAATTTTATCAAAATTGGTCCAGCCGCTTGAGCGTGAAGAAGTCACAAACATATAAACACACCCCCGCACCCCCCCAAACTTTCGCCTTTATAATATTAGTGTGATTTCCACTGTCTCGTTTTTCTGATAGTATCAAGTTATCTAGTGGAGAATCTACAGACAACTTTTTCTGACTATCCGAAAGCTTGAAAACCACCGTTCTACGGACAGCCACTTAAAAATAACATGCACGCTACTTATTAACACCCGTTGAACGATCGGTCCACCGAACCAGTTGGTGAACTTCTAAAAATACACCCCGCAATCATCGGCCGTAAGTCTGCCGGCACCACGTTGTCACACCGTGAGGATAATGCCGTCATAACGATAGTCATTATCATTATGGATAAGCGAGGCAGTTTGCCGATCGACAAGGGGACAGTTAGCTGGTGAAAATAAACGACGATTTATTGGATTAGCAATGGGACCTATCGTTAATACCTACCTAAAAAATGGGACTCAAAAGTGGGATCCAACGAAAATAAATCGATTCTTTGTGGAAAATTTTGTAGAGCTGGTGTGGCAAAAAAATTTAGTTAACTATCACGACATGACATGACATGGTTGTTCAATGATCTTTAGGCTAATGGCAGTCGATCAAAAAACATCCATACTAATATTATAAATTCGAAAGTAACTCTGTCTGTCTGTATGTTAGCTTTTCACGCCTAAACCACTGAACGGATTTCGATAAAATTTGGCCGAGAGATAGATTACATCCCGGGGAAGGACATAGGATAGTCCCGATATTCGCACGGGATCGACACTTATGCGGGTGGAACCACGGGGCGCTGCTAGTTGGTTAAGTTTTGGAAGCCTAACTTACGAAGAAGAAGCATCGCTGGTGTTTATAGTACTTAAGCCATAGCAAGATTGAAGGAAATAACCGCCAACTCGGACCAATCGCATGACATCACGCGTGTACTTCCCCAACGGGTTAGCCAGGCCAGAGGTGTACCTTATATTATACAGGGTCAATTTAAATTAGTTAGCGAAACTCGGTGATGGGTATCGATATCTAAAGATAGGTCGTGATTCTGATTAGAGCAGTGGTGGCCAAGTGGTGAAGGCCGCGACTGAGCAGTGGTGGCCAAGTGGTGACGGCCGCGACTGAGCAGTGGTGGCCAAGTGGTGACGGCCGCGACTTACGAGTTGTAGGTCGTAGGTTCGAACCCAGACAGGCGCTTTACTTTGTGTAAATTATATCATCACCACTGCTCTCAAAACGGTGAAGGAAAACATCGTGAGGAAACCGGCATGTCCTAGAAGCAAAAATTCGAAGACATGTGACATCTACCAACCCGCACTGGGCCCGCGTGGTGGATTACGGCCCACTCCCTCCTCATAGAGAGGAGGCCAGTGTCCCAGCAGTGGGAACATTATAGGCTGATTATGTATGTATTAAATGATTCTCTGAGACATTATAAAAAAAAATCTTTAAAATTTTTGTCAAAATGTGAACCAACAAACAGTTGGTGATTTAGCACACGTTAGAGTCAAACGGAAGTGTCACGTAACTTCCTGTACAGAAGCAATTTGGCGTTTCTTTGATGTGACTGACTTCTTCATCTGTCACTGGAGTTGTTGACTAATCTTGCAGAGCTTTGAGGATTTTGTACGTTACGTAACATGTTGCCTCAAAGCTCCTATGAAGTCGGTAAGGCAAAAAGAATGGGATTTTATTTTTCAGTTAATTGTTGTCATCTTCCTCTGTCTAGCCTTTTCCAATTTATACTGGGGTCAGCTTCCAGTCTTAGTATTATGCTGAGCGATGGCCGTTTTGCGTAGATGTGACGCACGTTTTCTCCCAAATTGTCATTTTGTTTTTATTTTTTTTGTTTTTGGGTTTTTTTTATGCGTCATGTTTGCCGCAAATAAACGTATTTTCTTTCTTTCTTTCTTACTTACCGGATTTAGCTGAATACCAGTATTTTGTAATATACTAATATATAGCCTTTAAGTTTTTTAAGTCATGTTTCAAGTCAGACAAAAAAGTGGTAGACTAAAATAAGCATCGTTATTTACTCATTTTTTTTTTTTTTTTTTAAGACGAAATAGGCATACGATAATAGTAGGTAGCTCATTATGTTACGTCCATAAAATTAACTTGGTTTGAAACACCATGGTTCCCTCCATAGGAACGGCATTCCGAATCGGAAGTTGTCTCGACGACTCATAACTACAATTTCCGGAGCATGCCATACGTAGCGAGAAATTCAAAAGGCAGCTGAAGTCGATTGGATGCTGTACAGGAAACCAGGTGTTTAGACGAGGTGTTGAACTTGGGAGAGGAGTACGATTGACTGATTGACTCAATATAACGTAATTAAATCAAATTATAAAAAAATAACGTAGTGAAGTCCACAGCTCAGATTCAGAGATTCAGATGATTTTTAACCGACTTCAAAAAGGAGGAGGTTCTCAATTCGTCGGAACCTTTTTTTTTTTTTTTTTTTTTTTATGTATGTTCCCCGATTACTCGAAGATGGCTGGACCGATTTCAAAAAATATTTTTTTGTTTGAAAGGGTATACTTTCCAGGTGGTCCCATTGTCATCAGGTCAGGATCTGATGATGGGATCCTGGAGAAATCGAAGGAACTCTTCAAATATTATAGGCACACCTATAGCGATTTGGGTATTTTTTATAGTAACTCGTGCATTTGCTCTCGAAAAGCACTATTTGGTGAAGTGGAACTGATGATGAAGACCACAGATGGCCACCGGAACTACTCAATAATAAGTATTTCATGGGTTGCGATTCGATTACTTTATTATGGTTGCTAAGCAAGTTATGCTCATCACAATGCGAAGCTGATGGTGAAATACCAGGAGAACTCTCAACAATGAATTTCCCTGCATCGGGAAAAGCAATATTTTGGTATAGGCGATGAGCAAGTTGACATTAGGCTTTTGTAACTTAGATAAATTATAAACAGACCCACTAAAAAGCGGGAAATAAAAACTTTTTAACAAAAAAGAAAAACCGACTTCCAAAAAAAACACTACAAAGTGAAAAATAACTTTAATTTCGGAAGTCGGTGGCAAAAAACTAAAATACAGATCCAAAGACACCGACTTCCGAAATTAAAGTTATTTTTCACTTTGTAGTGTTTTTTTTGGAAGTCGGTTTTTCTTTTTTGTTAAAAAGTTTTTATTGAAAACTAGTAAATAACGCAATGAATGTTGTTGAACTGAGAAAATTAATGCCATTGCTACTGTTAGCGTGTTACGCAATTCCTAAATGATGCCTAATTCTCACGTCTGGCAAAGAAAATACTGTACCGAATAGTCCCGATAACCTACAGCCTCTCCACCCAAGCGTCAGCTTTATCTAATGAATGACTCAAACGTTCCACTTCCACCCCTATTTTAGAGTGTACACGCCCAAAACCATTCACAGCTGTTACATTATGGCGCTACAGGCGTAACCCTGACGCTTTACCTTTACAGCGCCACCTATCGGCAATACGCAGTAAATAAGAAGGAAGTGTAGCGTTACGTCACTCGCACGGAGTCGAATTGGCGCCTCTTTGATGTCACTACTTACCGCTTTGTCTGTCACCCGTACCTATAGAGATCGCTAGTGATGCGAACCTGACTAAAAACATTAATTCTTTTTCTACTTTATTACATTACTAACTTCTGCCCGTGACTTCGTCTGAGTGAAATTTCTTGTTTTCCGACACACCCCGTTGCTTCGCATCACCTAGCCGTGCTGTCACTTCGTTTTGGCTTAACGGTCTTTCCGCCTTTTTGCTCGGCTCCTAAAGGTCATAACGTGGTGTAACATAGCCTATAGCCTTCCTCAAGAATTGGGCTATCAAATGCAAAAATATTTTTTGAAATCCGACCGGTAGTTCCAGAGATTATCGTGTTCAAGTAAACAAACTCAGCTTTATTATTAGTATAGATATAAGTAGGGACTAGTAGACTTTTATAATTGCAATGCGTATGTGTCATTCACAGACGCTTATCACTCGAAACTGTCAAATTTTCCCAATCAACTTTGAATCTTGTGCTTTAGCGATAAAGTTGAAAATCTGTTAAAGAAATTCGACAGATTGTAGTAGCTTGTTGTGCTGGCGTTTGCACATAACTTTTATTCTTAAAATACCCCTAGTTGCTGAAAGCCAAGTCAAGTTAACCCGATACTGCAATAAAATTGGCAATATCCAAAAAAAAATTAATTGCGAAAATAAATACCTAAGCTCCAAAACTTTTTTGAAGTGAAAACTTCTGGCGCGTTAGGCACTTTTTTGAGATGGAAAAAAATCATTAATCTCGCGACACTGTTACCTTAACCGACACCGCGTGTGTTTTGTTCATAAGACGATTAAAATTAACACACGTGATTGTTCAAGTTTTCACTTTTGTCGGCACTCCCGGAGTGCCATTGTTTTTTTTTTGTTTTCTTTGCTGCGCATAGTGCCCGCCCCCAAGCATACTTATACTCGAACTCCGCCCCTAAAACAATCCACTGACCAAACCTTCATCTTAAAAAGCGATTAAATCCATGCTTCCTGAATCCATGTTTTCAGTGAGTAGGCACCTATTTTGTGAAAAGATTTTTCACTAACTCTCGCTAAACAGATTTCAGGGTTCCCCTAAAATGGGATGACTCAATAAAATTTACATTTTCAGCCTACCTAATAGCTAAGCGATTCTAGTTTTTGCTGAACCTTAATGCCCAAGGTACTACCTACTTACGTACCGTACTAACGATCGATTTTCAGTAGGTACAGCTTTGCTAAAGTGGAGTTGGATAAATGAACCAAATGACTAAATGCATGAGGTAATCAAAAGACAATAAAGTAGTTAAATAATCATTATGGATTTCCTGTCAAAAACAAATAAACTATAAAGAGCTCATGTCCACATGTTACATAGTCACACAACACATTAAATAAAATAAACAAAGCAATGACGAAAATATTGGTCGTCACACACCAACACGGCCAACATTTTAACGACAACCATACTCCACAGAACAATACACTTAAAGTTAACGCAATAGGGTTTAAATTACTTTGGAACGAAAGAGATTTAAGGCTCTTTTAAAATGTTCAAGATTGCTTCCTTTCCGTTCTTGAGTGAACTAAATGAAGTTGTCTAAAAACAAACGACTGCTGATGAGCTGTTTGGCTTAATTTCACATTCTAAATGAGTTTAATTTAAATAAGAATGTCGCAAACTTCTTACTGTAAAGATTTAGGACACTTTTAGGAACGATTATGGGTTTAGGCTACGCCTTGAGCGAGTTTATTAATGGAATTATTAAGTAAGTTCGTCCATTAGTGTGAAAAGACCAAACACTATTCAAAATGCGCGCCTTAGTAACTTTTTTTATTGTTTTATTTTAGTAAGCACAGTAAAATACATAGAGAAACGGCAAATATAACTTTTGAATAAGTATAGATAACTATCTACTGCTTATTTCTTGGGAAATTCCTTCCAGCAGATCTGCGAAAGAATAAATTAAAAAGAGATGTACAGACGCCAGCATATCAAGCGTCCGAAACTGTAAAATTTTCCCAATCAACCTTAAACCTAATGCTTTAGCGATAAAGTTGAAAATCTATTAAAGAAATTTGACAGATTGTAGTAGCTTGGTGTGCTGGCATCTGTAGGTTAGGTACATATGTAGGCAATAGCACAGTATATTATCTATAAACTAAGACTGTGACAACACTGAGAACAAAATGAATGAATGAATGAAATGCACCGACGAAAATAAATGGATAATTTTTATTTCCTATGAAAGTACGACATCATCCCTCTTATATCCAATTTATGATATCATACAAATTTTTGATGCGCAACGGGCGGTTATTAGGCATAGAGAAATGGGCATTTTCCTTTGTGCAGTGGTTTTCGAGATTGACTTTGCCAAAGTGACAGAGGCTATAAACACTTTAGTTAACTACTTATCTATTAGAGGAAACTATTATTTCAGTTCCAAATCTACTTAAAGTACCCTCCGATCACAATTATTTTACCTCTGAGAGCAGCAAACTAACAGCAACCATAATGTAACGAGAATAAAGATCACAATGATTTTGACAAACTTTTCAGTGGCAGCAAGCCAACACCAACCTTATTAGAATGAGAATAAAGATCACTGTGATTTGGACAGTGATGCAATATCAGAGGTAACGTGAACGAGCTGTATCTATGATTGATTATTGTACTTAATTAATAACTCAAATGTCATATTGATACAGCTGTCTCTTCTAATATAGGTAATTAACGATCTGCTAAAACTTTCATTAATCAAATCTAGTAGGTAGTGTCCAAATAATAATTGAATCATTTCAAAGGTGCTCTCATCGTACGTTACGTAATAGCGGGGTAATTACGTAACACACTAACAGTGTTACAGAATTGTAATCATTAGAATTAGCAATGGCCTCAAATTTTATTAAAAAAACTATTGCTATTTGCTTTAGGATCTAAATACTCTAAGGCTCTAAACCTAGATTCCATAAAAGTTTTGAACTCATCAAACGTAGGTAAGTCATCGTTAGGACTTGAACTAATTCTTAGTTCCCACAATTTACGGGACTCGGTATCAAATTTTTCGGAGCCTAAGTATACAACCATTGCATCCCATGAGCTGACATCAATACCTAAACTGCGTAAATCATGTAAACAATCAACAGTTGTGTCTAATAGCGTTTTAACATTTGCGGATGATTCCTTAGTAATCGACTATTGATGGACAAGCCGTTTGAGCATAGGTACAGTTCGCTAAAAACCTTTTGTTATCAAATCGTTTGTTTAGAATCGAGTATTAGGTACCTGAAATTGACCTGCAAATTGCAAAAAATGTAAGACTTGAATTTAGAAGGCTACCCTGATGCTTTCGCCTTTAAAAGATAACTTATTTATTTATTATCCTTTTTTTTTTTTTTTGCGGATGGGAAATCATCAAATGACCCGCTCTGGGTGGAGCGGAAGGGAGTGTCAGACTCTTACTGACTAAAACCCACCCGTGTTCCTTCCTTAGCCCTTTATGTTCCGGGCCAGCGGTAACCCTTTCGGACAATCCCGCTGACTATTTATTTATTATCCTTAAGGCTGATTTTTCAATCGACCGATAATTTTATTATTGTCATTCGTGGAATAAAATTGACGTCTGACAGATTTTGTATGGAAGAACTGTCAAAAATTCAAAATTATTCCTCCGATAAAATTATCTTGCGTTGGAAAAATTAGCCTTGAGAACACAAACCGTTCCTACCTTCTTCAAACTTTAGTTTAATACTAAGCAGGTTGTAAGCCCCTCATAATGAACTCAACAAACACGACAGGACGCGGCTTAAGACGGATTAATCCTGTAAACGTTGTTTACCTTAATTACTAGGTAAAAGCAGACGGGATTTGGTTATCAACTTATCAAGAGTAGAGAGGATGTCTTGATAAAAATGCGTTTTGAAGAAGGCAATTAATCTCTTGTTTAAAATAATAGAGGTTTTTTGGGGTATTCCTCGAAACGCACCAATTTTGAAACGCACCAAAAGTATTCCTCGAAAAAAATACCTCGAAACGCACCAATTTTGAAAAGCTCCAATAGTAATCCTCGAAATAAAAAATTAAATAGGTAGGTAGGTATCAATAAAAATAAAAATATTATAATTTTATTCCTCGAAATGCATAACGATAAAACAGAGAAGAGCATGAAGGATTCGTAAAATAAATGATATCGGTAGATGTTTCATTTAGTGAGTTTCAAAGTTTTTGCTTTTCGAGGAATAGTATAAGTACAGACGCCAGCAGGTCAACCTACCCGAAACTGTCAGATTTTCCCAATCAACCTTGAACCTTATACTTTAGCAATAAAGTCGAAAATCTATTAAAGAAATCTGACAGATTGTAGTAACTTGATGTGCTGGCGTCCGTACCTACCCCGTTTTTTTAACCCCTTGATTTTGCACTTAGTCAATTCATTTTCAGCCTAAGCACAGTTAGAAAAAATAATTAAGTATCTATTAATCAAAATTGACAAACTGCGTCATTTTTCCGTGTTTGAGCCAGTTCATACAACTGCCAAAGACGAACAGTTGTTAGAAATTGCATAATTATATTATACGGACAATTTAATTTATTAGTCAATTCGCTTAACAATTAATTTTACTGACATGTGACACTACCATCAGCACCCTAATTGCGTAACACACTATCAATATCAATCTGAATCATTTTGAAGGATATTGCTAATCCATTGCTTCATATCTTCGAAAGAATTGTCTACTCAACTACCCCGCTGTTCGATTGACGGATGATTTTGAACTTTATCAACACTTAGTTAAATCAGATCAGATCTATCAACGTCTCACTGCATCATAAAATCAAAGTCGAAAATCAAATAATTTATTTTACCTTCGCACATAAAAAGCACTTTTGAATGTTAAATTTTACAAGAAAATAGAATTGATTCTAGTAATGCCACTTGCAAAGAATAGTACCCTGCAAACAGCAACATACCAAAAAGAAAAGTCGTTTCCCAGCAATTATTTTGTAGGTACAAAGTTTGATATACAGAATGCGTAGTTGACGGCCATGTGATGGCTCCAGGCTCTATTTACACCCTGTAGGTAAATTACCTCGCAAGGTGTTCATCTCGATTCATAACATTTATCTACCCTACCTACCGGCAGTTATGTCAACAACAAGACTGCTACCGCGTTGTTGGATAAGTATAATAAATAAGCCTGGCTGATAAGAAAGATGGTGAAAATTTCATGGTCATAATGAAAAGTTGAAAACACTTTTTTTAAAAGACTTTTTATGGTGTTACCCCGTGTTACTATGGTTCTCTTGGTTAATCTCCTTGTTATCGGGATTAAAAAATAAGTACCTAGATTATGTTTTTAATTGGTAGGCTAGGTACACACGGCGCGGCGGCGGCGGCGGCGCGGCGACGCGACTACGGCGCCACATCAAGATATACATTTGCAGTTTTTTTTCAAACTCTACACCTTAGTCAAAATATGTGGCTTGGCCGTTTCGCTACCATCACATGGGCGTAAGGTGAAAAATTTATTCACTGTTCATTACTTTTCTGATAAACAATAGTTTTTGTAGTAACGAAACGGCCAAGCCTCATATTTTGACTAAGGTGTAGAGTTTGTGAAGTTAGGGCGTGTAGAGTTAGAAGCTTGGCTCTACATGAGATCTGATAACTTTTTGAGCCATATGTGGTGTCGTCTTGGCAACATTTTACATGAAAATGTTTTTGGTGGGATTAGCTTGACGTGTAGCCTGACAAATTGTTTTTCATAAAACGCAAGAAACTCGATTTACTTAACACCTACAAACTCTGTTGGTACCTACCTACGGAAGAAAGGAATTAACATAAATAACGATTTTAATTCCACTACGAAGTTAGGTTAAAAATGAAAACCGAACAAAAGCCAAAATTTTAATTTCCAACTGCTTCAAAAAACTGGCAATCGAGTATTCTCGCCGCCGTGGTATGGAAGTGCTCAATTTAACCGGAGCTAAGCTAACGAGTTAACTAATACCGCGTAATGCAGGAAGGCAGCCCAAGGAATATGCGCCACTAAGCCGTCGCAGCCGCGCGGGCGAGCGTCCGCAGCGCACATTACAAGGAGCGTTGCCTGGCAACGAGCGCGTGACGTCACGTGCTGTAGACCTTCTAACGAGAGCTAGTGATCTATATACAGTTTGTAACATCACACTAAAGAACACACTTCCAATGGAACATTTATAATCACCGATGTTATACTTATTGGGTCGAAAATTCTGTTTGCGCGATGTAGGATTTTTGATTACAACTTCTTTGTTTTTGAGAAATAGTTAAGTTATTTTATGTCATAAAGTGTGTGAATATCTTACAAACATACACTATGAATGTTTTATTAATATTGTGATATATTTTAGCAGTTTTCCCCATTTTTTGAAATCTTATAAATTATATTTACACCAGCGCCATCTAGCGAACAGCAATGCAACTAATTTCGAAGAGCTTGTACTTTTTCTAAGTGACAAAGATATCAAGACATGCCGAATTGCTCAATGTTGGCAAACAGCTTTTAATTAATTAATATAATTCGATTACTATTGTTTTCCAAAAATATTTAAAGATTTTTTTCATTGTTTCAGAATATCAAATAATGAAAGGGATGAAAGTCCGACGGACGGCAACGTCTCCCCAGAGCCACCTGACCGACCTCCCGGGAAGGTACGACAGGTGCACCCGGAAGAGAAGACACAAGTTCTTGCATACGACTCCACATACCGCAAGAAAAATAAACCGAAAAACCTCCCCTTAGAAGAAAATCATTACAATCATTTGGCGAATACTAATGTTGCTATGTCGCCAATGTATCCGCTTACACCAAATATTTGCGTGGAGGGTGGAAAGATTGAGTTCATAAAGTCGCCGTCAGATAGCGCTAGAAATAGCGTGGCGCTGGCATCGCCGCCACAAACTCCTTTGTTGGCGCGGCGCGGCTCTCGGGAGAAACGTGAGGCTCGCATCTATGATGAGCCCACTGAGAAGTTCGACGGTGATAAGGTAGGTGGCGCTGTCACTGTGACTATTTTTTCTTTATGAAAATATTTTTTAATCGTGAAGTTAACTCACTCAGCCTAATACAAGGTAAAGGAATGGAAATCATTTGAACATCAAAAGCAATGGCTAAATAATTTATCGAAAAGCTCAAACAGCCATTTACGTACCTATGTAGGTAAATAGATTTGGAAGCAAGTGATTGAGTTCCAATCCTCCACACTCCTGTAAAACCATCCCGAACACGACATTCAAATTCATTTTATTAGTGTGACATGTTTTGGGTTTTAAACGTAAGCAAATTCATCTTAACCAAATGTTTCCTTTTCAAAACTTTCATGTCCAATCCAACTACTGCAATTTTCTTGTGAATTCTTTGTAAAACTTGCCAGTTTCGGACGCATTCAATTTCAAGTCCAGTAGGTAAAGGGACTGACTGACCCTTGTCAAAATCTTTTCAAAGTTCACGTGTTTTGGTGTGTATGCAATTTTCTTTTTTTTAGAGCATTTTCATGTTACTTTCTGAGCAATAACTTTGAGTTTTTGAAGTAAAAAAAATATAAGGCGCTTGCTGAGTTCGAAAATAACTGCCTGGCGCCTTTGTTGTTTTAGTTTTTTTAAGGTTCCGTAGTCAACAACTTCAACAACCCTTATACTTAGTTTCGTCATGTCCGTCTGTCCGTCCTCAGCTTAGCTCAGAGACTCTTAGTAGTAGAAAGCTATAATTTGGCATGGATAATATGGATATTACCTATCTAAGAACATATTAATCAAGCCGACAAAGTGGTAAAATAAAATCGTGAAAAAAAAAAAAATTAAGGTAGCTCCTGTCTCGTCTACCCCATGGTGTGGTATCGTTGGATATAGGCCTTTCAAAAATATTACGGGTTTGTGAAAATTATTTTTCGATTCAGGAATCTATTTGTGAAATTTTAACCTTAGTGCTAATTTTTGTTAGAATTAAGGCCCCCCCTGCTAGCTAAATGGTTGCTTTTGGATATGTGAAAAAAATCAAGCAGTAGTATATAATAACGAAATTAAAAAGAAAACTATCACAGCTAAGGAGGTTTATTTACAGTTTACGAGTAATAGTCGACGAACTGAAATATGCAGTTGCAATGTATGGGAGAACATGATTTTCAACTATCTTGGGATAAATTCATTCCAACTACGGAACCCTTAATTAAATTGCATGGTCCGACACGCACTTGTTTATAAATGTGACTAGCTTCTGCCCGCGACTTCGTCCGCGTGAAATTTCTTGCTCTCCGACCCACCCAAATAATACAAAATTTTATCAATATTTATTATTACTTAAATGTAGGTATTATTTTAAAGGCGAAAGTTTGTGAGTGTGTGTGTGGGGGTGTGTTTATATGTTTGTTACTTCTTCACGCTCAAACGGCTGGACCAACTTTTACTTTTTCTCCCGATATTCCCACGGGATCGAAACTTATGCGCGTGAAACCGCGGAACGCAGCTATAGTATGTGATAAATAAGTACTTAGGTATCTTTGATACTTCTTTACATACAAGCAGTGGGTCTCAATAATAGATCAAACATGCAGCAATGATTTAAAATGTAAAAACATAAGTAAAAGGCTCTACCTATAGGAAATAACGTTCCCAGTCTGCGTAATAAAGAAAAACATTCTGAATTTTTTATACCCAAAATTAATTGACCTGAAGACTCTACAGACGGCTCCCTCTTCACATCAAAGTTGATATTGAACATGAACAAAATATTTTGATCAGCTAAGTACCTACCCACCTCCTATGATCCATATTTCCACCCTCATCCCCTAATCGGGGGCTGCTCACATGTAATTGGACTGTTGCACCGTAATGCGACTTTAGTCGACACTAAATTGTTTTTGAAAGCCTTCACGAAATCTTCCTGAGATTGACTCGAAAGATTTTAGGGATACTTTTTTGATTAAGGCTTTAGAAGTTTGTACTTAGTTTTGTTTTGATTCGTTTCTTTTTTAGGGTTCCGTATCCAAAGGTTAAAAACGGGACCATATTACTAAGACTTTTCTGTCTGTCCGTCCGTCTGTCTGTCACCAGGCTGTATCTCAAGAACCGCGATAGCTAGACAGTTGAAATTTTCACAAATTATGTATTTCTGTTGCCGCTTAAAACAACAAATACTAAAAACAAAATAAAATAAATGTTTAAGGGGGGCTCCCATACAACAAACATGTTTTTTTCTGCGTATTTGCCTTGTGGTACGGAACCCTTCGTGTGCGTGTACGACTCGCACTTGGCCAGTTTTATTTTTATTTTCAAGAAGCTGTCTTTTAGGTAAGTATCCATAAACTAATAATAAAGCAGAAGTGTGTGTTTGTTTGTCTTAACGTGCTAATATCTGGAACTACCGGTCGGATCTGAAAAAATATTTTTGCATTTAATAGCCCAATTCTTGAGGAAGGCTATCTAAAGGTTATTTAACATCACGCTATGACCCGAGCAAAAAGAAAAAAGTCAGAAAGCTTGCATTCGTAATTTTTTTGCGTTACTTACGTTGTTGAGCAGACACATTTTCGAACATATGAAGCAATGGATTAGTAACATCCTTCAAAACTATTCAAATTGTATTACGCAATTAGGGTAGGTACAGGACTATTTCATGGACCATTTTAGCTTCTCTACTTCTTTTCACACCAAATCACACAGTAATACAGATAACTAAATACCTACTAAGGTAGATACTGATGACCGCAGTTGGTCTGTGGATGGGTGACCATCTTTACATACCGTGACCCCTCCGTGCCTCGGAAAGCACGTTAAGCCGTTGTTCCCGGCTGTCATTGGTGGATCTTTGAAAGTCGTTACGGGTAGTCAGAAGCCCGAAGTCTGACAACCAGTCTTACCAAGGGGTATCGTGTTACCCAGGAAGTGGGTTGTGGAGGTCAGATAGGCAGTCGCTCCATGTAAAGTACTGGTATTCAGCTGCATCCGGTTAGACTGGAAGCCGACCCCAACATAGTTGGGAAAAGGCTAGGCAGATGATGATGATACTGATGATCGTCATCATCTACACCCACTGCTGGGCATAGACATATTTTTTGTTGTGACAATCCCCCCGCTCCTGTGCCAGCCTCCTCCAGGTGGGTACTATAAATGTCATATTTCCTCACCTTCCCAGCAACAGCTCCATAGAATCTCAAAAATACACTCAAAACCAAATATCCTATTCAAAAACATCGTAAAAATAATATCAAAGAAAATTCCTTGGAACATTTGAATTAAATTCAAACAGAGCGCGGTATCTGCACCAAAACTTATTGCACTCCAGACATGCAAATGCGATAGGAGAACGTAAATTGAATTAATTGCACAGATTCTGTGAGTAAATCGACCTCTGTGCGGTGCCCATGAATCTGTATTACCATCTTGGTTTATGGTGGGAAGAAACTCTGGTGGACGCCGCTAATCGGAGACCCTAAATAGGGAAGGAGTAAATGTGAATTTATTTAGTGCTGGTCGAGTACAGGCTGTAGTAAAACTTGCAGATAAAATTATTTAGTATCCACTAGTATCTATAAATATATGAGGAACAAGGTGTAAAGTTCACCTATCTAGAACAGGGAGGTGTCGTGTCGTGTCTGGCGTGTGCGACGATTAATGTCGGGGCGTTGTATACAGGGTTATTGGCAACTTTTACTATGGGACCAAACCTGAAATCGTGAAAAAAAATCAGCTGCTCCCTAAATTTTGACGAGTTATACGAACATAGGTTTTTTTTTTCAACAGCAGATTTTTTTTTTTTGAAGTCTGTTTATAAAGGAAAGAATTTGCATGTTGTCAGGCAACAGCTCCTGTAAAAATGCAAAACCAGATTTGGAATCACGTATTTTTTATTTAGAAACAAAAGATTTTAAATCACACGGGACAAAAACCGTCACTTAACGTCCTAACAACTTTATAGACGAGGGAAACCGATCAGCTATTTAACTATGCAAATCGGTTTCCGATAATGTGCCGTCTCCAGAGGCCAGACGGTCTGCGGATTTGAGCGTGTATCACATCGTCAATGATAGCTTTATTCATATTAATGGCCGCAGTAAGGCCAATTTAGTTCCTTGATAGTTCTGCGGCATGCGGTTCCCTCCCACCGGAGTCCGGCGTCAAGCAGCCTGCTGTATTTCGTCGATGGGTGGGAGTTTCAGTGCCTTAGGCATCTTCTGGGCCAGCTCCTTCCATCATAGACCTCATCCATCGCTTTCCATTAGGCGTGATCGAGGTCAAGAGAGGGCCCAATCAGCAAAAAATAAAATGCTTACTAATATTATAAATTCGAAAGTAACTCTGTCTGTCTGTTGCCTTTTCACGCCTAAACCACTGAACGGATTTCGATAAAATTTCGCAGAGAGATAGATTGCATCCCGGGGAAGGACATAGAATAGTTTTTATCCCGATATTCCCACGGGATCGACACTTATGCGGGTGAAACCGCGGGGCGCTGCTAGTAAATAAATAAAAGGACTTGAATTTGTCGGGGTTTTAGGCGGTGCTGTATTTGGCCCGCTGCGCTTTTGAGATTTTATGCTACTTCTATGGCTCATTTTCGAATGTCTTCCTTCGTTGGATCTTGTGTGTAGAGATACAGTTCGTTATCTTATTGACGGACGTTATTCTACATTATTTGTACCAGCTGCATCAATTACGATTTCATACAAAAGACCGATAAGTGTTTGTTAAACTGTTCACGTTGGCTCTATGCTTCACTTGGGTTGCAATTTGTAAACCAACGAAGTAAAGACAAGCAACAAAACTCATTGAAATACTCCATACCCGGTTTTTCATTTAAAAACTACTTAAGCATGTTAATAACCAAAAAGTTTCCAACCTCAAACGCACGAAAAATATAAAAATAATTTACCTATTTGAATTAATTCTGACAGTATCAAAACATGACAGTCGCATTTCTTTCGAATAATAACCTAAATCTTACCAATTTCTGAGTGGAACAATAAAACCAGTCGCTTTTCTTTAGACAAATGACCTAAATCTTACCAATTTCTGAGTGGAACAATAAAACCAGTCGCATTTCTTTAGACAAATAACCTAAATCTTACAAATTTCTGAGTGGAACAAAGATAACTTCTCTTAGTCTGTGAATAAAACAGATATCAAAATTTCTAATGATAGTAATCAGGCAACCGGAACAAACAAATTCAGAAATCATGAATCCTGCATCGTTTATAATAGCTCAGCTAGAAGAAAATCATCGGGTGATCTACCTCGTATTACTGGCGATGTTTATAGTTTTCGTCATTGTGGATGTCAGAGGCCGTGTTCCAGCCAAGCCTGTGAATGTGGTGGTGATGCCTGAGGCCCTCACCAATGAATCCAAAGCTTGCGAATCAAATACATCTTCAAAGAAAAAATCTTGTGCCTACGACTCCAAGGAGAACTCTGTTTTGATTAAGAAAGTGGAATAGCTGTAATCAAGTTATTTAGTTTTGAAGTCAAGTTTTTTGTGTGGTTTGGAAAAGTATTTTTATTTATTTAATATTTTTGAACTGGTGTTTGATTTGATGTATACATTAAAAGAGTGGCTAGTTTTTGTTTGTGTTTTCCTGAAGCCCAGATAAACCAGTTAAGCATAATGAATCTAAGACAACAGTTTTATTATGATTATACTTGCTAGCTGAGCCCCGCGCTTTCACCCGCATAAGTCTCGATTCCTTGAGAGTATCGGGATAAAAAGTATCCTGTGTCCTAATCCAGGTCATGGTCTATCCATGTGCCAAAATTTCATCCAAATCCGTTTAGCCGTTTTAGCGTAAAAGCGTAACAAACATACAAAAAATCAATTATTTTTTTATTAAGATTAATTTATTTTATTGATGGCCGTGATTTTAAAGCCTCGTCTATCATGCACGAGGTCCGGGCAAGTACTCCATTTTTTTAAATTCATAATTATGTTCTTTCTTAGTTCATCTTGGACATCAGCCGGTCGATTCTGTAAAAATCTCACCGTGAAAACTTAGGTGAAGTGAGTTTGTATTTGCTAGGAATTGACACTATTGACAGCTCACTCCATGCTCACTTCACCTAAGTTTTCACTGTGAGATTTTTACAGAATAGCACCGCTGACATCGATAAAGGAAAACATCGTGAGGAACCCTGATATTTAGAGTTAATATTATGTTGGAAATCTCCAACAGTCTACTTGCTCACGCCTTCTTTGTATGAGAAGCCTTTGCCCAGCAGTGGGACAATAAAATACTTGGATTATATTATTAACTAGCTGCGCCCCGCGGTTTCACCCGCGTAAGTGTCGATCCCAAGAGAATCTCGGGATAAAAAGGAGCCTATCATGGTTATAAACTATCTCCAAATTTCATCCAAATCCGTTCAGCCGTTTGTGCGGGAAGAAGTAACAAACATATTTAAAACACACACACTCACAAAATTTCGCCTTTATAATATTAGTGTGATTATTATTATCGTACAGGTGAGGCATGTGGAAGCACGTACCACATGCCTCACCACGAATAAGAACATCCATACATTACGAATCATGCGCATACCTCGCAATGTCTGTATCCGCCTCTACGTGGAGCGACGATCTTCGCAAGATGGCTGGATGAGAGTTGCCAAAAATTTAGTTGAATGGCGTGCAATAAAAGAAGCATATCTCTAGAAGTGGACTTAAGGCTCATGATGATTTATCGTACAGGGGCTTAGCCTAGTTTACACATTGGACCGACCGGCACAATCCAATTGCAATTGGGGGCAATTAGGGGGGGGGGGGGTTGGGTATCTAATTCCACACCAGACAATGCACGGAGCAGCAATCCGACATTCCGAAGTCTAATAATATTGAAGATAGACAGAGGGACTGTTCTAAGATTACATTTCCCGTTTCCATTTATGGAGAACACCATAACGTGCCATAACGCAGGTAATGACAATACCACATCAGTGTGTAATACGCTTGTCTCTACCCTCTAGCTTCGTTCGGTTAGCATTAGCTTAAGTGGCACATATTATGTTGTTATGTGATATGGTTTTAACATTGTGATAGTGTTACGGAATGCAGGAGTAGACGTTGTTCAGAAGTGATGTGGCATGGGTTTTGCTGAATAATCATTACAGTCTTTTAAAGTTTTTCTCTTTGTAAATATTAATCTGCTGTCTCTTTTTGCAAAATTACAAAACTATCCCATTGCTAAAATAAGATAATTTAATAAATTAAATCATCATTCATCAATCTCTTCCCCGTAAACCAATTTATTTGGGGTCAGCGCAACATGTCTTTTTCTTCCCTATTTCTCTTTTAGCTGCTTCTTTTCTAACCTTAACATCATTCACACAGTCGCCATACATCAAAATGTTAAAAATACCTACTATTAAAAAAAATACAATAATTTGTAGGTGTACGTACATATTGATTTAAAATAGTATATGCCATAGGATATATATGTCGCAGGATGAAAGGTCCCAAAACCAGACCATTTAATTTAAATATTATTATACAGAACCACATCCCTTGTAAATACGGTTTTAAAAACAAAAAGCACACCACCAAAGTAAGCTTAATGAATTGAAATACCCAGCAGAACAAAGTGTGAAACAATTAATGTTCTAAACACTGAATCGGAACACACATTACTCCACCAGCCAGATTACAGCGAAGCAAAACTTCTGGCTTGGCATGCAACCTCCATGTCCAGAAGTTTGGTGTTTCCTTGGCCTGGTGCCACGGTTCGCAATAAAGATAGCTATCTAGATCCCTGTTCGTTGGTTCCTACAACATTCTCACGGATTTGTTGTCTAGGACAGCGGTTTTTGTGAAGTTAGGTTTTAGTTTGTCTCTTTTTGCTGGGAAAAGTTTAATTGAAAATAAAAAAGGTTACTTTAAGTTGAACACAATTTTATCGTCTAATAATTCTGCATAAGAGAGCAGTTCCAATCAATGCGTGCTTACATAAGCGACACGCGTCGACGACAGAGGCAACTGCAATTACTGTCGACGCGTGTCGGCGGCCGTTCAAATACACGAGCGGCATGTTGAAGACGGCAGCCGCCGACGCGTCGAACGGTTGCAGTTTACTCTGTCGTCGACGCGTGTCGCTCGTGTGTGTGCACATTTCGTCGCTAATCTGACTAACTGACGTATCTGACATTTTGGACTAAACCGACCTAAATAGAGTAATTTGATACATTTTCCAAGTCGAATCGATCTGTCTAATCGGCGTATCCGTATGCCTTACCGTTCCCATGATAATGCAAAAATCGAGACCGACGTATCTACAGTTTACAAAAAAAAAGATCATAATAAGGGACCTAAGTAACATAGGTCTTTTAGTGAGATTCATAAAAATTCAATATTGGGGTCATTTAAGTGACTTAAGTCGTTTAGTATTCCTCAGCTTTCTATTAAATCGTGATTAAAAGGGCCTGAAGGTCACTTATTTATTCGCTGATGGTTGCAGTGGTCAGAACCGCAATTCAATTGTGGCTTTAATGTTATTGTATGCGATTAACAATGCAAGCAATCTTATAGAGATCACATTACAATTCTCTGTGCCAAACCATAGTGCAACCTGCTATGCTTTAAAGAAAACTGGAGATGTTTTTGTGCCTTCTCAACTAATTTCAATATTTAAGTTGGCACGAAGAAGTAAACTTTATCATGTATCGGTTTTTCGAGTTTTTCAATGTATCTACTGATTTACGTCTACTATCGGTACAAAGTGATGACCAAGGATTTCCAGTGAACTGGATCGAAATGACAGCATTGTCTGTTCGTAAAAGTGACCCTACGACTCTGTTCTTTAAAACTAGTCATACCGAAGAATCGTACAGGTCTTTAAATCTGAAACATCTTTTCTGCACACAGAAATTCGTATTTTAAATGAAACAACCGAAAATAGCCAAAGAAAATTATGAAGACTTAGTTTCTTTAACTACTAGTGCCTGTATCTGTGATCTGGGCGGGCGTAAAAAGGCCACTTTGGTAGAATCATAAAACGATAACATTCATCATCTGCCTAGCCTTAACCCAACTATGTTGGGGTCGGCTTCCAGTGTAACCGGAAAATAAATAAAATAAAAATAAAAGGATAACATTATGAATCATAATATGGCGAAGACAGTACTCTTACTAGTAGTAGTGTAGTAGACTTGTACTCTTTTATAAAGAGTACCTACGAGTACAAGTTCGAAGAATAAAAATAAATTTAAAATAAATTTGTTCTAAATCTGTTTTAATTTAATAAAAAGTATAATTGTGTGAGTTAAATTTATTGCTAAAGTTGAGTAATTACAAGTTATATGTTTTATGTGATGATTAAAGCTGATTTTCGTATAATACTGAGTATTATTTTTCAATTTCTTATGAAAGTGTCCCGTCCTATCTGATCATGTATTCCGAACAAAATAAAAACAAAGATCTCACGAAGTGACGTATCTGTTTATAATATTAATTATTAAAACAATATTAACACGATAACAATAGTAGTAATACCAATATAAAGATCTTAATCAGAACTATACACGTACTCAATTTTGTATTAGTAGAATGTATATAGAGCAAGCTACCCTCAATCATAGGTACCCCTCAACTGCAAATAGCTTGCCCTGTAAAATATGCTTCGAGTCAGTTACGTCAGTTAGTCAGATTAGCGACGATTTATGCAAAAACGAGAAGCACAGTTAAATATAAAGAAACCTAATGACTATAACTTCAAGATTCATATCCCAACTGTTGCAATATCGACAAAGGTTAGTGTTCTGACCTTTGTGCACTATTTTATCTCATCTTTTAACGAGGAAACCTTTGTAATTGTTTTTGAGTTACATTGCACTGACTTTTCTTCTCACACAAGTTCTGTGCGCATTTGTATTCCCATCGGCAAAAATGACCAACTTCCATAATATAAACATTCATCTCCTATTTAACCCACATGGGGTGAATTTTCAAAAATCCTTCCTCAGTGTTCACTTTCAATAGATAAGGAACTCTTATTATGCACTTTCTTGCATATTTCTTACACCACACTTTTCACTTTTTGTTTGAGTTTTATTTGTTTTTATCTGTTCATGTATTTTCTTTCTTTTCTTAATGTTAAATTTCTTACTTCTAGCACAGCCTAAACCGCTGGGAGTTTAGGCTGTGCGTTTTCTATCAATTAATAAATGTTTTTAAGATTTTTATTATCTTCCCCTACAATCCATAAGTCAGATATTCCACGGCGTTCATCCCTAACTTCTGGGGCAATGAAATTACACAACATTACGGCTTCGACCCCATAAGTGTAGCCAAACGAGCGCTTTGAATGAATTCCAATCTCGTGGATTGTTGGCATCTCCTCCTCGGGACGATAAAAAATCTTTATAGATTGTAATGTCTTCGTGTAGATGTCTGGTGAGTTTTTGCATTGGGATGACTAGGCGATAGAGATCGTTGCGACTTGCTCAATGGTTATTTTTGAAGTAGGTAGGTACTGCGTCTAGGTCCATTGTTTTCTATGCAGGAGATCCTTAATTATTCGTAGGTAATTTATACACGTTGAATATTATTTTATACTAGCTTTTACCCGCGACTTCGTTCGCGTGAAAGGTGGAATTTCAAAAAAACCTTTTCTTAGTGGATACCTACTCTTCACAAAGAACAAAAAAAAAGATGAAATTTGAAATGAATTTGGTAGCTCAAACACACCCTCCAAATTTCATGTCTCTAGGACCAGCGATTTAGGCTGTGCGTTGATATATCAGTCAGTCAGGACTTTAAACTTTATATATAGATGTTAGGACATTTTTACCTATAGCTGGCCAAATACCAAGTCTTACCAAGAGGTATCGTATTACCCAGTAACCGGGTTGTGGAGGTCAGATAGGCAGTCGCTCTATGTAAAATACTGGTATTCAGCTTCATCCGGTTAGACTGGAAGCCGACCCCAACAAAGTTGGGAAAGGCTAGGCAGATGATGATGATGATGAGCTGGTCAAATCTAAAACATCCTAGCACTAGGCACTACCTCTTCTATCGTAGTATCTTTCGAATTTAGGACAGCTCTAAGGACTCTTTCTTCATCAGCAAATCGCAGTCCTATGCTGAACATAGAAACAGTCAAAAGCGTCAATACACCAAGTGTATGCTGGCTAAATCCAGCAACCAAAAAGCGTCACTCCGTTTGTCCCGTGCCCTAAAACAAACAAAATAAAAGTTAACTGCCCATAATCAATAGATAATGCATAAAATACAACGCAGTAACAACGCCATGCGTATACATTTTTATTAGCTACACGACCAATATATCTTGAACCCATACAACACATAAATCTTTGACAAATACATATGAAACATAAAAATGTTAGAGGCTTCGGAGCTCACCTTAAATGTGTCGATCGAGAGTGAGTGCGTTAGGTCACCATATATAGTTAAATTTTGAGGACAGGGAGATTTTCTGCATCATAATAAAAATACTTGAATTCATTTTATGACAGCTTTTTATTATGTTACTCGTAGATTTTGTGGACTGGGATTGGATAAATAATGTAAATTTTATGTTTATTTGTGGAGTTATAAAAAGTGTTAATAAAAGACGAATTTATAAAATGAGATAAGATTAATTTATTGGCGTAATATTGTAGACATGTAACGTGACTGTGTGAGTTTTACTACAGACTTGTCCAGAAATGACAACATATTAAATACTTAGGTGTGAAAGACTGATGAAGCGACTTTTACCTAGCATTAAGACAGGTCTGACATGGATGCACAAATTAAACGAATAAATTAACTAAGTACATAACAAATTTTTCGTAAGGTAAGGTTCGTTTGTCCCGAAATCAAGTTTCCACCAACGACGAATTTCGCAAAATGTTGCTCCTTTCAATAGTCCTACTAAACGCCTAAATCAAGCGCACTCTAATAACTGTCATCCTATAAAGAGAGGCTTTGATAGATTTTGTCCACGTTTTTTACATGCAAATGTAATCAATCACGGAGATAACTGTCATTTAACAGATTGCCCGGTTGATGCGCACTCGGCCGGTGGTTTTGATTAAAATATCGATCCGAGTTATGAATAAATTGGTTTAGAGATTATGTTTGTGTGATAGGAGTCATAAATTGTATCGCAATTGATGGGTAGTTGAATAGTTAGTTTTATTTGTCTTGTGTGATCTACTAAAACGTGAAAGATGTATCATGTTTGAGGGTTTAAATAATAAAATAAGCTTATTAAATTACCATCACAGACACCTAAAGAACATACCTAGTTACCAAATAGGTATAGTTTAGACAAAAAAGTGATGTAAAAACAAACAACAAAACGTCTTCGTTTTAAATTAAACAATGGACTATGGCTGAAGGCGTAATAGGAAATCATTTGATTATTATTTATTGATAAACATTTTCACAGTCAAATATAGGATAGATACTTAGTTACTTAATATAGTGTATACAAAAAGTAACGTTAAAACTAACAACAAAACGCCTTCACTTAAAATTAATAAGGTCGTAACAAATAATAATTTGATTGTTGATCAACGTTTTCATGAGATGGTAAATTCAGAATATGGGTCATTGTGTAAAACATTACAATACATCCCGATATTTTCCATTTCCCAGCAGCACGGAAAAAGAATCAAAAGCACTTTACCCAGAAACTACCTTTTCGAGGAGCTAGCGTTTAAAATTTATACCCAGCACAATCTGAATTTCATAGGTCGTGTAGACTCTACTATCTATGATATACACAACACACCTGGTGGCAACGCCATCTGTTGGTGCCTCGCAGTAATTAATTCTGCCATACGCGTTGGCCGGTGGCCAATGGTGTTTTTGCATAAGATTTATGTTAAAATAATGATAGGCTGCGAATATGGGTGCTGGTTGCTTTAGTTTTTTTAAAGCTAGTGGGAAAATATTGTGTCTGTGAAAATGGCGGGATTTTTTGGCGGGAAAGTGCGTGGGCTTGGAACTATTGTAGCGCACTGAAAAACATTTCACTGCACAGAAAATCAACGGTTTGGTTTGTTCGCTATAAAATATATTCCTTTTTGTACAATTTTATACAGTTGCAGAGTTTCCAATTTTCCATGGTTCATTTCTACTTAATAAATGTAGTTTTGTTTTGCTTCTTTGGGCCTTTATTTTGGTTAGGTTTTTTTTATGTGTCAAGTATTATTATTACACTCTAAATTTATTAAGGTTACAAAATACCATTAATTCAGCTTTTATGAAAATAACACTGGTCCTATTGAGCTTATTTCGAATTTTCGACATTTTGTATTGAAATGAAAATACCGCCACAGTTATGGTTATACCGCAATAGTGGGCGCGAATGGTTTCGCCTAAAATTTTTTTTTATACACCTTGTTCTTCACTTTATCCATAAACTTTGTCAAACGCTTCTATAGCTTTTACAAATTAAAATTTAACAAAGGAAGTAAGTAGTACTTAAAAAGGCTTCGTTTCAAAGTTATTTGTAATTTCATTTATTTAATTTTAATTGAGCTTTGCAGTAAGAAAAGGGTCTTAGTTTTGACAAGTTTCAACCCGCTAAATCATAAGAATGGAAATACGTCGTTGCCAAATCGTATAAGGAGGCATGCATATCGGGTGATTTACGTCGAGGTATTTAGTTTTTATGAAAATTAACAAAAAATAAGAATTCATGAATGTGTACATAATGAAAAATGCTTATTTCCATGGTCTGAACTTCTGGTCGAAGTTTATGTATATCGTCAGGAACATGGTGTATGGTAGGCAACCCTACGTGTTCGTGCTAGGGCCTCAGTTCATCTAATTAATTTTCTTCCACAAGTGCACAAGTCGCGCGCTAAAACACATCAAGTTCCATACTCATAACTTGGAAGTTTTAACTTAAAACACACATCGTCGCGTCATCACTCACTATTCAAAAGTTACCCCACGACGAACCCAATTTGAGTAATGGAAAAACAAATTTCGCAAATGGATATGGCCATGCTCTTTGATGCCTTCCCCCGCCCTATGTGCCCTATAGCCTTGTGCCTCGTGATAATTCGTTTGTAGCTGTTCAGTCAGATTGGTAGGTACTGTTTCGGGGAAGTTAATTAGCTGTTTACAAAAGGGTTTGAATCGAAAACTGTATACTTACTAAGTTGGTTTTTACACATATAACAATATCACGGCAGTTTTACCAGCAGGGTTAGGGCAGGGACACAAATATTAAGTGCTACAAAAGCCTCATCATCATCATCATTTCAGCCAAAAGACGTCCACTGCTGGACATAGGTCTCCCCAAGCACTTCCACTTCGACCGGTTCTGTGTTTCTCGCATCCAACGGGTTCCTGCGGCCTTCACAAGGTCGTCGGTCCACCTTGTGGGAGGCCTTCCAACGCTACGTCTTCTGGTACGTGGTCGCCACTCCAGAACTTTTCGGCCCCATCGGCCATCTGTTCTGCGAGCAATGTGCCCTGCCCACTGCCACTTAAGTTTGGCAATTCTGCGGGCTATGTCGGTTACCTTGGTTCTCCTGCGGATCTCCTCATTCCTGATTCGATTACGCAGGGAAACTCCAAGCATAGCCCTCTCCATTGCCCTTTGGGTGACTTTTAGCCTTCTTATAAGGCCCATTGTGAGCGACCACGTTTCAGTGCCATAAGTCATCACTGGCAACACGCACTGGTCAAAGACTTTCGTCTTGAGACACTGCGGTATGTGGGACGAGAAGATATTGCGTAGCTTCCCGAACGCGAACGTTCAATCATCCCAACGTTTCACAGGCCGCCGCTGGGCATACGCTTCTCCTAAGCTTCACCATAACACCACGTCTTCCGCCATCCGCATCAAGTCTATAAAGTCCATCTGGAACAAAAACCATTATCTTCAATTTAATCAGCTTCTACAATCTTATAATTACTGTATACCATCATAAGGCATCTAACAAGCACATTGACGTCTTCAGATCCCCACAAACCAATAATTAAATAAATACAAACATAGTAGACAATAGTTTGGCACATAAACAAATAGTGTATAGTACATAATAACATCGTATCAATCATAAACAGAACATAATATTAGAACAATACCGTCGAGGGACATCAATAGACGCTATGTATAAATGATCACAGCGTAATGTGAGGTGACAGAAACTGCTGAAATTATTCTATAGCTTTTCTTTTACGAAATTAGGTTTCACATTTTCGGTAGATTTATCACAATAAATTAATTTCCTTTTTAACTAAAAACACTCTTGTAAATATACCATGGAACTTCATCTGAAAAATTTAGAAGTTAGGTGGACAATAATTACGGGTGATTCTACCCCACTGTTTTTGGTTTTAGTCAATATATTTATTCGTATTTATACACTACAGAAATTACAGGAAGCAACTTAAAATAAAGAACTAAACGTAACAAACAATTATAGGTAAATAAAGCATTTTCTTATTATTACATAGGTACTGAGCTTACTAATTATAAACGTAATATATCAAATGAATAGTTACACACCGATTTCTCTCTTTCAGTCGTCAGTAATTTGACAGACCCCAAAATACCCAACCCGTGGCCACTTTCTAGCAATAACAGACGGTGTAAATATTTGAGTAAAGCTCATTTTTAAAAGCTGATATTTCGGAAATATTATATTTTTTTTTACTTTGGAATTGTACGTTATTATCAATATGTATTGACACAGATCTCATCATCATCCGTGTCTCGGACAGCACTTTAAAGCACGAAATACACGATTTAAGGCGGTGGTTTCAAACCTAAGTTTAAAACAGTGTAGACAGTGGTTTGAAACCAAATTCTTATGACCTTTAAACGTCCTTGGTAGAAAGGCTTGCGTTGCAAACCAGTGGCAGAAGAAGATGTTGGTTTTAAACCATGTAGCAGGCATCTCGCAACAACAAAAACTTCAAGGTCACCTTGGTTTGTACACTGGTTTCAAACCGTGTATTTCGTGCTTTAGCCGTTGGTCCTATCAAGTGACAGGTCAATTTATGAAATGAGACAGCGTAGATACCAAAGACGAACATCAAGGTCAATTATCAGAAACAAGTTTTTTTTTGGTAATCACGATAAAATTATTAGTACGATATTATTAAAATAAAATCTCATAAGTACATTTTTTCTGCATCATCGAAACTAATCTACGCACATTAATAATTGAGATCCATTGTAAAAGGTGGTCAGTTCATACACATGCTCGTCTCATGCGCATCGTCAATTGACGATTGTGTGTTTGATTGTCAAAAGCATGCGCGGGAGTTGCGGTTGCTGTCAAATTGTAAATATAGAAGTAGTGTTTTAAAAGAAGTGGAATTGAAGTGGATTTGTGGAGTGGAGTGTAGTGGGCAGATTTAGAAGTGATTTATTTGTGTTTTTGTGAGTGATTGAAAAAGCTTTGAAAGATATTTTTCAAAAGTTAGATTAGGAAAGAGTTATGACATTAAACCAATTGTTGTAAGTAGAGTTAGTTTATTTTCTTCAACTAGCTCAACATAGATAAAATACAAAATAATTCCTGAAAGTGACAGTGTTTCAGTAGTAGTTTCAGTGTTTGATGATATTGATAAAGTGTTATTTTGTGAATGTGATGTACTACAATAACTATAATAATTCTTACAATAATAACAGCAATAATGGACAATATTTCAAGGTGAGGTTTAACTTAATTTGTTTTTATAAGCATATCGTTCTTTTAATAGAACAAAAGGGCCTAGGATATTACCTTGTGAATAGCCTTCATTCAAAACTTAGGTATTGTTCTAACCTTCAATTTTGAAGTGTATACTTCTAAAGGCGCGGTGAGTGATTTTTGGTAGGGGAAAATTTTGGTTTGTTGTCTCGCAGACAGAAATTTCATAGAAATATTTCTATTTTTTTTTTTTTTTGGTCCTTGTATTTTTATTTCGAATATTATTGTTTTAAAGATTATTTACTTGAATGAAACATATTTCACAGAAACACAATTAAACATTTTTCGAGATGCTAATGTCAACAGTAGGTATTATTATCTGTATGTGTTCCGCTTGACCAGTAGTAAAAGCATAATAATTGATACATTTTCTCATAAATTTGTGCATATGGATTCTGAGGCGGTGCAAAGTTTGCTGGGTCAGCTAATCACACTAATATTATAAAGGCGAAAGTTTGTGAGTGGGGGTGTGCGTGTGTGTTTATATGTTTGTGACTTCTTCACGCTCAAACGGCTGCACCAATTTTGATAAAAAAAATTATGGATATAGCTGACACCCTGGATTAACACATAGGGTACTTTTTATCCCGATATTCCCACGGGATCGACACTTATGCGGGTGAGACCGCGGGGCGCTGCTAGTTATAAAAAAAAAAACACTTATTTCATAGTAGCAGTTCCCAGTTTTTAATTTGTCTGATCTTTGATCCTTAGAGCAGTCTGGCGATATCTACAAAGCATTGCTCACATCACAATGAACAGATGGACTCAATTCCTCAGTAATTCAATAGAGCAATTGCTATGTATTCTTGACACTGAGTAACAGTTCTGTCTAGAATAAAACATGCATGTTCCACATGAAACAATAGACAAATAACCTAACCGTGTTTAAAAGCAAAAAACATAATATTAATTCTCTTCCATCCTTTTACCTGTAAAGGTGCGCTACACGGGCCACTAATTGCTAATTTCTGGACAACATTAGTAATCTCAAAATCAAGCAATTTCCTGCGATGTTAACATTTTGCAGTTGTTATTCAATCAATCAATCAACTCAGCCTATCGCAGTCCACTACTAGACACAGGACTCTGCCAGGCTGCGCCACAACACCCTGTCCTCCACCTTTCGCATCGTCTGTCCCAACCACCTTTTATGGTCGTCGGTCAGTGTAACACTGCGCTTGCCGAAACGTGGTCTCTACTCCAGAACTCGTCAGCTTCACTGACCATCGGTCCTTCAGCGTGGCCAGATCTCTGCCACTTCCGCTTGCTTACTCCGCAAGCTATGTCGGACTCCGGGGCAGTTGTTGTTACACACAGTGAACACCATATTGAGCAATATGATGAAATTTAATTAATTAGGCAAGCGACGTTTAGCAATACATCATAATCATCATCATTTCAGCCGAAAGACGTCCAATGCTGGACATAGGCCTCCCCCAAGCACCTCCACTTCGACCGGATCTACGCTTCTCGCATCCACCGGGTTCCTGTGGTCTTCACAAGGTCGTCGGACCACCTTGTGGGAGGCCTTCCAAAGCTACGTCTTCCGGTACGCGGTCGCCACTCCAGCACTTTAGCAATACAATTTTAGGGAATTAAAATATTTTTGCAAATTATCGCCTCTGAAAATGGTCCGTGCAAGCGCAACACTTTTAAAAATTAAATTCTAGATTTCTCCACGCATTCGTCCACTACCTCCAGCAACTGTTGCCGGCAACAATTGCCCGTATAACCTCAGCTCAATGCCTGTAAGATCGCTTCGTATCTCGACCGCGTGATGGCTCAACATTTGTAAGTGACGTCGGCACACCTGTGAGCGCAGGCTAGAGATAAATGGACGCGTCAACTTGTTCCGCTGTTTTTGTGCTGTATTGCTAACATTGTCTGAGCTTTGTTGAGAATTTTGGTGGTACTGGAGTTGTGTGGTTGTCTGTGACTGATGCTTTTGTTTAGGTTAGGAATTTTCATATTTTATGGAATAAACAGGGCGATGGCTAAACGGCTAGGAACCTTGGACTGGCGAGCGATGGGTCGTAAGTTGGAGGTTACAGTCTAATTACGTAACACACAATCAATCACAATCTCAATCATTTTGAAGGATATTGCCAATCCATTCCATCATATGTTCGAAAAAAAAATCTGCTCAACAATGTAAATAACGCAATGAATGTTGTTGAACTGTCAAAATGAAAGCCCCGCTGCCCGCTTGACACTTGATGTTGCTCCCACCATCAGTAAGTTTAAGCTTGGAAGCAAGTAATTCTTCTTCTAAAACCTCATCGTCTTTTCGTATTCTTAGTTGAAGTAAAAACTAGTTAGGTCTAACAATATTTTCATCATATTTAGATACAATTTTCACAGCCGCTTGTTGCTAAATTGTAACTTAGATATTGAAAACTCATACATAATCATATCATTACCAATTTGAAGACTCATACCATGAAACTCTCGGATTTCAGCAATTTTAACACAAATACTGTAACGTAAAAGCCCCTCCACATTCCACAACTTGTTATTAATAAGGGGCACACCAGACAACACGCGACAATGACACCAATTTAGGTTAAACGATTGTAATGATGCTCACTTATAACGATCTATGAACGACATATAAGCGAATTAGAAAACTACACATTTCCTGACGTCGTTTTCTAGGGATTTTGAATGTTATTGCTCTACGTAGGCGGAGGATAAACAACAACTTTTGGTCATAAACATCATTGCCTAAAAACAGCTGCTACATCCTGTTAATTAACTTACAACCTGTCGCGGGTCCTCTTTTTGTCCATTCAGCGCAGTGGTGGTATAGAGCAAGGCAAGACACTGTGTCCCTATGCATCCGTTTTTCACAAAACCAACAATGTCGGTGGGCTACATTTTTACCGACTTTATAAGAAAGGACGTTATCAATTCGACACGTATGTATGTAATATTATTGGAACTGCATATGACAATTATATTATATTCACATATGACAATCTGTTAGGGCTTCCAAACAAATATACAAAATTTTATAGATGTACGTGTGTATGAAATAACTAATAATTATGAAATAACTTTAATTTCGGAAGTCGGTGGCAAAAAACTAAAACTAAAATACAGATCCCAAGACACCGACTATTTGGATATTTGGTTTCGTCGTCAGCAACTTCTTTTGTAACCGTACCAAGGTGTACGAAGTACTAAACTTCATAGTTAATACTTGTCTTAAGAAATGACTTAGGTAATAGGTAATACGGGCTTGTGTCCGCAACTCCACGTCAATGCGCGTATTTTGCGTACAAGAGGAAGAAATTACTTAGTTGGATGAATAATGTTTAAGAGTAGTTCTCACGTGTCAACATGGTTACGTAGCTTATTGTGAGTTAACTTGTCTTTACAATGGAGTTTATAAAACGATTTACATTTAGGTATAGGAAGTTTATTAATTTATTATAAACAAATGAAGTAATTACAGCGTCTTGCTTAGTGAAAACATTTTCTGAATCATCAGCATTCAACGCACTTGGCAGATCGATTTGTGACCATCAAGGTTGCGAAGTTTCCAATTAAATTATCAATTTATTTTTAATATTTTTCTGCTTGTGTAAAATCATCATTGACTGTTTTAAGAACGATAAATCAGGAAAATTCTTTTATCCCTTAAAACCTTCACGACGTAGGAATGTAGATTTATGTAGCATACGTAGTTCGACGTAGCATTGCTTCGTTGATTTCCAAAAGGTATTACTAAAATGAAATGAAATTGGTTATTCTGTAAATAGGATTTCGAAAACTTTGTCATGTAAAAAAAAACTGACCAAGTGCGAGTCGGACTCGAACACGAAGGGTTCCGTATCACAAGGCAATAACGCCGAAAAAACACGTTTGTTGTATGGGAGCCCCCTTAAATATTTATTTTATTCTGTTCTTAGTATTAGTTGTTAAAGCGGCAACAGAAATACATCATCTGTGAAAATGTCAACTGTCTAGCTATCACGGTTCATGAGATACAGACTGGTGACAGACAGACAGACGGACAGTGGAGTCTTAATAATAGGGTCCCGTTTTTACCCTTTGGGTACGGAACCCTAAAAATAAGCTAGATGGAGTCGACATTTCTTATTCTCCAAAGTGGCCGTTTTAGGCCCCCTGTTCAGTCAGAGCAAGCATTTGTCAGTAACCGAACTCTAGTCTGAATCTGTCTTTTGTCTGACAATATTATTCAGAGTATTTACTTTAACGACCCTTTTAACTAAAAACTACTTGCCATCAAATACGAAACTCGAAGTCCTAAATTGCCTTCGAAGGGCTTCGAAATGAATTCGTCATCAATCAGCGCTGACAGACGAATAGCCGAGAGGACAAAGGACTGTTTAGAATTAAATACAAAGAAAAATGCGAAACCTTTTCCAAGTGGCCGTAGATTTATAGGAAGAGCGTTTTATTGTGATGTTAATTGCAAAGTGATGTTCAGATGTCATTGGTCCTTCAAGAAAGGCTGTCTTTGAGGTCTTAGCTACGGAATACATTTACTGGCCTTTTTAATGGTTGGTCTGGCAATATAAACACACTATTGTCTACATTTCTTTTTAGGGTTCCGTACCCAAAGGGTAAAAACGGGACCCTATTATTAAGACTTCGCTGTCTGTGTTTGTCTGTCTGTCACCAGTCTGTATCTCATGTACCGTGATAGCTAGACAGTTGAAATTAGACATTAGTAGTTCATGAGATATCTAGCTGTGACAGACAGACAGACAGACTGAGTCCCACCATAAGGGTTCCGTTTTACCATTTTGGTACGGAACCCTAAAAATAGCTAACGAGAAACACCGATCAGTCTCACCCAGTCCCACCGATTAATAGAACGACTGTAGTTTGTAGTGGTTCCTTTTCCATTCCTTTTTACACTTATTTCCAGCCATTCCTTGCAAAACGGTGTAATCGCTCGCTGCTGGTTAGTTTTTTCATTCCTCTTTAGTTGGTGCTAAATTAAAATTGAGAACAATTACCGCATTTTAATTGAATAACGAATGTAGGAGACCGTTTATTGGATTTTGTTTCTCTTTCGTTTAGAGTTATGAACGCAATAGTTTTTAATTTATGTTTAAAGAAAAAGATAGAAAGGATAGGTAATATTTTTTTTGGCAACAGATTGTGAAACACAAAATACAAATAAGAAATACTTAAATGTGAAACATTTAACAGCAACAGAGTATGTTTTGAGCTGTAATTTGAATGTCTTTTTCATGTTTTTCTCTTAGTAATGATTTGATGTTTGTTGCCAATTCGCAATTTGGTTGCGCAATTTGGGAGAGGTATAGAGGTATGAAGGGGTATCGTATTACCCAGTAACTGGGTTGTGGAGGTCAGATAGGCAGTCGCTCCATGTAAAATACTGGTAGGTATTCAGCTGCCCAGTTACCTGGAAGCCGACTCCAAAAATAGTTGGGAAAAGTTTAGGCAGATAAATATTCATATTGAGGTATATAGCCTGCTATACACTCCAGCTAGAGTAACTAAGTATGGATACTATATATTTAAGTCTTAGACAGACATCACAGGTTGACTTATAATCTTACTGCCTACTACATACTTTTGACGTAGAAATGATAGGAGCATGTTTCTGATAATCTCATAATTTCTATTGTTCCCATCACTGTGACATTACATCATATCCCACTGCTGAGTTCAGGGCAATTTCCAATGATGCTGATAATTCCAATCTAAATTAGAAATCCGAATTGGCACATTTCAAAAATTCACACATCTCATACCACCCGAGCCGAGTATAATAAGCAAAGTTCCACCATCACACGATATTTATCATCTTGATCTCCGACACGTGATGAAGTGCCCTCCACTGGCAGCCTACACGTTAGATTAGCCATTGTCCGCTAATGATCGATGAAAGAGGGTGTGTTTTGTGTGGTGGGGTGCGAGCGAGAAGTGGGCGCGGGGGCGGGATAAAGGTATAGAAGAAACTTGCATTATTAGTGCTTTGCGTCGTCGCAGCGTCGACTGAATACTGACTAATAAAATTAGTCAATAATGTCTAATTTATTAGTCATTATTATATTCAGGTGTCGCATATAATGGGTTGATCCGTTGCAATGACGCAACGCAACGAGTAATGAGGCATCGCCATTGAGGAACGCTGGTTTATAAATCACAATTTTACGATTTTATTTGTTTTCCCGACTAGTTTCAGTTTCGAGTAGGGACCCTATTCATGGTTTCTTCACGTGGCGATATCTATTGCAAGCCACAAGTATAGGAAGTCGTGTTCTCCTCTGGGTAAACATAATTATGTAGGCAAATGCTGCATACGGTTGCTTCTTGAATCCACCTATGACGCCGGTCTTTCTTATATTGTTCGTAGTGGACATAATTATGTCCATAACCTAAGTTTGACTTTCAATGTCATTTTGGTCGTATCAATGGCCAAGTTTAACTGCATCAGCTCGCTGGCTTTTTTACACTGATCGCTGTCACAGACAGTAACGAGTTGTTGCATGTTGTCATTATACAAAAAATAGTTTAAATTATTTCCGCAGTTTCTTTTTTTGCACAGATCTTGCATCAAACGTTCTATAATAAATTTAGATCGCTCCGCTTCCTCTTGCATCGTACCCCACACGCTGCTCTCTCTAAGGTTTCATAGGGTCTCAGTTTAATTCGGGCGGGTTAATCTCGCGTTATTGTCTGAAGGTATGGGGGTTCGAGTACGGTCACGGTAGCTTTGTCAATGATACAGGAGAGGGCCACTCTCGATAGATCCGTCAATATGTAGGTTTTAATTGTGTTGCTACGGAAGTGTGGATCTGTTATGTATTTAGTGTTGAATGACGTGCTTGGCAATGATTGGTAGGTAGGTGTTTCAGCTAATTGGATAAGGGAATCAAGAGCTGTCACAAACAATACTCAGGTACTGCCCTAAAAAGCTGTTTCTCGTTCAACATACATATATACATACTTAGCCTATAATGTTCTCACTGCTGGGACACAGGCCTCCTCTCTGTGAGAGGGAGTGGGCCGTAATCTACCACGCGGGCCCAGTGCAGGTTGGTAGATGTCACATGTCTTCGAATTTTTTGGTTCTAGGACATGCCGGTTTCCTCACGATGTTTTCCTTCACCGATTTGTGAGCAGTGGTGATGATATAACTTACACAAAGTAAGCCTGACTGGGTTCGAACCTACGACTTACAACTCGTAAGTCGCAGTCGTGACCACTGAGCCACCACTGCTGTTTCTCGTTCTAATGGAATCCTTTTCCCACGAGAGGCTGCAACTGTTAAAAACCCTTAATAGTATTTTTGGGCACTTTGAAGCCGATGTGGAGACGACAATAAATTAAACTGCGTATATTCTAATGCCGTTTCCAGTCTGCATAGGAATTTAATCAAATATACTAATATTATAAATTCGAAAGTAACTCAGTCTGTATGTTACCCTTTCACGCCTAAACCACTGAACGGATTTCGATAAAATTTGGCAGAGATATAGATTGCATCCCGGGGAAGGACATAGGATAGTTTTTATCGACATACCTCGCGGGCGAAGCTGCGGGCGGAAGCTAATATCCAATAGTTTTGTCACTATAGCTAGTCAAAGATTGGCAAAATCTATAGTCACAGTTTCTTTAAAAAAAACAGTAGGTATTATAATTTCGATGCTAGGATTTATTTGATAGTTCCAAAATACTCTTAAGCATTAGTATTTTTAATGTTTCCATTTATCGTCGTATTTTTGTGTCCACATTGTGTAAACAACTGCTAATGCCATATTACAAGTTTCTAGGCCATATACATACCAAGGTGTTGTTTCTGAATTATAATAGTATTGCCACAATTTTTGGGCACAATAACCTCAAGCAGGACAGGAAAAATCTTTTGTCTTTTGTTGTCATTTTCATTAGTACGTTTAGGTATACATTCAAAATCTATTTCCTATTGTTCTGCATAGTATATGCAAGGTAAAGCCTACATAAATAATTACGCTGCAATACAATAAGGCCTCGGGTAGACAAATGGTGCAAGACAATGTGAAGACAGTCGCCACAATTGCACAATGGGACACTTCGGCGATTGCGGGGAACGAATAAAGGCGACAACACAATCCCACTGTGGGCGTACATACTTGAAATGATTTGATGGCTTTTGGATACAGGTATAAATCAGTAAGCCAGAACTGCTGCGTGTTACTGAACGTAGATTTAGCTGAACATGTATTTTACAATACTAACAAATTAAATATTTTGAAACGCAATCCAAGCGATTTATTGATGACCTCAGGTCTCAGTTTCCTCTTTTAACAGGAACCGGGACCACTATGTGCTGATGGTAAAAATCCTACACTCTCCGACCTCTCCTCGCCGGAGGTCGGGTGCCTTTTGAAGGTCTCCCCCAGACAACAAAAAAAAAAAGGTCTCAGACCCCGTCCCTCGTACTCTCAACGCTCTTTTGTACACTAAACCTGACTGTATTCTGAGTTCGCGGACGAATGAAAGACGATCATTTCAGTCTATCTGAGGTGAGCGTATGGATTTTGTCTCATTTTCTGTAACAAATGTAATTGGCCGATATTTATGTTTAAGTCATCATCTGCCTAGCCTTTTTCCAACTACGTTGGGGTCGGCTTCCAGTCTAACCGGATGCAGCTGAATACCAATATTTTTACATGGAGCGACTGCCTATCTGACCTCCACAACCCAGTTACTGGGTAATACGATATTATGTTTAAGTAAATTAAATAAATAAATAGCCAGAACAACTAAGTAGATGTTAGGCTGGACGTTTCAGTGGCCACTATTTAAATTTAAATAATTTACCATCAACAAATAGGTATTATTCGTTGAAGGTATTTTCTTACTTATATCTATTATAACAAGTTGACGGTTCTTGCACCCACTGAATGTTGCCGTCACCTACTTAGATGACTTTGGCGCAAATCTGGTTTCTACCTTTTATCTATAAAAAAAAAAAAACAAATTAACTCAATTAAAAAACAAAAATTCAAACAAAACAACAATAACAGTTAAGTATGTACGCTCACAGATAGAGCGATTCTTCCGAGTTGACATCTCGACAAGGGCGGCGACGAATTTATTGAGCACGTGAAAAATGATACAACGCCGTGACAACCCTGGGGTGGTCCCGTGCAGCTATACAGATATTGATGTTCTAGGCTTAATTGAAGCCGGCTTGGTAGTGTTTCATGTCTGAATATAAACAATTGAAAACAATAAATCAGCTGGCCTTAAAAGGCCACTTTGGCAGAATCATAAAAGGATAACATAATGAACAGTTAACTGTTAAGTTAACCGTATCAAATCCCATTGGTGAAGCATTTTCAGTTATTTTTTTGTCTGTGCTAAAATACCAATCAATCCAATCCAAATCCAATCCCAATCTCTTTGATTGTACAGACGGCAGCACATCAATGTAACTGTATTGATGTGCTGGCGACTGTACCTACGTAGTGCAACGAAAAAAGAAAAACACGGACTGTTTTCGCCATATTCATAATATTATCCTTTTATGATTCTAAAAAGTGGCGTTTTTAGGCCCCAAGATTACATCGTGAAGTCGTAAAGGAATTAAACTTAACAACAAATACAACAAAACTATCTAATAGTTCAACGGTTAATGGTTGAAAGCTTGGACTGCCAACGGAAAGTCGTAAGTTCGATCCCCAGATGTTGCCCGAATAACGAGACTATTTATTATGTAGCATGCTCCTACGCAATGATATTATAAGTGTAAAAAGGTTTACTTATAATATCATTGCTCCTACGTTTATAATTCAGCTTGGAAGGGTTTAAAAAAATAACAATTATGTGCAGTCCAAACTCATTTTTACAATGTATACGTGAGTCGGTAAGCAACTACTTGCGTAACCTATTGAGTTCCTAATTTAGTAGGTAAAACTTTTTAACAAAAAAGAAAAACCGACTTCCAAAAAAAACACTACAAAGTGAAAAATAACTTTAATTTCGGAAGTCGGTGTCTTTGGATTTGTATTTAAGTTTTTTGCCACCGACTTCCGAAATTAAAGTTATTTTTCACTTTGTAGTGTTTTTTTTGGAAGTCGGTTTTTCTTTTTTGTTAAAAAGTTTTTATTTCCCGCTTTTTAGTGGGTCTGTTTATAATTTATCTAAGTTACAATAGCCTAATGTCAACTTGTTCATCGCCTTTACCAAAATATTGCTTTTCCCGATGCAGGGAAATTCATTGTTGAGAGTTCTCCTGGTATTTCACCATCAGCTCCATTTCACCATTCGCATTGTGACGAGCATAACTTGCTTAGCAACCATAATAATGTAATCGAATCGCAACCCATGAAATACTTATTATTGAGTAGTTCCGGTGGTCATCTATGGTCTTCATCATCAGTTCCACTTCACCAAATAGTGCTTTTCGAGAGCAAATGCACGAGTTACTATAAAAAATACCCAAATCGCTATAGGTGTGCCTATAATATTTGAAGAGTTCCTTCGATTTCTCCAGGATCCCATCATCAGATCCTGACCTGATGACAATGGGACCACCTGGAAAGTATACCCTTTCAAACAAAAAAATATTTTTTGAAATCGGTCCAGCCATCTTCGAGTAATCGGGGAACATACATAAAAAAATAAATTTAAAAAAAATAAAAAAAAAGGTTCCGACGAATTGAGAACCTCCTCCTTTTTGAAGTCGGTTAAAAAGTTTTTATTTCCCGCTTTTTAGTGAGTCTGTTTATAATTTATCTAAGTTACAATAGCCTAATGTCAACTTGTTCATCGCCTTTACCAAAATATTGCTTTTCCCGATGCAGGGAAATTCATTGTTGAGAGTTCTCCTGGTATTTCACCATCAGCTCCATTTCACCATTCGCATTGTGACGAGCATAACTTGCTTAGCAACCATAATAATGTAATCGAATCGCAACCCATGAAATACTTATTATTGAGTAGTTCCGGTGGCCATCTATGGTCTTCATCATCAGTTCCACTTCACCAAATAGTGCTTTTCGAGAGCAAATGCACGAGTTACTATAAAAAATACCCAAATCGCTATAGGTGTGCCTATAATATTTGAAGAGTTCCTTCGATTTCTCCAGGATCCCATCATCAGATCCTGACCTGATGACAATGGGACCACCTGGAAAGTATACCCTTTCAAACAAAAAAATATTTTTTGAAATCGGTCCAGCCATCTTCGAGTAATCGGGGAACATACATAAAAAAATAAATTTTAAAAAAATAAAAAAAAAGGTTCCGACGAATTGAGAACCTCCTCCTTTTTGAAGTCGGTTAAAAAGTTTTTATTTCCCGCTTTTTAGTGGGTCTGTTTATAATTTATCTAAGTTACAATAGCCTAATGTCAACTTGTTCATCGCCTTTACCAAAATATTGCTTTTCCCGATGCAGGGAAATTCATTGTTGAGAGTTCTCCTGGTATTTCACCATCAGCTCCATTTCACCATTCGCATTGTGACGAGCATAACTTGCTTAGCAACCATAATAATGTAATCGAATCGCAACCCATGAAATACTTATTATTGAGTAGTTCCGGTGGCCATCTATGGTCTTCATCATCAGTTCCACTTCACCAAATAGTGCTTTTCGAGAGCAAATGCACGAGTTACTATAAAAAATACCCAAATCGCTATAGGTGTGCCTATAATATTTGAAGAGTTCCTTCGATTTCTCCAGGATCCCATCATCAGATCCTGACCTGATGACAATGGGACCACCTGGAAAGTATACCCTTTCAAACAAAAAAATATTTTTTGAAATCGGTCCAGCCATCTTCGAGTAATCGGGGAACATACATAAAAAAAAAAAAATAAAAAAAAAAAAAAGGTTCCGACGAATTGAGAACCTCCTCCTTTTTGAAGTCGGTTAAAAATGGCACTCAAGTTTAAAAAAAAGTTTCCATAGGAAAGTGTAGGTCAAAAGAAATTCCTTTACGGATCAGGTAATAAGCATTTTTCACACTCCCAAAACTTCATCAACATGATCTACTTCTACTAAAAACTCACCCCTGCAATTGACCAATTACAGACGATGCTTGCCCGTATTTTTGCCCACATCTCGCCCCCAGCAGTGGAGATGTTATCTGGTTGAATGATTAGCTGGAAACTGTTCCGCTTATCCTGACACTTTCTGCTAAATGACCGATGTTTATTGGTTGGTAGTTTTGGCATTTGTTGGTGTCTGATTTGGTAGTTAGTAGGTATTCTGATTAGTGAATTTGTGTGTAGTCTAACCTAATATAATACAGAGAAAAGATTTGATTATTTGTATGTTTGTTTATTATGCTTTTTTTTTCGGATAGGAAATCATCAAATGAGTCCCGCTCTGAGTGGAGCGGAAGGGAGTGTCAGACTCTTACTGACTAAAACCCACCCGTGTTCCTTCCAGCGGTAACCCTTTCGGACAATCTCGCTGACATTGTATAATACGCTTACACGCTAAAACGGCTAAACGGATTTGGATTAAATTTGGCAAATCGGTAGCCAAGGACATAGAATAGTTTTTATCCACGAGGTCGAGATTTATGCGGGTGAAACTGCGGGGCGCAGCTAGTACACTACAAAAGCATTATTCAGTACCTATGAGCAATGCTTTTATCAGTATTTTATAATCCTTACTTATTCATTTAAAATGAAAGTGTGTTGTAGGATTGACAGTTTTTGTCTATCTATAAAGACACACACTCAGATCCCAAACCGGCCTTCACAAGGTCGTTAGTTGTAACTATCAATAAACATTTCAATAAACTCCACTTGGCCCAAACCAAACAATGATTTGAAATTCAACCCGCACCACTCAAACCCATTCAATTGAAAGAAACAAGTGAAAATAGTTCCTGGATATCAAATGTCCAATGACACTGGACATTAATATAGCGATCATTCCGAAAGATTTCACCCCCTCGGGGACATAACTATTATTTATTAGCGCATGCGTCCTGCTTGGCGCCATCTAGCTTTGGGAATTAAAGAGTTAAGAGAGTAACAGAAAAGGTGATAAGACCTTTTTATACCATTCTAAATAATTAATCATAATTTATACGAAGTCAGAAAAAACATATGTTTAATTAACGGATCGTGTACAATACTGCGCTCCAAAACAAAGATAGCTCAAAAGGCTGCCCAACTTAAATGGGACAGGGCAGGACATGTCGCGAAAAAAAAATCTGCTGTTCCCTACATTTATATTCGTATAGCTCGTCAAAATGTAGGGAACAGCTGATTTTTTTCGCGATTTTAGGTTTGGTCCCATTGTAAAAGTTGTTCATAATGATGAGTACAATGACCTCTTAAGAGGTTGTTAATGTTTTACTAATAACCCTGTTTAAAAACCTCTTTCGACTGAGATGAGCTGCAAAAAACCTATTCCCTTCTAATTATCCCTAACACAACGCCATAAGGACCATTTTCCTTTGACACGCCCATATTTATGTTGGTATTTAAGGGTAGGCAGCATTGTTCGCGAGATTTCGTTCGGAAAGCGGTGCCCTTTGCTAATGAGCCGTTTGAAAGGAAGTGGGCTGTGTTCGTCATATTTATAGGACAGTTAGTGAATGATAATGGGGATCTATTCATGATTATTGACACCTTTTGTTTAGTTTATCTATGGTAACGGGGTTGGGGTGAAGGGGGAAGTGATTTGGATGAAGGTGAAATAAAAGAATAAATGTAACATTCAGGCGGGGATCTAGGTTTTCGCTCAAGGGGGAAACCCTTTAAAAAAAAATCTTTGGCGCCTATTTTCCGTAAACTCAGGAATGGGCCCCCATTACGAGGATGACCACTATGCGGATACTACAGGTTGTAAGACTATGTTTATGTCTATTTTAGAGTTTTAGACTTGGTTTGGTCGAAGCCCAGGGTCCTCTGCATCCACGCCTGGTAACAGTTAGAAGTAGGTATGCCGACAATCATTGTTCTTTGGCTAAAATAAATTTTCCTTTGACTCTAACAAAGGTACACGTATCATAATTGTAGGTAGTAAATGCGTAAATAATTAATTAATTTGATGCAGTAAACAAAGGCTTAATGACAAAACTTCCAAACATGCATAGAATTATGATTTATTAGATACACAAACAAGCCTTCATATTTAAACTTTAATTTTCGTAATATCATTATAATCACCAACAACACAGCAACTTTCAAATTATCAAAATTCTTAAAATAATATCCTTGTTTCAAAATCATCTCCCTCGCCGCATATTTCAGATAGCACCCTGTAGGGGCGCTCAGGGCGCACTTCCGGCTAATGACAGTGGATAAACGATGTCACATCCGGTTAGCTTTGTGCTCGATCGCTCCATTTCCCGCGATGTAGACTTTAGACAAGTTTAATGGGAGCAGTTTGTTAAATATATGAGCATTTTATTTATTAAGTTTAATGAGCATTTGTTACTTACCTAATTTTTTTTTAATAATTTATGTTTATTTTGAAATATGTATCTACCTAGACAAAGTGAGGACTCTTACATTTAAATGACAGAATAACAGACAGGCATTTTCATAAAGATGAAAGATTGAAAAAGCATGTAGATAGGTAGGTATCAATTTATATATTTTTTCAATCAAAATCTGCAATCTGCCTAGCCTTTTCCCAGCTATGTTGGGGTCGGCTTCCAGTCTAACCGGATGCCGCTGAATACCTGTATTTTACATGGAGCGACTGCCTAGCTGACCTTCACAAACCAGTTATTACGATAATAAACTAGGTAATACGATAATACCCCTTGGTAAGACTGGTTGTCAGACTTTCGGGCTTCTGACCACCCGTAATGACTGTCAAAGATCTACGAATGACAGTCGAGACGAACGGCTTAACGTGCTTGCCGAGGTTTCACGCTAAAACAAAGTATATAAGCTATTATCTTGAAAACAGCTTCCCCAAGACATCAAACGAAAACTTCAATCATAAATCGTCTGTAAAATCGACAGAAGCCATTAAAGCTAGAATTGCCACTCAAACGCCCTAATTATAGTCGCCTCGTTAATTTCGCACGAAATCAAGAAAATACCCATAACTTACGAGCTACGAGGGAAAAAATAATTAAAAAATACAAAATGGCGTCGTTTAATGACCGTTTTAAAGTAAACGGCTGTAGTGAGTGGAAGTGGAGTCGACGACGTTCCGTTTTGTTTTGTTTGTTGGTAAATATTTAGGTGTGAGATGTAGTTTTTTTTTTTGAGGATTAATGGGGAAGCGATAAGGTAGCCCGCGAAATTCAAATTTTCTTAAGTTTTTTGCTATTTGCTGGTCAGTATTAAGTTGTACGTTGATTAAAATATGATTCGCGGTCGTAACAACTAAGTATTTACAGAATTACAATCTGGTCTTAGAGAGTTGTGTTGATGACTTTAATGATTATAATTCTGTAAATACTTATTTGTTACGGCCGCGAATCATATTTTAGACCGCTTTCACATTTAGGCGACTTTAGCAGCGCGACTGACGCGCGACCGTCGCCCAGTCAGAATTTCATATTATAAACAGAAGCGTGCGTGAAGGTTTCTGCTTCTGCCGCGCTACTGTCGCGCTGCTAACGGTCTAATGTGAAAGCGGCCTTAATCAACGTACAACTTATTACTGACCAGCAAATTGCAAAAAACGTAAAAAAAAAAAGAATTTCGCGGGCGACCCTGGCGCTTTCGCCTTAAGGTGCAAACATAACTCTCGTCTGAGGCACTGCTGTTGGTCTTCTTCTCCTTAGCGTGTCGATAGCAATCTAAATGGACTCGGCCCAGAATTCGGCTACTTGTTTGGCGCCTTCACCAGCGTCCATCAGTTCCTGTAACGTGCAGCTGACAGGACACGCAGGACACGATATTCAGTGTCCCATCGTTTGTGGAACAGCACCACATTTACATTCCAAGGCGGAGTCGTCTGTTGGTGTTTAGGTAATATCCAAGAATGTTGTGATCAACGTTACATGTTACCGCTGTGTTGTGGTTTACTTGAAAAACACGAAAAATTAACTTTTTAAACTAACCCCCAACACCAAATATCCAAGCGGAAAAATGCTTTTAAAAAACCGGCCAAGTGCGAGTCGGACTCGCACACGAAGGGTTCCGTACCACAAGGCATAACACGCCGAAAAAAACGTTTCTTTTATACCCCTTTAAATTTTAACTTTATTTTATTTTTATTATGTTGTTGTTATAGCGGCAACAGAAATACATCATCTGTGAAAATTTTAACTGTCAAGCTATCACGCCTCATGAGATACAGCCTGGTGACAGACAGACAGACAGTGGAGTCTTAGTAATAGGGTCCCGTTTTTACCCTTTGGGTACGGAACCCTAAAAAGTGTTGTGATAGTTTTTTTCCCCTTCCAACTCCGTCTGTCCCTCTGGTTAAAGCTTTAATTTTTATGCATTACTAACTGACATCTTTACTTTTTCCAGGAGCTTCTGGAGAAGCGCATCAAGCAACTGGAGGCTCAATTGGAAGAGGAAAAGAGAAGGACGCAGAGGGAACGGATGGCCGTCACCAAGCTGCAGAACAAACTTATTAAGGTCAGACTTTATTATGTTTTTTTTTTAATGCTGAGCTTATGAGTAAGGCAATATTTCTTCCTTCAATTTATTTGCTGAACTGCTTTAATAGAACACTTTGTACCTACTTGTTGGGCTTCCCAAGGCTGCGACCGCACCAGCATAGGAACTCTTCGTAAAGAAGTTATGATTTTCAGCTATTTTTCTAGCATCAAAGAAGGGTTAGGGGGCAACTGGCCTTTGGTCCGCGGCCCACATTACACGAAGTAGGAACAGTGTGGAAAAGTTGGCCGAATGCGTGGGCCAGAATACCATGGGAAAAAGTATCGTAGTTAAATCGACCCTTTGGTATTTAAATTCATTAACTTATTTTACACCTGAAAAAGTTCGTTCTGTTCATTCAATACGTTATACCACTTCATAATCAGCCTATAATGTTCCCACTGCTGGGACACAGGCCTCCTCTCGGTGAGAGGGAGTGGGCCGTATTCCACCACGCGGGCCCAGTGCGGGTTGGTAGATGTCACATGTCTTCGAATTTTTTGGTTCTAGGACATGCCGGTTTCCTCACGATGTTTTCCTTCACCGTTTTGAGAGCAGTGGTGATGAAATAATTTACACTAAGTAAAGCGCCTGTCTGGGTTCGAACCTACGACCTACAACTCGTAAGTCGCGGCCGTTACCACCTGGCCACCACTGCTCTCTATACCACTTAATAACAGACAAACAAAACTGTCTCACCAATTGACACCCAAAATCACTCAAAAACAGAAGTGCACTGAAACAAAGTAAACAACAGAACCTACCACTCAATCATCTCTTATACCCGAAACAAAAGACAAGGTAGTTGATTGAAACCTTTTAAAGGATTATGTATGACTGAGACGCGAATTGATTGAATTTTTCGTTTGCACTCAATCTCGGGGGACGGGTAATCCGAAACGTTAAATGAAACTGTTAGATTGCAGAGACAATTATTTTGTGATGATGAAAGACTGTTTCTATGGTTACCTGGGTTCAGGAGAGGTCCTATCAAGCGTCGACTAATAAGATACTATTGATTATAATCCATTGTTGCTTGCGAGACTCCTGGGAGTCTTATTTCACTTTCAGAATTAAAGGGTGTGTGGAAAGCAATGTGCATCGTGAGGAAGTATACCTACTTCTAAAACAATGTACCTACTACTTGTAGGTAATGTTTAAGTTTTTTATATAATATGAGGATCCCATACATTTTGTGTTTTAAAACAACTTTAGACTTGATTTCATTAATAGTTGTACGATTAGCTTTTTTATTATGGCTCGGCTTTATGCTCAAAATAGGAGCGGCTTGCTCAAGCGATGGTTTTTCCTGCTCTGAATGTTTGTAATAGGTACATGTGAGATTTTGGACTATAATCACAAGTAAGATACAGGAGAAACTCCAAGTCTAGAATAGTTATTAATACCTATATCAGTAGACAGGGGCTTGTGGCTAAGTAATAACAGCCGCACGGATCGATCGATCGGGTTAAGCTACGCTTGCCGCGGTTAGTCTGTGGATGGGTGACCATCTTTACATATCAAGACCCCTCCGTGCCTCGGAAAGCACGTTAAGCCGTTGGTCCCGGCTGTCATTCGTGGATCTTTGACAGTCGTTACGGGTCGTCAAAAGCCCGAAAGTCTGACAACTATTCTTACCAAGGGGTTTCGTATAACCCGGGTTGTGGAGGTCAGATAGGCAGTCGCTCAATCTAAAATACTGGTACTCAGCTGCATCCGGTTAGACTGGAAGCCGACCCTAACATAGTTGGGAAAAGGCTAGACAAATGATGAACCTATAACATACTTAGTAGAAGCAAGTCTCATCCAAATATCTACATAGTCACGTTACATTGAACCCGTTTATGAGAATAACATGCTTCACCAAACTCCACCTTAACGATCCGACACTTGTCAATATTTGGCTTCTATTAATTAAACTCTCCCCTATAGGCGGCCGATTCGAGGAATCTCGTACCTTCCGTCAGGAACTAACTGATAGAATTCAGCAGATGCGACACGAATAAAAAGCCTTAGTTAGGGGGCTAACATGACCTTAAAGCGCGGTCACTGTCGGACTGCATAGAAAAGAAAGAGAAGTGCGATGACACAAAGCTGGTAATTTATTGCAAAATATGAAGCAATTATATAATTACAAAAAAATCTATTGTTAGGACTAAAAAGTTAAAACACTAGTGTTTTAGGCTTGTAGAATAATCTGACAAAAAATCAGAATGATTGTATGTATATTAGTTTGGTTTTTATTGTAAAAAGAAAGTTTTTGGAGGTATCTTCATGATTTTTATCCCGTATCAAATTAGTTGTATTATGTTTTCAACACACTATCTACCTAGCATATATCCTGAAAATATCACATATTTTTCTGATTTTGTTTACTGTAGTCGATCATATGCTTTTATTGTTTCTAAAACTTGCGTTTATTGCGTTTAGGTCCTGTTAATAGCCCCCTAATCCTGTTAATAGCCCCCTAAAAAGCATAATACACCACGATGCGGTGACGTCACCTATAAGGTCTCTATATGACCTCCTAGGGCGTCCCCTCCCGGCGTTTCCACTCACATCTGCCTTGTACATACAAAAAAATACATAAAACACATTAAAAAAATAAGATGCTATTGGTCCCATTCGATTTGATTTTATTAGTGGGAGGCTGGCGTCTTAAACTAAGTCGAAACCCTGGATTATAGAACATGAGGTCTCTGCAAACCAAAAAAAAGCCATACAAAATGCATACCTATGCTTAGTTTGCATGACTGTTGATGAATGTTACTTTGACTCTCAATTAATAAATGTCTGATTTTTACGACAAAAATCATGTTTTTGTCGTAAAAGAAGCTTGGGGAATGGAAATAGGATCATGATGACAAAAAACGTGCCAAAGTTGTTGTCTTAATTAAACTCATTAGAGTACTATGTCGATCCTTAAGAAATAACCGAGAGCCTTCAAAATGTGACGCACAACTGTAAAATTCCAGTCTACCCAATATTCTTACTCTGTACCCAACCTCTATCGATTGTTCAATTAAAAATTGTGTTGGTAAAATTCAGCAGAATATACTTTTTTGCTCGTCGAAGCATTCAGGAGCCAATAAGCGAAAAATACCATTAATACTCATTTTAAATGCGTTTTATTGATATTTGCCGGGATATTGCACTGGTATTTAAACATGACTCGTTTACATTTTGTTTACATTTGTTCACAATCGAAGTACCAGGAGTACATGTATAGTCAGGAATGTTTGCATTGGGGCCATGTTTATTTTTTGTGCATAGAATTTCAATATTCGACTGCTAGTCTGGTCAAAGCTTTGGAAAAATGGGTGTTCGTTTATTGAGGAGCCAACTTGACATTTTTTTGGACTTTTTTGGGTGCTAGCTGTGAGTACAGAACTGATGTTTCGGAAAAAGGGGTTATTTCGTGTGATATGTTGGAAAAAGAAGGCATGAAAATATTTTCTATTCATACACTTTTGTGATTTGACTCGACAAACCTCAACCCAAACTACTTATTACCCAAACGACTTTTTTTTTTGGAAGGTTAGGTTACATATGAGTACAGTCACGAGCAAAGGTAATGTATACACTTGGCTTTATTCAAAGGCGATTTTCTCCTTTATTTTTGAATGAAATTTTATATTATTAGGAACATAGTATTTTCGAACCAATAGGTTTATGTAAAGTGTCGTATTTCAACGTTGCATTCGTTATTTCGTGAAAAAATCGCAATTGAAAGTTGCCAAGTGTTGACATATTAGTGCTCGTGACTGTACAAAGAACAGAATTTTGGAAATTCGGCTCGAGACCACGAGGTTACAATTTAGTAGCATACATACGACTATACAATTCAATGGATACCTCTAACGTCTAGGTATGGTAAAGTGACGGATAATAATATGCAGGGCAAGCTTCTAAGTTAATATTTGGTAAAAGCATAATCAGCATGTTGAGAACATTGTAGCTGCTGGGACACAGGCCTCCTCTCTGCGAGTTGGAGTGGGCCATAATCCACCATGCGGGTCCAGTGCGGGTTGGTAAAAGCAGCGTCATAGAAATACACAGTAAAAATTTAACTATCAGTGAAAGGTTCCCACCGAAATACAGTCAACTAGAAGTCAGTTAATACTAACTGAACCTATCTTGTAGTCTTGCCGTTTACCGGGACGCCTTCCCGCAGTTATAGTAACTTGTAATGACCCAATTAAAATAGTGGCAGTGTCTGCGGTTGTGGGTTCGATTTCCGCTTCGAGACAGACATTTGTATACATAGGTATGTACCTATTGTAGATTTCTGTTTGTAGTTCGATATTTTGTGCTGTATGACTCTGTGGTAGTACCTACTACATAGAAAACTGGGAATGCTTTTAGGGTGTTATTTTGTCCTCGTTATGACTAGTTTGGGTAGCTCTATTTAAATTTCTCATGACGGAATTATTGTTATCATGTTGTATATTGCTTTTTGCAGTTGAAGATTCATTTATATTTCCTACATTTGTTGTTAAAGAATCTTTAAATTTTATGGTTTTTCTTTGATCTTTTTATCAAAACGCCTGTTGCCATTAACATTATTCACTTCGTCATCCTGAACAATTTCATTTGCATTTTCTCTCTTGTCGATATCTCAATATTTTGCCATTGACAACTTTAATCCTCCCAATCCTTCAAATAAAAAAATCAGTACCTACCCACTTCTCAAATTAAATCCCAAACGACTTGCAAACGCGAAATCAGAGAATCCGCGGACACCGTTAATAATTATCGATCGTGAAAACAAAAGGATAGGAACGGCGGCGGCGCACGATCAATTTGATGCAGCCAATCAGCGGTCGTATTCCCAGCAGATTTATCACAACGGGTTTTTGTACTGCACAAAGGTAAAGGGAGGTTTTTGTAGTGCACTAGTGCGTGAAAACGTGTCGGGTCTAGGTGTAGAATGTTTTTTTAGGAAAAAAACTAGAATTTAGGCCTGCTGTTTTGTAGGATTCTTTTTTAGGTATAAAAAACGCAGCTACGTAAGATCCCGTTCACACGGAGATGATCATGTACGGTTTTTTTCGGTAAAAAGTTGGGATCACACGTCAACATCCCAATGTTCATACAGTTAAAAACAAATGCAGTATGTCTGATGTATGTACGATTACTGTCTAACTATTTGGTGTATTGTGTGTCTTTTAGTCTGTGCTAAATAAATGTATTTTCTTTCTTTCTTTCTTTCTTTCTTTTACTGATCGTCGCCGCGTGAACGGACACTAACGGGTCAGTATAGTCTCCTAAAGCAACTGATGGATGCCAATTTGTAGTTCCAAAAAATCAGCTATTCCCTACATTTTGACGAGTTATACGAACATATAAATGTAGAGGACCGCTGATTTTTTTTTGCGATTTCAGGTTTGGTTCCATAGTAAAAGTTGTTCATAATGATGAGTACAATGATCTCTTAAGAGGGTGTTGGTGTTTTTCCAATAACCCTGTATAAGCTGGCTATTACCTTATTTGCCTCAAACACTAAAATAATTCTTCTACTTACAAATACGACACACTATTAGTTACATACTTCACCCCTTCCACCACATTACTCAAAACAAATCTTAACTACGCTTCACCCCCTTATATCCCACTAGTTTCAGCAGAGTTCAAACATTTAAACATTTATTCCACATGCAGATTCCATTAGCTGCACGTTAAAACTTGGGGCCAATGGCTCCAGGGTCCAAGTCTTGGTAAACAGCGTGCGGCGTCTTCAGTTTGTCGACAGTCTGTGTTTAGTTTTATACTGAGACTGTGTACAAAGACGGATGGATAGTTTCGTAAATATTTTAATATCGATGGTCTAGATTCTAAAAGGCAGATGTGAGTGAGTGAGTGAGTGAGTTTAAGTGCAGTTTTTGTAATGTTTTTTTTTGTCTTCAGAACAGCGGTGCTATTCCGTAAAAATCTCACCGTGATAACTTAGGTGAAGTGAGCTTATACTTTTATGCAAATGGATAGGGAACCGATTGTTATAGCTGATTATGTCAACGAGAGCCTTAATAAAAAAAATTATTTCAGTTTACAAACGAGTGCTCATCAAATATTTCGGGACATCGCCAAGCGGTTGGTTGACTCATCACGTGACCAGAGGGCTGGCCTATTTTTAGCCCAAAGAATAAGCATTGCCATCCAACGTGGTAATGCTGCCAGTCTTTTGGGCACATATGCCATTGACAGCGATGCGGACGAATTTTTTGATGCCCAATGAGCTCCTCTCTTTTTCTTTTCCCTTCTTTTTTTATATACTTGTATATACTATATAGTATGTATAGTTTACAAACGTGTTTTATTTATTTTAGTCACAGAAAGCATTACTTTTATAATTATATTTCCTAGTATCATATTGGAATTGCATACAATTCCTAGGAAATACATGTACATTTCACAGGAAATGTGTGTATTAAAGAAAATTTTAAAGATTATTTTACACGTTTCCTAAGTAGGCTCGGAATTGCATATATTTCCTAGGAATTGTGTAAAATTCCTAGATTTCATACATTTCCGGTAACATAAATAATATCAACACCACTGCTCTCAAAACGGTGAAAGAAAAAATGACTACGACAAAAACAAAACACACCAGCCTTTCGGCTTACCTAACCACAAACTAATTCATGCCACGACAACACAATAAATCTTGTTGTTACTTCAATTCAGATTGAACAGCACAACTTGCACAAAACGCTCCCAGACGATATATGCGTTAAAGTTTAGATTTTCTAACATCCTCCCCCCTTCCCCCTCTGGCTGTACCAAGTTAGGATTAAAGGCTGGACTAGGATTTAGGCAGACAATGTGGATGAATGGACTCGAAAGTACTTATTAGGGAATGTCTGGGGAAGTTTATGATAGTGTTCTATATGTGAATATGAATGAGTTGTCTGGTAAAGGACGAGCGAAGATAGACGTGTTTAGCAATGATAATTTACTAATGATTGGGAGGGAGCAGTGGTGGCCCAAAGGTAACGGTCCGGACTTACGAGTTGTAGGTCGTGGGTTCAAACCCAAACAGGCGCTTTACTTTGTGTAAATAATTTCATTACCGCTGCTCTCAAAACGGTGAAGGTAAACATTGTGAGGAAACCAACCAACCAAAGAGTGAGTCCTAGAACTAAAAAAAATCGAAGACATGTGGCATCAGCCAACCCGCACTGGGCTCGGTTGGTGGATTACGGCCTACTCTCTCTCACAGAGCGGAGGCCTGTGTCCCAGCAGTGGGAACATTACAGACTGACTACACTTTAAAAAATCGGTTTATAAAATGTCATGCCAATAATGAACATAGGTAATTAGTAAGCACTAGCAACGCCCCGCGGTTTCACCCGCATAAGTGTCGATCCCGTAGGAATATCGGGATAAAAACTATCCTATGTCATTTCCAGAAATGCAATCTATCTCTGTGCCAAATTTTATCGAAATCCGTTCAGTGGTATGCGTGAAAAGGTAACATACAGACAGACAGACAGATTTACTTTCGAATTTATAATATTAGTATGGATAGTATGGCCTTTGATCGCGTCCCCCATACTATACTTGTTCATAAATTAACTGCTTACGGCATCACTGGCTCCCTCCTTATTTGGTTTAAATCCTATCTCGATGGTCGTTCCTTCTTTGTTGCCCTCAATGGCTACCAATCAAACTCGTACAAGGTCACATCTGGCGTCCCACAGGGCTCACATGTTGGCCCAGTTTTGTTTAACTTATTTGGTAATGATCTCGCCAATGAGTTGAAATTTTCTGAGTGTTATATGTATGCTGACGATTTAAAATTTTGCAGAATAATTGAATCAGACCTTGATGTTGAGTTCCTACAGCGAGATATTGACATGTTAGTGAAGTGGTGTGATGATAACGATATGAGCTTAAATATCAGCAAATGTTACCATGTGAAATTTACTAGAAAAACTAAATTAACACGATCTGCTTATTACATTGGTGGCAACTTAATTCAGGAAGTGGAACAGATAAGAGACTTGGGAGTTTTGTTCGATAGGCAGTTAACATTTATACCCCACATTGAAAATGTAGTTAAAAAAGCCTCTAGAATGCTTGGGTTTGTCATAAGAAATGTTACCTGTTTTCGACGCAATAAGACTAAAATTCTGCTTTACAATTGTTTGGTCCGTAGCTCGTTAGAATATTGCAGCACCGTATGGAGACCTCATTATGCCACCCACACACTAAGATTGGAAAGGGTTCAAAAACGCTTTCTGTGGCATTTAGCATACTCTTCCGGGATAGCTAAAAAGAAACGGTCATACAAAGAGAGACTCTTGCATTTCAAGATGATATCCCTACAGAAGAGGAGAGACTTACTGGATTCGTTATTTTTATTTAAAATTTTAAGATGTAAAATTGACTGTCCCCAATTGTTGAGCAAGATCAAAATCCGTGTACCCACGAAAAGCCCACGAGCTCCTATAACCCCCTTGCGTCCTCCTCTTCGCAGAACTGTCCTTGGTGCTAATTCTCCAATCCCCCGCCTATGTAAATTATTAAACAGCTGTAGTGATCTTGTTGATGTGCACTCTGACTCACTTGGTAAGTTCCGAAATATTATGTACCAAAACTTGTAAAATCATTTTAGTGTAAGTAAATTCAATTTTGATTTTAATTTACGTGTTGATTTTAATTTTTAGTGCTGATTTTGATTTCAATTTAAATAATGATTTTAATTTTAATTATGATTTTAATATTGTTTTTATTTCAGTTTTGATTTTAATTGTATTTTTATTTTTACTTCTGATTTGATCTGATTGCATGTGATTTTAATTTCTATTTTTATTTAAATAATGATTTTGATTAATTATGATTTTAATTCCTTTTCATTTTATGATTATTTTGATCGTAAATTGATGCTTTTAATCATGATTGTTTTTATTTCAGTTTTGATTTTAATTGTATTTTTATTTTTCATTTGATTGTATGTGATTTTAATCTTAATTATGATTTTAATTTGATTATGTTCAGCGAGTATAAGAACTCATCTTATTTTAAGTAGGCGCTCAATATCAATCGATAAATTAGTAATGCATGATGTGCTTACCTGTAAGAAATTGGTACACTAGTCTATAAGTCTATTGAATGTATCTCATATCTTTGTGTCAGTGTATTCAATTGTTGGTGAGCCAAATAAATAAAATAAAATAAAATGTCCCAATCCAGCTCTCAATTCCCAAATAGCATCTAAATCGAAACAACTAAGGAATGTAAGTCAACAGCGACATTGTTAAATACTAATTAAAGTGCCGATCTCCGTCTGCAGTGCTCAGAGTAACATTGTTTACGAAACGACACAAAGAGACGAACTAGATACGCGTTTTATTAGCAGGAGTTAGCTGAAGGAGTTAGGGCTCATCCAAGATACAATAAGTCTTTAGTGGTAATTTGAATAGTTGATATTTTGTATTTTGTAACTCTCTCTTACAACAAAGTTGCGAAACTTGCTTAATGCCTATATAATGTTCCCACTGCTGGGACACAGCGGACAGGCGCTTTACTTTGTGTAAATTATGCCATCACCACTGCTCTCAAAACGGTGAACGAAAACATCGTGAGGAAACCGTCATGTCCTAGAACCAAAAATTCGAAGACATGTGACATCTACCACTGGGTCCGCGTGGTAGATTACGGCCCACATACTCTCGCCGAGAGAAGGCCTGTATACCAGCAGTGGGAATTTATGGATTAATGTATTCTGTGTAGTAAGCACAGCTGAAGCTTTAGGGTCTAACCGTGGACATCTTTAAACTGATGAATGATGATGACGAATGAAATTCACTCAAAATCCTTATGATCTTATTACACAACATCCTGTCATTACCCTCTGCAACAAACAACCAAGACAAATCGTCAAGGAAACATACAAATGAATCAATCCCTCTACTAATTAGCCAGAGAGTCGGCGCGCTCGCAGCTCAAAAGCAGCCGCGCGCGCCGGAATGCGCGTGACCAATGCAATTAGTGGGTCCTTCAGCCGGATGCCTTGCTTGCATTACGTTAGGTATTTGACTTTAGATTTCTGCTTTCTACCCTTCGATTTTGAATCCTATTTGTTAGGTAAACAAGGTTGAATATAGATTGGTAATTGATTTTGAGTTCCTTTGACAGAAAAAGTCTTAATCGCCAAATTGATGGAAGGCATTTCGAGTTTAGTCATTTAGATGTTAAGGTTGTAATTTCGATGGGGGGTTGAGATTGCAATTTCTTTGGCTGATCTCCAGGATGCCATTCCTCACATTTGCAGTCTTATATTTTGATTGCAAAATTGTGACACCTTTAGACATTTATTATTGTTTTTGATGTTATAATACCTTTCGGCTACTCCGTGCGAGGATTTATTTTATTATAAGCGTAAAGTACGTGCTTTATTTCTGGGTTGGTAGTTAAATTACAGGAAATATTCTAGGCATGATTCTTAAGCAAAGTTATGTGTGATCGGCAAGCTAGCATTCTTAAGAATGAAACTCCTTTTTACTGCAATAATTTTTCTGTAGCGGTATCTACAACGCCACATGAGAATAACGCGTCATACTGACGTCACGCAGAATCCTGCATCTCGCAAGCAGAGTTTACTGCGCAACTAGCATAGATACAACGGCCCGACATAAATCATCGGGCAGTTGCCCGCAAGACACAACACCCGTCTGGTCGGAGGATCCTCCCTTTTTCTATAGAGTATGAGTGAACTTGACACCCTGTTCCTCATACCTCTATACTTCTTAGCGTATTGATGGAAAAACGTTTAAATATTTTAGGCCCAAAATTCAGTTGCGCGAACTCCGCCCTCTGAAGCAGTCATAAGATCATGAAGTGCACAGGTGACAGGGCATGCGGTACAGGTTGGAAGGTGGGCCATTGTCTGTGAGGAGGTGCCGCATACGCACTTGAGATCAGAGCCGTCAGAGTCAGAGTGAACCACCATCTACGGTATGTACTGCAATGATTGATAATGGAAGCTTTGATGCCTTCCGGGCTCTCGAGTTGACGTGTATTTTTTTTTTTGTTTTACTTGGCAGAGCTTTATTTATCTCTCTTAAGTTTCCTGTTAACCGATCTGTGCAAAAATGACTCTTAAAATCAACAGTTTCAAGACAAGTTCAGAACTTTTATTTCCATTCTCCCAATTTATTAATTACTTAACTATTTCTATATTATTGGCGCCCTATCCATATCTGTGTGTAAGATCGAGTTTGGCAATAATCGTAACATGTCCCTGCTAATCAAACTTAAGGGATTCAATTAAACAGGACGCCGTCAGATGACCCGACACCCTTGTTTAAGACAAGATCTTTATGTGTCTCCTTCCCTTCTGGTTTGTTCGCACTGGGCCGGAGTAACGCTGCGTTTAAAGGCTTTACTCCGACATTGAATAAAAAGCGTAGAACTTTTTTAAACTGCAAAATTTTGTGGAATAATTAACGTAATATACTAACAATGGCAATACCATTCATTTTGACAGTTGAACAACATTCATTGCGTTATTTACGTTCTTGAGCAGACGAATTTTACAAACTTATGTAACAATGGTTTAACTATTTCCTTCTAAATAAAAAAAAAACCCTTCGGATTGTTCTTGAAAGTCTGTCACGCAATAAAATTGAGATGCTGGTCTTCTTCGTGTTAAAAGCAAATTAAAATGCTAAGATTTTTTTAACTTTTGGACCATAATTCATTCATTTCAGACACCATCTGATTCAGTTCACACTTTGACTATATATTTCCTACATATTCCTCTTCCTTAAATCATGCCAGGTTTATCGAAAATTAGCTTCCGCCCGCGGCTTCGCCCGCAAGGTACCTATGTCGATAAAAACTATCATATGTCCTTCCTCAGGATGCAATCGTATCACTCTGCCAAATTTTATCGAAATCCGTTCAGCGGTTTAGGCGTGAAAAGGTAACATACAGACAGACAGACAGAGTTACTTTCGAATTTATAATATTAGTATGGATTAGGAGATCAAAACATCAGCTGAAATCAGGCACACTGCATAATAACTACATATTTATTGACCGATCATGTTTCTTACCTTAACTTAACTTTAACTTCTTAACTTTCATGATTGCCTATCATCATTTTCTAGTCCATATCGCAATCTATTTTCGGTCAGAGCAACATGTCTTCTTTCACACTTCTCTATTAGCATACTTTATTTCATAAGTTTTTTTTTTTTTTTTTGCGGATGGGAAATCATCAAATGACCCCTCCCGCTCTGGGTGGAGCGGAAGGGAGTGTCAGACTCTTACTGACTAAAACCCACCCGTGTTCCTTCCTTAGCCCTTTATGTTCCGGGCCAGCGGTAACCCTTTCGGACAATCCCGCTGACCCGGCAGGCTTCGGCCCTATGGGGCCCCTCCTCGATGCTGACATCTCTTTGAGGCGCGCGTGGAACACGTACGCGCCGTCTGGCACGGGCCTGGTCCTGATCGGACGGTGAGCTACCCATTACTCTCCGCCCGCAGGCCCGCGCCTACGGTGGCCGGGAGTCGTCGCGCGGCTCCCGACGCCCGGAGCGTCTCCCGCGGCGGCTGGGACGGGAGGCCCTATCCCTGAGCCGTCCCGCCACCTCCTTCGCTAGCATGACTGCTTCGCAGAAGGAAGTGACTGCCTCCCACTCCCTCTCGCCCCGGACCATGGCTTGCACCAGGGCCGGGCGCGAGAGGTCGCCGCCGCTGCCGATCGCCTCTATGAGGACACGGCGGTGCTCCGCCCAAGCAGGGCAGACCTCCACCGTGTGCTCCACCGTGTCCTCTGGGCGATCCTGGCAATGGTGACACCCAGGCGTTTCCTCCCGCCTGATGATGTGCAGGAACCTCCCGAAACTTCCGTGTCCGGTGAGGACCTGCGTCAGGCGGTAGGTGAGGGCGCCGTGGCGCCTCTCTAGCCACTCCTCAAAGAGGGGTCTTATCGCCGCTATCGTGGCGTGCCCTGCGCTGGGTTGCGACAGTCGCTCCTTCCATGTCTCCGCAGCAATTTGCCGCGGAAGCGGAACTTCCCCCCGGCGTAGTGCCTCCGCGCGCCACTCATACAGGCGCGCGAGGACTATCGCCTCCAGATCCCATGGCGGCAGTCCGGCAATGAGGCTTGCCGCCTCGCCAGAGATCGTGCGGTAGCCCCGGATGATCCTTACGGCTACCACCTTCTGGGGCGCGTTCAGGTAGTGGGCGGCTCGCCGCCGCAGTGAACGCGCCCACACCGGGGCCCCTTGTAGGGCCATGGACCGCACGACCCCCGCGTAAAGCCTCCGGCAGGAGGCGTTTGGCCTCCTCAGGTCGGGCAAGAGCCGCTTGAAGGCGGCCCCGGCCCGTTCCAGTTTGGGGGCCAAACGTCGGAAATGCTCGACGAAGTTCCACCGGCTGTCGAGGACGAGACCCAGGTACCTCATCGTTGTCTCGACGCCGATGTGAACCCCTCCTACCGTTAGTTGGGATCCCGGTGGTGGCGCGTTCCGGGGCCCATGAAACGACATGGCCTCGGACTTGTGCAATGCCACCTCGAGACCCAACTGCCGGATCCTCTCCACGACTATCGCAACCCCGCGTGTCATCGCGTCGGCCGCCGCCTGATGCGACCTCCCCTGCGCCAGGACCAGCGTGTCGTCAGCGTAGCAAACCACGCTGACGCCATCAGGGAGGTCGGCCCGCAGCACCCAGTCGTAGCCGATGTCCCACAGGAACGGCCCCACGACCGATCCCTGCGGGACGCCGCACGACATCTCTCGCCGGTTAGCGGTTTTTAATAATCAAATCGCAGCATTATACCGACCCAGTGCGTCCCAATTCCTTGTCAATTGCGATCTTAAGCACGTCCTCTTGTCTTGTAATTGTTTCTTATTCGAGCAACACATCAAACGGCGCGGGGGGCGGCCATTTGTAACAAACAATTATGTATGGACGAACATAATGCTGTTATGGATCTATTGGGAATAATTGAATATTTATAGGTTTTGGGAAATATTTCTGAGGGTCGTGAGATGGTGTAGAGATATTTCAATGATTATGCTATAAATACTTTTGGATAATTTAGAAAGGCTGCCAAGTTTCAAGTTCATAATATTATTTCATTTATTTTAGTAAATCCTGAGCACCTAAGGCAGTTAGCTCTGGCTAAATGTAGGCATTTATATAAATATGTATATTATATAAATAATTAATTTCCTCATCATCTTTGGACATCGGCTGACGTTGAAGAAAACTTCGTGGATTTGTTATATGAAATCTAAACCTTTAACAAACGGCAGACATAAGAATATCTAATGCGGGCCACTTACGATTACTTACAAGTTCACCGTCAAGTTTGCAGCTGACTTGAAGCCGCGTCCAGTAAACTTGAACGTGTATGGCTATGGGTATGCATGATAAGTTGACTTATCATGCATACTCATACATGCTAATACTTAATATTATAAATGCGAGTCAAGAAACTGTCTGTCTGTCTGCCCGTTACCGTTTCACGCCTTATCGCTGAAGGATTTCGTTGAAAATTGGCACACAAGCAGACAATGACCAGCGGGGTAGTTGCGTAACACACTAATGGGTTTCATTTTGACAGTTCAACAACATTCATTGCGTTATTTACGTTGTTGAACAGCCCCTTTATTCCGAACATATGAAGCATTGGATTGGCAATATCCTTCAAAATAATTCAGATTGTAGTTGATAGTGTGTTACGCAATGATTTCAAAAGTAAGGATACGCCCGTCTGAACATTTTACATAGAAGTTCTTCGTTCGAAGTTGAAGTTCGCGCGCACCACTGTCAACTGAGTCGCGTTGGCCCTAAAACCGTCATTTTAGGGCCAGCGCGTTGGTGCCATTTAGTCGCGCCGTTAGCCCGGTCCTTACGCTAGTAATATATATGTCAATGGTGTTACGCAATTAGGGCGTTGGGCTAGGATATAGGATCTTTTGATATCAGCCGGTCGATTCTGTAAAAATCTCACTGGGAAAAGTTAGGTAAAGTGAGTTTGTTTTTGCTAGGAGTTGACACTATTGACAGCTCACTCCACGCTCACTTCACCTAAGTTTTTTACAGAATAGCACCGCTGTAGTATGTTCCTATGGGCTCTACTGCTCTTTCTCGTATCACTGCCGTATATAAATCAATTCGATCCTCACAAGTGAATAGTGCCGTTTCTGTATAAAAAAAAAAAACACTTTATTCTTAGTTTCAGGTCACGCTTGATTAGATTCGATGCACTCTCAGGCTTTTAGCTAAATCATTTAGCGTGGCGCAGCACTAGTATCGATAGGTTTTTATTTATTTTTGCGTTTACGTCGATAGGAAATTCGTTTATGTCGCTTATTACCTATGCTTTTAGTTACAATGTGATTATATTGAAATTGCATTTTATGGTACGGAGAAAATTGAAAATAAAGGAATATCCGTGAAGTTAAAACAAGGTTAATGTGTGCAGGCAGGAAACAGGCAATTTTAGTGATAAAATTTTTACTCTAGGTTTCAAGTAGGTAACATAACCTAACTGTATTGTGTACCCTGTAGGGTATGTATTTATATAAAATGGTTATTTTAAAACGTGTGTCGTTTGGTGTAACTGTGTAATGTAGAGATTCATTAAGGACGATAAAAATATATACAAGTACATTGGATAAACTTCTAATACCAAATAAACTTACAAACTCTTTAAATAAAAATATCCGAGGCACGGAAGGGGGTCTTCGTATGTGAAGATGGCTTAACCTGATCTAATGTTATTACTTATCCACAAGCCCCTCTATGCGCTAATTTATACCTACAGGATATACTTCCCAATTCTTTCCTCTCTACTAATTATAGGCATGGCAGATGACATTCCGTAAACCTATAAAACTGAACCGTCTCCATCCGTATCACTATTTCCGGCTGACATCAAAGACTGTAAGTGCTTCGTAAAGAAAAATCAATAAATACTAGTTATATTACGCGGCGTTGCTAGCACCTGTTACTGGCTGTTTCTGAGAAGTTCATCTTTAAAAACCGGTCCAGAGTGAGTCGGACTCGCGCACCGAGGGTTCCGTACCATCATGTTTTTAATGTTTTCATCGGCGAGGCCTATATTCGTCAGAGAATTTTAACACTGTGCACTGCGGTGTAGAATATTGCAGTTTTATGTCAGCGCCATCTCTTGACCGATAGTGGAACTAATGTAACTTTTGTTGATGATTTCTGAAAAAGTGTGCTATTTAGAGACTTCGTTTTATTTTTCCTGAAATCTTTATATAAACTTCTATCACTTAGAATACTTTCAGATTTTTCGCTTTGCAAACTTCGGAGATAAGGGGGACAACGATATTTTTTTTTACATTTTTCATCAAAAGTCGAAAACTATGCTGCTTGAAAAAAAAGAAAAAATATTTGAGAATGTGAAAACTGCGCTCTTTCAATATGATACCCCACATGCTCTAGTAGCCCCACTTCGAATTTTTCCCCCTTTCAGTACCTGTTGCAAAAAATATACTTAAAAGTATTTTAATTTTTTCTTATTTGCAAAATAGTTGGGCAAAGGTCATCTAAAAGTATTCCAAATTTCAAGTTGATAGCATTAGTAGTTCTTGAGATATCCAGCTGGGACAGACAGAGTCTCACCATAAGGGTTCCGTTTTACCATTTTGGTACGGAACCCTAAAAACCACGATGAAGAGTTAATGTGTTACTGTGGTTGGTTGACAGATGTGCGCTATTTTCTTTTTGAAGACGTGGAAGAAGGGGTTTTGTTACTTTGTGGTAGGTCTGTAGATTTTCTTAAGTCACTGAAATATCGGGCAAGATATTTTTGTTGTGTCTTCTACATGGTGATTAAAATGAATAGGAATAAGATTTTGAATAGTCATCATCCGCCTAACCTTTTCCCAACTATGTTGGGGTCGGCTTCCAGTCAAACCGGATGCAGCTGAGTACCAGTATTTTACATGGAGCGACTGTCTATCTGACCTCCACAACCCAGTTACTGGGTAATACGAAACCCCTTGGAAAGACTGGTTGTCAAACTTTCAGGCTTTTGACGACCCGTAACGACTGTCAAAGATCCACGAATGACAGCCGGGACCAACGGCTTAACAAGCTTTCCGAGGCACGGAGGGGTGTTGGTACGTAAAGATGATCACCCACCCACAGATCAACCGCGGCAAGCGTAGATAACCTGATCGATCGATCCGTGTGGCTGTTATTACTTACTAAATAACATACAAATACTTGCTTACAGAAAAAAATCATTTCATTTACACTATCGCTCTATGGGAACAATGACGACAAAGTAGGTATCTCGTGGAACGAACTATACAAACAGACAAATACATACATACCTACAAAGAGACAAATCACCTATGTCCAGACCATCATGAAAACTACCACATGTAATCAAGATATAGCAATATTCGGACCCTCAATACAAATGGCTGGTCAAGCCCCATAAGTGATGGTGCTCATTTATCATGGATATTATTGCACCTATGTGTATAGACAGACAGACATATGCGTAGATGTAGCATTTATATGAGATAGGTGAAAAATTGGCCGATTATGGGGACAAAGATTGTTTTTTTTTTTTTTGGTAGTGGTGATTAGAAATCTTTTACAGACATTTATAAAACTTTTTTACAAAAAAAAAACAACCGACTTAAAGTTATTTTTTAATTTGTAGTGTTTTTTTTGGAAGTCGGTTGTTTTTTTTTTTGTAAAAAGTTTTTATTTTTCACTTTTTAGTGGGACAGTTTGTAATTTATCTAAGTTACAATAGCCTAATGTCAGCAGGTTATCACATGTTACAAAATATTGCTTTTCCCGATGCTGGGACGTTAATTGTTGAGCAACAATTAACTCAGCCTCCACTCACCATACCCATTGTGACGAGCACAAATTGCTTAGCAACCATATTAAAGTAATCGAATTGCAACCCGTGAAATATTTGTCATTGAGTAGTTCCGATAACCATCTGTGAATTTCCGAGAGCAAATGTTCAAGTTACTTTAAAAAATACCCAAATCGCTATAGGTTTGACTATAAAATTTGAGGCTTTCCCTCGGTTTCCATAGAATCCTCTCATCAGATTCCAACTTGATGATAATGGGACCACTTCGAGAGTATACCCTTTCAAACAAAAAAATAATTTTTGGAATCCGTCCAGCCGTCTTCGAGTAATCGGTGAACATACATAAAAAAAAACATATATAAAGTCGTAGACATAATACCTCCTCCTTTTTGGAAGTCGGTAAATAACCTCCTCCTTTTTGGAAGTCGGTAAATAACCTCCTCCTTTTTGGAAGTCGGTTAAAAATAATGTTCTAGAAATTATAAACACGGTAATAGGAGAACAATGTAGTCGAGATTACTTCAATACGCAGTACATTCAACCTTAAAAAGATGAAAGTTTACCAAGACCTCTCCGTGCCTCGGAAAGCACGTTAAGCCGTTGGTCCCGGCTGTCATTCGTGGATCTTTAACAGTCGTTACGAGTCGTCAGTAGCCCGAAAGTCGGACAACCAGTCTTACCAAGGGGTATCGTATTACCCAATAACTGGGTTGTGGAGGTCAGATAAGCAGTCGCTCCATGTAAAATACTGGTGTTCAGCTGCATCCGGTTAGACTGGAAGCCGACCCCAACATAGTTGGGATAAGCCTGGCAGATGATATTTGGTGAAACTACCAAAATTTTACAAATCTCATTTGCAACGTTATTTCTTACCACTTGTCACCTATTCCTTTTAAATTTTTACAAATCTATCTAACATTTAATAATTTATGTTCCGCCATTTCTCAGCCAAGATACTCTAAAAAGATTTTTGCCTGTAAATTCGCTACTTAGCACCAGAAACCAACACTTATATTTTATTCAAAGAAGCTCCATACTCAAAGTAGATATGCAAATCCTTAGTGTTTATGATTCCCTACGGAGAGACGAGCAGCTGCTGCGGTGTATTCTTAATGTTGCCAGATTATACATATACTTGTTTTAATGTTTTATTGCTGAGTTAGTTTTGGATATTAAGGTGAATGAGACCGCGAAATTCTAATTTTCTTAGGTTTTTTGCAATGTGCAGGTCAGTGTCAGGTTGTATCTTGATCAAAATATGATTCGCGACAATAACAGGTACATGTTTAGAGAATTATAATCATTAGAATCATTAATACATCTAACTAGGTAGGTTAGATTTCTACCATTAACATTTTTCCTCATGAGATTGGTGGTTGGTAAAACCTTAGATGATGATGATAAAAAACTTACCCCACGGCACGCCAATAAAACCGTAAGCAAATAATTTATGCAAAACTATATAAATACAAAAATATCCTCCAGTAAGGGAATTTATATTTTAATTAATAACATTTCCCTGCTCCTTACATTTCAAAGGAACTTTTCCATTCAATAAAACTTGCAAATACCTTCGAAACTGAACAAATTAATTGCATCTGTCACAACCTTATGTCCTGAGCAATAAGGTTGTTAATAGGTTGTTTGTGTGAGGTATGTTTTGTACAGAAAGGGTAGTAAGAAATTATTAGACGTGTCCCGTCGTTAGAAATCAAAACATTAGAAACTTTGGTAAGAAGGGTACATGGCAGGGTACTCTGAAAGAGAACGCGGTAGGTGGCATTTTCTGAGGGTCTACTCCGAAGCGGTTAACCACTGTATCGGCCGAATGTTCGGTCATTTTCTGATTCGAATATTGTTGTCCTACTACGAATTAAAAAAAAAAAGGTAAAAAAAGGGTAAGGGTTCTAAAAAGGTTCGGATTGGCACAGTTTGGTCGGGACCAATAGTCAATATAGGAAATTAATGGTAGTAGAAAATGACCGAACATTCGGCCGATACAGTGGTTAACCGCTTCGGAGTAGAACCCCTGTTTAGTATTGACGATCGTATTACGAGTAGGTCGTGGGTTTGAACCCAGACAGGCGATTTTATTGTGTGTAGATCATTTCATCACCACTGCTCTCAACACGGTGTAGGAAAACATCGTCAGGAAACCGGCATGTCCTTGAACCAAAAATTCGAAGATATCTCAAAAAACGCAAGTTTTAGAAGCAATAAAAGTATATGATCGACTATAGTAAACAAAATCAGAAAAATATATGATGTTCTTCAGGATATATGCTAGGTAGATAGTGTGTTGAAAACATAATACAACTAATTTTATACGACAGAAAAAAAACATGAATATACCTCTAAAAACTTTCTTTTTACAATAAAAACCCTAATATACATACAATCATTCTGATTTTGTGTCAGATTATTCTACAAGCAACATATTAAAGCACTAGTGTTTTGATATTTTAGTCCAAACAACAGATTTTTTGTAAATAGATAATTGCTTCATATTTTGTTTGCAATAAATTACCAGCTTTATGTCATCGCTCTTATCTTTCTTTTCTATGCAGTCCGACAGTGACAGCGCGTTAGGTCATGTAGTCCCCTTAACAGTTAATCTGCTATTCGGGGCGGAGACAAACCTAACAAATCAACGATGATAAAAATCGGTACAGCCGTTCTTGAGTTATAAATGGTGTAACTAACCAGACTTTGTTTTATTTATATGGATTCATTAGCTGCGCCCCGCGGTTTCACCCGTATAAGTGTCGATCCCGTGGGAATATCGGAATAAAACGTAGCCTATATGTTAATCCAGGGTGTCAGCTACCTCCATACAAAATGTTATCAAAATGGGTCCAGCAGTTTGAGCGTGAAGAAGTAACAAACATATAAACACACCCACACTCACAAACTTTCGCCTTTATAATATTAGTGTGATGAATACTATTTCCAACTCTTCTCTGCCACATACCAAATCCTGAAATTCCTTCCCATCTTTAAAATACGGAAGTTACTCGCCGTGTATAATTACGAGGTAAATGAGCGTGGCCGAGAAGGGGCAGACAGACCCTTCACAGTTCACTCGCATTTATTGTTTTAAATAAACTTGTAAACAGATACAAGTTATAATTGCAAGGGTTGATTTTGAATTTAATGATAATAATCAAAAATATTCTGCGGTGATTCGAGGTGGGTTGAATTAATATACGAATGGATAATTGTATTTTGGTTAATTCTACGGTGTAATAAGTCCTAGAGACTTTTAATAACAACCAAGTTTGGTTAAAACATGACTTTTTGCACCTAAAAGTTGTTAAAGGTCGGTAATTGCTGAAGGAAACCTTTATTACCTGCCTAAAAAGGTACCTATTTATGTCAGGTTTTTTGTATGAAGATGTACCTAATGTATAAAAAAGAAAGAAAACACGTTTATTTGCGGTAAACATGACGCAATAAAGAACTTATACAAAAAATAATAAGAAAAAAGGGTTAGGGGAAACATGCGTCACATCCACGCAAAACGGCTATCGCTCAGCATTATGCTGCGACCCTATGCAAGACAGAGCCTCAGCGCTGGTTTTCAGCAAACAATTATTAGGACGCTGTACTGGTACAGCATACACAAAGAAAATAAAAGTATAATTGAAACATAACATCAAGAAACACATTCTATAACCAAACCAAGTCATGGACTAACGTTATTACTTCAATATATTTACGCTAGGGCACAGGTTAAACAATAACTTCATTGCATTTCGAGCACAATGCACGTATTGCACATAGTCTCGATTCGGACATTGCTTGTCGTCCGGGGCAAACTTAATACGTTGTCTTTAGAATGTCTGCATCCCGTCCTTGTCTCGTCCCCGCTTTACATATGCACATATGAAGCGAAGTAGGAATTGTTTGGACTAAATATTATGCAAAGAACAAACTGTGAACAAACCCCTGCGACAGTCCGTTGTCTGAGTCTTGTCTTCCCTGTATAAATGGTTGAGACGACAACGCAATAATATTTAGGAGTTAATGTAACTTTGTTCTTCAGAAATTCTGCTTTGCGTTCATGTAAAACTTTTATCTTTATGACGCTTTTAGACCTTTGTTACCGTGCGTGTGTACGCACGGTAACAAAGGTACCACCTATACATTTACGTGTGTAAATGTATAGGTGGGACAGCGGTCCAGTGCACGTAAATATACCATTGTTATAGTGTATCTATTTAATAGATATGTAAACACTGTATTATTTAGACAAGAGGAGAAATTACAACAAGACAAGAGACAAGAGCTGCTGTCACTCATGTCATCTGTCAGTCACGAGGAATGGCGGGAAATAGACAAAGTGAAACAGGTCTGCACGATAACGCTTGGTGTGGTAGTGAGCCAATGAACCGCTCTATTCAACCGGATTCTACAATTTTAATATTAAACACCGCCACAATTTCGGTGAGAAAAACGGTCCGTTACCCGGTGAAAAACGGACGTATACAAGAAGGCTTAATTGTAAGCTTAATGCTTAAAACATATTTCTGACAATGTTTCAGACCTAAAATCTAAAACAACACAACACTCAGCAAAAATGCAAATCACACACAAAAACCAGCTAAATACGTAAACAGTGGCATCCCATTGCGTCCCATAAAATAAAATGGCGGCCATAAGAGTTGACCCATAAACAAGGATAGACTTGCACCAACATTCCCAGATTTGGACAATTAATTTCACAAATTAATGAAGGGTGGCTCAGTTCATTTTGGGTAATTTTACTTGCTAATACACACATTTCGGCACATATGTTTGCAAGGCAAAATTGTGAGGTCCGCCATTTATATGTTAACGGTTTGTTTTTGGTAATATGACAGCTGGCTGGAAATAATTTTAAGGAGGATATTTTTTGGACATTAAGATGGGTGGTAAAAATCTTGGGACGTAATATGGTTATGGGGTTTATTTAATTTTATGCTCTCAAGCATTGAGCTAAATAACTAGAGAAGCAAACCTCATTAAAATGTGTAAAAAAAAATGTAACCACTATTTAAACGCGACGACGTAGCTTTGAAACCACTACGTATTTAAAAGTAAACATATATCTGTCTCACTTACACAAGTCGCAAGAATAATACCGTCGCTTAGATTAGACAAAGACCGCAATATGAACATGCAATGGCGGGAGGGTGTTGCCTAGCCATGCGAAATTTTACCCAACTTTTTAAGCCATAAAAAACGCAAAAAAAAAACATTAAACGTTATGAACGTTATTTTTGAATTATGTATTTAAATATTTAAAAACAATTATTTTTATGTTACAATGTTATTTTTTTGTTTCACATTGTCACACATTTAGTTTTATAAAATATTTTAAATCACATACTCTATAAATTAAAAACTCCCACATAATGTGGGAAACTAAAACTAAGTTTTTAGTGGCAACATTGAACCTAATTTACAAAATTCTACATTTTATTTATTTTTATTGCGTTTTTACGTTGATATAAACACAGAAACAATAAACTTACGCGTGGAAAGTAATTCCGGTTAATTTATTGTGTTTTTGTGACCTCGAATCGCACTCTTTCACTACGCATTTTCCCATTTTGGCGGTAATTTTCACTCGGCTAACTTCGGTTGGCGTCATACAGAGCACTGAACTGACATTAGCTACGATTGAGACTGTGGTCTCAAGCCCAGTGGCAACGCCTTGGCGCGGTAATTGCTAATCTAGTGTATGTATATCAATGCTCTCAAGTCTCAACATGCTGAGAAGATAATTACTGCCAGGGTACTTAAATGTTATATGCTTATTATTTTAAAGCTAGTAACACTGCAGTGCAGGTGTTACACTGATAATAGGCGAAGTATTGTAAGTTTGTAGATCGCTTGTGGCAAAAAAAAAAACTCACGCCTTCTTCCAATGGGGATAGGCAGAAACTACAGAACGCCACCTGCTTGCTACGTACGTAGGTACTCCTTTTGCTTCGTTTACATTTATACATCTGAAGAGTTATTCCGGGATTAGCCCCTGAACCCCCCTCCACCCCCCTCCTCGATCCCCTGCTTGTTCATCTTCTGTTTTAATCTCTGTCTTATCCAAAGACCAACTCCGTAATTAAAATCGTTCAAAATTCTAGTCCCAATTACATCTCGGCGGCAATCAATGTCAAAAACTTGTCAAGCATGTAGGGTAACTAAAGGTATTTTTGAGAGATTGAGACTAAGATCAGACTGTGAACGTTCTTAAAATGACGAGAATTGCCCCTCTATCTCATCATCATCTGCCAGCCTTTTCCCAACTATGTTGAGGTCGGCTTCCAGTCCAACCGGCTGCAGCTGAATACCACTATTTTACATGGAGCGACTGCCTATCTGACCTCCACAACCCAGTTACTGGGTAATACGATATCCCTTGGTAAGACTGGTTGTCTTCCCTTAAAATCACCCAAAAATCCTTATCGCCATTTTCGATACTATCTAGGTACATACGATCACATATCACTGCAAAACCAGGTTAAGTAGAGGTTACACGTGTCGTATCTTTTATTCAAGTGAAGAGCTCCCCCGATGGCACCGTGCCTTAATTAAGGGGTGTACACACCTGCTTTAATCACAACAACATTATACATGCATTTGTATGTCGTTTTAATTAGAGATCGGTTCCGGAATCGGGGAGTGGGTATTGGAATTGCTTGGTGACGTCAGATTGGAGTTGCTTGGTGACGTCAGATTGGAAAGATGGTGATAGCCTTCAATGAGTGCGTAGACTTCAATGAGAGAGTCAAAGCCTGCGTGAAAATTTACCATTTTTGCAATACCTCCTGTACTAGCAATACTTGCACAATTTTTCGGTGTGTGCCATGAACATATCATTCATTTATCACATTTAACAAATATCATTCGTTCTAATTATGTAGCTTTATTTATTTACTTCTAACACGAGTACTATTGTAACGTACGTAACGAAGAAGTAACAAACATATAAACACACCCCCACACACACTACCAAACTTTCGCCTTTATAATATTAGTATGATATATATAGATTTCTCACATTTAACAATTATCATTCGTTCTAACCTACCTCTCTGCTTAGCGTTGAGACATGGGCTGTTTTTTCAACGTTCGTTCTAGTTATTTAGCTCTAACTCAAGCACTATTGTAATATTCTGGGGCTGCCTCAATTAATGTATGACACAGTGTTTGAGATGTTCTTTTTTACCGACTTCAAAAAAAAGGAGGTTATCAATTCGATACGTATGTATGTAATATTATTGGAATTGCATTATATTCACATATGACAATCTATTAGGGCTTCCAAACAAATATACAAAATTTTAGAGACGTATGTATGTATGTATGTATGTATGTATGTATGTATGTATGTATGTATGTATGTATGTATGTATGTATGTTTGTCCACGCATATCTCCGTAACTATTAATCGGATCGTGACCATTCTTTTTTTATTGGCTTACATTTATTTCAACTTAGGGAACAGTGCAAGTTTCATCAAAATCGATTCAGTCATTTTCAAGATATGGACTAAGACGTGAAAGTGTGACGGCCTGGCTTATTGATACGAGCTACGGGTGTAGTGTCAAAGCGAAAACATCTCAAAACCTTGGTCAAATTCTAGTGCAACAACTAAAAATTACGAAATAAAAAGTAATTTAAAAAAATTAAACCGACTTCAAAAAGAAATGAACTCAAAATTATGAAATAACTTTAATTTCGGAAGTCGGTGGCCAAAAACTAAAACTAAAATACAGATCCCAAGACACCGACTTCCGAAATTAAAGTTATTTCATAATTTTGAGTTCATTTCTTTTTGAAGTCGGTTTAATTTTTTTAAATTACTTTTTATTCACTTTTATCTTAACACCTTTATTTTAAAGCTTTATTTATAACAAACATCTGCATTTACTTAGTCCCGAAATAAAAATATTATCTCCAAAAATTGCACTGCAATTTGGCAGCCTAAAATGTCGCCGTAGGTAAGCAATTTAAAGCCTTAAAGACATAAAATTTGCACCCACATACGGCATTTTCAATATAAAAGTATAATTTTACCTGCATAATGTCAAAACCGAATTATGTTATTACGTTTAATATACGTTTTTAGGGTTCCGTATCCAAAGTGTGCTAACGGGATTCTATTACCAAGGCTCCGCTGTACGTCCGTCTGTCACAGGGTTGTATCTTTTGAACCGTATTAAGCAGACACTTGAAATTTTCACAGAGTATGTACAGAAGCCAGCACATCAAGCTACTACAATCTGTCAAATTTATTTCATAGATTTTCAACTTTGTCGCTAAACCAAAGTTGATTGGGAAAATTTGACAGTTTCGGGTAGCATGATGTGCTGGCGTCTGTACTACTATGGCCGTAATGACAACAGATAATAAAAACAAAATAAAGTTTTAAATTACAGGGACACCTGTACAAAAAGCGTGTTTTTTTTGTACTAAAGTATTTTAATAAAATATGTAGTGTTTTAAATGTTGGATGGTGGTACGAGACCCTTCGTGTGCGAATCGGAATCGCACTTGGCCGATTTTTTACGCTATGTTGTCGTAAATTGCGCATCTGAGGTCCGGTCAGTGACCGCTTGAGTAGGTAGGGTGACGTTGTGAGGCCGCTAAGATGGCGCATCTACTCTATAGTCTATTGTTTGTGCACGTAGTTGATGAGCGTTTGCGAGTTTATTGGGAATTAAATGTTTATTTTATGACGTAAGCTATATTAGTTTTAGTGTGTTCTTTAGAAAATTAGTTAGTCAATTGTTTAAGTTTGCTGATTGCTTATTTACAGCAAAGTACTTGCTGAATACAACTACAGTTTTCTTTTTGACATATTATTGTAACGAAGGTCTTTTGCGGTAGGAGTAAACTAGTAAAAATTGTCACGCAACGAAAAAGCGTTAAGACCATGAGACTTTTTATTACATGTTATAGAAAGAGAGAGATAGTTTTCATGGTTCCCAAGGGTGCTGAAGTCAATAGTGTCAAAATAAAAATCCAAGATGGCAACTGCGAAAATTTAAAATTTTTTTCTTCATATATGTCGTTTTCATAGTTTTTGAGGGTGCTGAAGCCCATAGTGCAGTCAAAATGAAAATCCAAGATGGCGGCCGCAAAATCTTTCAAACTTTTCTTATATTATACACTGCTGTTTGTTGTCCCTAAATAAATAAACACGCGAAGATTTATCCCAACTTTGGTCAGCGGGTCGTCTTAGAAGCAGTATGCACCACTTTCCACAATCGTCAACTAGCAGCATTTTAGCCTCCATCCATACCCATGATCCAAATATTAATTTATATCGCCCACCTCCGCGGTCAGCAGCCGCAGGTGCGAATAATACCTTTACAAATGATCCCCTACCCAAATGACAAGTGACGCCGAACGACCCTGCTTGTATAGATCCCGTAAACTGAACGAGACGAGTTTACAAATGATTAATTATCGTCCACAATGTCCACTTCTGTATTAATGGTAGGCCTAGGGAACATACAAAAAAGATTAATTTGCGATTATGGTGACGGTCTGGACATGGATATGCCCAAAAACTTCGGCGTAAATTCTTATAGTTTTACATACCAGGCGAATGAAATCTTAGATGTATTTACTTACCTATAGCTAATCTCATCATTGCTTTTACTTTTGACAAAAACTCCCAATTAGTAACTATACTAAGGTTGAAAATATGTGTAGGTATAACAAAAATAGAAGTTGAGGTTTTTTTGACGAGCAAGCGGCATTCAACCGGCAACCTAGAGATTAGGTAAAGAAGTTGACTATACGTAACGTCCAGTTCCGGATTAGCCCATAAGCAAATTAAGCAATTGCTTAGGGCATCACGTCTCGGGGGGCACCATAAGGCAGAAACAGCACCGAAACAGTATTTGCTAGCACATGAATGGCAAGGCTGTTTATCGGCAAGATATTACAAAACCCAAAAGTCAGTCTAGAGATGTGCCCAATCTTTACAAATCGCTTGTCGATGTTTTGAAAAATACCAGGCGACTAGTAGGCCTAGGCGTGGATTCCTTAGGGCATGAAGTAGTCTTAATCCGGAACTGGTAACGTCGTTATCCCCTCATCTGTAAAGCAGAATTAAGAAAAAGTAATTGTGTCTCATTAGTGACAGATGAGCTCTTTTAAGTCATCTCCCTAACCTTTTCCCAACTATGTTGGGGTTGGCTTCCAGTCTCACCGGATGCAGCTGAGTACCAGTGTTTTACATGGAGCGACTGCCTATCTGACCTCCACAACTCAGTTACTGGGTAATACGAAACCCCTTGGTGCGACTGGTTGTCAGAGTTTCGGACTTCTGACAACTGACAACTGACTTCTAATGACAGCCGGGACCAACGGCGAGGCACGGAGGGGTCTTGGTATGTAAAGATGGTCACCCATCTACGGAAGAACCGCGGTAAGCGTGGCTTAACCTGATCTATCGACCCGTGCGGCTGTTATTACTAAGCCACAATCTTTTAAGTAAATAGAAAAATAGTTATTTACTTACTCTCTCTTCTCTGGTATTTTTTAGGGTTCCGTACCGTACCCAAAGGGTAAAAACGGGACCCTATTACTAAGACTTCGCTGTCTGTCCGTCTGTCCGTCCGTCTGTCTGTCACCAGGCTGTATCTCAAGAACCGCGATAGCTAGACAGTTGAAATTTTCACAAATTATGCTATAACAACAAATACTAAAAACAAAATAAAATAAATATTTAAGGGGGACACCCATACAACAAACGTGTTTTTTTCGGTGTTTTTGCCTTGTGGCACGGAACCTTTCGTGTGCGTGTCCGACTCGCACTTGACCAGTTTTTTTTTTAATCCTGGTTTTTTTCTGGATAAGTACGCATAACGAGCGAGCTTTGACTATCATGGTACCCAATTTCTTCTTGGATATTTGACATCGATCTTACAATTAATGTATCCTATGTGGAAAATATAGTCACCGAAACATTATGTTTTTAACACAAATAAAATAATCTAAAGGACACGCTTGAAAAGTTTGTCTGCCTATTTCCAATTTAATTAGTAATTACAGAACCCATAAGTGCACTTAAATAAAGTACAGGTATTTAACCAACGTTATCGTTTCTCTCATTTAAATCCAAGTGGTTTAACAGTTTCATATTTCAGGCCCTAATTACAACATTATTAGAGCAAGAACATTTGTGTTACCGAGAAATGTGCTCGGTTTGTTTTGTGGTACCTGTTTGAGCGACAAGCGACTCGGAAAGAACAAAAGTAGGTAAATAATGTTAATAAAGACAAAAAATAATTGTTTGTCGGACATAATATATTTTAATCAGGATAAAGCTATGTTTATGTTTGTGTGTATGTATACTATTTTTTTGTAGTAACTTATTTTTACTTTAAATTATGTTTTTTTATGGATCATGTCATGTGGTCTGCAATAAAGATTTTTATTTATTTAATACAATTATGCAGCATATTAATGTCTTCATCTTTCATACTTCTCTGCCAGCCAACATTTTAGTATTCACCTGCGTTGATCATTATCATTTAAGAGGCGTAACGTCCACTGCTAAACATAGGCCTCCCCTAAGCGTTGCCATATCGACCGGTCCTGTGCGTCTTGCATCCAGAGTCCTGCAGCCTTCACAAGGTACTACCTATATTGGGAGCAACCAAGAACCCATGATTTTACTAAAGCACTAAACGTTGCCATATCGACCGGTCCTGTGCGTCTTACATCCAGAGAATTCCGGTGGCCTTCACAAGGTCCTACCTATGTTGGGAGCACCCAAGAACCCATGATTTTACTAAAGCACTAAACGTTGCCATATCGACCGGTCCTGTGCGTCTTACATCCAGAGAATTCCGGTGGCCTTCACAAGGTCCTACCTATGTTGGGAGCACCCAAGAACCCATGATTTTACTAAAGCACTAAACGTTGCCATATCGACCGGTCCTGTGCGTCTCACATCCAGAGTCCTGCAGCCTACACAAGGTACTACCTATGTTGCAGGAGCACCCAAGAACCCATGATTTTACTAAAGCACTAAACGTTGCCATATCGACTGGTCCTGTGCGTCTCACATCCAGAGTCCTGCAGCCTTCACAAGGTACTACCTATGTTGCAGGAGCACCCAAGAACCCATGATTTTACTAAAGCACTAAACGTTGAAATATCGACCGGTCCTGTGCGTCTCACATCCAGAGTCCTGCAGCCTTCACAAGGTACTACCTATGTTGCAGGAGCACCCAAGAACCCATGATTTTACTAAAGCACTAAACTTTGCCATATCGACCGGTCCTGTGCGTCTCACATCCAGAGTCCTGCAGCCTTCACAAGGTACTACCTATGTTGCAGGAGCACCCAAGAACCCATGATTTTACTAAAGCACTAAACGTTGCCATATCGACCGGTCCTGTGCGTCTCACATCCAGAGTCCTGCAGCCTTCACAAGGTACTACCTATGTTGCAGGAGCACCCAAGAACCCATGATTTTACTAAAGCACTAAACGTTGCCATATCGACCGGTCCTGTGCGTCTTACATCCAGAGAATTCCGGCGGCCTTCACAAGGTCCTACCTATGTTGGGAGCACCCAAGAACCCATGATTTTACTGAAGTAACATAGTTCGTGTTGCTTTAGTAAAATCATGGCATAGAACCCATAGGAACTACCCGCTCTTACCCATAACTTAAACCCCCCATTTTACGCAAAATTAAATCTGCGCGGTTGCTCATGGCACGCATTAAAATTACATACAGACATTCAAATTTGGAATACATTCGTGTTGCGGCACTGCCGGAAGTACCCGCCTGCATTATTTTCATATTTCCAGCGCTGAATGTTTCAGCCATTGTAAAGGGTTTTGTGTGAACGTTGTGTAAGCGGTAATTTATTATGGGAATTTGGGAATGAGGCACTTCGACCATGTTGTGAGGTTGTGAACTTTTGTGAAATGTATGAATAGAAAAACAAGTGGGGCTATTTTTATAAACACACACATACGTAATCCGCGTTCGCGATTTATTTGCCAAAAATGTAAACAAATATGAATTAATAGGAAAATAACTTTAATTCCGACACAATAAAGTTCAGTTTACGATACAACTTCAAACATTTTTATAACTTACTACTACTTAACTACGGGGCGATCCTTTCGCCATAACTGGGCACAAATCCAGACTCCTGGCAGATAAGTCCAATAAAAACTTGATAGAAAAACCCAATATCTATTACCAAATTTCATCTAAATCGGTTTCGGTCAGCGGCAGCGTGATGAGGATAGATAGACAGACGGACACACTTTCGCATTTATAATATTAGTGTGGATATCCTTTAACAATGGTTCTAATTTTAGTCCTTCGTGCCGAAACTCACTGACACGTCTATATAAATTAGATTCCGTGTAAACGAACACTTTCTCTTTTCTACAAATAAATTAAAATGCAAGTGTGCAACCTATACTTAAAACAGGTACCTATTCCCCGAACGAATATACTTTATAGCCTTATAAATTTAGCTATCAAATGGGCTGGACTCTATTGTTCGGTAATAAAGGTGATATTTGACTGATTAAAATTAAGTAAATTCGAGCAAGTTAGCGGCGGGGGTAATAAAATGGCGCTTAGTTCTCTGTAATTGCTTTGGTACGTGAGTTTTATATTATTAACTGAATTAAAATGTGTTCTTTTTTATATCGATTCTCACAAGTTTAAATATTTATAGTCCATTATTACAAAAATTATGGGTTACGTGATATTAATGCCAAATCAAATTTCTTAATATTTAAAAAAAAAAAAATATCCTGTTCGGAATCTTACAGCTAATACAAACAGTATTCTTAAACAATATGCAAAAGAAGGCCATTTACAAGATTCCACTAAAAAAAACCAATAACAATAGTAGTTTGACAGTCATTAGTCGTTGAGGTTTAATTTTTAGACCAAAGAAGTCTGTCGACTAATTGCTTAATCATAATTATCATAAGCATAAACAAATACTTTTTATAACCAAATCAAAAGCCATTTAGCACGTTAACTTTCGAAAACTGAACCATGGTTAGTCTAAACTACTGTTAAACCCAATTTTGCAGTCTGACTGTCTAGGTTCCAAAACACCTGCTAATCCTAATCTAGCTTCAGCGTAGGTTAGTGCCTGTTACTAGCTATTACGTTCGTAGATTGGCTTATAAAGAGGTTCCGTACATTCCCTTTGAACGTAGTTTCAGGATTGCTCCCAAATTGAGCTTCCATAATTTTCAGTGTACGAGTATGATGGTAGCGAATAGTTCGACTCCTTTGGATTCCTTGCACCTGCCGGTCGATTCTGTAAAAATTTCACAGTGAAAAGTTAGGTGAAGTGAGTTTGTTTTTGCTAGGAATTGACACTATTGACAGCTTGCTCCACGCTCACTTCACCTAAGTTTTCACGGTGAGATTTTCACAGAATAGCACCGCTGAATAGGAATAGTTTTTTAAATTTTCTACGTATTTCCGATCTTGTTTTGTTTGATGCTCGTTTGTTTGTTGTTTCGTGTTTACTAGGTAGATACGTATCCCACCTTCTTGATGCATTTAAATATCTCTTTACCATGTTAGGACCGATTTTTCAGTCGTCGAATCGATACAGTGCGTCAGTGGTCTTTATACTCCTTGTAATAAGGTTGATATTGGTTTGCTGCTACTGACAAGTCTGTCAAAATCATAATGATCTTTATTCTCGTTAATATAAAAGGTTTGCTGCTGTCAGTTGTAAAATAAATGTGAAAGGATTGTAACTGCGAACTGAAGAATATAATGGTGGTTTGACATACAGCTGTCATACTGCAATTTTTTTTATTCCTCAATTATAAGTTATCAAGTTATCTTATGATTGGAAAATCAGCCATTTAAAAAAAACCTAAATACTGATAATCACAATGATCTATTTTTTTTGTTATTGCAAGAACTTCTTAGTGATAGTTTTTAAATCTCAAAAAAAGAAAATCGAAAAGGAGTTTCCAAAATTTATTATAAGTACTCGTACACGTAGTTCCAGAAAACACAAAGACCATTTTCTCCTAATTAAAAACGATCAAAATCTAGTCTCAATCCCATCTCAGCGACAAATAATGTCAAAAACTTGTCAAAAATGTAGGGAAATAACAAGTTTTTTGACAGATTGAGACTGAGATCCTACTGTGAATGTCTGGTAAGGTCTTAAAAGTTCTAGAATTGCTTCTCAGACTACGGTCTGTGTCTTATTTGTATCTATAAGTACTAGGTAGTTACAGACAAGCTACACACATCAAGCTACCCGAAACTGTCAAATTTTCCCAATCAACTTTGAACCTTATGCTCTAGCGATAAAATTGAAAATCTATTAAAGAAAATTGACAGATTGTAGTAGCTTGATGTGCTGGCGTCTGTACGTTAATTAAGCCAACATGCTTCTCCTTGGCCTGCACAGGGAGCACGTAGTCTTAACTACAAGACACGTATCGATTTGAGGCTAGCTAGCCAATTGGCCTTGCAGATTGGACATAATTGCTGGATCGTCTGGGTCGGCATTATCTTGCTGTAGAGCATTGTGCAAGGAATAAAACCGTTAAAAGGACGATGTTTCAACGGTAACACAAATAAAGATCACCTAAAATGTAGGTAGTAATGAATACCATAAAATTAAAAAGAGAGCGAGTCATTTGCATTTTTATTTAACACTAGCTTCCGCCCGCGGCTTCGCCCGCGAGGTATGTCTATAAAAACATCCCATGTCCTTCCCCGGAATGCAATCTATATCTCTTCCAAATTTTATCGAAATCCGTTCAGTGGTTTAGGCGTGCAAAGGTAACATACAGAAAGACAGTTACATTCGAATTTATAATATTAGTATGGATTATAAATTCCAGCTCATGATGCTCTTCAGCGATTTGGCTCCAAACAATTTTAACCTGAACAGATAAAGTACCTACCTATTTAACGTTTAATTACGTTTATTAACCGAAATTTGAAACATCACCTATCCTTGATTCAAGTCTGTTATTTGTAAAAGAGTAACCGTGAGTTTCTTGCCGGCTCTTCTCCATAGGATACGATTTAAGGCTCCTACAAACAGGCGCGACACGCGACGTGAATCGCGCGCGACCAAAGGCACCGCGGTAAAACTTTATTTTTAAACTCTCTAAAAACAAACTTACAGCGTAACAAAAATCCGCAGTTTATCTTAGTTTACAACACCATCAAACTCAATCCCCCAGCTACGGTAAGAGGGTAGACAGATGTCTAACTTGTGCATTACTGTCAAGTACTCAGGTTCAGTGTTAGAGAATAGTTTAAACGATGAGCGGAACTGGGGTTGTGGGATGTTATTGGCTGTTTTAACTATTTATGTTCTAAGTATTGGTTTATGATAAAAAAGATGCTGTTAGTGAAAATGAAACTCAAGTAAGAATAGAATAGAATACTTTACTAATTTAGTTTTACATCGGATGACACGGCCCGACGAAGAGGGGCTTCATAATAACAGCCACACAGGTCGATCGATTAGGTTAAGCTATGCTTGCCGCGGTTGGTCTGTGGATGGGTGACCATTTTTACATCCCGTGACCCCTCCGTGCCTCGGAAAGCACGTTAAGCCGTTGGTCCCGGCTGTCATTCGTGGATCTTTGACAGTCGTTACGGGTAGTCAGAAGCCCGAAATTCTGACAACCAGTCTCATCAAGGGGTATCGTATTACCCAGTAATTGGGTTGTGGAGGTCAGATAGGCAGTCGCTCCATGTAAAATACTGGTATTCAACTGCATCCGGTTAGACTGGAAGCCGACTCCAACATATGTAGTTGGGAAAAGGCAGGCAGATGATGACATCGGGGGACACGAACGGTCTTATCGCTGAAAGCATCTAATAGATTTAAAGGAGTATATTTGTAGTAAAACTTGTCAAAATTAATAATAACCCAACTAAATCAGTTGAAAGAAGTAGTGGGTAACTTGATAAATAAAAATAGCTAAAAAACATAATATTATAATTATTTTTTCACACTATAGACTTCTTCGACCTCAAAAAAACGTCCCACTTTTCGCAACACTATCTATCAGGTACTATCTACTTATCTCATCTCACTCTTGTTTTACGTAAACCTTAAAGAATAGAATAGAATAGAAATACTCTTTATTATGTACACCAAATAAATTACAGACATAAAAATAGAAACTGTACATAGGCTTGTTATATTTACTGAATAGACCATTACATTAGATAATTACAATATATCAAGTAAATTGCTTGTTTGGGCACTTAATTATTACCAATAAACGTGAATCATGGACTCGCGTCGTCCATCATAAGGTCCTATATACTTACAGCTCCTTCAGCTGTAAGTATAGGTTATGAAGCACTATTAATAAAAGAGTGCTTTTCAGGAAAATCTGCTGCTCCTGTGTTAGCAGTAGAGGAAAACTTTTGAATTTTGCTAATTTTAAGCTATGTACACATAATATACCATTTATAGGTTCCAGTATTTTTTTATAGGTTCTAGTAGAGAGAACATTTGATTAACTATAAAAGATAATTTTCTACCGTATTATAACTGCAATACTTTGTAGGTAAACCAAGGCTTAGCAGCATCAGCCTATAATGTCCCGCCTTTCTGTGTGAGGGAGTGGGCCATAATCTACCGTTACCAAATAAAAAATTCTGTTACGCCTGTAAGGTCACCAGCACCCAGTATCATTCAAACTGAAACACATCTATTTTTGACGTGAAAACGTCTTTAAAATTGCTTCCATAGTGGGAGGCAAGTCAAAAAAACTAATGATAACAAAATCGGGGATACAGTTTTGGTGTTGCAGCTTCATATCTGCTATCTCCATTCTAAATTCAATTACACCATTGGATATCTAAAGGATTTAATCATTAATTGCGCCAAGTGAGGACTGTGACGCATCGCGCGCAGTGGAGTGGGAAGCACCGCCTTTTTGTGGTCATTTTGCTGGATATCGAGATTTTCACTTAGTGGAACTTTTGAGTCGGAAAAGCTACGACGTTAGTTTAAGTTTCAATCGTCAGATCTTGTCAAAATCTATCGATTGTATACAAAACATTAGTGTAAAATAGTGACAGTGAATATAATGTGTTAAAATAAAAAGAAAAATAATATCAAAAATATATAATGTCGGCCTATACACGTCAAAAAAAAGAGAAATCGAATGCTACCAATAAAACACCATATGACCGAGTCAGGCAGTGCCGGAAACGTAAAAGAATGAATGCGGTCGAGCGGATCAACCCCGTTACGTAAACGTATTTACGTACAACACACGGCCATGTCCATGACACAGCCACACCCCATTTTTTATAAGTGTAAGCAGCTCTACTGGTTTTACTATAATAACCACTGGTATTTTTTTTTTTGCCAAAAGTTTTACTACGTACCAAGTTTTACTGGAGTGTCCATCTTACTTCCCATTCCCCATAATTACAACAAAACCTCTCCACAACTAACAAACAGTCCTGGCACAGTGACAAAGTTAATTAAACCGCTACCATGTACTTATGTAACTACTTGTAAACATGGTCCAACGAGTTCGCAACTCATTAACTCAAGTGTCATACGCACTACACTTTTGTTCCATTATTGAAACATTCAAGTACCTATAGGTTTTATTTTAGTTTATTTGACTGAAACTTTCAGCTGAGATGAGAATGGTGAGAAGGATGCCCGGATGTGGTGTTACGCAAGAAGTCAATTTGCCTAGCTTTTTCCCAACTATGTTCGGGTCGGCTTCCAGTCTAACCGGATGCAGCTGAATACCGTTTCACATGGAGCGACTGCCTATTCTGGGTGGTGCTACGCAAATGGATGCAAAAAGAAATGTGTATTCAAAAATACGACGAAGTGCTTCGAGAAAAGGTTGGTAGTGCCCTTGCGCTTCGCTTGGCTCGTCTTGGCGGGGGCACTCCCGTGCCCCCAGATATAAGAGGACATCTTAAAGTGGCACCGGTGACTGAAAATCTGTGTGGAAAGCGCTTGTCATGGTATGGGCACGTGATGCGGAGGAATGGGGACACTGTCCTGAGGAAAAGTTTTGAGTACGAATGTGCTTTAAGAAAAGGAGAAGACCACAGACATGATGGATGGACTGGGTGACAGATGTGGCTACAAAAGGGCCGACCGCTTAACTGAAACGTTGCCTGAGGTAGCTGCGCGGTGCGGGAAGGGTGATTATTGTCACAAGTTGACGAATCCCTGAGCTCTCGCATCACGTCACCACACCCCTCCCGCACCGCGCTGCTACTTCAGGCAACGTCTCAGTTAAGCGGTCGGCCTATAATAGAGAAGAATGAAAATAGAAGACATGCTGCGTCAATCCCAAATAAACAGTGATAAGGTCATGAGATTGATGAGAATGGTGATGGTTGAAACTTTCAGTTTGTCGACGAATAGATTACCTATTTTGTGTGTAATATTTTTAACTCAACCCAGAACCGTCCACTGCTACGCATACACTTTTCTAAAGTGCTGCTGTTCTTCTTCAATCGGTCCCTCATTACTGAGGATCGTGGTCACTGGACCATTTTAAGCGGACAATCTGCCTCCATCTATTCCGGTCCAAAGTTGCCATCACCACCTGCTGAAAATTGCTTGAGGACGTAGCTTCTTTTACTTGGTCGGACCATCGTGTTGGCGACCTGCCTCGTGCTCTCTTTTCTTCGGCATTGCCAACAATAACCAGCTTTTCAAGGCTGCTAACTCCCCTTCGCATTATGTGGCCGAAATAGGTCAGAATACAATCGGGTCTTGACATCGAGTTAGGAAAGGATAGATACATTTGTGCGTTTGTCTGTCCATGGTATTCGGAGCATCCGCCTCCAGCACCACATTTCGAAAGATAAAAAAAAAGCTGTAAAGGTGCAGCTACAGCTTCTAAATTACTTTCATTTACTTAGTTGCATTCTCTGCTCAAGGACCTTCCTCGCCACAATCAGGATAGCAAAATTAATTATTTTATAGTATGAATTCATCATCAACATAGTCTTGTTACCCTGTTAACTTTCATTTCACAATTAAGAATGAACGCGCGAAAACTGAATTCTAATGGTCACTTTTTACTCTTTACAAATGTTAAAAACCGCGTCATAATTTACTCTGAAAAATCTAAAAAGATTTTACGAGCAGCAATTCATTTACTTAACACATCGTAAATTAAAATGTTTGAATGCATTATTTCTGGGAAAAACATGAAATATTTTGCGCTGGAATTACGCTAACATAGCGTGCAGAAACGTGAAAAAATAAGATTAATACGCGTAGGAAGTGAGCCGGAGTGGGGGGGGGGAGACACAAAGTTCCCACTTTTGGGTTTTTCGCATTTAACTCAAAAACGGTGCGCCGTAGGAAAAAAAAACTGGCCAAGTGCGAGTCAGACTTGCACACGAAGGGTTTCGTACCACAAGGCAAAACCGACCGAAAAAAAACCCGTTTGTTGTATGGGAGCCCCCCTTAAATATTTATTTTATTCTGTTTTTAGTATTTGTTGTTATAGCGGCAACAGAAATACATCATCTTTGAAAATTTCAACTGTCTAGCTACCACGGTTCATAAGATATAGCCTGGTGACAGACGGACAGTGGAGTCTTAGTAATAGGGTCCCGTTTTTACCCTTTGGGTACGGAACCCTAAAAACTAACACCAAATGAAAGCTCATAAAATTCTCTACAACTTCTCTGAATCTACTTTTCCGAATTTTCAACCGTTTATGAACTACACGCTCCGGAAAAGTGAAAATGCAAGGAGTCGCATAAGTTCCTGCACACGCACTCTACACCCCATTCGCCATTTTGGGCCATTCGTTGACTGAACTACATATATCAAATAAGCACTAAAATATACTATAATGATGATGATAATATATGATAATATTATCATCATCATTCTAGTATATTTTAGTGCTGAAGAAAATGAAAATGAAGTAAATGAGGTTTACAGCGCTAATTAACAAAGAGAATAATGTTGAAAAACCTCAATTAATTCACTCATTCCAAACTTAGTTCTTCAGTAACATGGCCATTTCAGCCAGGAGTTTTGGCCAGTGTTTGAATTTTCTGTAATAAACCCTAATTAAAGACAACCCAAAATAAAGCCTAACTTTTAAAGGTACTCTTTTAGCAAGCTCTTACTTTTAGCAAGCTCTTACTTTTAGCAAGCTCTTACTTTTAGCAAGCTCTTACTTTTAGCAAGCTCTTACTTTTAAAAGCCACTGCCTCGCCGATCTAGTGACCGGAAGCGCTGCTGCTGATATAAGGTCCTAGGTTCAATTCCCGGGTCGAGCCAAGTGTTATTGGGCTTTTACAACTGAAATTTCTCAGAAGCAGCACCCTATTATATATCCAGGCAAATCACTGTCCATTCCAAAGTTACCTGGAAGAGATCGCAGAAAGCGACAAGGCCACCCATTGTATATTTTTAGTGTTCAATATTTATTTTTGTTGTTTTTTTTTTTACTTGCCTGCGTTGTCCCACTCCCGGGCAAAGGCCTTTTTCCACTCCTTTCATCTTTCGCGAGCCTTTTCAAAAGCCTTATTATATAATTATAATACGTAATTATTGAGTCAGCGTAAAATAGTTTCTCGGCCGAATCCTTCTACCATACAGGCGTGATATTATGTTATGATACTTTTAGAACTAACCTGCACTTCAATTAAAGCAGTTATACCTGTAACTCCTGAAAGTCACCCCTAAAATTAATGACATCACAACTTCTAACACGTATGTCATTAATTATTGACAACAATATAAACGAATGCTCGACCACGCCTTGCTAACGAGTTCACAAAGTCATTGTTTATTAACTATACAAAATGCGATTAAAGCGAAAGGTGGGTTTGGGTGTACAGGGTGAGGATTATATGCGTCTAGGTAAGCAAGCGGCAAGTCACTGCTGATTGCTGAATATAACCTTTACAGAATACAGATACCGCAAACAAGTACTTTAAAGTAACCACGCGTTGTTACAATACGTAAAAATGTAGAGATATTTTGTCATTTTGAATTACGGCCCACTCCCTTCCCTCATAGAGAGGCCTGTGTCCCAGCAGTGGGAACATCACAGGCTGATTATGCTAAACCACGGAAAAAACCAAATTTTTTATCAAATAATTGGAGCCATGAACATATTGAAAACCTTTATAGTCCGAAACATGTCCCCGATAACATCATCATCTGCCTAGTCTTTTTCCCAACTAAGTTGGGGTCGGCTTCCAGTCTAACCGGATGCAGCTGAATACCAGTGTTTTACATGGAGCGACTGCCTATCTGACCTCCACACCCAGTTACTGGGTAATACGATACCCCTTGGTAAGACTGGTTTTCAGACTTTCGGGCTTCTGGCTACCCGTAACGACTGTCAACGATCCACGATAACACACATGTCCCCGATAACATACCCTATTAATCCTGACAAGTTTGACAACATCCTGTATAGCAATGCAACGGAAGGGTGGACGGCATACATTCTTAATGCGACGCTGACAGGGAAATTGAGCTTTGATGTAACTGAACGAATTTTCAGTTAACCGGTTAACGAACGTCACCTGACTGTGGTTAACATATAACTGATAACTACATAGTTATGGAGTTTGGTAATTGAACTAACCATGAATCTGACTGAGCCATTTACTGGGGTTGGTGTTTTAATTATGTGTTTCTTGCTTATTTATTTGGCTCCGGTCATGGCTCGTTTTAAGTTCTAAGTCGTAACTGATTAAGTTGTACCATAGTGTAAACTGATTGGAATAAAATGAGCGTAGAACCTAGGGCACATAAAGACAGAAAATTCATGTTCTCGATTTGGCGTCGTCGCCGGGGCCGGGCCAGGAAGAGGTGGCGTGACGACCATACGCATACCGCAAGGGTAGGATCGAGGTGGCTCTAGAAAGGGATGCCTGGAAGAATTTGGGGAAGGCCTTTGCTCAGCAGTGGGACAGTGTATGATTGTTAAAAAAAAAACTCGTATTTTTTCTCACTTTGACTTCAGAACTAAGAAATCCCAAATAAAAAAACCGGCCAAGTGAGTATCGGACCACGCACAATGAAGAGTTCCGTAGTTAGAATGAATTTATCATAAAACCTAACACTGCCTAACCTAAACTTATCATTGTAGTTGAAAAACATGTTCTCCCATACATTCCAACTGAAAATGTAGGCTTGTACGCACAATATTGAGAGATTTACCATGTTGTTTTATGACCACAGACTTCCTATAGATTTTCCTGTAGTCTATAGGTATAGAACTGTTTTCTATATATTTTTTCAAAATTAGCAGTTTCGGAGATTTGGGGGGGGGGGGAGAATGTGTACCAAATCAGTCCATTAGATTCGGAGCAAATTGGCTGTGAAAGACGGACGGGCAGAAACATGAGTGATCGATCCTATAAGGGCTCCGTTTTTGTCTTTTGAGGTACAGAACCCTAAAAATAGTTCAAATAGAACATAAATAGACTCAAATACAAGAAAACGCTTCTAAAAATCTAAGAGCTTAGGAAAATAATATCAAAACACGGACACCTCCACACCATTAAAGATGCCATAGCCAACATAATATATAATACACATCATTACAACTTCATCTTCTCACTACATAATAAATAATTGATAAGTTCTCCCGACTAATGGTGCAGAAGAGATAATATGAAAAGTTGACGAAGAGAGGAAGCGCGCCCCTTAGTCTAAGCTATAGGTACCTTGGCCTCTCCGTATGCGGTAGGTATACCTTTGTGAGAGAGGAAACAATGTGTGAGAAATGAGGACCGTGAAGTTATTCATTATACCGGATACCGATTGATAAGGAAGAATGGTCGATTTTTTTTTTATTTGTCGGTGTCGAAAATGTTGCTGAAGATGATAATTATAACGTATTCTGTGTTGTAAAATAAACGTTTTAATATATAAAGAGATTTTTCCCAATATTTTTTTTATTGGGAAAATCTCTTTATCTTTAATACCTGCCAACATTTTTATCAAAGCCATCATTTACTTTATACTCACTGTCATCCTTATATCACACCCTATCGATACGTTTTTATTTCACAAAATATTCAAACAAACTTTTCCTCTTGTTGCAGGTAACCGAAACATTTTACTACAAACAGCTCTCGGTAAGGTAAAGTTTCACTCCTATTAATCTAAACGTTCCCAAAAGGTCCTGACATATTCTTTCGCATTTATCTAGGTCTGGTTAATAAAATTACAGAGAAGCATGTTAGGACAAATTGCTAGCCCGCCCGCGCATGAATATTTTGTCGCATATGCAAATGTATTTCGGAAGCGTGCACGGCGCCCGCCTAAACCTCGTGTCTGCTTCCGGCACAGTGCGGCGGGGACAGAGAATCAAGTTCGTTGTGTCACTGAAACAAGTTTTGTTTTTCATTTTATCAAACAAGACAAAATAGAGTGAAAGGTGGGATGCGTGCTACAATGGGGCTTACATTATTAATGTAATGACTAATTTACGATTTTAGCACATTTGCTAACAAAGTATTCAAAGACTAAGGCTTTTTAAGACCATAACTTCTGCCATACATCAAAAATTATCGGAAAGTCGATGGCATCCTTTGATGATTTAACTATGTGCTGTAATGTAATTATTTTCTTCCAAGACAACCATCATAATCTGCCTAGCCTTTTCCCAACTATGGGTCTCAGTATTTAAAAATGGTTAAGCTACGCTTGCTCAATCGATCGACCTGTGCGGCTGTTATTAACAGACCCCATGATTTCTACCAAGACAACCCTTGACCCTTTTTTTGGCTTTGGGACCTTGCATACTTGCTACCTACAATCGGTCTACTTTTGTCAAGTGCCAAGAAAAACCCAAACGCCACAATTTGGCTCAAACTTCGATAACTCTTTTCAAAACAAAACACAAGCGCCACAGTGGGTTCGTAATTGTGTTTTGTTTGTTCCATTCACTTTTAAACTTGCATTACTGCACATTACACACTACACATCCGGTCACAGGACATCCGTAGCGCGCATGCGAATTAAGGCTCCGCTTTTGTCGATCTGAATGCTTTATGGCGCTTCTTGAAAGGGTTGGACTGTGCTCCGAAGGGGAGGATTTAAGTACCAATGGATTTGGACGATTATGCTGGCATAATTTAATGGGAAGTGTTTTGTTTTGGAAAAGATCATTTTTCATATTTGAGTCTTTTGTCATTAATATCATGATAACGTGTTACTTCTGAACTGTGTTATCTATAAAATTTTACCCCCTTCTGGGGCAGTTGTGTAAAAGGATCACGACGAAATCAGGTGATATTGTCTTCTCCAGACCTTGTCAGTATTTTCTTCTTCTTCTTAAATTTGAAAGAAAAACTTTTTTAATACAGTTGCTCAAAAAGTGGTGTATTGCAGGGACGTATAGCGTTCGGGATGTGGGCTATTACATACTAGTGCTTTTTTTTTACCTTTCCCGAACTCGTGCGTGTCTCTTTCCCAACTGTCAAAATAATGTCTATTAAAAAGAAAAACCAACCATGAAGTTTTTACTAAAGAGTTTTTGTGATTCATCCAAATACGTATATTTCTAAAAAGAAGCTACTAATTTATTTCAATATCAGATTTAATGATTTAATTGAATGAGTTAGGTTAGGTTTCATTTCATTTGATCTCATTAAATTTCATTTTCATTTCATATCAATAAAAAAAATATACTGAAGACTAAGCTGTATAGATAGTTCCCTTTGCCTACCAAAATGGGTGAAGAAAAAAAAACTCTGCTTATATTCTACGGTTGGCGCCATTTTCCAGAAATTTTATTTGCGAGTTTAGTTGTTTGTTGCACAAAATGAGTAATTTCGACCCTATTTTTTTTTTAATTAACACCACCGGAACTAAGTATAATTGCACAAAATGCTTCGGAGAACATTTTACCGGAAAAGTCAAAAGTCGTTACATATCCACATACGACTAATTTTTTGCGTGGAGAGAAGAGAAAAAAGCAATAGGTACCTATTGTGTTTTTATTATTTTATTCAATTGCTTCATTTTTTCGCAACTGTATTAAAAATAGTCGTTCAGTACACCTGCGGAACCGTCATTGCAACTTGTTCCGACTGTCAACCCTCGCCTTCGGCTGCGCCTCGGCTCGGGTAGACATTTGTCGGAACTCTTTGCAATGACAGCCTTTCCGCACTTGTAATGAAATATACTATTGTCGTACATTGTATTTATTTTATTTTATTTTATTTTATTTTTATTTTACAGTTTTTGGAAAACTTACAGCTAAACACTTTTGTACGATTAAGAATAACAGAAATAAGGCCAATTACAAGTTTTCACAGATAGAAGAGCATTTACAACAACAAAAAAATATTTGAGAAGGTAGACAGTTTTTTCGTAGAAACGTATGTAAGGTAAAAATGTAAAAATGTGTTTCAAACAGAGTAAATTGTTACTAGATAACAATTTACTCTGTCCGAAACACACTTTTGCGATCTCCTTCCCGATCACGCAAGCCAATAGATTCTATCAGATTACCCGACCAAAAAAGAAATCACAAAGAGTCCTTTTTAATTTTAAAATGCTGGTATTGAAAACATCGATGTCAACGTCCCGGCAGACCGCATTATACGTATGACTCGCTCTAATTAAGTACGAATTTCGTCGGTAATTCGTTCCTACCCTTGGAGTATGCAACAGATAAGGATTGCGCAGAAAAGCAGAAGGAGCCCGCAGACCGATTTTGTTCAGCAATTCGGGAAGCTCGGTTGAACCGTTAGCGATTCTAAACAAAAACGCCAAGTCTGCAATTCTTCTACGCTCAGAAAGAGGAAGTAGATGGAATCTTTTACAGCGTAGGAGATAAGTGGGAGAATAAGTTTTAGACCGGAATTGAATATACCTCAAAAATTTTCTTTGTATACCTTCCAATCGATTGATGTAAATGTTGTAATTGGGATTCCAAACTTGAGAGGCATACTCGAGATGACTGCGAACAAAAGTACAGTAAAGAATTTTAATGGTTTTGATGCTCCTGAACTCAGACGAGACCCTCAATATAAACCCTAGAGATTTTGATGCTTTATTAATGACGTTATCAATGTGTTGATCAAATAATAATTTTGAATCAAATACAACGCCCAAGTCTTTGACTGTATTAACCCTAGCTAAGGATCTGTCTAAAAGTTTATAGTCAAATGTGATAGGTACGGGCTTCCTAGTGTAGGAGCACACGTAACACTTGGAGACGTTTAAATGGAGTTTATTAGTTTTGCAGTAGTACTGGAACCTATCTAAATCCTCCTGCAATGATAGAGCATCTGATACGGAGGATATCTTTGACATAATTTTCATGTCATCTGCATAAAGAAGTATTTTAGAGTGAAGGAAGCAGGAATCAATATCGTTAACGAATAAATTGAATAAGAGCGGCCCTAATAAAGATCCTTGAGGAACTCCAGATGGGATACGCATTGATCTTGATGAATACCCATTCAGCACAACAGTCTGACACCTGCCCTCCACATATGACTTAAACCAACGGAATAGATTACCCCTAATGCCCATCGAAAGAAGTTTGCGCATTAGAACGACGTGATCAATTCTGTCGAAACATTTGGCATAGTCTGTATAAATGACGTCGATTTGGGACCGATTAGACATAGCCTCTGACAGGAAGTCACTGCAGAGAACGAGGTTTGTAGTTGTTGACCGACCACCCAAGAATCCATGCTGGTGTTCGCTGAAGCTAAGCCTGAGAGCAGAGTAAACTTGCCTGTACACAATCCTTTCTAATATTTTAGCAAACACACATAACTTGGATATCGGTCTATAGTTTTCAACGCAGTTTCTCGGTCCCTTTTTGTGAATAGGAGTTATATAAGCAGACTTCCATATAGCAGGCATATCCCCGGTATTAAGAGATCGTCTGAATAATAGTGTAAGAGGAACCGAGAGGCTTGTAGCACAGTTTACTATGAAAACCGGTGGGAGCTTGTCTGGACCAGCAGATTTATTTAAGTCCAAATGCTTTAGAAGTTTCAACACCTCGTCTTCACAAACCTCGATAGCAGCAATATCATATGGACTGTGGTCAATCCGCTCACTGGAACAATGATATTGTGCATTATTCTCAGAGCTGGTGGATTCACGAAAGTTTGACAGAAAATACTCACCAAAGAAATTGCAAATTTCTTCACCATTGCTAGAGGACAGGTTTCCAAACTGCAAAACAGAAGGGTAGGAGTTGTTTTGCTTTTTTGATTTTATGTAGCTCCAGAAGGCTCGAGGGTTGTTGCGAATAGCGGATTCTACGTTTGCCATGTAATCATCAAACATGCACTTCTCTAGTTCCTTTGCACGTTGCCGTAATATTACAAAAGACTGGTAGTCAGAATCGTTCCCATATTTTTTAAAGGACATGGACAAAAAAGTACATTCCATATACACATACATAGTCAATAATATTACATATTAAAAAAAGAAAAATGAATTTATACGTAGTTTTTGACCTCTCTGAACTCGTCAGTTTTTATTTCAAAATATTTAGTAATGCAAGATGAAGTACCATTTGTCAACGTCCGGTCGTGCGCCCTATTGGACCATAGAGAAAGATAAATATAATAATGGGCGTTCCATACCATGAATACTACTTGTAGACATGTGATATGGACGACAAAATGCTCTTATTAAGAACATTTTATTCTTAAGTAAATGTCTTCATTGGTATTTGTTGCATTTAATAAAATTATCTATTCTTAATGTTGATGCGTAAGATAGTTTTTTTTATATGTCACAAAAAAAAATATCCTAAAACGGAACGCGTTTACTTGTTTGACAATGTGTCATTGTCTATGTCATATGTCAATGTAATGTCATTATGTTAATGCATATTTGCATAATTGCAGATTCGTCCTTGCGTACTGTTTGTGTTTTTGCGATTATTTTCTAATATTTTTGACCCCTGCTTATTCCTACGGACTGATACCTTCTACCACTCGATTACCTTGCTATTAATACTGGACTCTGATTTGCATTACGTTTCGGATTTGTTTTGTGGATCAATATGAGGTGCATCAACTGCGGAATAGCCATGCAAAGGTTGCAGAGACATCTCATATCCTCGCTTTCTGCACACCATCAAACAAGACTTTCGCGTTGGATAACCAATTCTCAAACCCAGGTAAGAAGTTCGACTAGAAAAAACTTAACCTGATTTGTTTTTATATACAATTCTGGTATGCGAAATTAACTTACAGTGCATCTTATTTTCAGTTTCCTCTGGATACATTTATTTGTCATCCATGCTTATTATTATTAAATACCGAAGCTGGTGAACACGAGAGACTACTGGGGCATAACATGGTTTGCCTTGGTTGTGGCAAATCTGTGAGGAAAATAAGACACCATAATGTCAGTATGGAGTGTCCATTGCTGGCTGTCCTAATATCACAAAATACTAATTATGTGGTAAGCATTTTGGTTTTCATTATTATAAATACCTATTTGTATAAATCTATAAAAAAAACGAGTTTTGATATTATGTATGTATGATTGTAATATCTTTGTTTATGTATTCCATCTTTAACATATACTTGCCTAAAGTAGGCATGTGTACCATAATAGGTACTGCTCATTTTAGAATAACATAATACTTGAAAAGATACCCTTGTTACCCAGTCACGTGACAATCTCCGAGATTATGCATTGTGTGCAATTCATCAATCGGACGTCGGCCAGATCTGGCTATTGTGACAGCAAGCACGTTCCACGCCTCAGTATTTTATTTTTGTTTATAGGAGTATTGCTTGCGTTTCAGGTTCTTTAGTTGAGTTGTTAAATATAGTACATCTGTGCCAAAAACCGTGAGTGCGTACCGGCATTACGAAATAAGTTATCTGTAGTTGAAAATCATTAAAAAAACAAATGACGCATGCTTAATTCGATACTCGCGTGATGTTAATGTTATTGTTTATCAAAACTTTAGAACAAAAATGGTATGTATTATATGTCATTCGATTTAGTATGAATGGGGCTATTTTTTAGGTAAATAAAAAAATAGGGTCATCGCTTTCGATTTTGAAATAAAATTATTTTAATTTTTAATTTTCGTAATGTAAACAAACATTAAAAATAAATAATTATTAAAAAAAAACAAAGTCTCTTAAACTTAAAGTTACGAAACAATTTTTGTAATCTATCCTGGTCTATCCACTTAAAGAAACAGCCATTAGTTTAACAGCGGCCCATAGAATTTTTTTCTGTACGAGTCGTGTATGAGTGGCAAGGGCGCCCCGCGGCCCGTCGATAAAAATGTACTGGAACAATTAACATACTGATGACGTAACCTTGGGACGCGGGACACGTGACTGGGTACTAAAAATTATATAATTAATTCTGTGGTTTATTTTCAGCCCTCAAGAAACAACTATGTTTGCCATGTGTGTTGGATGCGAGCAAATAGACAGGCAGTGCATGACTCATCACGAGACATGCAGGAATTGGCTTCGGACAACAATGCAGCAGTCCCTAATGTTCAAGTTGTTAGCCCACCAGAACCACCACCGTTGCCGCCTGTTCAAAGAGGGCCACTACAAAGGGATAATAATACCATAACATTACCTAATTATAAGCGAGCTTCGATCACATCTGTTCATTGTATATTTCAACAATGCAGAAACAGAATGTTGCATTTGGTCCCGCAATTCATTAAAAGACTGCTTTTGCAAGAACATAGTTTCTATGTTCCTCGGAGTTGTAGAGTGTGTGAAACACACTTGTACAGCGATCAGTGGCATTTATTGCCTCAAATGAATGAGACACATTCTACATTTAGTGCCATCCATATAGAAGACATAATTAATATTATGAAGTCAAAAGCTAATATTTTGAACTTTGAAAATGTCTCAGAAATGCCGAACCATTTTTGCCATTATTGGACGGGTCTTACAGTACCCCAGTTTTTAATTCTGTATAATCTTTTACCTCCTATAAATGTTAAGCAAACTAAACGCGCTTTAGCTATTTATTTAATAAAATTAAGAACAGGCGAGAGTAATAGACGCTTGGCAACTCTTTTTGATATACCTAGGTCAACATTGGAACTTATAATGAAAAAAGTTAGGTTGTGTCTCAATGAGAATTTCGTGCCTAATAATATTGGTATTGACCATATCACTCATAGGGAAATATCGGAGAGGAACTTGAGAGTTCCTCAAGCATTATTGGGTGATCCTGACGAGTCTATAACTGGAGATAGGCCTGCAATCGCAATATTTGATGGGACTTATATTTACTTGCAGAAAAGTGCAAACTATATGTTTCAAAAGAAGACATACAGTTTGCACAAATATGACAATTTGATAAAACCTTTTATGATTGTATCTTGCGACGGTCACATCATCGATGCTGTAGGGCCCTATGCTGCCACCCAAACTGATGCCGAAATTATGACGCACTTGTTTGAAAATGAAAATGGACCGTTCCGAAGACTTTTTAGAGAAAATGATATTTTTGTTTTAGATAGGGGCTTTAGAGATGCCATCCCTTTGCTTGAAAATTGTAATTATAGAGTATATAAACCTGAATCATTAGATGAAGGAGCAACCCAACTTACATTTGCACAAGCTAATAAAAGCCGTAAAGTGACACTATGCAGATGGGTTGTGGAAGTCGTAAACTGTTTAGGCAAAGGTATTTTAACAATGCCTCAACACATTTAATGGTTGATTTCAGAATTGCTGGGGCTCTATTAAATAAATTCCATCCTGTCTTAAGGGATAGTCCTAACGCTGAAAATATAATCCAAAGAGCATTGCGTTATATGGATGAACCTAATCATCTGGGACAATTTATTAATGATAATAATATAAACAGAAGACGAGTTATGTTTACCCATATTGATGGTAACTTGCCTCAACTAAATAATTTCCCAGTTTTTACATACAATGATTTAATATTGTTTGCATTAGGCCCTTATCAGGTGAAACAAGCGCGTTCATACTTCGGTGAACATGTTAGGGATAATGGTATCTATGTTGTTGAAGTGTGTCCGGAACTGGAACACTCCCAAGAAATGATAGCACTGGTTGGTGGAAATAATCCTTATTTATTAAGAGGACGTATTAAGTCTCGTCATGTTTCCCAGAGAATTTACTTTTCTTATGTTTTATTTGACACTGAACATGATAGTGATTCGGTCTTGGAAGCTATTTTAGGGTACTATTGTAGTTGCCTTGTAGGGAACAGGACCGTTGGTTGTTGTTGTCATGTTATGACAATAATTTGGTACCTTGGTTGGGCAAGACACCAAAACAATATCCAAGCTCCAGCAGGATTTTTAGACAACATACTATTAACAATTCAAGAATATTAAAATATTCTAACAAAGGCTAATCTTTCTTGAAAACCATAATCACAATTGTAAAATAATAAATATGTGCTTGTATTTTTTTTTTACATGTCTGGTTATGTTTAAAGCAGTTATTTATGTAATTACTGAAGCCCTATACTTACACTGTATCCAGGTTTGTATTTGTGAAATAAGAACGCTCTGTTTTATCCAAGCTCGTTGATTGACCTCTCTCAGTCTCTTTATTAATACTATCGCTGCATTGCTGTAATGTATGTTATCTAGGTAGGCATTTAAGATATGATAAGTATAGCAAAATATTTTTATTTATTTTCTCTAATAAATAAATAATATATTTTTTTTGTTTTATTTTGTGCTTCCCTTGTTTATTGTTAATTGAACTATTTAAAAAAATATTAGGGTAACCTGTAAAAATGTACTTTACAGAAAAACATTAGTTTCGAATATACTTTGTTAATATTATTATGACTGCCTCGTTGGTCTAGCGGTCGCAAGCGCTACTGCTGAGCATGAGGTCCTGAGTTCGATTCCCAGGTCGAGCAAAGTGATATTGGGTTTATTCATCAGGAATTTCTCAGTAGCAGCCCGGAGTCAGAATTTGAGCCCGGTTGATGGCAACAGAGTCGCCCCCTAATACATGGTATTCAAAATAACTGGTGAAATGTGGGTGTACTATAGGTATACCTCTGCCCAACCCTTCGGGGAATACAGGCGCGTTGTTATGTAGGGTTTGTAATTATTGTCACATTTTTTGCGACTATTTCCCAGTTTAATAAATGTTAATCAATATGCAGTTTAAAATCCTTCATTTAGGTGGCCATTACTTTGTTTAAATGCTTAATAATACTAAAACCATATACCTAAGTTATACCTAAACGTAATAATTCATAACTGTTCGCTATTTTAAAGCGCCTTTAAGTTTTTTAATAGCAAAATTATCATCTAACACCTTCTTGCTAGCGATGTTGTTTAAATATTTAATGAAACTGTTTTTGTCTAGACTGTTGTAAAGACAAGTTCTCTGAGTTTTTTATTTATAGCAATTTAATGAGCCAATATTCACGAATATAAAACACCAAAAATTATTGGTGTACACCAAATTCAGTAACTATGCCGACGTCCTTACAAAAATTGGCCATGTCCTTTAGCATGGAATTTTGATTTTTCTTTAATGATTTTCACTAACGGACTCTTATACCAGAGGGGGTATTTAGACTGAGAAGCAACTGTTTTTGATGGGATATAAGTTTTGTGTAGTTTATATAAGACATCATAAAAGAATGCTACGGCATCGTCTAGTGACCTGTGGCCCAACTCGTATTGCCAGTCCACGATGTTGAGTTCATCTTTAATTGATGTATAGTCAGCAGACCGGTACAAGTATTTATCATAGGGACGAGATGGCAGACTATGAAGCTGAACAAAGTCCGCCGTAATACACATTGCGTTGTGATGCGGATCTTCAGGAACTAGGGGATCAGTGCTGCAGGAGACAGAAACTTCATTATTGGAAAATACCAAGTCCAGAATTCTATTGTTTTCGTTAGGGTGACAGTTGTACTGCAACAAGTTACATGCGTTAATGTTGTCAAAAAAAATGGTTTGGACATGACCGCTCAGGTTTGAAGGGTAGAGAGAATAACCATCATTTGCAGGGGTCCACGTTATGTTGGGTTGGTTAAAGTCACCCAGCACAATAAACTTGTCGACTGGGTGCTCCATTATAATGTTGGTCAAATTATCAGAGTAGTTACCCAGCTGAGTAGTTAATGAGTTACCTTGGTTTTGAGAGCAAATATAAACAACGCATATATGCATTTTGTATGCTGTCCTAGGTCTTTTTTGTTGCAGGGATAATGTGACCCATAGGTCTTCCGCCGATGAGTGCCACTCTCCGCGAGCATGAGCCACAATCTCCCGCCTAACGGCAATTAAAACCCCACCTCCCATAGTCTGACCTGTACTGGTGTAATCCCGGTCCCGTCTCCATACCATATACCTGTCATGAAATAATTCGGAATCGGATATACCATCGGTTAGCCAAGTCTCAGTCAAGCAAATAACATCAAAACCATTAATACATATATTTCTGTAGAAAACACCTGTTTTAGTTCGCAGTCCCCGCACGTTCTGATAAAAAATGCTAATAGGCGCCATGATACGTCATAAAAATCACTAGTGTTAGTATAGAAAAAAGAATACAAAGCACATTCAATCCGATAAAATAAATATTATTTAAATATTGAGAGATGAATACAGATAAGTGAAATAAAGCTTTATCTCCATACGGATAAGGTCCGAAGAGCGAAGTACATAGTTGAACGTTAAGAAATGAAAAATAATTATTGTAAGGTAGACTGTTAAATCTCAATAAGCAAAATACATCTTTAAGGTAACGAGTGGAGGATTTAGAGTCATAATAGCAATAATGTACGAAGTAGTTCAAAACCAGCGATAAGCAAACAAAAGGACGGCGAGAAAGGAATGCGCAGAAAAAACAAATACCTGTGGTTCTCAAACTTAAAGAGGCGAAGTGAGCGATATACCATTTACCGGAACGTTGGATCGACATTTTCAACATAACAACTATTAGAGTAAGAACTTTTTTAAGTCGTGTTCCGTCTTGATGTGGAGTTTTGGGGATGTAAAGTTTTTTCGAATAAATATCTTGCATCCAGTGACCCAAACATGCTCAAATCCACGTTCTTTGGCACGAGCTTTGGTCTGGTTCAGGAGAATTTTATTATCCAGCGTAAGATGATCGTTAATGTAAATCCTGTTTGTGCCTTGCAGACCCAAATGAGCTGCATTTAGGGTTTTGTGCTTCTTCGCCGCAGAGACAAAATCAGATTTGCTGTAGCTATTATGCACCGAACAAATTATATTTTTATTGAGTGGATCACTGCGCATCGGAACTCGGGCTATGTAGTTAATCTGCTCCTTGGGTATATGACATCCAATAACATCCCCAATTTTAGTCATTATTGAGAATAAGTTTTCATCGCTAGATAGTGGCACACCTTTGACTTCGATGTTGTTCATCCTGGACCTCTGTTCGCTCTCACTTTGATGAAGCTCTAATTTAGCTATGCGGTCTTGCAACTTTGAGATGTCATCTTTGGTCTTCTTCATTGACTCAATGTCATTCTCCAGAGTTGATACTTTGCAGGTCAGTTCATCCATTTTGTCACTTACAAACTGAAGCGACGACTTCACCTCAGAGAATTCGGCCTTTAAAGTTTTGAGTTCCACAAGTTCGTTCTGCACAGCTTTAACGCTCTCGACCAGCGCTGGCAAGGCTTCCATTTGTGTAGATAGCCGCTTGAGCTCAGTTATGATGGTTTCCGTGTCTGCTGTTGAACTCTTGTCGGAATCAGCTCGGGGACTGGCTAGTATCGATATTTTGCAACTGCTACATTTCCATGTAGTTTTGCGATCTCCAAGTCTTCTCCATCCTGCTTCCGTGATGCCTGAGCAGGGGAAGTCGAACTGCCCTGCGCACACAGAACATGTGACGCCGTCTCTCGCTTCCACATCACACCGTTTACAGGTAAACATCTTGGAAAGTTTGAGAAACAGTTGGGTGGTCGTACGTTGAGTGAGTCACCGTGATTTGTCGCCGAGTAGTAGAAATCAGGTGATATTGTCTTCTCCAGACCTTGTCAGTATTTTCTTCTTCTTCTTAAATTTGAAAGAAAAACTTTTTTAATACAGTTGCTCAAAAAGTGGTGTATTGCAGGGACGTATAGCGTTCGGGATGTGGGCTATTACATACTAGTGCTTTTTTTTTACCTTTCCCGAACTCGTGCGTGTCTCTTTCCCAACTGTCAAAATAATGTCTATTAAAAAGAAAAACCAACCATGAAGTTTTTACTAAAGAGTTTTTGTGATTCATCCAAATACGTATATTTCTAAAAAGAAGCTACTAATTTATTTCAATATCAGATTTAATGATTTAATTGAATGAGTTAGGTTAGGTTTCATTTCATTTGATCTCATTAAATTTCATTTTCATTTCATATCAATAAAAAAAATATACTGAAGACTAAGCTGTATAGATAGTTCCCTTTGCCTACCAAAATGGGTGAAGAAAAAAAAACTCTGCTTATATTCTACGGTTGGCGCCATTTTCCAGAAATTTTATTTGCGAGTTTAGTTGTTTGTTGCACAAAATGAGTAATTTCGACCCTATTTTTTTTTTAATTAACACCACCGGAACTAAGTATAATTGCACAAAATGCTTCGGAGAACATTTTACCGGAAAAGTCAAAAGTCGTTACATATCCACATACGACTAATTTTTTGCGTGGAGAGAAGAGAAAAAAGCAATAGGTACCTATTGTGTTTTTATTATTTTATTCAATTGCTTCATTTTTTCGCAACTGTATTAAAAATAGTCGTTCAGTACACCTGCGGAACCGTCATTGCAACTTGTTCCGACTGTCAACCCTCGCCTTCGGCTGCGCCTCGGCTCGGGTAGACATTTGTCGGAACTCTTTGCAATGACAGCCTTTCCGCACTTGTAATGAAATATACTATTGTCGTACATTGTACAACTAATGTCACTCATTTTAGAATGGCACCTTATCTTGCTTGTCAAATCTCTTATCAGTGTTTAGTTTAATTAATGGCGCGAGAAAATCTTACGTTAAGGCGAGGTTTGACTAATGGTGATCTTTCTTATTTTTTTTGTACCACTTCTGGACAAACGCCTCCCCAAAATCCGTTACTTTTCTCGATTTTCTTTTTCTTCACACCAATTGTTAAGAAAGCCATCCAAGATTAAAATACGATATTACAAAAATACTATACATGCACATTATTTATGAGGTGTTTACGATATTGCAAGGGATACCCTAATGTATCGGCAAGACAGTCGATAACTCTCGACAGGCACTCGCGAGATTGCTCGCCCTGTTGGCGCCAACACGCGTTTGGGCAACAAGGATTATATGTGAGGGTTCGTTTTTATGACAAAGGTTAGTCAAGAGCGTCGTTAAAAATGAGAGTGTGTGGTGGTCAGGAAAAATGCCTTTTTCCGAAAGTATGCTCTGATTTTGCCTCACCTTTTTGTAGGCATCTATAGCAAAACTAAAGCTTTAGATCGCCTAATAAGGTTAACTCATCATTTCAGTCTAAAGACGTCCACTGCTGGACATAGGCCTCCATCAAGCACCTCCACTTTGACCGGTTCTGTGCTTCTCGCATCCAACGGGCTCCTGTGGCCTTCACAAGGTCGTCGGTCCACCTTGTGGGAGGTTTTGCTAAAAGGCAGAGAGATAGATTGATTAGAAAGGACATAGGATAGTTTTGGGGCGAAGCCGCGGGCGGAAGCTAGTAAGCTTACATACAGGAAAAATTATAAGAGCGTAATTCTATTTGAAATATAGGTGCTATTATGTTAAACTACCTAGTTATCCATTATCGCTCGTAAGAAAAACATCACAATACCTCACTCAGATAATCATATTAACACGCCAAAAACCTATTTTTAAAACGTCGAATAGTGTACCAATTTTCTATGCCATATAACTCGCTTCCGTTCATAAAATACCAATTTAAACCCTCTAACGTTACTCGGGATCAGGCAGGCGTCTATATAGGGGGTGCATAAAAAATGGCATGCTATGTCGATGGAATGGCGCCGACGATGATTTACCATCGTGCTTTTTAGTTGGCGTTTAAGCGATGCTGAAATGGGTTAAAGTTATGGTCAACAAGGATAGATAATAATATGCATAAATAATATAATTGGTGAGAGCAAGAGAGACTGTAGTTTAAATCCAATCCCAATCTCTTTGATTACACCATAGTTATACGGATTACACATAAGTAGTGCAGCGAAAAAAAGAAAAGCACGAACTGACTTTGCCTTAATTATGATTCATAATGTTATCCTTTTATGATTCAGCCAAAGTGGCCTTTTTAGGCCCCCAGGTGTGTTTTGAAACGTTTGACTGTAACGTAAGGAACTGATAGGTGTCAAACATTTTTCACGTAACGTTGTCACAATAAATAACGTTTCAATCCAACACTAACGTATGATTTATTAACACCACGAAAACTGCATTGAATATTGACAAACCTAGTGTAAAATCCGTTTGTTCGAAAAGCGCAACCATCCGCAAAGATATCGGCAGGTATTTCAAAACTACAACTACCCTCGAAAAAATAACGGTTTATACGAGCACAAAAACGCCATAAAATGCAAGGTAAACCCATTATCGGTGACCGCCGGAAATGCAGCCGACGCCATTTTTCATAGCCACCGGATGTGACGGCAGTACACGTCACTATTTCGGGTTTTCGCCAGTTTTTCCACCGGGGAATTATTTAAACTTATTAATGTTGTTTACGTGTTAGTACGATGAGAAACAACTCATTTTTAAAGCTGTTTGCTTAGACGTAACAGGTTGGTAGCTTGTATTTTAGCTGAAAACTTTCAGGCACAGTAAGTTTTCAGCCTGGATTCAACATTCAACCACACCATGGTATATATTTTTCAAGAAAACGACATCATAGAAATTTGTATGTGTATGAAAATTTTGCCAAGTAGGTACTACTATAACGTGACTAGCTTCTGCCTGCGACTTCGTCCGCATGGCAGCTCCCGACCCATCGCATCCCATCGCTCGTCTTGTTTTCGCTTAGCGTTCTTTCTGGCTTTTTTGAAGTGAAAACTTCTTTAGGTGCGTTGGAATTTTTTGGGGACACTGTTCCCGTAACCAACACCTCTGTTTGAAGTTTTGGCCATTATAAAGACATCAACGCGCGGTACATTTTCTTTGGGAAGAATGACCTTCTAACATATTTATAAAATTGCTATGCAGCTCTTAAGGGTCGTAGCGTGATGTTAAATAGCCTTAAACCTTCCTCGAGAATTGGGCTATTAAATACAAAAATATTTTTTCAAATCCGACTGGTAGTTCCAAAGATTAGCGTATTCAAACAAAAAAACGAACTCTTTAACTTTGTTATTAATATAGTATAGCTAGATTGATTAGGTCGATCGATCAGGTTAAGCTACGCTTGCCGCGGTTGGCCTGTGGATGGGTGACCCTGACCATCTTTATATACTGTGATCCCTCCGTGCCTCGGAAAGCACGTTAAGCCGTTGGTCCCGGTTATCATTCGTGGATCTTTGACAGTCGTTACGGGTAGTCAGAAGCCCGAAAGTCTGACAACCAGTCTTACCAAGGGGTATCGTATTACCCAGTAACTGGGTTGTGGAGGTCAGATAGGCAGTCGCTCCATGTAAAATACTGGTATTCAGATGTACCCGGTTAGACTGGAAGCCGACCCCAACATAGTTGGGAAAAGGCTGGCAGATGATATAGATAGATTGAGTAACAGACAAATCGTAATGACATCATACTCTCAATTATGTTTGAAGAACAAAAACTTATTGAATTGATCTTGTCCGCAGTGATATTGATGTCAATTTAATAGTCGACCAATTTTTTGTTGAACCACGTATCTCATTGTTTTTGCTACAAATATAATCTGCATTCGCAACATATTTGCCAAAAATGTAAACAAATATGAATTAATGGAGAAATACATCAAAAATCAAACTTCAAAATGTTTTATAACTTTTTCAATAGTGCTCGTCACTCTGAAATCAACTTAATTGTCATTGAAATAAAGTTGATATTTGTTTAACTTGAAATTGGGTTGTGCAGCACTGCGCACTTTTACTATAAAACTACTTAAAAGGTACATCTCAAAATAAAAAAAATAAATTATTACTACTTACAATTTTAGACCGCCACGTTCTTTTAAATCCGGATTTTCCGGGATCATAATTAAAGAAGAAACCATCTCTAAACATAAAAGAGGTTTTAATGCAATGTTTTATTACACCGAATAGTTCATTATAAGCCCTTGGGTCCCAGAGTTACCGGCACTTAATGCTTTCCTGTCATCAAGACCACGGTAGGAATTAAGCCGGAAGATTTGGGCAATAAAACCATTGTGCGCCAGGATTTCAATGCGTTATGTGTTATTTAAATAAAAGTATACTTATTTATTTATATGGAGTTCCGTGTTACCGAGTGTGGCTTCTTTATTTTTGAGTTTTAGTGGCCTGTTTGGTAAAGTCTGCTTTTTAAGGGGTAATATGGTGGCGCCCATTAGAAATCACTCCTTCAAAAAGTCCTAATGCGAAATACTAAGTAAATTGAAGTGTCCGGTTCACGAACATGAAATCGCGAAAAAAAATCAGCTGTTCCCTACATTTATGTTCGCATAACTCGTCTAAGTGTAGGAAACAGCTGATTATTTTTTCGCGGTTTCAGGTTTGGTCCCATAGTAATAGTTGTTTATAATGATAAGTACAATGACACCGAGGTTATCCATTAATTACGGGACACCCAGTATAAGAAATAGTCTCTCTAGTTCCCTACAATTTTTGTATAGGCTTTCTTCTAATCGAAATAGATCAGGGGGCCTAAAAAGGCCACTTTGGAGAATCATAAAAGGATAACACTATGAATCGTAATATGGCGAAGACAGTCCGTGTTTTTCATTTTTTCGCTGCACTACGTAGGTATAATCAAAGAGATCGGATTGATTGGTATATTAGCACAGACAAAAAAATATAACTGAAAAATGCTTCACCAATGGGATTTGATACGATTAACTTAACGGTTAACTGTCAATAATGTTATCCTTTTATGATTCTCCAAAGTGGCCTTTTTAGGCCCCCAGACCGTTAAATCAATCATACAAAATCAGCAATACCATTTACCCAAACCACATAAACAAAACCGAACTTCGGAGAACATCGAAACAACTTTATTTTGATCATAAAAACATATTCGCAATAGATATCTTCTTGAGAGTGAAAGCGCCTGGCGCCGGGAGGTCTGCACTGCGCAATCGATACGGTCTTACCTCTCAAGGTCGTCTATATCTGGACGGACTACCGTCTAGCTTACCAGGTTTATTTTCGTCCCGACCCTGGAATTACGGAAATGGAGATTGCTTTTTGAGCAAAACTTTTTAGCTAAGTGAGGAGTTCTTCTTTGGGAATGTTACAAGAACAGTGGTAAGGCCCACTGTTCTTGCACTGGCCTTTTTTTTTTGGGGATGGGAAATTATCAAATAACTTCTGCCGCTCTGGGCGGAGCGGGAGGGCGTGTAAGACTTTTACTGACTAAACCCCACCCGTGTTCCTTCAGTTGCCTGTGCCAGGTGCTACGGTATCTCTTTCGAACAACCCGCGACCCTGGCAGGCCTCGGCCCTGGCGGACCCCATTAGTTAGTGCTGATATCTCTTTGAGGCGCGCGTGGAACACAACGCGCCGTCGACCTGGGCCTGGTCCTTATCGGACGGCGAGCTGTGGGCCTTAGGCCTGAATTCCCGTTACGTTGACGTCGTCGGTCGCGTACCTACAGTCGGTCGCGTACGGTCAGTAAAAACATACGCGCCGCTGACGTCAGCGTTGCAGTATGGTGCTATATAGAACACAATGTATATTCACACGCGCGACCGACGTACGCGACCGACGTCAGCGTAACAGGAATTCAAGCCTTAAGCCCGCAGCTCATTTCATATGATTATCGTTTCATGCTGTGGACTTGCAGAAGAACTTGATTGCTGCAGTGAAAAATATTACCTTTGTATTAATGTGTGTGGAATTTATATGTCGTTTCCCTATATATTTTAATACATAATAAAATTATTGCTGACTACGAAGATTGGCAATATGACTCAAATTTTAATTGCCTCAGCAATAATCAATATTGTGGCATAATAATGTCGAAATCATCTAAATAGAATCACCATACCGATTGTTATTCTTTCACACCAAAATTACCAAACAAAACCCATTGATTATCTTGGCACTATCTTCATAATAATAACCGAAAGTCGGCGATACCGGGAAATTCTTTCCGAATAATAAATCAATGGGGAAATCCATTATAACATGGGCTTGGCTTATATCCAGCACTATGTTACTGAGCTCGATAGTCTTCCGAGGACATAGGACGAGGTATATTCCACCTCGTAAGTACACCTCGTAAGTCCTTTATCACCTTAAAATGGATGAATGAAGGTTGAACGATTACATTCAACCTTCATTCATTTCATTTTTTGTTGGTTGGTTGTGTGTGTGTGTGTGGTTGAGTATAATCAACCTATTATATGTTCCCACTTCTGGGACACAGGCTTCCTCTCGGTAGGAAGGAGTAGTTCGTAATCCACCACACGGGGTCAGTGTGGGTTGGTAGATGTCACATGTCTTCGAATTTTTGGTTCTAGGACATGGCCCGGTTTCTTCACGATGTTTTTCTCCACCATTTTGAGAGCAGTGGTGATGAAATAATTTCCACAAAGTAAAGCGCCTGTCTGGGTTCGAACCTACAACCTACAACTCGTAAGTTGCGGCCGTTACCACTTTGCCACCACTGCTCCAAATGTCACTTGCTCATCATAAAATAAGGTGTATTTGTCTGTGTGACAATATGATAGTTTCGACCTTAGCGCAATTTCAATGTACTGGAAATTGTTGTTCTAGTGGTCACAAATGCTACTGCCGAGCTTGCGGTCCTAGGTTCGATTCCCGGGTAGCCAAAGTGTTATTGAGTTTTTCCATCTGGAATTTCTCAAAAGCAGCCCGGAGTCTGCATTTGTGCCCGGTAGATAGCAATAGGCTCAAAAAAAAATGTATGTTCTCTACTAACTTTTTAGACCTTTGTACCCTGCTTAAGCGTATAATATGAAGTTTCAATAAAATCGGTTTATTCATTTCGAAAAATAAGGGCTTGAAAGTTTGTATGAAATGCCGTACGGCGTAAACGCTCTGAACCCTACGCGTAACTTTGTTTTGGTAAAAATGACCTTCGGAGAAGCTTCTGGAATTAGTTTAGAGAATCGTGTAGGAGCTAGGAAAAATATATAGATTAGGGAAAAAGGTTTTCTTTTGGCACTTTGGCAGTGCGATTGAGAGGCAACGAGGGAAAGTTAAGTAATTTGTAGAAAGCCTATATCCATCACTGCTTAAGTTTATTTGTTGGTCGAAATCTTAGCTAGTTTGTTAAAGTGTTTTGTTATTTGAACGTAAACAGTTACATTTATGTTGACGATTATCAAGTTTTTGGTAAAAAAAAGTATTTTGCTAACAAAAGCACACACGTGTTTCATGTTCTCATGATAACTACTCATGATGATAACAGGTCGCATTCTATGCTAATATTATAAAGTGGTAAGTAAAATTTGTGAGTTTGTATGTATATAGGGGGTCTTCAGAATTACTGATCCGATTCCGAAAATTCTTTGACTAATGGAAAACTACAGTGTTGCCATAGGATCATGGGATATATGTTTTATGTTCAAAAAACAAGAAATACCACCCGTACGAAGTCGCACACAGAAGCTAGTTTAAGATAAGTCCGTTTTCGTTGGCCATGTCCTGCGACATAACCTGTAAATGCTGTTTTTAAATAACGACCTATGAAGATATTGTCAAAATATAGAATTTATCAGTAGAAATTTAATGATATCATCAAATTCTCGCCCTCACAGGAAACAAGGCAAAAGATAACTAGATATTAAATATCGCGAAATGTCACAGAACCTTTCAGTTTTGAACCCCTGTCGCATAGGCGCCGGTGAGGCGGTGGTGTGTCGTAATAGTGTGGAAGTACTGTGAGGAATAAATAGCTATGGGCTTTATTGTTTTATGGTGTTTTTGAGATTTGGGGAAAGAAATTTGAAGGAGTTTTCAGTGTTTTTTGTGGTTGAATAGTTCGGCTTTCATTTTAATTTCTGTCATGTTGTTTATTCGACATTGATACTTATAAGTAAACTTCTGTCTAAATTTAAATCTCGATGATAAAACCTCTGATACTAAAATAATAAGGTCCTAGCTTAATCGGTCCTTCGACAAACATCTTGAGCCTTATAATCAACTAGCTGCGCCCCGCGGCTTCACCCGCATAAGTTTCGATCCCGTGGGAATATCAGGATAAAAAGTAGCCTATATGTTAATCCAGGGTGTCAGCTACCTCCATACAAAATTTTATCAAAATTGGTCTAGCCGTTTGAGCGTGAAGAAGTACCAAACATATAAACACACCCCCACACGCACACACACCCCCACAAACTTTCGCATTTATAATATTAGTGTGATGAATAAGTAATGCCTGCTTTGTTACCTATAGCTTTATGAAACTCAAAACACAATGATATCCAACAGGATTTAAAGTATAAATAAAAGTGGTAGAGAAATAATAATGCACTACGTGTAAAAGTGCCAGTAACGATTCAAATATATCGACTATATTCACGTTCGACGAAGAGAAAACAAAATGAAACTCACTTTCAGCATGTTCAACACTCGCTCCACAGTTTCCAACATCTCATTCCGATTACAGGAAGCGTTGATTGACGTGTCGCCGATAAACAAGCGAGTCGCGCGGCGCCGCCCCTCTTTTGTTCACCTTGTTCGCCGTTTCCACCGTATTCATCGTGTCATAGAGTAATGAAACAGCATAGAAGCGTCATCGATATATCCAGACCCTGCTATTGGTGTGGCTTATTGGGTTTTAGAGTGACTTTGGCTTTGTAGAGTGAAGTCTCTGTCATCAATTTCTATGTAGCTTATGCATGAAGCATATCATAATCTGCCTATAATGTTCTGCCGGGATACTAGCCTTCTCACTCTAAGAGGGAGTAGGGTGTAATGTAATTCACCACACGAGCTGATTGCAGGTCAAAACATAACACACGCCAACATACACCATCCACACAAGAGCTTGAATGCACTAAACTCTATTAAATTTTATTGCATACATTGTTAATGTTCCACAAACAGGCGAAGACACTGACTCCTGTAACACAGGTAACAACTAGCTCAGGAGTCAGGGCTTGAATTGAAAATGTAGCACCTTCTTAATGTCAATAAAACATTTTTGTTATTTTATTATTATTTATATGATTATATAATGTAGGTAGCACATTAAATGTTTAGTTCCGACACGCTGGTTACCTCAGAATATTTGGCTTTTAACCGTTTTGAAGGCTGTGGTGATGAAAAAAGTTCCGGGAAAAGAGTTCCTGGAAGGATTTTGGGGAGGCCTTTGCCCGGCAGTGGTACAGGAGGAAAAAAAAACAGTGGCACGCCCGGAGTGCCGACAGAAGTAAAAACAAAACACAAAAAACTTTGCAATCACTCACTGACATATCGGATATACATTAAAAACGAGTAGGTACATCCTGAGGTCAGCCGAACACATCCGAAGCGGGTATTTTTTTAATTGTCTTATAAACAAAACACGCGCGATGGCGCTTACGGTAACAGTGGCGCGAGTTCAATGGTTTTTTCCCATCACAAAAAAATGCCCAACGCGCCTGAAAAAGTTTTCACTTCAAAAAAGTCCATGCCTGTCTAGGATCTAATTTAAGACCTACAAAGCCTCCTAACTCTCCTGCCCGTGTGGCAGTTTGTTTTTAACTGGTGGAAAAAATGAGTGTATCTATATTATTTTTTTTAAGTTACGTATCCGTACAAATTATAATTACATCATCTGTGACCATTTTCCCCGCTTTCACATTTGACACTTGTGTGACGTAGGTACAGTGGGGGGCGGGGGCGTTTGAAGTTACTTTGACCAGCCGTCAAAGTGGAATGTTTTGGTATACAATAGTTAATTGGAAATCGCGTTCGATTTCAGTTAAATTCGCGTTGAGTTACCCACAAACGACAAACGAATATGGAAGGTATGAATTGTTAGGCGAATTTGGGATTGGAAATAGGTACCTACCTATGGTTGTTTAATTTCTCAAATAGGTATAAACCTCGAAGTTTATTCGCAAAAGAAATCTGTAACTAGACTCATGTTTATAAGTAACCTCATTTACTACAATAATGCCTTCAGGGTGCTGTTGAGGCTTCCACCTTACTGTAGTGCGTCGCTTTGCGATAATGCGGAAGAAAGTTGCCTCAGTAATATCCTGAGTGAGGGGAAGGAGCAACAGCATTCTGAAGGTGTTTGCAGAGAGGCTGGATGGGCCTGCAATGGCGAGGTTTACCAAAGCTACGATGATTGTGATGGTCTTTATCTTTTTAGTGTTCCTGCATGTTACTCATATAGTTTATAAGTAAGATGGCCCCCTACCCTACCCTATGGGCCTTGATGCCTTTAACAATATCTTTTTTTTATTTTTTTATTTGATATCTACAGCAGAAGTCACTTTCGTAAAGTAATTTTGTCCAAAGGTCTAGACGAAGTGACGAAAAGTCAAACCCCCCTACTAATAAACGTATTATATCAGATGAATAGTTTCACACCGATTTCTCTGTTTCAGTCGGCAGTAATTTGACTTTCGAAAGAAGAAGCGCACAAAGCGTTGTGTAACTACACTGACGCTATACAACGTTTATTAGTAAGGGGGTAAATGCATAGAATTGATATAAGCTAACCAATAGCTAAAGACAATCCTGTTGGAAGTTGTTATAGAAATACGAAACGCTTTAAAAGCGCTACTTGCACTCCTCTTGGCCCTTTTTTTTTGCGGATGGGAAATCATCAAATGACCCCTCCCGCTCTGTGTGGAGCGAAAGGGAGTGTTAGACTCCTACTGACTAAAACCCACCCGTGTTCCTTCCTTAGCCCTTTATGTTCCGGGCCAGCGATAACCCTTTCGGAAAATCCCGCTGATCCGGCAGGCTTCGGCCCTAACGGGCCCCTCCTCGATTCCTCTTGGCCCTCAGATCAACATTATCACTCCCTGAAAAAGTCCTTTGCTGAAAAATTGCCTACCAATTAACATAATAACCTGTGGTCCAGCAGTGGGAACATTTTAGGTTGATATGCTATGTTTTTTAACTATTGTGTAATGGTTAACGTTTAGCATATCTTGGAGAATTGATAGCAGTTACTTTCCAAATAAAGTCGACAGAGTCTTTTGAAGCGAAACTGCATCCTCCTTTTCCATCCCATAAATCATTTTACATACAAAACACGTTCGTATCTTTGCTTAATATTCATATAATTTAAATAATTTATACTTGGAGTCGTTTGCTAGTCTAGACACTGATTTTTGGCAAAGTCAAGGCTACGCTGAAAAGTACAGGCGATGAAATAAATGGCAATACTCCATGTGCGATTTAACTATATTAAGTGAGAAAATTTAGAATATTTCGTTTTGTTATTTGATAGACTGTATGAGTTTCTACATATTATTTTATATTTAAATTGGATTGGCCAGTAGCCACGTTATTGGATACTTTTTATGGCCGTAAGAATATTGTTTTAAATTCTTAGGTTTTTAGCCAATATCGCCAAGCCGCTCTTTGCTTACAGCGAATGCCAGCAGGAAAATTGGAAATGTGTTTTTTGTATGGAAATCCAGGCTTTTTCAAATTGGCTTTAAATTGGTGTCCCGAACCAGCCTACATATTTCAGCAACATTACTTTGGTACTCCAACTTATTGGGTACTCGCTACAACAATTTCCATGTTGGTATTTAAATGCGTAAAACATAACTAGCTTTTCAACCCGACTGTACTTCCCCAATGAATAAAAGTGATCTCGTATCCTCTCTATACTCTTTACGTTGGTTCACGTCCAAAATAACAAATTTAAAACGACCGAGCAGCGTATTCACAAAAGACAGTACTTTATTATATTGATTTTTAAGGGAGTTTGGCCTTTGTGTCTGTAAATGTGTGAGAAAATGCAATTATGAGAATTGATTTAAACACATTAATTATTTAAAAGGGTTAACCATAACCATAATCAGCCTATAATGTTCCCACTGCTGGGACACAGGCCTCCTCTCGGTGAGAGGGGGTGGGCCGTAATCTACCACGCGGGCCCAGTGCGGATTGGCAGATGTCACATGTCTTCGAATTTTTGGTTCTGGGACATGCCGGTTTCCTCACGATGTTTTCCTTCACCGTTTTAAGAGCAGTGGTGATGAAATAATTTACACAAAGTATAGCGCCTGTCTGGGTTCGAACCTACGACCTACAACTCGTAAGTCGCGGCCGTTACCACTTGGCCACCACTGCTCTTAGGTTAAATCTTTAAGGGTTAAATCTTTTGTTAATTTGGAAAATTAATTATGTTCAGAACTTTTCTGTTACGACAACATTTATTTATTTATCACAAACACTGCTACCATTACAGGAAATTCCAAATGCAGTTAAACTATCTTAAATAACATAACACATATAGTTACCCAACATTATTTTTGTGAATTCATTCAGAGAGCATGAAAATAAATCGTTCCTGTTCCTATCTGCCGTGTAATTCAGTGCAATTAACATCTCACTTCAAGTTCACTTCATTCACCTACGTTTTGACGGTGAGATTTTTACAGAATCTATCGGCTGAACTCGCTATTTCTTCTACTTTATCTTAAACTATTAATCCATTCGATATCTATCTGTCAAACTATCGGAGTGCTATGGACAACATTACAGATGAAGATTGTATTACATGATTTACATGCAGTTAGTTGTCTATTATTATGTTCCTTTAATCTGATACTATTTTAAGTGTGGTCAACAAAGAAAAAAAGTAATCTTGATCAAAAGATAATAATTATTGCTTTATAAAAAAAAATGTTACATTTCCCCAACTCAACTCATTTCAAGAACAACAACTTTGTTCTTTTTGTGTTTTATTCTTTGCGCCATGTGTTACTGCAAATAAAAGTTATTTCTTTCCTTTCCTTCCATTAACAAATTCTGCCTAACTCATTGCACAAGTTACAGGCATGTGTAATAAGGGCTTAATTTTGAAATATGTCTATTCTCACAGTTACAATTTTTATTCCACGAGAAAAACGCTATTGAATTTTGCGTAACTGTAAAGTATTTACGTTTGTGACTTTTACACATTATCTACCCACTTCTATTTCGGTAATTCCGACATTTTTATTATCATAATCACAGTAAAAAATATGTATATTATTGTATATACGACTTGAAGACAAAATTGCGTGTGGACACGTCAAAAGTTTAATCTAGACTAACATTTGTGATAAAATATCACAACATTTTATCTTATCTCATCTCGCGTTTTAGTAGCAACCTTGGTTCGCCAAAACTTATTTCCTATATTTAAAATACCTTGAGGCGACGTACAATTAAATAAAGTTAAAAAAATTATCACTATAGCCAATCTTTACACCATGTCTAAAACCACATTTTCCACCCTCGAGTGAGTAGGCTGCGTTTGGAGACCATGCCTGTTAGTCTACTCAGTTTTCTCAGACATCCTTAGTAAAAAATATCAGTCAACTCTTGAGGGCTTGCTGCATACACAAACTTTGTTTCGAACCTTGTATCAATAACCAAACACAACTTCTTCAAATCCACATTAAAATTTAAAAGCACAATTTGATGCGTCTTATCCAAATCTTTTATTATAGCCATTAAATTGAACGCGGCTGTAAAATCTAGCCGCTTTAAATTAACACCATCTATGACTACTGGTTTTTCGGTATCACCATGAGAAGTAGCTCTCATTACTCGTTGACAAACATGCTCAGCAGCACAGTAACCTACATTCTCACACAAAGTGACCACCATAAGTTCTCCCTTCTCACAATTCAGTTTATTAACCTCTACAATAGGTCTTGCTATATTATACAATAACAATAAAGCATCTAGTACAATTCCAGTTATTATTCCATATTCTAATCCAGCCAATAAACAAACAAACATTGTCACTACACACAGTAACAGCTCTTTTACACTACTCCTCCACAAACTCGCAAAAATGTTGTAATCGATCATTGAGAACATAGCTGTTATAATAATACCAGCTAAAGATGCCTTTGGTATGTAATAAAACGTCGAAGTCAAAAAGGTTAGAGCAACAACAAGAAGTAAAACCTTAGTGATCCCGCCAGCAGGAGTCTTCACACCAGAAACATGGTTCAGTGCTGTTCTTGTGAAAGAACCGTTGATAGGCATGCTTTGTCCAAAGGATCCAACAATATTACAAAGCCCGACCGCGATCATTTCTTGAGTAGCGTCTATCCTACCACCGTCAGCGAAAGCTTTAGCAATAGCCACTGTTTCTAATATCGCCACAAAAGGTATCACAAATGC